>CM052442.1:90081764-90095816 GCA_028533085.1 Varecia variegata | reverse complement strand
TCCAGACGCCCCCCACCCCCCGCCCCATAACGCCCCTGTTTTTGGAAGGATCCACAGACTGTAGCCAGTGTCCTCCTGCCAAGATGGGGGGGAGCTTCGGTCCAAGCTTGTGTCTTACTCAGACCTCCAACGCCCCCCCCGCCCCCGGCAGGGTTCAGAGGTGGGACCCCACCCCCCAGAACCCTTGCGAGTCCGGGCTGTACCGACCCCAGGAAGACACAGCCTGCCCAGAAAAGTAGGTGTTGTGGTGACCCCTGCGTCCAGGGTGGGGCCCCAGTGTTGGCAGCCAAGTAAAAATCTGCTCTGTTTCCAAGGATCCTGGGCGGGGCGAAGAAAACGCTCCTCTGAGTCATGCCGGGAGGGGCGGAGAGGGTCTGAAGGAGGGTCACTCTGGTAAGTCCAGGAGCGGGTTTTTAACTCGTAGACCTCATGAGCCCCTCCCTCCACTTGTCCAAAGCTCCGGTACCCACGAATTTGGGCTTCCCACTAGACTGAGAGGGGTCACATGGGCATCTGTTATGTCCATTTCTCAGGTCCAACCTCCAAGGCCCTACCCAGATCTCCACAGGAAGGGCCTGGGAGCCTGTAGTTTAACGAGCACCCACATGATCTATGCCAAGCAGATTGGAGAAACCCTGGTCTACCCTAGCAGGAAGAGACCCTGCTGTGGCACAGCCTTGCCCAGGACAGTGGGCCTGGAACCCAGCCCAGAGGCCACTTACTTTGAAACCACGCTGAGGAATCAGACAGTGGAAGGCTGGAAGGTGGAAACCAGATTTCCCTTCCAGATGGCCAGTGGGAGGGTCCCAGCTGAGACTTATATTCCTGTGAGCAGCAAGTCCTCCCAGCTGCCTTGAAACTGGCCAGGCACGGCCTCTGGGCGTCGGGCACAGTGGCACTTGGCTCTCTGGGTTGATGCTGGGCAATGACCTGTGGCCCTCCCCACAGAGGGCCCTGGCCAGGTCACTGCAACATCCCAAGGGCTTGTGGGGGAAGATCTCCTGAGCCGCTGGGGCCCCCTGCCCAGGAGGTGGGAATCCCCGCAGCAGTCAGGAGGGTGATCCTCATCAGGGCCACGCCCACCCCGGCAGCCCCGCCCCTTCAACAGAACCCAGGGAGTCAGGAAACCCACCTGCTTGCTCCAAGGCCTCCAGCTGTGTGTCCTCCCGCCAAAGTCAGCCCTGGAGAGAGAGAAGGGAGTGGAGCCCAGCCCAGGGATGGGAGGGCCCTGCTGGGGCTCATGCTCAGCCTTTCTGGTGTGTGTGTCGGGGGGGGGAACAATGCTATTTCATGCCATCCTGTCATCTGTGTGTCATCTACAGGCAAGTCTATGAGCAACTCTCCTGACAGCAGACAGGAACACAGAGCTGGAGAAAGTGGATTAAATGTGACGCTTGTGTCAGCACTCACCATCAACTGTCAAGACGTCCCCATCTCTGCTGTGGACACTTCAGCGGCAAGCACCGCATTGGACACCGTTTTAAGTCAGCGATTCTCAAACTACAGCCAGCAACAGAATCAGCCAGAGGTCCGGGGACAACACACATTGCTGGGCCCCATGCTTGAGTTCCTGATTCAGCCCATCTGGGGTGGGCACCAAGACCTTTAACTTATGATGAGCTCCTGGGTGATGTTCATGCTCCTCATCCTTGGGCCAGACTGGGTCGCAAGGCTCCGAGTCCTACTGCGGGAGATTCCGATCCTCGGATGGGGTCTGGGAATCTCATTATTTAAAAAAACCCAGGTGAGTTTAGTTAGTGACTAGGATGGCACTTCAAATTAGAAAGGAAATGGAATGGCTTCTCCAATACATCATGTTGGATGAAGTGGCTACCATTTGAGGAAAAAATATTAGACACCATAGCTTAAAAAAAAATAGATGAAAGATCCTTGTGTTTGAAAACAAAACGTATTTTTGTTTTAGTATTTTAGTAATTTTGGAGTGGAGAAGTGTGCGTGGGAAAACAAATCCACACAGAAGGGCCGAAGTTGGAAGCTGAACGTCTCTATCTAGGGGAGGGGTCTCCAAATGTCCACACCTAATGTGTTTGTGATTCTCATTATCCAGTGGTGGGAAACTCCAGAACAAATTTGCCCAATCAATCCCTTATAACACGTAAGTGCCCGGGTGGTGTCTACCAGGGGAGGCCCAGTGCCTCCTGCTCCAGCACACTCAGCATTCATGGCCTGAATCAGTTTCTGGCATAGCCAACAGTTTGGGGTCCTTGTTTCACTTGTGCAGAGAGAAGACAATTTAAAAACTTAAAATCGATCACTCCAGCAGAAGCTAAGAATCGCTTATTTAGGCCGACTCAATCCTTCCCTTTACCAGGCAACAGGAACCGCAGCCAAGCAGGACAGCACGCGTTTCCGGAGCCTGGTGCCTGTCCTCTTGGTCCTTTGACAAATCCTTCACTTGTCACCACACAGAGCACAGTGCTGGCCTTCCCAACCAGGTGGGCCTTGCTGCCTGCTTCCCTCACTTCCGCCAGCACCCGCGGTGCTCCCCAGTGACAGGTGCTTGGCAAGTGCCTGTGCCAGAGCAATACGGTCCGCAGCTTTTTGTGAGAAAGCGGACATGCACAGTAGAAAATGAAACAATCCAAAGGTAAGAATTGGCAATTTCCTCCTATCCTCTCCTTCATCTCCCAGCTGATATTGGTGGCCTCCCTGAGATAACGGATTCCACAGGCTCGGGATATATTCTTTCTGCTCCCTTCTTCCCTAGCAGTGCAATTTTATGTTAGAAAACTGGCCAGGAAAGACGGTGAATTGAACGCATGTTCTACTTGTGCTGCCTCCTTGACCCCACTAAACCAGCAATAAAAGGATTTTTTTTTTAAAGGCCCACAAGAATGGAGACAATGAGAGAGGCAGTGACAGCAATATGAATGTGGAAGGTGGCAGGCAGGTGGCTGAGTGGTACTGACTTGGCAGCACAGGAAACTGAATCCTAAACCGGCAGTTGGGAGAACAAGGGATCAGTCCCAATTACACTGGGCGAGCTCCAAAGACTCAGAAGTTGGAAGGGCCAGGCAGTGGGGGTGGGGTAGAGCTCAAACGAAGGGAGGTGGAAAATCTAAGCAGCAGTTAAGAGTGCCAGTCCCTCCCCGACGCCCACAGCTGGCTGCCCTTCCCCACCCCAACAGCCTACAGGCCTTTTCTCTGGAAAAGGTAAAAGAGACTCTCTAAATCGGAGAACACCAAGCCCAGCTGTGTGTAGGGCTGCCCAACTGAAAACAGGAAAATTTAAAAGGCAAATTACATGGGAAGCCCCACACCCACACACCCAAGCCAGCCCTCTCCCCATTCAGCTCCTAGGATGTGGGTGGCCTTACTCCCAGGCTGGAGTTCTCTGGGGGACCCCACAGCCCGCTCACCCTTCTGGAAGCACACCACTGACCAGCCACCTTGACACACGGCTCCCCCCAGCTTTTTAGTCCCCAGCTCTTAAATATGTCTGGGCAACCAGGAACCACCAGAAATCCGAGAAAAGCCTTCAACCCAAAAAAGAGAGTCCAAAACAACAAAAGAAAAAACATCTAACCGAGACGATTCAGGCAGACAAAAGACCTAATAAAATGATATCATTGGTATCTTCAGAGATTCAAAAAAATTGCAACCATGAAACAAAATAGGATACTGTTTTTTAACAAGGAACATCTGGGAACAAAAAAGAACTCGGAAATGAAAAACATGATAGCAGAAATGAAAAACCAACAGAAGGGTTGGAAGTTGAACAAGAAGTCAGAGATGGAAAAGAGAGAAGAAAATTAGAGGGTCAGCCCAGGAGACCCAATATCTGAATAACTGCGGAGCTCCTGCGAAGACAGAAAGAAGAGGAAGAAAATGAGCATTAAAGCTTTCCTGGTCCTGAGGGATGTGTGGACTCAGACGGACCATGCCCCTAACGTCAGGTGCCAGGTACAATAGACGACAGGCCCAGCTAATTTCCATAATAGTGACATTTTAGAACATTGCGAACAAAGACAATATCCTAAAAGCTTCAAGAGACAGAGGAAAAAAGTCACAAGTAGCTTTGGACTTCTCACAGGAGCACTGGGAGCAATGAAGCAATGCTGTCAAATTCCGAAGGAAAAGTATTTTCCAACCCAGAATTCCGGCCAAACTATCAGTTGAGTGTAAAAGAAGAACGAAGACACATTCAGATGTTTACTGCCTGTGCACTCTTTTCCAGAAAGCTACTGGGAACGTGCGCCAATGAAAGGAGACGTCATGGAGAGAAATGTGGAGAGAGACACGCACCGCGAGGCGGTGGAGGGACCCGGCGGGCCGATGTCCGCGCCAGGCGCGGCGGGCAGGGGCTCAGGAGAGACGCTCTGAGGCGAAGGTGACAGGATACCTTCCGCAGCTGAGCCTTTGGAGGGGACTTAGAACACTGGCAGAGTTTAGGGTGAATTAATAACTCCATGGAAAACACCACCACCAAAATTAACTCCAGGAAACAAACAAACAAAACAAAAACTTGTAAAGAAAAAGAAATCATTTTATTATACATCTCAGTTGACAAGAATAGCATTTACAGTCATGAGCATGTAAACACTGCATATTGTGCTCAAAAAAATTCAGCATAACGCTATTGGGAGCTGGGGCACAGGCACATCTCAGGGATGGGGGAAGTCACGTAATTTCAAGAACTAAAAATCACGGAGTGGTCACAGAGGCATGTTATGTAGAGACATGGAGGTAAACACTCCACCAAGAAAACCGCCCAAACTTGGAAGTGGCTGCCTTAGGAGAGGGGAAGAGTGGAGGAAGGGTTGGGGGACAAATTTTCAGAACTATTTGGCTTTAAAGCTGGGGTAGTGATGCGTGCCTGTGGTCCCAGCGAGGCAGGAGGATCGCTTGATCCCGGAGTCTGAGGCCGTCGGGTGCTATGGAGAATAGGCACGAGCGAGCACTCTGGCCTAGGCAACATAGCGAGACCCTGTCTCTTAAAAAAAAAAAACTATTTGGCTTTAACTGTGACAAAACTGGTGCCCTGCCCCTATCCACCTGCTTTTCAATCTCTTGGCAGCGCCCACCCCAACTCTCCCCTTGCGCCCTGCCTGGCTGCCTTGAACATCTCCACTGGGTCCTGTGTCCTTTCTTGCTTACCTTATGTTGTCCTGCAGAGATGTCTTGGGTCCTTGTGCCTGACACGTGAAAGCACCATTTTCTTAAATTGGATTTAAAAAGCCAAAGATGCACGGTCTACTCCACCTTACAACTGTCTGGAGCAGTGCTGTGCGAAGCCACATTCCTGAAGCTACCTGCTGAGTGATTTAAGTACAAAAGTAGTTTGCAACCTAACTTGAGCAGTAACTCTTTTGAAACTTGATAACCTTTTAAATAGGTCACTTGATGCTTTTAATAACCTTCTCCTTTCCTTTCATTTTAGTGTTGGTAATAAACATTAAGACAGTTTTATCTCTAGTCTCATCTGTGCTTTGAATGGCTCCTCTTCAGCAACAAAATTTTAATCCCATTTTCTTTCTTTCTTTTTTTTTTTTTTTGAGACAGAGTCTTGCTCTGTTTTCTGAGCTAGAGTGCCGTGGCGTCAGCCTAGCTCACAGCAACCTCAAACTCCTGGGCTGAAGCGATCCTACTGCCTCAGCCTCCAGAGTAGCTGGGACTACAGGCATGTGCCACCATGCCCAGCTAATTTTTTCTATGTATATATATTTTTAGTTGGCCAGATAATTTCTTTCTATTTTTAGTGGAGACAGGGTCTCGCTCTTGCTCAGGCTGGTCTCAAACTCCTGAGCTCAAATGATCCTCCCGCCTCGGCCTCCCAGGGTGCTAGGATTACAGGCGTGAGCCACCGCGCCCAACCTTTAATCCTGTTTTCAAGTATTAGTTACTTGCTTTAAAATATACACACATATATGCAGTTATAAATTGTCAATTTATAATAAAAGAAACACCGCCCTCCCAACACAGAGAAATTTATGCTATTTCCAAAATGGATTATCAGATTATTAGTTTGAGTTTAAAATAGTTTTCTTGGACAAGCAAGAAATGGATTTTTTTTTTTTTTTTTTTGAGACAGGGTCTCACTCTGTCACCCAGGCTGGAGTACAGTGGCACCGTCATAGCTCACTGTAACTTCAAACTCCTAGGCTCAAGTGGTCCTCCTACCTTAGCCTCCCGAGTAGCTGTGACTACAGGTGTGCACCAGTACACATGTCTGACTTTTAAATTTTTGGTGGGGACAAAGTCTCGCTATGTTGCCTGCGCTAGTCTCAAACTCCTGGGCTCATATGATCCTCCAACTTCGGCCTCCCGCAGTGTTGGGATTACAGGCACGAACCATGAACCACTGCACCCAACCAAGAAAATATAAAGCATTTCACTTGAAAGGCAAAATGTTCCCAACTTAAAA
The DNA here is from genome assembly GCA_028533085.1 of Varecia variegata. Classification (NCBI taxonomy): domain Eukaryota; kingdom Metazoa; phylum Chordata; class Mammalia; order Primates; family Lemuridae; genus Varecia; species Varecia variegata. The sequence continues at coordinate 90,089,431 of CM052442.1, read as the reverse complement.
GTAAAAGAAATTGCATTCCTACGATAAACTGGCAAACATAGTACTCACAGTAGACTTTTCTGAGCCGGGTGCACTGTTGGGTGCCTGTAGACACAGCTACCTGGGAGTCTGAGGCCAGTCTGGGCAACATAGCAAGACCCTATCTCTTAAAAAATGGATAGACTTTTCTGAACATCAATGAATAGAAATTACAGCAGAACTTCTGCAATCACTTAATGACAGCCTAAAAAAGTGATTTCAAGGAAAATATCTCCTTAAAAAAATATTGCTTTATGCCTAAGGCTTAGCAGGGGGTCACTGTCTGGGATTTCCCACAGCTGCCTCTCATCCCTCATTGCCCCGGCTAGAGTGCCATGGGCCACCTCCAACTGCTGCACGCACCAGCACGCCCAGCTATTTTTTCTATTTTTAGTAGTTCCTGGCTAATTATTTCTATTTTTTAGTAGAGACAGGGTCTCACTCTTGCTCAGGCTGGTCTCAAACTCTTGACCTGAAGCGATCCTCCCGCCTCAGCCTCCCAGAGTGCTGGGATTACAGGTGTGAGCCACCACACCCGGCCTCCAACAGATTTTTCCAGTAGATTTTCTCAACAAAATTTGAGGCAGTACTCTTCCTTCTGTTTCTTTATCCCAAGTAACTGGATTCTTTTCTGGCCTGAGTTCCCTCCCTCTGCTCAACATGTGACTCATTCCTCTTCAAGACAGATAACTTATTTTTAGAGGGAGTTTTAGTTATTGCTGCTGTAGTTATTGGAGAATCTCACAACTAGAAGATTGAGTTTTAAGGGGTAGGTGGTGGTGAATGATCAATATTATTGGTTTTTCATCAGTTTTGCCAAGGGCAATGTTTCCTAAAAGTGAAGTAAAATATAGAAAAAATAGCAGGTTGGCCAGGTGTGGTGGCTCACGCCTGTAATCCTAACACTTCCGGAGGCTGAGGCAGGAGGATTGCTCAAGGCCAGGAGTTCAAGATCAGTCTGAGCAACATAGTGAGACCTCATCTCTACAAAGAAAATATAAAAATTAGCTGTACATAGTGGCATGCGCCTGCAGTCCCGGCTACTCAGAAGGCTGAGGCAGGAGGATCGCTTGAGCCCAGGCATTTGAGGTTGCAGTGAGCCGTGATGGATGACGCCACTGCACTCTAGCTCGGACCACAGTGAGACAAATAGCAAGGCACTGTTTCAGATGATCACACTGTATTTATAACATTTAAATCCCAGCAAAATATCAAAGTAACTCGGGAAAATTCACCTAAAACAATGTAAAACTGTAGGGGAATGTTTTTTTCTCAGTAAACTCAGTTCATAAGAAAAGTACCATCAAACAGCAATACTTTATAAAACACTAACTCAAGGTAAGCTGAAAAATACTGGACATTTCGTAAGAGTCTGTTAGTTTATTAGAGGTATCTGACATATTAATTTACCAAAGCAACTTGCAAGCAAAAGTCAGCATAATAAAAAGGAATGAAATAGCATGTGTACTGACACGGAAAGATCTCTTTATATGGTAGAGGAGTTGCAGAATACTACAGTAGATCCTGTTTATGCTAAAAAGACTCCCTGAAATTTTTTGTGTATAAATGTACAAAAAAAAATCTAGAAAGATATATCCCAAAATATTAAAATGGGGGGGGCACCCCGGGAGCTAAGTGGGATTAGAGAGTCAAGGGCAACTAGGTCCCTTTATGTAGATGTTTACGTTTCCTCACAATGGAGCAATCATACTTTTAAAGTAAGTTCAGCATGTCCAGGGAGAGGGACAAAATTGCCCTGTATATTCAGCTCATTCTCTAATTTACTATTTGAGAAACTTCTGGGATGCTCTTTAGAATTACACTTCTTTGCTTTTTAAAGAGAACACTACTGAACACAGTATTCCTGGCAGCAAGGGGAAAAAAAGGAAAGAGAGCACTTCAGTAGACACGTAAGAAGTGAGAAGAAATCGGGCTGGAGCGGGCAGTCTCGTTTTACCAGCCAGGTGTCTACACCTGAGCGACTTCACTCTGCATCCATTTGTGATCATCTTGAAGCAAACTGCCCAGTATTTTCTTCACCAGCGCTCAGCTGGCTCCCAGGCGGGCATCACCAGTCCAAGCCAAAGGACTCCCAGTCCTGCCCCCGGGAGGGAGACATCTCAAACAGTCTGGGTTGCGCTTTGGGTGTCAGCCCTGCCTTCCTCACTGCTCCGGTGAACCGCTGTTATTGCTCTATTGTAACAGTCTGTGTGACTTGTTGCGCCCCAACCTATGGTGAAGTATTTCAACCTCTTAGTATAGCGAGCATAATTCCCAGCATTAAAGTGGGGATAAAACTGGGGTGGTATTTACAAATAACCAAATTCTACGGGGTCAGTTTCCATAGTTTCGCAATGGCTGTGGGGGTGGGGACAACCAATACTGTCGTCTTAGGGCAGGAGAAAAACAGCATTCTAAAGCATCTCCTACTCTTTACTGCTGGCATTAAAAAGGATGAAAAACAGTTTAGAGATTATTCAAGAACCAGCCACAGAAATGCTGTATGTTCAAGAAAACCTCCCATCTGTCTAAACAGGACTGTCTTTAGAGTTACCAAAAAAAAAAAGAAAAAAGTAGCAGTTCAGGTTTTACATAAAGGCTCATACCAGAGGTTTTGAAGATAAATGAAAGCACAAAGCCTTTATTGAATTGCAGATTATGAATAATAAACCCAATGGTAAGCACTGGGAACAGATGTGAGTAGAAATGCAATTTATAAAATTTTCAAGGCAAACAATTGACATCTTTGAAGAGATTGTCGTTAGCTTAAAAAAAAAAAAGCTTCCAGGTGTGCAATTCATTCATAGTTTTCGTAACTGGTGCCCAGTGATATGACCTCAGGAAAAGTCAAGATTTCATAAATCATTTGTATCAAATCTCTTTTTCTGGTAAATTCCTTAGTGCCTCTGCAGCGGTAACTAGACAAGACTGGAAAGCTTTCAAGATGATTCAAACCTCCAGCACCTCACAGGAGTCCGCATTTCTTAACACAGAAGGCAATGCTAATCAAAGAAGGAAATAAATAACAAGGTTATTAAAAACAAACACTGGCTTCGCCAAACTTTCTACACACATGTATCTATGAATATTCCACTAAAAACTGTTTATCCCAATAGTCCTTTTCACATTTTATATCCAGAAACTATACCGGCTGCTACCTCTGTTCGCCTTTAACAACATGCATTAAGACACTTTTATTTTTAAGTCAGTAAGTGAAGTGTGACGACTCTGACACAACAAACAAGCAAGCCTTTGGTTTATTTTAGAATTATAGGACTTTCAAAAGCTTTTTCTTAAAAAGTGACTTCTGAAGATTTTAACATATAAAACCAGAAGAGGGGAATCTTAAAAATAGATTAAATCTAGGGACAAAGTGACATATTATGATAAATTGCAAATATAAAAGGTAATAATGAAATGATCTTAGGGAACAGTTACGAATAATACAGAATGCGATTGAGAGGTGAAGATAAATGTTAACTCAAAGAACGTGGCTGATAACCAACCCATCATCTAAGGTGTGGGCCGACTCACCTCTCAGAGGCAAGTTATCAACCTTGCCAAGTGTCTGGCTTTAGAGAATGCTTCTCCGAGCCTCCTTTCCCTCCCCTCCCCAACCGACTCCACCCCACCCTACAGGTGACGAATGACCAGCTTTTACTTCATAATCTCTCACTGGCACTACATACATTTTGTTTCTACAGCATCTTCCAGATAAAACAACAGTCCCCAAAAATTCATCCAGACTGTCCTTAGTGGAAACCTTCCCTGTTATCAGGCCACATAGAAGCTGGCGCAGTGCAAGGCAGCCCAGGGCATGGAACCACAATGACTTAAGATGCAGACACAGGGATGATGTGCAATACTATTAAAAACTTTCACCGAAACACGCAAGAGAACACCTGATTTCCAAATTATTATCTGTTCTTACTGACATAGCTAAAATGTCTCTAAGTAAATCCAGGAGATAGTGCAAGTTTATAATAACCAAAGGAGATGAACTATCTCCATCTCTGTGGTTCAACCTCCTACATAGTGTTATCTCTTTCAGGCTACTAGACTATGAACTAGGTTAACCTCAATAAAGCACACACGTAAGTAGAAAATGTTAAGGCCAAATACATTAAGAAAACACCTGAGATAGAGTAAAACAAATACCAGCAGTTTATTAACTAAAAACTGTCCTTAAATAAGTATTTAGTTCTGGATATCAAACAGATCAGCAGACTTTATAAGCAATTTTTCTGGTTAATAATCTTGTCAACATTCAATTTCTACATATATTTAGCTCATTATTTTTGACCAACATAAAAATTGTCTATGGTGTGAAGTCAAGACAGCTCACAAGAAGATGGTCGAGAAAAAAGCTTCTGGTGAAGTCAAGTTTTCGTGTCACATAAATAACTTTCACAGTAAAATCTGGCTTGAATATCAAGGAACTTATTAAAATTTGTTCTTTAACGTTTATTCCACCCATAAATGTTTTGACAAAATGGCGGTAGCTACAGTCTTGAGGTTTAGAAGCTGAGGCAAGATTAAGAACAATCTCAAGGAATTGCTTATACGAATCATTCCCGCTTTGTTGTTATATCATCCTCTAAACATTTTACTAGATTACTATAAAGACTATTAAATACAACTTTTCTACTCAGGTTTAATAGAGCCATTTATAGAATATTTTGCTCACAAAATACTTTCTGAGAATATTGCTTTCCACTAATTGAAACAGGTTAATGAGCTAGGAGAGTAAGAATAGATGAGTAAGAATAAATTCTTCTGATCATTAATTTAACATGTCAATACTTATCACAGCAAAATTGGGAATGTCTTTTTTATAATTTACCATTTAATTTTTGAAAAGATAATTGTGAAGCAATTGCCTAGAAACATTCTTGGTTAGTGACTGAAACACTAAGAAATCAACATGTTAGAGTTGAAAAAACTGATCAGTTTCAAACTACATACCAATATTAAAATAAAATTGAGATGTAGTCATGACCAATAAAAATATCAGTAACACTTATCAGTAACAGCTGATAATGGTGATTTCTAAAGATTTCTACAGAATAATCTTGATAACCACATCTCCTAGCCATTGGAGAGGTGTACGCAATGAACACGTCACAGCAGTAGGGGTCTGCACTTCATAGTGATCATCCTCTTTTCTGGGCCCCCTGTGTTTCCGGAAACCCCAACACTAGTCCATAGGTTAAGGCAAATACAACTCGCACTTACCATTACATGGGGGAGGGAATAAGAAGAAAATACATGGACATATAAAGTTCCAGAGGAAAAATACTATTAAAAATGCTATCCCTATCACTCAGGTTTTGCCCTGTGAAGACATTAGGAATATGTGGAGCCAAATCAAATAACCTAAATATTAATTAGAGGCTCAAAATGCAAGTAAAGGCAAAATGCAATCAAAATAAAACAAAAATGTAACATAATCAACTGCTGCTTGGAGGGCAACTACATGTAAAAAGCACAGATCCTCTAGATCAAAGCTAGACTTGAAAACCAAGTGCAACATCTCCAAACAAAACAAAGACACTAAAAACCAGGCACCTTCATGGACACCTTAAAACTGGAAGAAAAAAATGCGTTTACCTTTATCATCAAAACATAACTACTCGGGTTTTGTGCTGACACCTTGCTGACCCATCAGCACCTCTAAAAACCAGTTTTTAAATGTTTCTTATGACCAGGTACACGTACATGACTACCAGAGGAATGTCACCACAGTGAGGCAAAATTTGCAAAACCCCATTCGTTCTACAAGTTCTAGCAAAGGAAAGTTATGACTCATGGATATGAATGGACTGTAATATTTAAATGACACATATCTGATATATTCACAAAGTCTTTATAGAAAGTATTAAAACTCAAAAAAGAAATTTAAGACAGGAGTCAACTACAGAGATGAAATGTATAAAACAAATGAACAGGCAAACTAAAAGTTCTTGAAAGTATTTTACTTCAGATTGAAAAATGAACAGCTTCCACACTGTTCACTGCAAGATACACAGTATTCACGAATACAATGCTGGTCACCTGAGGAAATGTATACACACCTCAATTTCTCCTCCATGCTTATTTTTAGAAAGATACTGTTTACCAAAAAGAAACTTCAGCAGTACAGGAAAAACTATTTTCCCAATAAATTTACGAAAACCTAAGATTCCCAATGGAATCAAGATTATCTTCCCGCTACCACCACCTTAATATAATCACATGCTTACTGGAACACTAATATTCGCACCCTAAGAATACATTTACTTTCAACAATGAGGGTGATTCTTTAAAAAATAAAAAAAAAATTCAGTGTGGTAAATGTAACATGGATCTCTGCAAGTATTAAGTGTCTGAAATAGGCAGCTAATACTGAATTTAATATTATTTTATAAATAATTGTTCCCTTAGCAGTAAACATAAGTCTACACATTCACAATAGTCCTAGAAAATAAATACTGTGATTATGCACAATATGTTATGACAAACTAGTTTCAAAAACAAAAGCGCAACATCTTGATAAAAATTCTGATCAGAATAAAATGTGACTCTAAAATTTAAAACATTGTCAAAATAACATCATATTTAAAATCTTCCATGGTTTTACACAAGTACTATCTATGAATTTCCAGTTTTGGAACATATTTTTCTGTTGTGAATTAAAATACGAACATATTGAAAATTGTTAATTTCAATGATGACATCAGTTTTGGTCTTACGTTAGCATTATTTTCCTTATAAAAAGTTGCACTGAGTGTCCATTAACGGTCTGATTGGTCTCCAATATTTCATAAATGTATATAAAAGAAATTCCTAAAAGCCAATAGTACTTTATATGTATGCATAAAAAAAGAATCTCATCTCAGAAATGGCTGCATTTAACAGAGCCACACACACTGATGCTAAACATAAAAGCTTTCACCTTGAAAGAAAGCATTTTCAGAAATGTCACGTACATTCTATTATATTAAATATTCCCAACTGAGTGTCAAACTCAACAGGTAATGAATAACAGAATTATACATCTCATTTGCACTCAAAGCTGACCACAACCAAAATTTACAGTATGATTGAAACAAGCCGATGTTTAAAAAAGTTTTAATTAAAGATAACAATCCACGACAGGAGAGGATAAAGGATGGGATGACAAGGAGCATCTGGTCTTAATGAGGCAATACAAAATAGACCCATTATCAAAGACCATTTAATTTTTAAAGATCAACAATACCAAAAGCATAAAGTGGAGTATAAGAAAATAGTTTTTTATAAGTATGATTTAATTAAAGCTGTTTACAGTTATCCTCTCCCACAGTAGTTAAGCATGAATTTTTAAAAGAATAAGATGAGAAACACAAGCACACGCAGCATACAGGGTTAGAGGAGCTAGCATGCAAAGTCTGTGGAACTTGAGATTGCACTGCAACAGGAATGAGACCAGACGTAGGTGGCCTTTTTTTTTTCGATTAGGAAGACGGGTGGAAAAAAAAAGACTGCAAAGGAACAAACACAAAATCATGTAATTGCCCATTGCCCAAGACGACAGCACTATAGAAAACAGTTGCAAGTTAATTATCAGAGATGACTAGAGATTTTTCAGTGTTTACACAAAAGTACATAGTACATTTTTTTTTTTTTTT
>CM052442.1:90070357-90081264 GCA_028533085.1 Varecia variegata | reverse complement strand
CCTACGCAACTGTCCTGAGCAAGAAATCATTGCACATAGAAGACAGTCCATCGCACAGCGCCGACTATCTACAAAGGTCTGAGAGGGGCGCGTCCCTCTTGTGTTTCCTCTTTTTGCCATGGTAATACTGATTATTGGATTTGCCTTGATGCTGTTTGTTTGTCATCAAGGAACCATGGCTTGTTTGAGTTGTACCTTGGAAGCCTTTGCTGGAAGATCGGAAGAGCCTTGTTGATCCATGCTGCAGAAAAATAAAGCGGTCAAAAAGACATCGGTGTTAGGGTATACTTTAAAATAACTAAAAAAGAGTAGAGCCGGAATGTTCCTAACACAAAATGATAAATGCTTGAGGTGATGGATACCCCAATTATCCTGATTTGATTAATACACATTATATGCCTGTAGGAGAATATCACATGCACCCTATGAACATATATAACTATTATGTACCCATAATAATTAAAAATTTTAGTTTTTTTTTTAAAAAAAGACATCAGTGTTGCAGATTAGCAGAGTAGTCTTAAAGACCTGAATTCAGGGGAGCCTTCAAAACTAGGATATGCTGGCTAGAGAGGTACTGATCATTGACTCATCTAGCAGGCAGGAAAAGACATTATGGGCTTGAAGTCTTTTCAGCTCTAAAACTCTCACATTATTTTAATGGAAATATTAAAAAACAGACCACTAGCTTGCCTTCTTAACAGAGTCTGCAGAACTAAAACTCTTCTTACAGAACCTACCAACCCATATACTACATCATAAGTGGCACTACTGGAAGAGGCTCTTGGACACACTCGGGTGCACTGTCAGGTCAGGGTTGGCATGGTTGGCTGCACCTTTCCTGCTATTTATCACCTATGGCTTTCTCACAACCCCAGTCCCTTCTGTCAACCCTGTCACTTGAACTGGAATATCCCAATGAGTCTGTGTTTGGTTCACATGGCTAGGCTGGACAGGTAAAGTGAATTCAGAAAGTCAAACCAGACACAGGTGGCTGATAAGACAGTAATCCCTAATACCAAGAGGCCTTTTCCCAGCTGTACTCAGAGGAGGGTGGAAGGCCTTAGGCCAGAGCCCGGTATAAATGGCTTCCTCTCCTCACTCTGATTCATTACTCATGGCTAATAACAATTTTAGGCACCTAGAATACTTAGGAGTGCCTTTTAAGTCAAAGCTAATGTTAATCAACTGACCTTGCCTGACAGCTACCTGATCATTTCAACACAGGCAACTAGGTATTGAATATTAAAATATTTAAAAAGCATATATTATTCCCAGATATGCAAAACATTGCCATGAGGCCACACAAAAACTTCATGCAAGTTTATTTCAATTACAATTGAAACCTTTTTATAACTTGATGCAATTTTTTATGATGAAGCTGTAATATGGTTGTTGGCTGGAACATTTTAGAATGACTGGTCACTAGATTCCCACAAAGGTTTCCGTTATAATGCTGTCTCATAAAGATCCTCAGGACATCCTATTACTGAAGCACTGTCATGCTTTGCAACCCCTTAGAACAAAGTAAGTTTTTTCTTCAACCTGGAGTTCTCTTCAAACCATGATGTATATCAATCACATGTAAGAAATTCTAAATATTTTGTATCTAAATATTCTAAATATTTGTTTGTATACTAACGACTAAACAAACAAATTCCACATACCTGAGATTTGTTGGTGCTGTTGGATGTGTTAGTGGTTTGGGTGCTTTGCATTTTCCCAACTGCCTGAGAGGACTCCAAGGACCCATCTTGCGACCCTACTCGGTTCCCAGTGGACGGACGGCAGAGCAGCTGTTTCGGGGTTTTGCATGGTGTTGCATCGGAATCCTAACGCAAGTCACATGAGTTATAAGGTGACATGTTAGTAATTCAGATATTCAATATTCAGAAAGGAAAACAATTTGAGCTAAGTACTCTCTGGACTAAATTTAAACATTTGGGAGTTAAAGGAAGCACACTGAGGAATTTACAAAATTAACTGTTTGAGCTTCCCGCCTAACATTTAAAGTGAATAAGTTATCAGAGGGCTTCTGCTCACTGTTAAATCCACAGCCCATATCTGATCCTGATGCTCACAGAGTTCTGGGTGTATACGCTTTTTTATTTACAGAAAATGAATCAAGGTATATGGAAAGAACATGGTAAACAGTAAGGTTCCAGTCCCTGACTTCACTCAAACACAAGACGATGGGTTTAAGAAGCTCAATTTCTGAGAGGCTGTGATCTCTCCAGCCAAATGCACTGTGCGGTGGGTGCAGACTTCCCGGTGGCAGTGGGCTGAGCTCCACCTGTTTCTGGGCCTCCTACTTCTCTCCCCAGGTTTCTACCCTTGGCCCTGGCACTTTACCCAGCATCTCTGAGTCACATCGTCACAGTTCCTAATGCTCTACCCCATGTGCCTGTGACATCCAGCTTGGCATTCTGTCCCCCAGAGCACACAGCTCTAGGAACCAAAAAGGCACACAGGTAGATTTGGCATAGGAGAATTTATGACTTCATAATGATATGTGATCATTACCAACAACATAAAATTATGTCCCTTATGTATTTACTTTTTATGTCATGTTTAATAAAGTCGAAATTCTAATAATAGGTAAGCCTATTTTATATCTCAATTAAGTAAACTCAAAATTAACCTTGGTTTTAAAAAACTAACTTAAGTTGTAATTGATAATTAAAATTGTATCAGAATTGTGGGAAGGAAAAAAATTCTATCAGGATAGAGACAGAAAGTAGATTAGAGGTTACCAGGGGATAAAGCGGGTAAGAAGCAGGAGAAGCAACTACTAAGTATGGGCCAGGCGTGGTGGCTCACGCCTGTAATCCCAACACTCTGGGAGACTGAGGCAGGAGGATCGCTTGAGGTCAGGAGTTCGAGACCAGCCTCAGCAAGAGTGAGACCCCCAACTCTACTAAAAAGAAAAAAATAGAAAGAAATTAGCTGGGCAACAAAAAATTGAAAAAATTAGCCGGGCGTGGTGGCGCACACCTGTAGTCCCAGCTACTCGGGAGGCTGAGGCAAGAGGATTGCTTGAGCCCAGGAGTTTGAGGTTGCTGTGAGCTAGGCTGACGCCATGGCACTTTAGCTCAGAAAACAGAGCGAGACTCTGTCAAAAAAAAAAAAAAAAAACAACTGCTAAGTATGGCGTTTCTTTTTGGGGTGATGGAAATGGTCTAGAATTAATGGAGATGGCTGTACAACATTGTGAATATACTAAAAAATCCTGAATTGTATATTTTTAAGTGGTAAACTTTACATTATATAAATTTGTTAAAATTCAATCAAGAAGCTCAAAAAACATTCTGAATGAAAGAAGCTTTACACAAAAGACTATACTTTATATGATCCCATTTATATGAAATCTTTAAAAAGGCAAAACTAATCTACAGTATTAAAAAATTGTAACAGTGGTTCCCTCTGAGGGTAAAATTGGTGATTGTCTAGAAAGTTAAGAGAGCCGTCTGGAGTGATGGCAATATTCTCTGTCTTGTCAGGATTTTGTATTACACACGTGTATACATTTGCTAAAATGCAGTCAATGTACAATCAAGATTTCCTTATATGTCAATGTTATATCAAAAGGGAAAAACTATAAACATATATTAAAGTCAGGTTAATAATGTGTAAACTACAGCACTTTGGGGGAAGTGTAGTGATGTCTGCAATCTACTTCGAAATGGATCCAAGAATAAGATGAAGTAATTGGTAGATAGATGGTTCGGTGCATGACCAGCAAGTAAAATGTTAACGGCAGATTCCAGTGGCGGATGTACAGATGCTCACTGAAACTAGTTCACTTTTGCTGTGTGCTTGAAAATTTTAATAATAAAATGCTTAAGAACATGCAAGAAAGTTACTAAAATTTCCCAGTAATAAATAGGAAAAGGAAATAGCCTTAGCTTTCTAGACAGAGTTAACCCCAGCAGGAGAAGAACGTGCACGTGTCTGCGCACAGAAGAGCCGAGTCTTTTGTACTTACTACGTCACTAGAGCTGGACTGCGTGGCAGAAGAGGAGGACACTGGACCTGATGAAGAGTTTGAAGAGTGTTTACTAAGAGATTCCGAAGTTTTACTTCTACATTTTCCAGGGGCTTCATTTTCTTCAGATAGATTATTATTACATTTATCTAACTGCTGAGTATCTACTATCAAGGTAACACCATTTCCTGAAAGAGTGGCAAAAGATTGGAAAACGTTTCTTCCCATTAAATACACACAACACAGAAAAGCCTCTAATACTCGGTCAATTAATCAATAAAAACCTCTTACCATTGCAGGAAGGCTCAGGCCTATTCTTCAAGCCCCATTGCTTTGATATCCAATCTCTATATGTTGCGACTTCGTCCGTTACTCTAATTATTCTACCTAATATGCTGCATGTGTTTAAAAAAAGGGGGAGAGGGATAACATTAATTTGAAGATAAGAAGCCACAACCAATTTTGACACAACGGGCTGATTTTAGTTGAACTTTTACCTCTCTGTTTCGTTGTTGGGATAGTACTTTGCTATTGGCGATACTGCATGACTCAAAACAACGTAGGCATAATCAAAAGCCTGTTTCACTTGCATGGCCCCATATGAACTCCTTCCAACATCATTACCTTTAAAAGAAACATATACATAACATAGTAAGTTTGACCATTGCTTAATAGGAACTAAATATTGATGAGCCCTCTTCCAGGAGAGCAAGGACAACAGCACCCACTAGAGTTGCACCCAGAAGCTGAGCTGTCCCCACAGCTCCCCAGTCTCTGAACCAGTATATGAAGTAGTTGGTACTTTACTATAATGTATATAAATTGCTTAAATGTATTCTGGCTGAAAAAGAACTATTCTATCCCACATATAAATAGTCATGTAAACAAAAGAAATAGCTGCCTGTTTTCTCCTAAAAGTGAAACCGAGCTAAATTAGAAATACCTTTGTATTTTTTTGTTGTTTCTATTAGATAGATAGATAGATAGATAGATAGACAGACAGACAGACAGATTTCCCACACTAAACTGTGGGCTCCTAAAAAGCAAGGATCATCTTGCTGAAAAATCTTTGTCTTTTGCACAGAGGATCCCAGTGAATGTTCCTTCAACAAATAAACACATAGGACAATTAATGTTTATAAGGCAGCTCAAAAAGCCCGAAAGAGTTCTCAGGCAACTGCTGTATTTCTTCACTGCCTTTCCTTATTTTCAAAGTTTACACATTAAAGCAAATACCTAGAAGCACTTCCACTGAAGTCTCATAATGCAGAATCTAAATATTTTACAATTTTATCAGGAAAAAATATTGTCCAGAAAAATGAGGATACAAACAAGGAAATATAACTTCATGAATGCATTGACTTGCAAGCCAACAGAAGCTGGAAAAAGCATAGGGAGACCTTGCAAAATTAAGGAGAAAAGAAGAGGTCCCAAAAAGAAATAAACTGTCCTCCTGAACTCCTGCTCCTGAATTCAAATACATATTACCATGCTTCCTTCCTCTAAGAACTTTAGAATTATATCATTAAAGTCCTGCTGACAAAATTGGTTGGAATTGTGGGCAATGAGGACCCATCTCCTATATCATCAAACTGGAGATGCACATAAATCCATTCTACTTTGCTTCTGAGAGTCAACTGGATTCTACTCTCAACTCATCTGGAAGTCTGCAAGGTGTTTTTTCTGGTTTGTGTGACTATTTTGGTATGTTTGCTTATGAAATATATTGATGAGAAAAGAATGGCTACAATTAGAAGTTATTCCTTCATTTTTCACCTCAAGAGAGCTTAAAGTACAACAAGGTGACTGACAATGCCCTCTCTGAATGCCCACAAATTTACCTAATTTCAATACCTGGTTGTAAAGGATCTTCAATATAAAGCATTGATGGCCTGTAACCATCTAGCATATTTTTCTGTACTTCATCTTTGGCCACATATGAACCACCATCCTTTATCCGGATGCCAGTCTTTAAATAATTGAAGTGTCGTCCATATAATTCAAAAAATTCTATTAAGAGAACACCATAGTTCGTATTGGGGATGCAAGCATCTTCCCTAGGATGTAACTAAAAACAGAAAAAAGGAAGAAATTATATTGGATTTTTGCTAAGTTATCAGGCAGATGTATAAATGACATCCTAACTTCTATAAGCAATGTTATGGTAATTTTGGTCTAGCATATCAGTCAACAAATAATGGGGTAATAGCAGGCTGTACTGCTGTTACAGACAACACTAAAGCCCCATGGTGCAGAACTGGTGGCAGACAATTTGTAAGGCTAAATGTTATGGCTACCGCAGGATGTTGACAGGGCTGGCTTGGCCCAACACATCAGCGAAGTTGGCAGCCCCGTGCGACATAAACACAACCACTTATGATACTAAGACTCTAACTCATCTTACCCAAGTAACAGGTCTCAATTCCAACTAAACTCACAAGATTAGCCGCTTAGAAGACATTCTTATGTTTGGCATTTACACTACTATAACTGTTTACACTTATGGAAACCAGGCCATACTTTGCATGCTAAAACTTGCAGTGAAAACTGCAAAGATATTAAAACGTATGGGATTAAAAACAAAAAATATTCTTTCCTGGGAATTTTTAAATACTTACTTGCTAAATAATAAAAAGGTACTCAGTTTAAAGGGAAAAGCCACAAATAATCAAGGGAAGCATTCCAAGTAGCGGTTGACTTAAATTTTTTCCAAAATGTTTCTCTACCTGATTTCTTTCTTTTACTTTTAGCGTGCATGGTGTGGAATGCCTATACGACTTACCTGAAGGAAACTGACTGCCATTAAAAAAAGACTATAAGAACCAATTCCACCTGTAAATACTTCATTAAGGTCCCTCTGTAATAGGAATTGTTTCAATACTAAAACCAAGTATGGCAATACAGGATATTTCTGAAAAAGAAATAAGTTATATTTTTAATGATTCCTATATCAGTAATAGATCTAAGCATTAATGGGGCATAAATTGGTCCTTACATTACAAAACTTGGTGGAGATACGCAATACACTTAATTTTTTATTTTAAGAGTAAGCTATATATAAAAACTAAGCTATAAGTAATTAAGGGTTTTCTTCCCACATGTAAAATCTAAAGCATGTATACCTAAATAATGGCACTCAAGCACTCACTACAGCCAGAAACACTTCACAGTATATATCTGATGATGCTCATTCGTGACCATGACCATATCATATACATTTGTAAAAAGATAATATAAACAGTGCAAAGACAAAGCCCCTCAACATTTTAAAGCACTAAATCAGAGGGATTTTAAAGAATCCCTTTTCTTAGGTGGTGCTCTGCCACAGCCCTGGAGTAGGAAGAGCCCTGCCTGCTGTCTTTCACGTCAGCTGGTGACCACACACAGACCTCCCCTCCCTCCCATGCTTTACAGAGAACGAGGCAGGGCTATCTGTGAGAACACTGCAGCTGGCAAATATGTGCAGTTCATCTTTCACTCGTGCACATATTCATTCAGTGCTCTTTGCAGGCCAGGCTGCAAGCTGGGGACACAGAGGGAAACAAGGCAGACACAAACATCTTGAAAGAAGTCTTAACAGCCATTACCTAGGGTTGGTAGAGTTACTAGTGATTTCTATTTTCTGCTTTACTCTTATCTGTTTTCTAGACTTCCTCCAACAGTGAACATGTATACAAGAAAAAAGGTTTATACTTTTTCTAAGACAAAGTCTCATTCTGTTGTCCAGGCTAGAGTGCCATGACATCAGCCTAGCTCATAGCAAGAGAAATAAGTATTTTTAAACATTATGGTTGAAGTCAGGCTAGAAACAGCCCCTTTTTAAAGAACAATTAGGCAAATATCCATCAGAATTTTATCTGGATATATCCTTGACTCAAAAATTTTGTTCCAGGAATCTTCCTACAAACATTTGCAAGTATAAAGAAAGATGCATGTATGGAAAGATGTTCACCAAACCCTTTTTAACAGTTAAAAAAAAGTTGTTTTCTCAAGAAGAAGAAAATTCACACACACACACCACTTCCAAAAGAGTGAGATCATGGATAATATCTCTGTTGTTTCACTTTTCTGTCCTCCGAACATGTATATGAGAAGCTGATGTTCACAACATGATAAAGTAGTACCATTTTTTCTTAAAAAATAAAATAAAAACTATAGAGCTACTAAGGAAAAAAAATTTGAGTGTATAGAAAAGATATTCCGACGTAAACCAAAGCAGTTAATGGTTTTAGCTTAGGAAGAAAAAAAATTGGAAGCTAAGTATGTAAAATGTACTGAAGATAATGTTGATAAATTCTTCCTTATTTTGGAAGAAAACAGAACAAAAATAGAAATAAACTTAAATCACTTCAAGACAGAAGTAAGGAAACCTACAGGAACCACTTTATAGGTGACTTGGGGATTAAAGTCTAGAAAAGGCTTTTAAGGTTCTTAAAGGAAAGGTTCTTAATCTGAACTCTTAAGAGATTAAAAACTGATAGGAATCAATTGTGCACCATGATTTCAGCCTTTATGTCCCCAAGAGGAAGGATCTAAAGCACAGAATTTCTTCAAAAACTTTCTCAACCTTTAATTCTTACTTGAGGTCACATTAGAAATTCATTACTGATCATTACAATCAGATTCAAAGAAAGCAAAACCATTGCACAGAAAAAAAGCATTTGTCAGCAATATGCATATATATATTATTTAGCAAAGTATATCAGAATACCACCACAATAGAATTCTCAAAACAAAATTACATTTCTCATAATTTCATTGTATAAACACTATAAATTCTCTAACCTTAGTAAAATCTTTGATTAGGTCAGCAGCTCTCACGCCATTTTGTACATTAAAGCTGATATCAACTTTTACCTCAGTAAAAGAATCTGTTAATTTAATAATGGGCACCTGGAAAGAGAAGAGGTAAAATTAAAATACTTTAATCAAATTAAATGATAAAATCAGGGTATGGAAGGTTTCTAGACTGGCAGTCAATACTGTATACCACAGTTAGCCTGGTCTTCTACAGACACATTACATATTTAGTATTTTAACCTCATACAATTTATTTTGTAATTTCTATCAATTGAGAATTTTTTGTTTATTTTGGTGCCCAAACAACTTTATTTAGTAGTTTATTATTTATTTTTTATTGTATATATTTAAGGTATACAACATGGTATTTTGATCTACTTACCTTGATATACATACTGAAGTGATTACTCCAGTCAAGCAAATTGATATACCCATCATCTCATATAGTTGCATTAATTGACATACAGTTATATTAATTGGGAATCCTGAAATTATGTAACAAAAGCCTTTCTCGAGACTGTTCGACTTCCAAGAACAGTTTCCAACTCAGTATCAGATCAAGAATTATGAATATCGGGCACTAAATGTTTTCTATCAAACTGTTCCTGATAAGAACACTGCTAGATTTTTAAGTCATACACAGTAACTCACTTGCATTATTGGTCAGTTTGAAAATAGCCCAAAAAGCAACCCAACAAGATAAACTGTAAGAATTATTTTCAAAGAAAAACTGATAGGATGATTTATACAAGATATTAGGAGTTCTTTTTAAAAATGCTCTATTTGCACGAAGCATCAGAAAACTCAGGCAAACAAATTCTGTATGCAGCATTGAGTCTTCAAGCCGGGCGCGGTGGCTCATGCCTGTAATCCTAGCACTTCGGGCGGCCGAGGCGAGCAGATCGTTTGAGCTCGGGAGTTCGAGACCAGCCTGAGCAAGAGCGAGACCCCCGTCTCTATTAAAAATAAAGACATTAGCTGGACAACTAAAAATATATAGAAAAAATTAGCCGGGCATGGTGGCGCATGCCTGTAGTCCCAGCTACTCGGGAGGCTGACGCAGAAGGATCGCTTGAGCCCAGGAGTTTGAGGTTGCTGTGATCTAGGCTGACACCACAGCACTCTAGCTTGGGCAACAGAGTGAGACTCTGTCTTAAAAAAAAAAAAAAAAACTGAGTCTTCAAATTAATAGCTTTTTGTAGGAAACAATTTAACTGTTTTGCTCTAAGAAAACCTAAAATGCAAAAATTCAACTTTCTAAAACAGATAGGTTTATTTCTACAATGAGCTTCCATGAAAGTTCCAGATATGATTAAAATGACTGATTTATAAAATCTCAACTATGTATAATTTTTCAAGGACACAAAATAAGTTAGAATGGAATGGCAACATCTTCAGTGTAACTACAGACTGTTAAATAGAAATCCGTATTTTTATTTATACTTTTTATGTTTTAAAAAACCTCTAGGGTATTATGTATGATAAAATTGGGTATTATTTTTTAAAGAAATACATAGCCAGAACAAGATAATTTGTTTCACAAACAAAACTCTTTAAGTACAAGCACTGTGACATTAACAAAATGAAAAAAATCACATACCCACAATCCAACTGTGCTCACCGAAATTAAATTTAAGTTTCATACGTAAGTAACTAGAGATTTTAACACAAAATTCTAAAGAACTTACAGTTGCTTTGTCTAGAACTTTCACTGAATCCTCGTCTGCAACTTTGTGTTTCCGAAGAGCTTCTTCGAGGGTCCAGAGGGGTAGATTTTCCCATTTTCCAAACACCACAAGATCGATGTCACTGAATACAGAACACACACACAGAAAGATTTGAAGAAGCAAGAAACTATATTTGTCTTAACTGACATTCATGCTCATAGACTTTAATTGTAGAATTAAAACCTATTTCTTGGCCGGGCGCGGTGGCTCATGCCTGTAATCCTAGCACTCTGGGAGGCCAAGGTGGGCAGATTGTTTGAGCTCAGGAGTCTGAGACCAGCCTGAGCAAGAGCAAGACCCCATCTCTACTAAAAATAGAAAGAAATTATATGGACAGCTAAAATATACATAGAAAAAAATTAGCTGGGCATGGTGGCACCTGCCTGTAGTCCCAG
>CM052442.1:90034299-90060937 GCA_028533085.1 Varecia variegata | reverse complement strand
CTAAAATATATATAGAAAAAATTAGCCGGGCATGGTGGCGCATGCCTGTAGTCCCAGCTACCCGGGAGGCTGAGGCAGTAGGATCGCTTAAGCCCAGGAGTTTGAGGTTGCTGTGAGCTAGGCTAACGCCACGGCACTCACTCTAGCCCGGGCAACAAAGCGAGACTCTGTCTCAAAAAAAAAAAAAAAAAAAAAAAAAGAAGTTTTGTTTTGTTTTGTTTTTTTAGAGATGGGGTCTCACTCTGTTGCCCAGGCTGGAGTGAAGTGGTGTGATCATAGCTCACTGCAGCCCTCAAACTCCTAGGCTCAAGTGATCCTTCCACCTTGGCCTCCCAAAGTGCTGGAATTACAGGTGAGACACACTGCGGCTGGCCCAAAAAATGTTTTCTGGAGTTAATAATGGAAAAGGCATTCATATACCTGTGTGGAAGTATAAATTACTACAATCTCTCTATATTATCATTAGATTGTACTAATATATATATAATGATAGATAACATTTATATAAATAATTTTTAAAATTCCCCTTTCTATCCTCCAGAAATATTTCCATGAGGGAACAAGTATATCTGTACAAGGATGTTCACAACATTATCTGGAATACTAAAAAATTTAGAAATGGTATCACTGTCCACCAATGGGATCCAATTAAATAATCATAGACACACCCATTGACTGACCTTCCATTTATAGCCAATAACCCATTAAAAACAATGAAGTAAAACTGACAGAGAAAGATCTAAGATATGTTAAGTTTAAAAGAAAAAGCACAGTAGGGCTGCAGGCTCCAACCCCCAGGGCCACAGCCTGGTACCGGTCCATGGCCTGTTAGTAAATGGGCCTCACATCACCACCTGAGCTCTGTACCTCCACCCACCCCTGGTCTGTGGATAAACTGCCCTGCATGATACCAAAAAGGTTGGGAACCACTGCAGTAGGGTCCTTTCTGTCTGCATTAAAAAGACAGACACACACACACACACACACACACACATTATGTTTATATTTGCATCACAGGTTTTCTGGAAGGAGAACTGTAATAGAGATTACCTTGGGGAGAGGGACTTCTGTCTAGTAGTATGGGCAGGAGAGTTAGGAAGACTAACTTTTTATCTTGTCTCTCTCTGCACTATTCTAGTTTGTTTTTTTAACCACTATCATGCATTTGTTTGCTTTTCTAACAGGGATCACTGTCTGCTTGGTGAGATTATAGGCCATGAGATTTACTGTCTTCTTTGTATTTTCCCATGTGGAAAATGTGTATTCTACCCCCACCCACTTTCCCCCCCACATAAAATGGGGTCTATATACCATACCGCTAACAGGGATTAAATCTGGGGAGTGACGGGGGCGGGGACGGGGGGTGAGAATTCACTTCTTAAAATGTATGCATCTATACAGACTTTCTAAAATGCATGCATGTTAATTACCATTATATATTTTTAAAACAAGATCTTTGTAACTAGGAAAAATATTCATTAAAGAAAACTAACACATTCAGTATGATGTTGGCTGTAAGAAAAAAAAAAGAAAAAAAAAATAAAGAAAGAAAACTAACACAGAAGTACAAAGACTCAAATTACTCTAATTCTAGCCTTGCAAACCAATAGTGGGGAACCTGGGCAATTGTGGAAGGGACTCAGTGGTCCACCTATGAGCAGCACTGACTCCTGGGGACAGAGAAGACCCTCAAATCCAGGCACACAGCGACAGCATACACCAGTACACTTTGGGAAGTTACTGTGTGTCCCTCGCAGTGTGTGTAGTGAGTTTCCGTTGGAATCTGACTCATCCTTTCTAGGGATTTATATGCTTAGATGTATGTGTACATGCAAGACAAATTTCTGGAAGAATACACAAAAATTGTTACCAGTACTTTTCTCTTGAGGTGGGACTGACGTCTGAGTGGCCGTGACTTTATTTGTACTGTGATTTGTCTTAAATGCATAGAGGCACGAAGAGAAAAGTGAAAACCTCAAGCCCTGGGGTGATGGCAGTGTAATCTGAGTGACACCTCCAGGAGGCTCCAGAATCAATCTTTTCAAAGAAACTGCACACACACATCCAGGCTCCTCCTGTACTTTCAGCTACTAGCTAGACACCTCTACTAAGATGTCTCCTCCAACTCAGCAAGTTCAAAATGAAAATTCTTTTCTTTCTCCTGAACCTATTCCTCCTACTTCTCGAATTTTCCTGAGTTTGTGTTTCCCTAAATGGAATCTTCAGATTCTTCCCTAATTCACCCTTCTCCTTCATCCTCTGGAGCTTACAAGGCAAAGTAGCCCAAATGCTTCTACCAAAAACCAAAACAAACACTTCCAAATCTTCCCTGCCCCTGCTTCGAGTTCAAGTCCTTTTTTCTCACAGTAGAACACTGTGGCAACCTCCAAACTGGTCTTCCAGCCACCAGTCTTTCCCTTCTCTAAGCCATCTTGACGGGACCACTGGGATCCCCTTCCTTAGCCTACAGGTCATTTCCAAACTCCTTATCAGATCACCGCCTACCTTTCCAGCCTCTTCTCCCAGGACAGCCCCATAGAACTGTGCCGGAACATGCCATGCCTTTTCAGAAATCACCCTTGCACAGGCAGGCCCCATGCCTGGAATACCCTCTTACTCAGCCTTCGGGAGCTCAATATCACCTCCTCTGTAAAATTCCCAGAGGCAGAGTGACTTGAGAGCCTCCTGAGCACTCCTGGAACACAGCAGGCCCAGCCCAGCCCGCGCAGAGCAGCTGGTCCTGGAGAGCAAGCACCTGCCTGCAGGCTCCCCACTCAGGCTCGACTCTCCCTGCTGGGGATCTGTGTGCCCAGACCCAGGGTTCTGCACACAGAAGCACTTCCCTAGGTTCACAGGGGGAAATCTACACACACCATGTCCACATAGTCACAAAAGGGAGGTGACGTTCCCGTCAAATGAGCCCCGAACCAGAACCCGAGGAAATGGACGCTCATGTATTGTGGGTGAGAACTGACAGAAAAAGAAAACAGGGTCATTTGGCCCAAGAACTATAGATGTCCTTTACAGTTAAAGACGGCAATTCCACGTCTCAGAATGTAGCCTAAGGAAGTAAGTCCGCATGTGCACACAGATAGAGCTATAAGAAAATATCCACAATGAACATGTAGTTTTTTTTAAAAGCCAAGGTTTAGAAGTATTTCAAGAATGCAATGCCCTAATGGCTTTACATTTTAAAGTCTGTACAATGTGTCTAGTTTTCTACAGTATTGATAAGGATACAAGGTCACTTGGAAAAAAGCCATGCCTAACTACATAGGAAGAACACCACCTCCAAAGCTGAAAGGAAAAAAACCCTCTCTCTTCTATTTGTGGACAAGAAACTTATTCACACCCCCAAATAATTCTCACTATATCCCAAGTGTTAAAAAAACAAGGGAGAAAATATGGATGACAACATAAAATTATTTAAAGAGCCCACGTATCTTTCATGAACACTGCAGGCATTTACAATGGTTGTTCATAGCTAAGGAATGTCTTATTTGCTATGTTAACCCATCCTTGGTTAGGACAGGGTAGTAAAAAGTACAGAGAACAAACACTTGTCTGTGTATCCCAAATTACAGTATTCCTTTTTTTTCTTCTCTTAAAGGGTACTTGTACCTGCTTTCCTAGAAATTAGACCGCTCCTTTTAAATACCATTGCTGGCGGCACTGAATTTCTGTACTACAGTTTTTTAGGGCAATGTTCAGAAGGACAGTTTTCAGATGATTTCCTCTCTGTCCTTTCTCTCTTTACTGCTATGAAGAGAGAGAATGAAAACCACCTGTCTTCTTCCCCAGGCCTTTCCTTTGCCACAAAACCCTGCCACTACTTTCAATCAATCAATTATTAAGAGAGAAAAAAGAAATCATTACCCAAGAGGTGCTTTATCTAATTCTGGTAAATAATTCTTTCCCCTTCCAGTAAAAATTCTGAATTTACCCACCACTCTAAGTAGATCTAACCAAATGTGGGTAAACTTAGGAAATCTAAAGAAGAGTGCTTGGTAGTATTCCCCAACTAAGATCAAATACCTTGAAACAAAACCTTAGGGAATAAATTTATTCCCCAAATGAAAGGCCCTCAAATACCTGCGAAGTGAAGAAAAAGAAAACAAAACACAAACAAAGCTGAACCTTTCCTCAGCTACAAGGTCCAAATGCCAATTCCATTCTACAGAAGTTTGTCATATAATTAAATAACGCAATATGGATTGGTTTAACTCACACGATTCTAATACCAAAACGTCATTATTTATTTTTTTGGTTATCTTTGATGGAAGGACTGGTATTTAAGAATAGACACTGCACTATACATACACAACTATCTATAACATCTTTACTTACGTTAAGTGTACTGGTAAAAGGAGGACAGAACCAACGTGGGGATATCTCACTTTCATGGATCCCTAGAGTGGAAAATCTCAATATCCAAAACATATCAGAGGTGATTATTTGCTTAATAAATAATTTATATTAACTAGGGCAAATTTCCAATGCATATTTAAAATATTTTATCTTTTAATAGTGATTACCTTAAATAATGAAACTGAGAACAAGCCTAATTTGGAGAAAGGCTTTCACAATTTACTTCTTTTTCTGTACTGTTGAGATCTTTTAGATAAGTGCTAGTATTATTTAAGGAATTTTTAAAAGCTTAAGTAAAAAAATAAAAACAAATTGATTCGCAAAGAATTCATTTACACATATACCAAAAATATACTGCATGAAATCCAGGCTGACTTTTATGAAGTTCTATATTTTTTTCAAAATTAACAAAAAACTCTGAAAGAATAGGTAAATTGTGAGCTGTTTGGGGGAAAACACACAGGAAAAAAAACACATAAAAATAACCTATGTGCCCACCCCCTTAACAGCAGCAAGCACAGCCAGGAGTGCCTGTGCCAAATGCCTGATGTGAACTGCTTTACTCACATACCATTTTACAGTCAGTGGAAAAGCACAGTGGCCATATCAGGGTCGCCAGGCATATTATTTGCTATGATAAAAATGAATTTTTAATGGCTGGATAGTATTTTAGCACATAAATATACCATTATTTATTCCACCAATCCTTTTCTGTTGAGAATTAGGTTGCTCCCAATTTTTCACTGCTATAATTAACATCATAATGCCTACCTTTGCACGTAAATCTATAATAAACTCTAATTTTTCTCAGAATAAATTCTTAGAAGTGGAATCCCTGGGTGAAAGAGTATGAACAGTTAATACTTTTGAAAGATATTCCCAAAATGCCCTCTCCCAGAAAGGATGCTGGTACATTCTCCCACAGAAATGCCTGAGGGTCCTTTTCCAAGCTCCATATCAATGGAGAGTGTTTCATTCTTGTTCTCTGATTCCTAGTAAGGTTGCAAATTTTCTTCATATTTATTAGACATTCATATTCCTTCTTTTTTCAATTCATTTCAATGCTATTAGATGTAATTAATATAATAATTTAAAGAGCATAGCTGGAATCAAACGTCTGTGTCACCACTTACTGGGAGTGCCCGGACATGTGTTCTACCTCTCTCTAAGTCTTTCTCATATGTGAAATAAGAACAACAATAGGGCTTATCTTGGAGGGTTTCTGTAGGAATTAAACAAAAGTATGGAAAGGGCTTAGCACAGGGTTTACTAGTAAGTAAATATCAACTATCATTATTATTAACAAATATTTAATTTCAAAAGATAAACTGAACAAGACAAAACAGTGCAGGCAAAACATAACAGGTGCAGGTCTGATCTAGCTATTAGGCCATCAGTGTGCAATCTCTGCTTTTAAATCTCTTTTTTATACATGTTTCAAAAGGTTTTTTTACCTTGAGATAGAAAAGTATCTATCAAGAGAATGAGAAAACACAAACCACAGACTGGGAGAAAATATCTGTGAAAGACTAGTATCTGAAATATACAAAGAACTCTTTTTTTTTTTTTTTTTTGAGACAGATTCTCGCTTTGTTGCCCGGGCTAGAGTGAGTGCCGTGGCGTCAGCCTAGCTCACAGCAACCTCAAACTCCTGGGCTTAAGCAATCCTTCTGCCTCAGCCTCCCAAGTAGCTGGGACTACAGGCATGCGCCACCATGCCCGGCTAATTTTTTCTATATTGTTAGTTGGCCAGATAATTCCTTTCTATTTTTTTTTTTAGTAGAGACAGGGGCGGGGAGGGGGGGGTTTCTCACTCTTGCTCAGGCTGGTCTCGAACTCCTGACCTCGAGCGATCCACCCGCCTCGGCCTCCCAGAGTGCTAGGATTACAGGTGTGAGCCACTGCGCCCGGCCTACAAAGAACTCTTAAAACTCAACAGTAAGAAAACAAACCAACCATTTAGAAAAGGGGTGAAAGAAAAAAAAATGGGCAAAAGACCTAAACAGACACCTCACTGAAGAAGACATACAGATAGCAAGTATATGAAAAAGATGCTCAACATCATATATCACTGGGGAACTGCAAATTAAAACAGTGAGATAACACTATGTACCTATTAGAATAGCCAAAATTCAGAACACTAACAACACCAAATGCTGGTGAAGATGTGGAACAACAGGAACTCTCATTCACTGATGGTGGAAACGCAAAATGGCACAGCAACTTTGGAAGACAATTTGGCAGTTTCGTTTCTTTTTTTTTTAATTTTGTATGAGGTCTAAAATTTATTAATTGTGAAACTCATGTCCAGATATTAAGTCAAGTCTTTTGGAATGCCACATTTCTAACTATAACTCCTTTTAAATCATCATCTTCATTTTACCTGCTTTTTACATGAACAATACAATAGATTTGAGCAAATTGCTATAATTTTCAATTCAACAAATGTATGGGCCAGGCGCGGTGGCTCACGCCTATAACCCTAGCACTCTGGGAGGCCGAGGCGGGTGGATCATTTGAGCTCAGGAGTTCGAGACCAGCCTGAACAAGAGCGAGACCCTGTCTCTACTAAAAATAGAAAGGATTTATATGGACAACTAAAAATATATACAGAAAAAAAATTAGCCGGGCATGCTGGCACATGCCTGTAGTCCCAGCTACTTGGGAGGCTGAGGCAGGAGGATCGCTTGAGCCCAGGAGTTTGAGGTTGCTGTGAGCTAGGCTGATACCACAGCACTCTAGCCCGGGCAACAAAGTGAGACTCTGTCTCAAAAAAAAAAAAAAAAAAACAAATGTATGTATTTCCCATGGATCCATTTCTTAATTTCTTTACTAACAGTAGATTATGGTTATATTTAATTCAAAATACTCTTCTCTAAATATCTACCAATCACTTTCATTTAACCTTAGATTTTGAGATGAAGATAAATCAAACAGAGATACAATGCCCACGATCACTCAAATGAAAAACACAGACTATACGCCCATTCAGTATTTGTTATCGGCCCCCAGAGAACCGTGCAGAATGCATTGCTTTTTTTGTTGTTGTTGAGACAGAGTCTCACTTCTGTTGCCCTAGCTAGAGTGCCGTGGCATTAGCCTACCTCACAGCAACCTCAAACTCCTGGGCTCAAGCAATCCTCCTGCCTCAGCCTCCCGAGTAGCTGGGATTACAGGCATGCGCCACCACGCTCGGCTAATTTTTTTTTTTTATATATATATTTTTAGTTGTCCAGCTAATTTCTTTCTATTTTTTTAGTAGAGATGGGGTCTCGCTCTTGCTCAGGCTGGTCTCAAACTCCTTATCTCAAATGATCTGCCCGCCTCGGCCTCCCAGAGTGCTAGGATTACAGGCATGAGCCACCATGCCCAGCCTAACTTACTTTTAAACTACATTCCAAATTAAACTTTTAAGATATTTTGAGAATGTTTCATGTTGCTTGAGTTACTGGTTGTTTACTTCAGTAGCAAGATAGTTTCAGGAGGCTTCCAAATAATTAAATAAAATGTATCGATTCAGAAGAAACAGCTAATGGAGAGAGAAAAAAAAACTTAAGAGTATTTGAATTTTTGTCAGTAAAAAACTTAATCGAGTACAAAATAAAAATAGCCAAAATTTAATGAGATCTATATGCCAGGTCTTAGGCAGAGCACTTCACATGTATGAAATAATGGTTGTTATCCTTTATTGAAAGATGAGCAAACTCAGGCTCAGAGAGAATAAACAACTTCCTTAGGGTTACACAACTAAGATGTGGTACAACCTAGATTCAAACCTAGGAAATATAGGTCTAAAGCATGCATTTTTGAGACCACTGAGCTATACTAGCTCTCATTTATCTCACTCATTTAATAAAGGAGATTTAAAAGCGACATGACATGGACCTCTTTTTATGGTAAGTCTAGGAGTCTTGAACCATTCTTTCCCTATTAAATATTAGTCTTTGACCTAAACAGCCAACAAAGGAACAACTCCCAAATATCCCTAAAATGTTAGGATGACAAAAATCCCAATAATGGCCAGATATCATGGCGCGCCTGTAGTCCCATCTACTTGGGAGGCTGAGGCAGGAGGATCCCTTGAGCCCAGGAGTTCTGGCCTGTAGTATGCTATGCCAATTGGGTGTCTACACTAAGTTCAGCATCAATATGGTGACCTCCCAGGAGCGGGGGACCAGCAGGTTGCCTAAGGAGGGGTGAATCAGCCAGGTCAGAAACAGAGCAGGTCAAAACTCCCATGTTGATCAGTAGTGGGATCGTGCCTGTAAACAGCCATTGCATTCCAGCCTGGGCAACATAGTGAAGCCCCGTCTCTTTAAAAAAAAAAAAAAAAGTAAAAAACCCACAAAGTCCCAATAACTAAACAAAGGTAAAAGGGGGAGATATATGAAATTTAAGTACAGGGGAATAGAAGATAACACACCAATTTCTGGTAATGGTTACATATAGGGAAGGAGGGGGAAAAAAGGAGGAAGGAAAAGATCAAAGAGGGTTACAAACGTTACCATAAATGTAAGAAAATATTTTGCTTCTTAAAAAATGTTTAAGGCCCTCTTTTTAATACAGGGGGGTCTGTTCATTGTTTATGGCAAATGTATCTTACTCTTGCTCTGTAAACCTACCTTGTCCTTCCTCAATAAATTTCATTTCATCCAAACATTTCCTATACTGTCAAAGCTGGTAAGAACATCTTCAACATTTACGGATCCATTATTATGCCTTAAGGAGACACTGTATTCAAGATATAAGATACTTGTATATTGGATCCATGCACCAACTTCCTCTTCAGTTTCCCTTTTTTGGGCTTCTGTTACTGAAAACAGATTAAATGATTCAAATCTCCTTACAGATACACGTCACAATCATCCATGTCTTTTTGCTTCAGAACCTTCCACCAGGCTGCTCCCAGAGGCGCCAAGACTGGGGGCCCTGCAGCAGCGCTGCCTATTATTGCCAGATCCCCACCCACTGCTTGCGCAGTCTCACCGGCCAGGGAGTCTGCAACTCATGCCTCCATCGCACAGGAGCTCAATTTGGCAGTTTCTTACAAAACTAAATATACTCTTACCATACAATCTAGCAATCACAATTCTTGGTGGATACCTTAATGATTTGAAAACAAGTCTGCATAAAAAAATGTACACAGCATGTTTATGGCAGCTTTTTTCATAATTGTCAAACCTTAGAAGCAACCAAGATGCCCTTCAGTAGGTGAATGGATAGATAAACTACAGGACATCTACACAATGGAATATTATTCAGGGCTAAGAAGATATGAGCTATCAGGCCAGGAAAAGACACAGAGGAATCTTAAATGCATATTACTAGGTAAACAAAGCCAATGTCAAAAAGCTGTAGCCTTTTCATACATACGCTATGATTACAATTATATGACATTCTGGAAAAGGCAAAACTGTGGAGATAGTAAAAGGATCAGTGGTTGCCAGGGGTTGGGAGGAGGAAGGAATTAAAAGACAAAGCAACCAGGGTTTTTAGGGCAGTGAAACTATTCTGTACGATACTCTAATGTTGGGTACATGCCATTGCATGTTTGTCAAAACCCCTAGAATGTTCAACACCAAGAGTGAATCCTAATGTAAACTATGGACCACGTGATAATGATGTGTCAATGTAGATTCAGCAATTGTCACAAATGTGCCACTCTGGGGCCAGGATATGGATAGTGAAGGAGGCTGTGTATATGTTGGGGCAGGGAGTATATGGAAAATCTCTGTACCTCCCTCTTTATTTTGCTATGAACATGAAAGTGCTCTAAAATATAAAGTCTATAAATATTTTTAAATTTTAAAACTTGTTTATATTTTCTACAACTTATTTTTTTCTTTTTCCTGCTTAACTATCACTTATTCATTTGAGATTTAATTGAATATGGCAAAAGGTAGGAATATAACTTTTTTTTCAAATAGCTAAACAAGTTTTCAGTACCCTTTGTTGAATATCTGTCATCCTTTTCTCAATGATTGAGTATATACTTGCTGCATCAGTCTGCACAATGGCCTGTCCCCTGCTACCAATAATTCTACCACCCCACCTGCTTTCCCTGGGGAAACAATTCCTGTCCCTACTGTTTCATGTGATTCTGGTGAGGCTGCATGACAAAGTCACCTGGTGGTTCTAAACAGGAGCAGGCATGGGTGGCCCCCAGTTAGTGCAACACTCCCATGGTCATGGCCCAGTGATGGGCACCTGTACCCAGCAGCCCATATGGTGCCCCTTCCTTAGGACTGTACATACTGACATTAAGGAAGGTCACTTTCATCTTTGACCTCAAGCTATAAAAATAGGAGCCTGGAAGGATCAACAACCATACCTCCTTTTCTTCTAGCTACACAAAGGAAGCCATCAGCAAGAAGAGAGAATGGAGCCAACCAATTTCAAAAAGAATCAAAGTCAGGGAAAGATAGGACATTTGAGCCTCCTCTGATGTCACTGAAGCAAGTATTATCCAAAGGGTATCCCTGGTACTTGACAAAATAAATGCCTTTGTTTGGTTTTTGCTTAAGCCATTATGAGTTTCTTTCCCTTCAACCAGAAAAGACTCCTGATTCACACACAAAGCTCTCATGCAAAGTCAGGTCAGATCTTAGGCTTTTCTTCAGATCTATGGCTCTTTCTGTTCTAGGGCTCAAATTACCCTTTAAAATTCTTGCATAAATCTATAAATAGTTGATAGTACAAGACAGTACAAAACCAATCATTCCCCCGAACTCATCTTTAGTATGCAAAATGTTCTTGGCTATTCTTGCCTGTTTATTCTTCCAAATGCTCTTTAGAATCATTTTGACAAGTTATTCTCCGATCTTCCCCCCAAAACTCAGTGGGATTTGTATTTAAATTATATTAATTGACAAATTAATGGGTTGACCTAATATCTTCAAGTTTTTTATGGCACTCGTAAAGGTTTTTATTTTCTTCACCTCTCTGGCTTTGTTTTGAAATTATTTGGGGATTCGGATGCTCTAGTAAGTGAAATCTTTTTTTTTCTTTTTTCAATTATATTTTCTGACTGTTACATGGGAAAACTATTTACTTTCATATATTTATTTTATAAACAACCACACAATTCTCTTGCCCTACTACATTGGCTAGAATTATTAAGATTAGGTCAAATAATACTGGTGTGGGCAAGCATCCTTATCTTGTTACTGATTCAACAGGAAGTGTTTCTAGTGTCACATAATGTATACATGTGAAAGTACCACGCTTTATCAGGTTAAGAAGTTTCTGTACATCTGTATATTAACTAAAGTTGTTGCACTCTTGTTTGTTTGTTTGTTTCCAAGAGACAAGGTCTCACTATGCTGCCCAGGCTAGAACTCAGTGGCTATTCACAGGTGCAATCATAGCTCACTGCAGCCTTGAACTCTTGGTGATCCTCCTGCCTCAGCCTCCCCAGTAGCTGGGGCTACAGGCACATGCCACCACTAAGCACAACCACCACAACGCCTGGCGTAAAAATTGTACTCTTTTAGCACACACATTTCATTTAAGACTTCACTAATAGTTATTTTGAACAAGCATCTGCAATACATTTTGCAGAATAATGCAACAAGGTAGTTTTTTCCTTTAATGATGATGGCAATGATGATGGAGGAAGAGGAGAAGGAGGAAGAAGAAACAGAAAAGTAAAAGCTACAATTGAGTATGTGGCTTCTCCATGAAAAAATGTCACAAATAGGCAACTAATATTGCAGTAACAACAAAAATGTTTAAAGTTAAACAAAAGCCTACTACCTTAATAAATCAACTTTTTCTTATCCCCAGTTAGGTAACTTTCTGAACCCAATAAAATAGCAAACAAAACAAAACAAAAATGACACACCCCGATACCTTCACTGTGTAGCCAGCCAACAGATCACAGTAAGACATTTTCTGGATGTGCATAAGATTTAAAACATTGAAGATTTTCCATAATTCTTTAATTATAAAAATTATCAGGACTGTGTACTGTTTCACCTTGTTAAATCTCTCAGACCAAATCCATTTTAGATGTCTCGTTTACCACCTAACTTCTCTTAAAATTTGCTGTCTACAGAAGTTATTGACGGAGACATCTATGTAGTGAAGTTTTTCTACATTGACTATGTCTTCTACTTCAAAGTAAGGCCTGGGATGTCTGCTATTCCAAGAGTTATTTCTACTATATCTACACTAGGCAATATAGCACTTTATAAAAGACTCCACTAAAGTTATCCTTTCCCTGAAAATAGTATAAAATCTTTAAGACCTATGGGCAAAATAAAAGAGCTACTAGATAGTCCACCAAATTTTAATATATATAGTATGTATATTTTTATACATATACACATGCAGATATACATATATATAAATTTTTTGAAGACACTGTGAACACTTTGATAAGAGGCCCTATAATTGCCTCATTTAGTTTTACTAATAGGAAATGAAATGTGGCCAGGCACAGTGGCTCACATTTACATACTAGCATTTGAGTGGCCAAGGTGAGAGGATCACTTGAGACCAGAGGTTCGACACCAGCCTGAGCAACACAGAGATCCCATCTCTACAAAAACTTTTTTTTTAAACTTATCAGGGTGTGTTGGCCTGTGCCTGTCATCCCAGCTACTCAGGAAGCTGAAGTGGATGGCTTGAGCCCAGGAGTTTGAGGTTGCAGGGAGCTATCATGACACCACTGAACTTTAGCCTGGGCAACAGAATGAGACCCAGTTTCCCTCCACCTCAAAAAAAGTATATATATAAGTATTACTTACCAAACTTTCCTTGCTATGTGCTAAAACTTTAGTAATGATATATGAATGTGCTATGCTCCTAAGCCATACATAATTTAAAGCCCTCCGGCCAGGCGCAGTGGCTCACACCTATAATCCTAGCACTCTGGGAGGCCAAGGCAGGAGGATTGCTTGAAGGCAGCAGTTGGAGACCAGCCTAAGCAACAGCAAGCCCCTATCTCTACTAAGAACAGAAAAAGTTCGCTGGGTGTACTAGCAGGGGCCTGTAGTCCCTGCTACTCAAGAAGCTGAGGCAGGAGGATCGCTTGTTGCAGTGAGTTATGATGACACCATGCACTCTAGCCTGGGTAACAAAGCGAGACTCTGGTGGGGGAAAAAAAGAGTGCCTCCTACACTTCCCTAGCTGTGCTTTGGAGGGGGCCTGGCCTGGACAAAGCAACTAACTTCTGCATAGTACTTCATATTTTTCCATGAGCTCTCACCTATTCTTTGATTCAATCATCTACAATAATTCTGTGAGGCAACCTATGCAGGAGTCAACTTGTGATTAAAAGAACTTTATGGGAAATAATTTATTTCCCTAAGACCATACAGAAAATCAATGACAGGACCAAATCTGAAAAACAGATCTCCTCACCTGAACATACCAACCACTAGGAGGACCACAGAGGTCAAATTACTTGCAAATTCTGGCTCAGACTCTTCTAGCTGAGTGACCTTTCAACATTCCTCATTCTCAGTTTCTGAGTCTGTAAAACAGGGATGTTAATGCCCATTCCACAGCTCCATGGGCTCTGAGCACACTGCTTGGCACGTGGTGCACTTTCAAGTCCCCACTTGACCCTCAGGCTTCAGCAGCCATGGGACTTCATGAGCTCACACACCCACAAGAGAGAGTATGATGGTCATTTCTCTAAGACAGGTCCACCAAAACGGCAATCACTTTACCATGGCAGCCACCACCCTTCCTCCTTATCCTTCAGACATCCTCTACTCCTCCTCCTCATTACCTACATTCCCACACTTGTGGAAAGCAATGACATGCCAAGCGCTGCACCAGGCCTTGGTCCAGTCACTTAACCTGCCACACCAGACACACATCCCCTTAGAGATTTCAGGACCTGCTGCTCTGGGCCTACCACTCCTTTACCACCCTCACTCCGTTAGCCCTTGGCACTTTGCCTGAACCAACAACCTAACTCCAAAGGATTTCTACAAAGGACCCAAATATCACATGGTTCCACACTGTTTCTAACATGCACTACTTCGCCCCTGCCAGACGTCAGCAAACCACACCCAAAGGCCAATCTCAGCTAGCCTGGGTTTGGGTTTGGGTTTGCACAGCTCACAAACTAAGAATGTTTTTACTTTTCTAAATGGTTGAAAAGAAGTCAAAAGAATTATATTGGGGACACATGAAAATTACATATAATTCAAATTACAGTGTACATAAATAGATTTATTGGAAGAGAGCCACATTCATTCATTTACATATCATCAATGGCTGCTGCTTTCTCAGTAGAGTAGTTAAGACAGAGACCATAGAAGCAACAAAGCTTTAAATATCTATTATCTTTACAGGTAAAGTTTGTTGACCCCTGCTTATACATTGGTTCCATAATATATTCAAGAGTAACTTGATGGACCAAGTCTACCAAGTTACACTGTGCATTTCTCTGCACTGCCTTCTACATTATTTGGGGGTTAAAAAAAAAATCTATAGAATTAGATTTATACTTAGTACTCCTAGCAACAACTGTCTCCTCAACATCCTCCACACTCTAGGAACAACTGTCTCCTCAACATCCTCCACATGTCCATCCTGGTTCATAGCAGTCAGCTGATTTTTTTTTTTTTTTTAAGAGATAGGATCTCACCCTTTTGCCTAGCCTAGACTGCAGTGGCACAATCCACATCATATAGCTCACTGTAACCTCGAACCCCCAGGCCCAAGCAATCCTCCCACTTCAGCCTCTTGAGCAGCCAGCAGTATAGGTATGTGCCACCATGCCTGGAAAATTCCTAATTTTTGTAGAGACAGGGTCTCCCTGTGTTACCCAGCCTGATCTTGAACTCCTGATCGCAAGTGATCCTTCCGCCTCAGCCTTCCAAAGCACTGAGGTCATAGGCATGAGCCACTGTGCCCAGCCTCAATTGTTATTGTCCGTTGACGGAACGAGAAACAGATTAATGGAAAAACAAAATGTGATATACATATACAACGAAATATTATTCAGCCTTAGAAAAGAAATTCTAACATATAACATTGATGAGCCTTGAGGACATTAGGCTAAGTGAAACAAGCTAGTCACAGAAAGACAAATACTGTTGGTTCCTCTTATATGAGGAATAGTAAAATCTCTATCATGGAGACAGAAAAGTAGAATGGTGGCTGCTAAGGCCAGGGGATGGAAGAATGAGGAGTTCGTGTTTAGCGGACACAGAGTTTCAGCTGGGGAAGACGAAAAAGTTCTAGAGACAGATGGTGGTGATGGTTGCACAGCAATGTGAATATACTTAATACCACTGAACTGTATGCTTAAAAATGGTTAAGACATTAAATTTTATGTTATGGGTATCTTGCCACAATTTTAAAAAGCATTAAAAATGCACTGTTCTTTAAAAAACAGCCAACAGGCCGGGTGTGGTGGCTCACGCCTGTAATCCTAGCACTCTGGGAGGCCGAGGCGGGAGGATTGTTTGAGCTCAGGAGTTCGAGACCAGCCTAAGCAAGAGTGAGACCCCGTCTCTACTAAAAAAATAGAAAAAAAATTAGCTGGGACAACTAAAAATATATATAGAAAAAAATAGCCAGGAATGGTGGCACATGCCTGTAGTCCCAGCTACTTGGGAGGCTGAGGCAGGAAGATTGTTTGAGCCCAGGAGTTTGAGGTTGCTGTGAGCTAGGCTGACGCCACAGCACTCTAGCCCAGGCAACAGAGTGAGACTCTGTCTCATCACTTCTGTTTTAAAAAAATTAAAAAAACAGCCAAGAGCTCACTTATAGCTAATAATCAGCAGAGACACATCACTGAAGAACTAAGACCTACCCTACTATCAATCATAGCAATGTTGTTTCACATAAAACCTTAGTCTGTGAAAAGAAACACCAAAAATACCATTTTCTTAATAAATATGATTCTCTGATTATTTTTTGACACAAATTTAGACCATTATATTTTTAATAGAAATGTTGAATCACATCCTGGAATTAGATTAGGGCACTACTTCAGGTCATGCATAGAAGATAAATAACAGTTTGATTTTTGGTGTTTTATATAGGAGTACACACCGGTAAGAAACACACCATACACTGGAACATTCCAGCAAGAGTGTGAAGGGGATTCCTCATTAGGAGACAACCCAGGGCCTCAGTTCATGTTTTAGCCATTTGCCCCCGACCCATCTGAAGAGTTCAGAGGTTCTTTCCTCAAAAAAGCACTAGGAAAATGTTATCTTCAAGTAGAAACAAGTGCCAAAAGCATTTATAATCAAAGAAACATGGAGATTCTTCCTTTGCAGCTTTATCTTGCCATAACTTACTTGCAATATTTTAAAATCTATGTGGCACAATCTCAAACTTTAAATAGGGACAATTCAGTTGAGAATTTAACGGTGAGAAGACAAGGTATTCCAGGGTCATGTAAAGCACATTAAAGAAACTAATGTAGTAAAAGTCAAGATAACGGAATTTTGGCAGTAAAACTATTTTTAAATATAAACATCATATCTAAGATGAAGAATAAAAGCTTTTATTTTGGTTGTATTCAATGTAAACAATAAGATATAAGCAATAAAAATAAATAATCAGAAAAGCTGAAGTTACAATGAATCTACCACATAGAGGAGCAGGAGCAATACAGATATTAGACAATAATGAGATGCCCTATATATTTTTTTAATTTATTTCATTTTTTAGAGACAGGGTCTTGCTCTGTCATCCACACTAGAGTGCAGCAGTTCCATGCTGCACGTCCATGTAACCACAAACTCCTGGGCTCGAGTGGTCCTCCTGCCTCAGCCTCCTGAGTAGCTGGGACTACAAGTACATACCACCACACCTGGCTAATTTATTTTGATTCCTCTTTCTTTCTTTCTTTTATTTTTTTGTAGAGACAGGTCTCGCTATGTTGCCAAGGCTGGTCTTGAACTCCTGGCTTCAAGTGATCCTCCCACCTTGGCCTCTGAAAGTGCTGGGATTACAGGCATGAGCCACTACATCCAGCCTGAAATGCTTTATAAATGATTGCTATGAAAAAGGGGAGAAAAACAAAACAAGCTCCTCCTGCCAAACTAGAAAGTCAGTATCTCTATCTTAACTTTTTGTTTTGAATAAATAGAGACAGGGTCTCACTATGTTGCCCAGGCTGGCATGCCGTGGCTATTCACAGATCCAATCATAGTGTACGACAGCCTTGGAACTCCTGGGCTCAAGTGATCCTCATGTCCCAATCAGCCTCCTGAGGAGCTTGGACTACAGGTGCATGCCACTGTGCTCAACTTGACTGTTTAAATTTGGGTGAAAAAATTAAATGTATAAGCAGCATAGGAAATACTGCAGTGTTTTTTGCTTTTTTTTTTTTTTGAGACAGAGTCTCACTATGTTGCCCATGCTACAGTGCCGTGGGGTCAGCCTAGCTCACAGCAACCTCAAACACCTGGGCTTAAGTGATCCTCCTGCCTCAGCCTCCCGAGTAGCTGGGACCACAGGCATGCGCCACCATGCCCGGCTAATTTGTCTATATATATTTTTAGCTGTCCGTATAATTTCTTTCTATTTTTAGTAGAGACGGGGGTCTCACTCTTGCTCAGGTTGGTCTCGAACTCCTGAGCTCAAATAATCCGCCCACCTCGGCCTCCCAGAGTGCTGGGATTACAGGCGTTGAGCCACCGCGCCCGGCCAATACTGCAGTGTTTTTCAACACTGAGAAAAGTCGCAGACTGGGTCCGCAGAAACCTCTCCAGGTCCCTAAATTCTCTATGAGGATTTTTAAATTGTGTGTTTCCATTTTAAAATTATGCTAAAAACATTAGCATAAGCCTGTTCTGGATCATCCAGATGCTTCCCTGGAAACACAGAGCTGCCTGGGGATTTCCTAGCCCATGTGTGCTGTTGTGTGTACTCACCAGATGGGGCAAGGCCAAACAATAGGCTTTTAATTGATGTGTACCAAGTCAAGAATGGAGTAAGACCGGATCCCTGCATAATACACACATGCCAAGTGAAGGGCAAAGGGCACTCTTGCAAGGTTTTATAGCTTTCAGAACAGAAAAAAGTGATGAGGCAACTGAGTCACCCTATGGCAAGGTAAGAAAAGCACTCCCAAAGCCTCCAAGTCAGCTACCACAGGCCATACTATATTTGTAATAAGAGTAGCAATTTGAGTAAAACATCACCTGTTTCATAAAGTTAATTTTAATTTTATTGGTTTTGCCACTTATCTGCATTTAATTTGTGGGCTTTTTTCTTTTTATAACCTTTAAGTATGAGGAGTTTAAACTTGTGAGCATTCTTAAGTAGCATTATAAAAATAACTTCAGCTAAGGTACCAAGACCATTCACTAGAGAAAGGACAGACTATTCAACAAATAATGCTAGGAAAACTGGATATCCACATGGAAAAGAATGAAGTTTGACTCTTAAACCACATACAAAAATTAACTCAAAATGGATCAAAGACTTAAACTTAAGAGCTAAAACTATAAAACTCTAGGAAGGTAACACTGAGAAAATGCTTCATGACATTGTATTTGACAGTGATTTCTTAGATGCGACACCAAATGCACAGGTAACAAGAGAAAAAATAAACTGGACACTTCATCAAAATTGAAAACTTCAGTGCATCAAAGGACACTATTAAGAGAGTAAAAAGGCAACTCACTGAATCCGATACAATATTTGCAAATCATATATCTGATAAAGAAATAACATTCAGAATATATAACTCCTACAACTGAACAACAAAAAAACAATTCAATTTAAAAACAAAGGACTTAAACAGACACTTGTCCAAAGAAGATATACATCAATGAAAGTTCATTAAGCCAAAGAAAAGAAAAGAAAAGAAAAGAAAAGAAAAGAAAAGAAAAGAAAAGAAAAGAAAAGAAGAGAAAAGATAAGAAAAGAAGGGAGGGGAGGGAGGACAGGACAGGAAGAAAAGAAAGAAGATATACAGGCAGCCAATAAGCACATGATAAGATACTCAATGTTAGTCATTAGAGAAATGAAAAATCAAAACCATAATGAGATAATCACTTCACACCCACTAGGATGGTTACATTTTTTAAA
Organism: Varecia variegata; assembly: GCA_028533085.1. Taxonomy (NCBI): domain Eukaryota; kingdom Metazoa; phylum Chordata; class Mammalia; order Primates; family Lemuridae; genus Varecia; species Varecia variegata. Next base: position 90,041,551 of record CM052442.1, on the reverse strand, counting down.
ATGAAAAATAACAAGTGTTGGTGAAGATGGGGGGAAATTGGAACAATCAAACTTTGTGAAAACATGAAATGACTTAGCCATGGTGGAAAACAGTTTGGCAGTTCCTCAAAGAGTTAAGCATAAAATTACCATATGACCCAGCAATTCTACTCCCAGGTATATATGCAAAAGAACTAAAAATCAGGGACTCAAACAAATACATGCTACATCAATGTGTACAGCAACATCATTCACGACAGTCAAAAGGTGGAAACAATCCAAATGTCCAGCAAGATTGAATGGAAAAGTAAACTGTGGTGTATATATACAACAGAATATTAATCATCCATTTAAAAATGAAATTGATAACGTGCTATGACATGGATGAACCTCACAATCACTATGTTAAGTAAAAAACCCAGAAACAAAAGGACAAATATTAAGTGATTTCACTTATATGAGGTACCCAGAATAGGCAAATTCATAGAGACAAAATGGTGGTAGCCAGTGGCTGTGGGGAGGGAAAAGTAGGAAGTTATTGCTTGATGGGTATACAGTTTCTGTTTACAATGAAAAAGTTCTGGATATGGACAGCAGTGATGATTGCACAACAATGTGAATGTACTTAATACCACTGAATTGTACACTTAAAAATGGTTAAAATGGTAAATTTGAGGACTGGCATGGTGGCTCATGCCTGTAATCCAAGCACTTTGGAAGACTGAGGCAGGAAGATCACTGGATCCCAGGAGTTTGAGGTTGTAGTGAGCTATCACGACACCACTGCAACTCTAGCCCTGGCAACAGAGAGAGAACCTGTCTCCCCCCACCTCCCAAAACAGATAAATTTTATGTTATATGTATCTTACCACAATTACATAAACAGAAACATAAGCTAACACTGGGTATCTGTAAAAATGTTTCATGCAGAACTTAATTAAATACTGCTACAAAGTTAGAATTAAATATTAAACCATTTATGTAATGTTTAAAAGTACAGATAATAGTATACTAATGGATGTAAACATAGATGAAACATGGATGAAAAGGGCACACATATGCCACACACAAGTATTCACCTCTGGGAAAGGACGAAGGTAAACAAGAGGTATACCAAGGGTGTGCAGCTGTCCTAAAAAGTCGTGTTCCTTACAGAAAAGGGGAAGGGGTAGAGGAAAAAGAAATAGGAACTCAAATTTGTTAAATCCAAGTGGTAGGTAGGTACTCAGGGGTTCAATATGTTACTCTGAATTCATAAAATTTGAAATGACTAAAAACCAAAGTCTACATGAGGAATTAAAACTTCCTAGAGACACTCAAAACAATGAATGAATACACAGCCCACTGACACAGGGAAATGTTCCAGAACTTACCATCAAGTGTACCTTGGACTTCTCTTCCCTCCATTTTCCCCACAGATCTAAGAGGCCATCAACAGGCAGAGTTGCCAATCATCATTCGCTAGCTAGACTTATCTCTCACACTAACAGCATAATTGGTCCTACAATTTTTGCTTGCCTCCAGAAATGCAAGTTAAATAAACATCAATTCCTAGTAGAAGTAATGTAGAAGCTGCAGCATTTCTATTAATATACAAGCAAGTATATTAATAGACTAGTAATATAGATAAGATTGGCCCATAATTACTTATTATTGTATGTAACTGAAAACTGTCATTAATAAAATATAAAAATTCCCACAGAAACCAGGAACTTGAAAGCAACTGCAACTTGGAGCTTGCTACTTTGCCAATCATTCCAAGACTATACAAATAATATCACAATGGAAGTAACTCTAAACTCATTCATTCTTTCTGTTTCTCTCTCTCTCACACGACTAGGTCTTTTTTTATTCCCATTGTAGCCAAAACACTATTTCCATTTAAGTGCACGAAATGTGAGAGCATAACAGGCTCAAAATGACACTAAGAACCAGAAGTGGGAATACTCTTGGGTTTCTACCCTAGAGAACTGAAAATGTATGCTCATGAACATGAATGTTCATAGCAGCCCTATTCATAATAGTCAAAAACTGAAAACCTAAATGTCCATCAGATGATGATAAATAAAATGTGGTGTATCTAAACAATGGAATATTACTCAGTTACATCAAAGATGAAGTACTGATACATGTTACCAACTGGATGAACCCTGAAAACATTATTCTATCTAAGTGATGGAAGGGAGACACAAAAGGCCACATATCGATATGAAATGTCCAGAATAGTCAAATCCATAGAGACAGAAAGTATGTTGGGGACAAAAAAAAAAAAAAGAAAGTATGTTGGTGGCTGCCTAGGGCTGGGTGGGGGGTTTGGGGAGAAAAGAGGAGGAATGGATAGTTTCTTTTGGGGGTGATGAAAATGTTCTTAAAACTTACTCTGGTTATGGCTACACAACTCGGAATACACTAAAAAAACCCATTAGACTTACACTTTAAATGTGTGAACTATATCTCAATGCTGTTATTTTTTTTTTAAAGACAGAATGAGCTGCCATTACAGCTACTAAATTGATCGTGCCTAAACTTCCACCTTGTATGATACCACAAAGCAAACTGGAGGACTGACCAGGAGACTTTGTAAGTCAATAAAAAAGAAGACTTGTACATTATGGGAATGAATGACTTGCACAAACCCAAAACAATGCAACTTGATATTTTAGTTAACAGGAAAATTGTTTGTCTTTCTAAATACTGACAACACTTGCAGACCACTTTATATTAGGACTCATGCCCACAGTGGATCTAAGAATCCCAGGGTCACCACTTACATAAAGTGTTAAGAGCTTTTAATCCACAACAATCTAATCCTAGATTGCTGATAGCTTCTCCGCAGGTCATTAGAGAGTCCATGAATCTGCATCTGCCCAATGCAGCTCCCTAGTGGGCCTTGCTGCTTTCACAGGATAATTTTCAAGAATCCACACAAAGTCAAAATACTCTTTTCACCATTAATTTCCTTATCAATGAGCACATGTTACATGTCCTTAAATTTATCCTTACTTAAGGAGCCTTGTCTCATATTATGGAAAATTACATAGATCTGAACAATTCTCTGGCAGATTCTTCTCCACTGGAAGACACAAATGCCCATTTCTGGAATTGCTGAATCTTACCTAGTTCCTGTGTATGTGATCTTCTGGCCAAGAACAGACAATTTTCTAATGCAATGGTGCCAACTACAATATTACTTCACGTTCAGATAAGAAAGTGATTAAACATAATGAGAAAAAAAGACTAACACACTAGTGAAACTTCAAAGTATAATGGCAACACAACTAATACAGTCACACATTATCTCAAAACACACACCCCCAAACAACCTCACAAGGCAAAAATCTCACAATCACTATACCAAAATAAAAATAAGTAAAATGATAAAACCTAATCTACTTGGGAGAAGAGCAGTGGGAACCTTAAGTGTTAACAGTTTCCTCTCATTCACTGTTAACCTTCAAGATTGTTCTGGCAACATATAACAAAAATCCTAGGAATCTTATTTTAAGGTACACATGTGGAGATACTACCTGAAAAGTAAATAATACTTTGCATAAGTAAGGTCCTAGTGTTTTTTTCACAATAGAAAATAAAAATTTGCATGTCCAAGAGTAGAGGAATGCTTAAACCTTGGCATATTTATATAGAAAAATACATTTACGCACACACACAAGCTGCATGTGTAGACTATGTAAATACACAGAAAAAATTATATAAAAAGTAAACTAGGAGATGCTTTAAGACGTTTCATGTTGAATAAAAAAAATTTTTTTTTTTGGAGACAGGGTCTCACTCTGTCACTGGGGCTAGAGCGCAGTGATGTCATCATAGCTCATTGCAACCTCAAACTCCTGTACAATCTTCCTGCCTTAGCCTCCCAAGTAGCTGGGACTACAGGCACATACAACTGCACCTGGCTAATTTTTCTATTTTTTGTAGAGACAGGGGTCTCACTCTTGCTCAGCCTGGTCTCAAACTTCTGACCTCAAGCAATCCTCCCATCTCGGCTTCCCAAAGTGCTGGGGAAAATTGTTTTTTAATGGATCTGTGACAATGACACAGATACTAAGAGTTTATGAAGACATTCTTTGAAATTCTTAGAATTTTTGGTTGTTATTTTATACTTAAGTTGAACAAATATGGAAGAAAATTATTAAATATACAACCTAAAATTTCTAACATTCATATGAAAAGCTAGCACCAAAGAAAATGCAGAACACATCAAATTAAGTTTTCTCTTGCTGTTTCTTAATGTTTGGACACAATTACTCTGGTTACCATGACCTGGTAAGTAATTATCTTCACATCACCATCCTAATTTAGCATTTTTAATAAAATGTGTCCAAGTAAGCACCCAGCATACTGGCACTAAGCATGCAGATACATAGGGTCTGGTCTGCAAGGCCCACTCAAAGATACTCCTCAAATTTAAGACAACAAAAAAGAAAAAAAATTGGCATGTGCCATATTTGTCTGTGTCTTGACTCAAATATTTATGAGCTCAGTGATGTCCAGCAAATTCTCCGAGTCCCTGCCTCACCTCTATCACCGCTGCAGCAGTCTGGCTGGGGGACAATTCAGCAGAATCTGTTAAACATTTAAATGTCCACCCGCGTCCCAGCAACCACAGCACATGTGCACAAGGAGGCCTGTGCGAGAATATTCACTGTAGCATTGCAATATGAAACACTGGAAACAATCTTGATGTTCACCAGGAGGAAAATGGCAACAACAACAACAAAAAAAAACGAAGGATGGTACAACCATACAACTGAAGTCTATATAGCACTTACATAAATCCTACATGAAAAAATTTCTAAGATATATTATCGGGAAAAAGTAAGTTGCAAAACAAAATATATACTATAACACCATTTATGTTATGCAAAATATACATTTTCTATGTTCTACCTGATTTAAAAAAACAAGCCTGGAAGAATCCACAAAACACTAGAAACAATCACTACCTCGGAGCAAGAGGCCGGGATTAAGAATGGTGGTTATGTGAGACTCCTGCCTTTTAGGTAATGTTTTAAGTTTTTACAAGGAGGATAAATTGATGCCTTACTTATATAAATAACATTTTAATTTTAAGAAAAATCTCTGGATCATAAATTACAGGTGGTTTATCCAACATTCCATTAAGGGAATTCAAATCCACATGAGTGCAGGTGGTTTGATTCGGACTGATAAATGGGCATTCAAGGCACAGTGTCTTCACATTTAAACACACACACACACACACACACACACACACACACACACAACCTGTGCCTCTCCAACAATATAAATACTGTCTTGCTTAAAAACAACCCCAATCAAAAAACAAACAAAATCCCCCCAGCATTTTTAGCACAAGACCAAAATTTTTAAAACAGATCTTACACACAATTTCAAATGCCTTAATAAACATTTTTACTTTTAATAGAAAAAACAATAGTGTTACAAAGCCAGAGCCAAGCTTCACTTCATTAAATTAACGACTGCTGCCCACATAACTATCTTGAAGTTGTTTAATTCACTTGGTCTGGTTTTAATCAATACAGAGAAATTAGTGGGGGGAACAACTATTCCATCTTGAGTGAACTTGAGGTCTCCCAGCGTCCCATCTCCCCCATGAGCAGGAGTCCTCTCTACCGCAATGAGCTCTCCAGGGATTCGGACAATCAGCCAGGTTTGGAAACCCACACTTGATCATTCCTCTCACAGCAATTCTCAATCTGTGTTGCATATGATCATTATTTTTAAAAATATGAAACCACCACCCTCTACAGACTTCTTCATTCAGAATCTCCGAGGAGTGGGTTCCAATCAAAAGAATTTTTTTTTAACTTCCTCAGATTGAGACCCCTGCTGATTAGCAGAATACTATTACCTGCATGGACTGTAGGAAACGCAGTGGCATAGTAGGAGACAAGGTGAAACACCAACTCTTGGTCTTATCTGTTATCAAAGGCTTAGGCTGATAGGACCAGATTCTGATGGTACACTAGGACCCATTATGGACTATGGCTCAAGCCCTAGCTTCTAGCAAAGATAAAGTCACTACACTAGCAGTAGAACTTGATAAAGTCATTGAACTTCTCTGAGGCTCAAGTTATCAATTCTTTAAAAAGGAATTGGCATAAATGACCTCTGAAGATCCTTTGATCTCAAATGCCCTGATGATTTTACCACACTGCTACAAATCAGTCAAATGAATAAGCAGAGCAGTCCTTAAGTAAATATCTTCTACAAATATCAGATTAATCAGAAATATACAATTTTTTGCTGACTTACATAAAAAGTGACCTACTCATCACACCCTAAGAAATTCTGACTAAACAAACTATGTTCTATCAGGTCAATAACAAATGAAAATTAAACCAGTCACAGAAGTCCCAAAATAAATATAAACATTTGGAATAAAATAAAATTTTAAAGTAACTACTTAACCTTTTCACTATCAACACCATTCTGACTTTTAAAGTTTTTTCCATTTTTAAAAACTGTGGTAAAATATATGTACATAAAATGTACCCTCTTAATCGTTTTTAATGTGTATAGTTCTAGGGCATTAAGTATATTCACACTGGTGTGCAACTATTAGCACTAACCAGCCACAGAACTTTTTAATCTTTCCCAAATGAAACTCTGTACCCATTAAACACTAACTCCCCATTCCCTCATACCCCCAGCCACTAGAAACCACCACTCTAATTTCTGTCTCGGTAAGTCTGCCTATACTAGGAAGTTCATGTAAGTGAAATCATGAAATTTTTGTCCTTTTCTCTCTGGCAATTTAGCATAATGATTTCAAGGTTCATCCATGTTGTAGGATACAACAGAGTTTCCTTCCTTTTTAAGATTGAATAATATTCCAGTGTGTGTGTGTGTGTGTGTGTGCGTGTGTGTTTGTGTGTGTGTGTATATACACACCACTTTTTTTTTATCCATTCATCCACTGATGGACACTTAAGGTTGTTTCATTCTTTTTTTAACCATCTGTTATTTTGAAGTCACATACAAAAAAGATGAGAGAGGCCAGACGCGGTGGCTCACACCTGTAATCCTAGCACTTGGGAGGCAGAGGCAGGCGGATCGTTTGAGCTCAGGAGTTCGAGACCAGCCTGAGCAAGAGCGAGACCCCGTCTCTACTAAAAATAGAAAGAAATTATCTGGCCAACTAAAAATATATAGAAAAAAATTAGCCGGGCATGGTGGCGCATGCCTGTAGTCCCAGCTACTTGGGAGGCTGAGGCAGTAGGATCGCTTGAGCCCAGGAGTTTGAGGTTGC
>CM052442.1:89995222-90034199 GCA_028533085.1 Varecia variegata | reverse complement strand
TGCCACGGCACTCACTCTAGCCCGGGCAACAAAGTGAGACTCTGTCTCAAAAAAAAAAAAAAAAAAAGATAAGTCAAAAAAGATGAGAGAACTTGATATTATCAGCATTTCTTAAAAAAACAAAAATAAGCCAACCACATGCTGAGCCATAAAATACACTTTAACAAATTTAGAGAATAAAAATCATATAAAGAATGCTCCCAGACCACAGTGGAATTAAACTAGAAATCAATAACAGAAAGAAAGCTAGAAAATCCCAAAATACAAACTGGGATCTTCAACACCGCACTTCTAAATAATAGATGGGTCAAAGAAGTCTCAAGAGATATTTCTAACTAAATGAAAATGAAAACAGAACTTACCAAGATTTTTGAGATACAGAGAAAGCAATGCTTAGAGGAAAATTTACAGCACTGATAGCAAATATCAGAAAAGAAGAAAGATCTAAAAAAATCAATAACCTCAGTTTTCATTTTGGGAAACCAGAAAAAGAGAAACAAATTAAATCCAAAGTATGCAAAAGAAAAATAATTAAAATTACAGCAGAAATCAATGAAATTGAAAACAGGAAGAGAGAAAAATCAATAAAACCAAAAGTTGGTGGTTTGAAAATATCAATAAAATTGATAAGCTTCTAGCCAGATTAACAAAGAAAAAAGGAGAAGACACAAATTACTAGTATCAAAAACGAAATACAGCCAGCACTACTGATCCTGTGGACAGGAAAAGAATAACAAAAGAATATTATGAAGGACTCTATAAACACAAATTTGACAACGTAGATGAAATGGACAAAAACTCCTTGAAAGACACAATGTACCAAAATTTACACAAGAAGAAAAGGACAATTTCAACAGATCTATCTGTAAAGAAATTGAATCAATAATTAATAACATTCCACAGCAAAAAGCAACAGGCGCAGACAGGTTCATTGGCAAATTGTACCAAACTTTTAAATCAGAAATTATCTCAATCCTCTATAATCTCTTTTAGAAAACAGAAGTAGAGAGAATATTTCCTAACTCATTCTAGAAGGCCAGCATTGTCCTAATCCTCAAACCAGAGAAAGAAAATGGATAAAGACAAGAAAGGAAAACTGTAGACCAGTATCTCTCATGAACACAGATGCACAAATGCTGAACAAAACACTAGCAAACTGAACCTAACAATGCACAAAAAGAATTCTACACCACAACCAAATAAAATCTATTCCAGGTATGCAAGGCTGGCTCAATATTAAAAAATAAATTAATGTTAGCTGGGCATGGTGGCACCCACCTGTAGTCCCAGCTACTAGGAAAGCTGAGGCAGGAGGATTGCTTGAGCCCAGGAGTTCAAATCTAGCCTGGACAATACAACAAGATCCCACCTCTTGGCTGGTCCAAAGGTAGTGAGTTATCTCACTTGATTGTTCACAGTCAGTTACAGATTGAACTCCTTGTTCTACTACTTTCCCCCCTCCTCACTACTTGACTAGTCTTAAAAAAAAAAAAAAAAAAAGATCCCACCTCTTGAAAATTGATGTAATCCCTTACATCAACAGGCTAAATTAAGAAAAATCCTATGACCATACCAACGAATGTAGAAAAACCATTTGACAAAACCAAACATCCATTTCATGATAAAAAACTCTCAGCCAGGCCAGGCGCGGTGGCTCACGCCTGTAATCCTAGCACTTCGGAGGTCGAGGCGGGCGGATCGTTTGAGCTCAGGAGTTCGAGACCAGCCTGAGCAAGAGCGAGATCCCGTCTCTACTAAAAAAATAGAAAGAAATTATATGGACAGCTAAAAATATATATACAGAAAAAATTAGCCGGGCATGGTGGCGCATGCCTGTAGTCCCAGCTACTCGGGAGGCTGAGGCAGGTGGATCGCTTAAGCCCAGGAGTTTGAGGTTGCTATGAGCTAGGCTGACGCCACGGCACTCACTCTAGCCCGGGCAACAGAGTGAGACTCTGTCTCAAAAAAAAAAAAAAAAAAAATCTGGAAGATTCAGGAATAAACCTGCCTTTGGAGGGGGGGGAAACCCAGAAGACATTTTGTGAAGCTCAAACAGAGCCCTGAGGTCAGGCTGGAGCCTGTTCAGATCAGGCAGGGCTCTATCCCTCCTCCCTCAGCCTGTATCCCTTCCCTGAACTCTTCAGAGCTCAGCAAGATGAACAAAGACCTCCCCAGGCTCTGGGCTGTGACTACACAACTGGAAGACCTCTCTTTATAATCAGGAGGCTCACCTTTCTGATATCAGCTGCAGTTTCCTCACTGTTGACAAAATAATCAAGTGATCTCTGACAAAGGAGGCAAGGCAATTTAGTAGAGAAGGATAGTCTTTTCAGAAAATGTTGCCAGAACAAGTGGACATCCACATGAAAAAAAACATGAATCTAGACACAGATCTTACACCTTTCATAAAAATTAACTCAAAATCACAGACCTAAATGTAAAACACAAAATTACAAAATTCTTTAAAGAAATAAGAGAAAATCTAGGTAACCTTGGGTTTGGCAATGACTTTTTAGACACAATACCAAAAGCACAATTCATAAAAGAAAGAATTGATAGGTTGGACTGCACTAAAATTAAAAACTTCTACTCTGCAATAGACACTGCTAGCTCTTTTTACCCTTCCTTTGGCTCTCCCTTTGCTGCAACAATGAGTCTGCTCGTCATCTGTGGTGTATGTATCTTGCTCTGTAACCCTGAATCTTGCTCTTGCCCTATAATCCTATCTTTCTCTCCTCAATAAACCTCATTTTCGTGCTTGCCTGAAGAAAAAAAAAAGACACTGCTAAGAGAACAGAAAAGGTAAGCCACACGCTGGGAGAAAATATTCACAAAACACATATGATAGAGGACTGGTATCCAAAATATAAAAAGATTAAGAGAAATATGCCAGGCACAGAAAGACAAATATTACATGTTCTCAACTCATATGTGGGAGCTAAAAAAGCTGATCTCATGAAAGTAGAGAGTAGAACAGTAACCTACCTGAGGCTGGAAGAGGGGGTTGGGAGAGAGGGGTATGAAGAGAGATTGGTTAATGGGTATAAAGACACAGGTAGAAGGAATAAATTCTAGTGTCCAATAGCATAGTAGGGTACCTACAGTTAACAAGAATTTATTGCATATTTCAAAATAGCTAGAAGAGAAAGATTTTTTTTTTTTTTGAGACAGAGTCTTGCTTTGTTGCCAGGGCTAGAGTGAGTGCGGGGGCGTCAGCCTAGCTCACAGCAACCTCAAACTCCTGGGCTCAAGCGATCCTACTGCCTCAGCCTCCCGAGTAGCTGGGACTACAGGCATGCGCCACCATGCCCAGCTAATTTTTTTCTATATATATTTTTAGTTGGCCAGATCATTTCTTTCTATTTTTAGTAGAGATGGGGGGTCTCGCTCTTGCTCAGGCTGGTCTCCAACTCCTGACCTTGAGCGATCCACCCGCCTCTGCCTCCCAGAGTGCTAGGATTACAGGCGTGAGCCACCGCGCCCGGCCAAGAGAAAGATTTGAAATGTTTTCAACACAAAGAAATGATAAATGTTTAAAGTGACTGAAATCCTTTTATCCTGGTGTGATCACTACACATTGCATGTATGTATCAAAATATCACATATACCCCATGTATATGTATAATTATTATGAATCAATAAACCCCCCCATGAAAAATACATATATACAAAGAACTCTTAAAACTTAGTGAGAAAACAATCCAATTTAAAAATGGGCAAAGGACCAGAACAGACACTTCACCAAATAAAATATACACATAACAATTAAGCAGATGAAAAGATGCTCAATATCAAGGTCCGAGAAGTCATGACAAACCGCCACCCATGCAGGAGGGCCCTGAGCCGGGCTCATGCCCGTGCCATGGGGCCTGACCCCTCTCCGGGTCCCTTCCAAAACACGTGTTTCCAGCGGCTTTTCTTTCTCAAGCTCTCTGCTTCTTCCCACTAGAGAGGTGAGAGTTTGTCATGTTTAAAACACTTCGTGTTACCCCAGGATTTAGCTCACAGTGTGTGGTGCACAGATGACAGGGCCTGCTAAGCTCTTGGGAGCAGACCCCCAAATCATGGCAGAACTCAGTTTTGATTTTTTTGCCACCTTTCAGTTTTTGTTCTCTATAAGCTAGCTATAAAGACTTAACCCAGTAAAAGCATACCAGGGTAATTAAGTGGGGAAGGTGCATGCGATTATTTGTAATAAATACTCGGTAAAAATTACCTGGGCTGCCTGATATTTTGACTCATCTCCCATGTTCCTAAGAATGGGTTTTACATTTCTGGGTTTGTTTATTTAAAAAATGGTGGTAGAAAGTTCATAAAGGAGTAGGGACAAGCAGTTTTGGTAATAGATGATGTTGTGGATAAAACTACTTATACAGTGAAATCCCCAAACTAGATTTCTCCTATGCAATGTAAGACCCATTCCAGAACACTAAGACCATTTCATAGACTGAGAATTCACAAGGGGGGTGGGAGGAATCTATCACTCTGCACCCCAAAGGTCAAATATTCTTCTGTCAGCTATTAAATATTTTGGTCTCAGAATCTTTGTCTTTCCTTTGCGACAAAAACTATTTCTGGCCTGGCTCCATGGCTCAAGTCTATAATCCCAGCACTTTGAGAGGCCAAGGTGGAAGGAACCCTTGAGGCCAGGAGTTGGAGTCTTGTCTGAACATCTACTAAGACCCCACCTCTTAGAAAAATTAGCAAGGCGGGGTGGTGCACGCCTATAGTCCAAGCTACTCAGGAGGCTGAGACAAGAGGATCACTTGAGCCCAACAGTTGGAGAATGCAGTGAGCTATGATCACGCCACTGCACTACAGCCTGGGTGACACCTGTCTCTAAGAAATAAAAAAAAGAGAGAGGGGAAAAAAAACTAAGGAAAAAAAAAAAAGGCTATGCATAATGGCTTATGTCTGTGAGGCGGGAGGATTGCCTGAGCTCAGGAGTTCGAGAGCAGCCTGCATAAGAGCGAGACCCGGTATCTACTATATAGAAAAATTAGCTAGGCAACGAGGCATGCACCTGTAGTCTGAGCTACTAGGGAGGCTGAGGCAGGAGGATTGCTTGAGCCTAGGAGTTGGAGGTTGCAGTGAGCTACAATGACACCACTGCACTCTACCCAGGGTGACAGTGTGAGACTCTGACTCAAAAAAAGAAACTGAACTCCCCTCCCAATCCTCTGCTTAAAAATTAAAAAGAAAAAAAAAAACAGAATTGCAAATTAAAATAAGATATCACTACATATCTATTAGAATGGTGAAAAGTCAAAACACTGACAAAACCAAATGGTGACAAGGATATGAAGTGACAAGAACTCTCATTCACTGCTGGTGGGAATGCAAAATGGCACAGCCACCTTGGAAGACAGTTTGGCAGTTTCTTACAAAACTAAACATATGCTTACCATATGATGCAGCAATCATGCTCTTTGGTATTTACTGAAATCAGCTAAAAACATGTCCACACAAAACACAGTACACGGATGTTTACAGCAACTTTATGCATAATTGTCAAAACTTGGAAGCAACCAAAATGTCCTTCAGTAGGTGAATGTGTAAACAAACTGGTACATCCATACAATGGAGTATTATTCACCGCCAAAAAGAAATGACCTATCAAGTAAAAGTCATGGAGGACTCTTAAGTGCATATTGCTAAGTGAAAGAAGCCAATCAGAAAAGGCTATAAACTGTATGGTTCCAACTCTGACATTCTGGAAAAGGTTAAACTATGGAGACAGTATGGTTACAGAGCAGTGGTTGCCAGAGTTCAGGGTGAAGGAGGGAACCATGAATAGGTGGAGCAAAGGGGATTTTTAGGTCAGTGAAACTATTCAGTTATGATACTATAATGGTGGATATGTGTCATTATATATTTGCCAAAATACACAGAATCTGTATCACCAAGAGTGAACCCTAATATAAACTATGGGCTTTAGTTAACAGTAACATATCAATATTGGCTCAACAACTTTAAGAAACACCACACTATCTCAAGATGCCAATAACAAGAGAAGGGGAAGGGATGGAAACTCTGTAACTGCTAAAAATAATAATTTCTATGTAAATATACAATTGTCTCTTGGAATACATGGGGGATTGGTTTCAGATTCCCCCACTCATACTCCAGTCCCACAGTCAGCCTGTGTAACCCACGTATAAAAAAAAGTAGGGCTTCTATTCAGGCAGGTTTCAAATGCCAAGAATATTGTATTTCTCTGAGTACAGTTGAAAATAATCTGCATATAAGTGGGCCCTCACAGTTCAAACTCACGTTGTTCAAGGGTCAACTGTATATACCCTGGAGAGGAAAAACTGAGGAGGAGAAGTCCATGACTACGCCTACCTTGCCCAGGTCTCAGAGACAGCCTTGTCTCCTGACTTCCCCAGAAGGGCTAGTGCAAACTCCTAAGGAAGCTAAAGCCAAACTATGACCTAAAGGCTCAGTTTAGCTCATCTTCTTGGAGCCTTCCTTTAGAGCAGCCACATGTCCTTTCTTCACACAGCTGTAACCATGCTTGTTACACAGTTTTTACATGTAAATAGCGGCTTTTAAAATACATATTTGATTTGGGGGGGAAATCATTTGACAAATTTACTTCCAGTAGGAAATCTTCCTATAAGGCTGTAGAGTTTACATTAGCCTGAGGGCAGGAATGATTCACACTAAGGCTAAGAATATAAGCACAAGATGAAGAAATATAATCCAAGTTTGATTTCAAGGAAAAATAAATGTGTTCATCCTGGTTACTGAATTGAGGCTGTGAGAACTTTGTCTCCTGAGCAGCGGCTCACAGGTCACAGATCATCTGGTTTGTTCTGATACCACAAGCTGGAAGCAGAGACCAGCTACGGTTCCAAGCAAAGGGCTCCCTTGACAGGCCTGGCCACTGACCACAAGCCACCCAGAGATCACTAGAGGGAGAATTAACTCCCATTGCCACACACCCAGGACCCGCCATCCCAAAGCCTACTTCAGCTTCCTGTAGCCCACCTTGTTTCTCTTTGCCTAGGGATGACAGTTCATTAACAGAGCTAGTTAGAAATGATATCTCCTTCACTTGGTTGCAGTTCTGGAAAATATATTAAAATTTTCAAAAAAAATAAAAAATAAATTATATCTCCTTTCTCACTCTTAGCCTGTTTTACTCACAAGAACAGAACCCTCAAGATAACCAAATAGTAGAGGAGGGAAACTTTCTCCTTTTAGAAGCATTCCGACTAACAGTTGAAAAAGGACCAATTGGTGGCCAGGAACGGTAGCTTATGCCTGTAATCCCAGCACACTGGGAGGCTGAAGTGGGAGGATTGCTTGAGCCCAGGAGTTCAGGACCAGACTGGGCAACATAGTGAGATTCCATCTCGGCAAAAAAAAATTTTAATTTAGCCAGGTGTGATGGTGAGCAGCTGTAGTCTCAACTATAAGGCTGGGGCAGGAGGATCACTTGAGCCCACGAGTTCAAGGTTATAGAGAGCTATGATTGCACCACTGCACTCCAGCCTGAACAGAGTGAGACACTGTCTCAAAAAAAAAAAAAAAAGAAAGAAAGAAAAAGGACCAAGAGAATGAGAATATCATAGGTTTACAATCCAAATAATGAATTAATAAATACAGGGAATGATCATTAATGGCTACTAATATCACAGAAAGATATCCAGACATTATGTGTCTTCTGAGTATACACCACCACCTACAAAGTATTCTTGGGGGAAAAAAAAACTAAACAAGTCTCTAGATCTAATTACAAATTTACACAAAATATGGGGGAACAAAGGAACATATTAAATGGACAACAGAGAACGCAATCAGTAAAATCCAGAGTGTGAAAGTCTACAGAAAAAACCTTGATTTCTTCAACAAATAAATTAAGAGGGGATCTAAGGTGAAGGATAAGTTGTGAATAATGTAAAAATTTAAAAAAAATAAAAAAATTAAAAAAAAAAAGAGGGGATGAGGGAGGACGGATGGCAGAAAAACCTATAAAATGTAAAGATTTAATGCCAGATGTGGTGGTATGTGCCTGCAATCCCAGCTACTCGGGAGGCTGAGGTGGGAGGATTGCTTGAGCACAGGAGTTTTCAAAGCCAGCCTGGGCAACATAGGAAAACCCTGTCTCTATTAAAAAAAAGAAGGAAATGTTTATATGAAATTATGTGATGTAGAATTTGCTTCTAAGTAATGTGGGGTGGGAATGGATTGGGGTGTGAATAAGATTGGTTGAAATAAGTTTAGCTGAGTAGTTAACAGTTAAATCTGCATGATGAATACATAGTTTTTTTTTTTTTTTTTGAGACAGAGTCTCACTTTGTTGCCTGGGCTAGAGTGAATGCCGTGGCGTCAGCCTAGCTCACAGCAACCTCAAACTCCTGGGCTTAATTGATCCTACTGCTTCGGACTCCCGAGTAGCTGGGACTACAGGCATGCACCACCATGCCCGGCTAATTTTTTCTATATATATTTTAGTTGGCCAGATAATTTCATTCTATTTTTAGTAGAGACAGGGTCTCAGCTCTTGCTCAGGCTGGTCTCGAATTCCTGACCTCGAGCAATCCACCCGCCTCAGCCTCCCAGATTGCTAGGATTACAGGCATGAGCCATCACGCCCAGCCTACATAGAAGTTTTTGATTTTTTTTTTTTTTTTTTGAGACAGAGTCTCACTCTGTTGGCCAGGCTAGAGTGCCATGGCGTCAGCCTAGTTCACAGCAACCTCAAACTCCTGGGCTCAAGCAATCTTCCTGCCTCAGCCTCCCGAGTAGCTGGGGCTACAGGCATGCGCCACCATGCCCGTCTAATGTTTTCTACATATATTTTTAGTTGACCATATAATTTCTACCTATTTTTAGTAGAGATGGGGTCTTGCTCTTGCTCAGGCTGGTCTCGAACTCCTGAGCTCAAATGATCCACCCACCTCAGCCTCCCAGAGTGCTAGGATTACAGGCATGAGCCACCGCGTCCGGCCTACATAGAGGTTTATTATCAAATTCTCTCTACTTCTGTATTATGTTTGGTAATTTTCCATAAGAAAGGTTTAAAAAATGAATTAGGGTACTTTCAGATCTCAAAATTCCTTTGAGAGAGGTCAACTATCATAGTAGTTAGTAAATTCTGTTCACCATCTATCTCAATTATGCTAATCACTATTTTACAACAATACAATCAGTTTTTCCTTTCAAACCCTCCACAATCTAACCAATCTTTGAAACTGTGCGGTCTGCTTGTTGCTTGTTAGGAACCGGGCCACATGACAGGAGGTGAGCGGAAGGCGAGAAAGTGAAGCTTCGTGAGTATCTACAGCTGCTCCCCATCACTAGCATCACCACCTGAGCTCCGCCTCCTGTCAGATCAGCAATGCCATTAGATTCTCATAGGAGCACGAACCCTACTGTAAACTGCGCACGCAAGGGATCTAGGTTGTATGCTCTCTGTAAGAACCTAATGCCTGATGATCCCAGATGGAGCTGAGGTGGTGACGCTAGTACTGGGGTGCAACTACAAATACAGATTATCATTAGCAGAAAAGTTTCCACCATAAATGTAATGCACTTGAATCATCCTGAAACCATCCATCCCCCTCCCCCCAGACCATGGAAAAATTGTCTTCCATGAAACCAGTCCCTGGAGCCAAAAAGGTTGGGGACTGTGGTTTTAAACCATTAGCAGAAATCTTCATTCCTCTGAAAGTTTGCCCCCACCTCACTGATTAAAAGGAATCTCTCTAACTTATGCATTGTCTATCCAGCCAAACCGTAAGTTCTTAGAAGGAAAGGAATGTTTCAGTGTCTACTTCCTACAGAAAGCCTAGCATAGTGTTTTGCACAAGAACAGCTGCAACTCAAAAATGTGTGGATCAGTTCTGGCCTGATCAGACACAATTCGCAAAACCAACAAGTGATGTAATACCAAAGGCAGAGGACATGTTTAAAAATTCTATAGATCATAACCAATGGATAAACAAATCTTGGTAGATCCATGCAATGGTCAGCATTAGAAAGTGACAAACTGCTATTACATGCAACAATATGAATGACTCTCTGAAACATCCTGCTCTAAAGGACGACAGACACAAAATACATAGCATACATAATTCCATTTATATGAAACCTCAGAAAAAGCCAAAGTGGTTGTTGCTTAGGGCCAGGGATGGGGTAAAAGGAGCAACTGTAAAGGGCATGAGGGTGCCTCTTGGGGTCATGGAAATGGTCTGTATCTAAATTGTTGTGACAGTTACATAACACTATTATATTTGCCAAAAGTCACCTAATCGTACAAATAAAATAGGTGTCGGCAGGGAGTGAGCTCATGCCTGTAATACCAGCACTTTGGCAAGATGATCACTTGAGGCCAGGAGTCCAAAACCAGCCTGGACAACATGACATGACCCAATCTCTACAAAAAATAAAAACATCAGTCAGGCATGGTGGTACACACCCATGGTCCTAGCAACTCAGGAAGCTGAGGCAGGAGGATCACTTGAGCCCACGAATTTGAGGTTACAGTGAGCTATGATTGAGCCACTGCACTCCAGCCTGGGCAATAGAGCAAGACTCTGTTTCTTTAAAAAAAAAAAAAAAAAAGCACATAAGAACTAAAACTATAAAAACTCTTAAAAGGAAACATAATACATGAGCTAATCTTCAGGATTTTTGATTAGGCAATGATTTCTTAAATATGATAGCTAAAGCACAAGCAACCAAAGAAAAATAGAAAATTGGACTTCGCTGAAAAAAATAATGAAACTTTGTGTTTTAAAGAACACTACCAAGAAAGTGAAAAGACAACCCACAGAATGAGAGAAAGTATCTGCAAATTATCTATCTGATAAGGGTCTGGTATCTAGAATATCAAGAACTCTTGCAGGCCAGACATGTGGCTAACACCTGTAATCCTAGCACTCTGGGAGGCCGAGGCAGGAGGATTGCTTGAGGTCAGGAGTTCGAGACCAGCCTGAGCAAGAGCGAGACCCCGTCCCTACTAAAAATAGAAAAATAAGCCTGGCATTGTGGTGTGCACCTGTAGTCCCAGCTACTCGGGAGGCTGAGGCAGGAGAATCGCTTGAGCCCAGGAGTTTGAGGTTGCTATGAGCTAGGCTGATGCCACGGCACTCTACTCAGGGCAACAGAGTGAGACTCTGTCTCAAAAAAAAAAAAAAAGGAACTCTTGCAGCTCAACAGCAAAAAATTAAATAACCCAACTTAAAAACAGCCATAAAGGATTTGAATAGACTTTCTCCAAAGAAGATATACATATGGCCAAAAAGCACATATAAAGATGTTCAACATCATTAGTTACTAGGGAAATACAAATCAAAACAACGAGACCCTACTTCACACCCACTCAGATGTCTATAATAAAAAAGACAGATAATAAAAAGTGTTAACAACTATGTAGAGAAATTGGAAATTTCATTCATTGCTGGTGGGAATGTAAAATGTCCCAGCCACTTTGGAAAATATTTTGGCAGTTCCTCAAGATGTTAAATGTATAGTTACCATAAGACCCAGGAATTCCACTTCTAGGTACATACCCAAGAGAAATGAAAACATGTTCACACAAAAACTTGTACATTAAAATCCAAGTAGCAATATTAGTAATAGCAAAAAAGTAGAAACAACCCAAACATCATCAATAGGTGAATGGATAAATAAAATGTGGTTATACATACAACAAAATATTTAGTCATAAAAAGGAATGAAGTACTAATATATGCTACAACATGGATGACCCTTGAAAACATTATGCTAAGTAAAAGAAGCCAGACACAAAAGGCCACAAATTATATGATTCCATTTATACGAAAGGTCCAGAAATCCAGAGACAGACAGTCTCTATGTGGTTGCCAGAGTTGGGGGAGGGGTATGAGAGAATGGGGAGTGACAATGGGTATGGGGTTTCTTTCTGGGGTGATGACAATGTTCTGGCATTAGATAGTTGTGATGATTGCACAACCCTGTAATATAGTAAAACCACTGAACTGAACTCTTTAATAGGGTTAATTTTATGGTATGTGAATTATATCTCAATTTAAAAAGTAGAAAAATAAAAGAAATAATCCTGAAGCAAAGCCTCTGCTAAATGCATGTCTTTTATAAAAAACAAAAAGACTAGAAACAAATTAAATGGCCAATAGGGAATTGGTGAAATAAACAATGTACATTAAATCAATTGAATATCATGTACACATGTAGTATCTACAGAGTCATTCCAAAGATAATGAGATACTGAAAATGCTACAGAATAGAGTTCATCTGAAAAGACGTCTGTCATATTAATAAAAAAATTTTTTTTTTTTTTTTTTTGAGACAGAGTCTCTGTCGCCCGGGCTAGAGTGCCGTGACATCAGCCTAGCTCACAGCAACCTCAGACTCCTGGGCTCAAGCGATCCTCCTGCCTCAGCCTCCCGAGTAGCTGGGACTACAGGCATGCACCACCATGCCCAGCTAATTTTTTCTATATATTTTTAGTTGTTTGGCTAATTTCTTTCTATTTTTAGTAGAGACGGGGTCTTGCTCTTGCTCAGGCTGGTCTCAAACTCCTGACCTCGAGCGATCCTCCCGCCTTGGCCTCCCAGAGTGCTGGGATGACAGGCATGAGCCACCGCACCCAGCCAATAAAAAATCTTTTCAGTCAAAAAAGTACACTCACAATATTCTGATAGCCTTCTCCCAAGGAAGAAAAAAAATCTTAAGACTAAAAACCAGTTTTAACTTCTGGCCTCCAGACTATAAAAGAATAAACTTCTGTTATTAAAAATAATAAAACAAAAAAATTACATAATCAGCACTAAAAAAATAAAAAAAATAATTCTTTAAATTGAAAAAAATTAAAATTAAACCCACAGTAGAAGTCCAGAGTGATTTAAAAAAAGGAAAATATGTATAAACACATTTAAAAGGCTAAAAACATTTACAACAAAATGTTAACCGTAGTTACATTCTGGTAGTGGTATTATAGGGGTTATTTTTCTTCCTTTGGTTTAGTGTATTTTCTAGATTTTTGGCAATTAGCATTTATTAGTAGTATATAAAATACATATTGATTTCAAAAACAAGTACTCTTAAGAGACAGTGGTAATCAACACCTCATACAAACAAGAAAATAAAGGGTGAATAAGTAACTTCATGGAATAAAGACATTAAAATTTCAAACCTCATCAATGGTACTTTATTAAATCCAAATTACCAGGAATTAACTTTAACCCTCCACACTTACTATCCTAATAGATTCTTATTCTTGCTTTAGTAGAAATTTATAATACTTGACTGTGCTAAGAGCTGTTATTTTGACAGAATGAAAGCAGTAACTACAAAAGCCCAGTAAGGGAAAAATAAGGGACCAACTCCCAATTCTCAGTCCAGAAAGCATTTCAAATGAAACAGTTTACACTAAGATAGATTTGAAGATAAAGTATTTATTCTACACAGTCTGCAGGTATTATTCAGATATAAAAATACTGTAAATAAAGGATCTGAACAAAGGGAAAACAAAAAAAAAATAATAATAAAATAAAAATACTGTAAAAAACTTCACTACCACTACACCAACACCAAACCACCGACCACAGGGTTTACTCCCCAAAATAGAGCCTAGCCAACAGAAAGCAAACTATACTCATACAAATATAAAAAGACAGTACTCTCAATTTTGAAATCAACTCAGCTATAAATTATACTTTTATGTGTTTAGAAAACCAGACTAAAAATCTACTATACACCAATAACTAGTTTCTAAGAGAAAGCAACATATAAAGGAAACACTGAAAATTACTTCAAAGACAAAGTTAAAATGATACTGCTAACAGCAAAACCAAAGAAAAAACTTGTAAATTAAAGCCTTTTATGTCACAATTTTACTTAAAGATTTCTTTTTTTCTTTTTGTTTTTTTTTTTTTTTTTTGAGACAGGGTCTCACTCTGTTGCCTAGAGTGTATAGTGGCATCATGATAGCTCACTGCAACCTCCAACTCTGGGGCTCAAGCGATCCTCCTGCCTCAGCCTCCCAGGTAGCTTAGACTACAGGTGCACACCACGCCTGGCTAATTTTTTTTAAAAATATATTTTGTAGGCCAGGCACGGTGGCTCACACCTGTAATCCTAGTACTCTGGGAGGCCAAGGTGGGAGGATCACTTGAGGTCAGGAGTTTGAGACCAACCTGAGCAAAAGCGAGATCCTGTCTCTTTTTTAAAATTATAAAATTTTAAAAAATAAATAAATACATAAAAAATAAAAAATATATTCTGTAGAAATAGGGTCTTGCTACATTGCCCAAGCTGGTCTGAAACTCCTGACCTCAAGTGATCCTCTCTGGCCTTGGCTTCCCAAAGTGCTAGTATTACAAGCGTGAGCCACCACTTATGCCTGGCCCACATTTAATGATTTCTAATTGAGAGAGTTCTTAGTACTGTCAAGAACTTTTTAAAACAAAAATTAAAGTTAAAATTAGGTGGGGCTATTTATGGGAAGGACAATATGATAAAAAGCACAATGAGCTATCATTATACATACTAGAATCACTAAAATAAAAAACAATGATAACACCAAAGAGGATGCTAGAAAACAATTTAGCAGTTCCTTTAAAAACTACATGTGAGGCCAGGCACGGTGGCTCACACTGTAATCCCAGCTACTGGGGAGGCTGAGGCAGGAGGACTGCTTGAGCCCAGGAGTTTGAGGTTGCTGTGACCTAGGCTGATGCCAGGGTACTCACTCAAGCCAACAGAGTGAGACTTTGTCTCTACTAAAAATAGAATATTAGCCGGGTATGGTGGCGCAGGCCTGTAGTCCCAAGTACTTGGGAGGCTGAGGCAGGAGGATTGCTTAAACCCAGAAGTTTGAGGTTGCTGTGAGCTAGGCTGACGCCAAGGCACTTGCCCGAGCAACGGAGTGAGACTCTGTCTCAAAACAAACAAACAAAAAAACTAAATATGTACTTACCATATGACCCAGCAAGTTTGGGCATTTATTCCCCCCCAAAGGAAAACATTTACATGTCACATAACAGCAGGGGGGGAAAGTACATTAATGTTTATAGCAGGTTTATTTCTAATAAATGGCCAAAAAACTGGAAACAACCCTTCTGGAATGTCCTTCAACAAGAGAATGGTTAAACAAACTATGGTTCATCATACTTTGGACTACTACTCAACAACAAAAAGGAATGAACTATTGATACATGTAACAATTTGAATGGCTCTCAAAGGAATTACTGTGAAAGAAAAAAGCTAATGTTACATACTATATGATTCCATTTATATAATATTTTCAAAATGGCAAAATTACAGAGATGGAGAACAATTAGTGGTCACTGGGGGTTAGGGAGAGGGACGTGTGTGGCTACAAAAAGGTAGTACAAGGGATCTTTGAGCTGATGGCATAGCTCTGCATCTTGATTGTGCTGGTGGTTACACAAACCTACACATGATAAAATTGTACAAAACTACAAATACACACAAATTAATTTATGTGAAATTGGTGAAATCTTAAAAAGGCTACGGATTATAGCAATGTCAATTTCCTCATTTTGACTTTAAACTAGTTATGTGTAACAGTTACCACTAGGTGAAACTGGGTGAAATGAACATGAGATCTCTCTATTATTTTTTTACAACTTCCCATGAATCTATAATTATTTCAAAATTAAAAATTAGGTAAAAAAAATTGAATGGGGCTATGTATGAGGAGGTTAACATGGTAACAAATAGGAAAGGGTTAGCACAGTATTTGAAACATAATAAAGGCTTCCATTTTACTGAGTACTTTATTAAATCAATTAATTTGAAAACACAGGTTCCTGCACTAAATTGATACAACTATTTCAACAGAAGGCATGACTTGAGCTAGAATTCCTCATTTACATACCAGATTCTACATGAAATCTCTTGTTCACATGGCAAGATTTTTTCCAGACTTGACTGGATGTAAATAAATGTATCACCTGCAGTGTGGTTCCAAATTAATGAAAAGTAGTTCAAGGCCATCCTCAACCTCAATATATAATCTCTTATAAAAAAAATAATTATAAGTAATCTTAAAAATAGTGAAACAAATCTGAAGTCTTTTTGGTGTTCTACAGCAGCTGAGTACCTAGCAAATATTCTGAGAGGTGGAAAGAACATTCTATTGGACATCCTCTGAATTCAGGAGACTTTGAGCTGTCCAGTCAGCGCTGTAAGAAAGAGCAAAGATCAGCGGCTGGTAACTGGACTCTAATTCTTCAAAAAAGCATCCTCTGTGGCCTATAGCCCCTTCAAGATTACTCTATACCTATGTGTTTGTAAGTGATTAATACAGTCCCTAGTGTTGTGGGTGTGATCCTGAAATAGTTTCCTCCACTAAACGTTACTCTAACGGAGTCAACAAAGAGAATAGACAGCTGCGTGAAATCATACAACAGCTTCCTTTTCTACTTTCCACAGAAAATGTGACTTTAATTTTCCTTAGCTTCGACAGTATATGAATTCCTAACCACTGCCATATCTACACCATTCCTGTGATATACTGTTATGCAGATTATCTGAGAACCAACTAACAAGCGAGACAACCATCTGACCAGAATTCTCTTCCCATGGACCCTTCCGGACTTCTAACACCAGGATTTGTTGGTAGCAGTTTTATGGAAGAAGCTAAAATAGAAGGCCATCTTAGCATACTAAGATCAGAATTTTTCTAACACACACCCACCTCCCTGCCTTAGACTTTTCTAGCAACGCTTTCCTGTTCTTTCTTTCCTGCAATGTACTAAATCTTTCGTGTGAACACAGGATAGACTCCAAAAAGTCACTCACTGTTTCTTTTTGCTTCTCAACAGCTGAAAACTTATTGAGGGTTAAAAAAGAGCCCACACATTGAAACGCCAATCACTGGTCACAGATTTTGGATAGAATACGGAAGTTGTGGCAGGAAAGTAACTTAGTTGAACACAACATACTAAATTTGGGGAAATCCTCAAATATGAATTACACTGTTAGGATAGAATCTACACTATAGAAAATCCGATGTCTTCTTAAAAGCACATTTCAGTACCCAAATTAGTAAAATTCAATAACCTGAAGGTCCCAGTTCACTAAAGAATTACTGTGGGCTACATCTGCAAATGCACAGAAATTAAACATAGCACAAAGCCCTTAGAATAAGGGCTCTAAATTCTTTCATACTCAACCTATTCTAATCTGCCTGATCACTTTGGAGCCCAGCAGTAACACCAATCTCACTGATGACACTGTGTAGAAATAAGAAATAAGCCATAATGCCGGGGCTGAAGAAAAGCCATCAGCATCTTGGGCTTACTGTGATGTACTGAACAATGGCCACTACGATAGCAGAACATACAAGAGGATAATGCCCCACGACAGCAAAGAGCACTACATTTCAGCCCCCAAATCTCAACTCCCTGCTAGGCATGTCCGCCTAAACATTCCCCTATCTTCTGTCCCAAACCAATAGTCCTTCTTGTCCTTATTTTCAATAACACCAACATTTCTCCATCTACTCAAATTCAAAGCTATAGCGTGATTGTTAAATTGACTAAGGGAGTCACAATTCTCTCCAATCTTACCCTGTAATACCTCTCATTCATTCATCCTTCCCACCCATGCCATTTCCACCATCCTAGTTCAGGAAATTATTCCTAAAACCCAAGTTTCCCAACGAGATCATCTTCATGTTCTCACAGCCAAATTCATACTCCAAAACATCATTTTGAACAAATCAAAGCATCTACAGATCAAGTAGTGCAGCCAATACAAAACTTATCCCCGTGAGCCTGCATAAGCACCAAGCACCTTCCACAAGATTCTGGACCCAGTGCTCAGAACCAAGGGCTCTGAATCTCTCTAAGTTCCCTGTGTTTGCTACTTTTTACCATCCCTTCTTTCTCCTTGGTAATTAACAATTAAAGCTTTGGGGGGGTGGGGCTTATGGCTCATTTTCATGGACAAGCCAGAAGGAGCAGGTGGACTGCATCCTACCAATGCCGGCCCCAAAGGGTAATGAAGCAACAAGAAAGAGAGTAAGTGGAAGCAACTTAAAAAAAAAAAAAAAAGGAAAGAGAATTCCCTGGGCCTGTGGGTACAGGAAGAAGTCTGAGACAGTGAGTCCAGGAGAGTTTCATTTTGAAAGAAGACTATGAAGACTTTAGGATGAAATCCAAATATCTTATTACTCTAAAGAAACTTCCATCTAGAGGATAAGAGGGAACATATATATAAAAGGAAAGTTAAACATAAGTGAGCTATACTAAGAGCATGCAGCACATATTTCAAGAGTTCAGGGGAGGAACCAAAAAAAATCAAGAACTTTGGGTAATGGAAGAATTCAGGATTTTGAACTATCTAAAAAAAGTGTTCAGGGAATATGTCAACTGGTTTTGGCTGAAGCAGAGAAAGCACACTGAGAGATAAAAGAGAGCTGTGAGAGAGTATGTAGTTGTCTCATACCTATAATCCACTTTTCACATATTTTGGTCTCATCTCCCTATCTGTACTGTCAGTTCAGAGGCCAAGGACCACCACATTAGCTAAGTATCAATCACACCCTATGAACTCAGAAACTAGTGGTAACAGTTTTACCATATGTAATCTGAGAACAGTATAACATTGAGGTACACTCTGAATTCAGATTTTTAAAGTACCTGTATTAAAAATAGCAAAACTTCCTTAAAAACTAAGAAATCAGGATCTATAAGTCAAAATAAGAATTTTTAAGCACCCAGACCCTCTTACAAAAACACTGTTAGGAACTGCTTAATGTATTTTTCAAAACTAGGAGATCTCAGAATTGGGGGAAAAAAAATTTAACTGCTGACATCCTCACAGAGGAGGCAAAAGATGGAAAATCTGATGAAGTGATAAGCAGTTTTAAAACAGGTTTACATTCAGTTTTTAAACAATAATCCCGCTGGGAAATGAAAATTCCTCTCCTAATCCCTTTGAAGACAATATAATATTTGAATCAGGAAAAACATCTTGCTTCTACATTAAGTTCAAATGTGAACCTTGTGCAATATCCTCCACATTAAATATCATGTAGAGAGGACAACTTCTAATTTATCAAAATAAGAAGCAGCTAGTATTGTGGATTTATAATATCTCTTTTCTAGACACATGCAAAGAGGCTCCAGTAATATGCAATTAGGGAAATTCAAGGTTTTAGTTGACAGTGATTACTTAACTGGAGCTTATTCCTGTGAAATGAAACTATCAGAAGCCCTCAATATCAATTTGCTTGTCACTAGACCACAGGTCTACACTTGGAAATGTTAACAGGATGGAACCACAAGCCTTTAATAAAATGTGATGACCATGGAGAGCGCCCTTGAAGCTTGGCAACAGGACTCAGCCCTAAAGGGTTCCCCTCTGGAAAGCGAGGGTAGCTTTGACATGTACCCCAGCATCAGTTCTAAAATGCTTGACTGCATTTTCCATAAAAGGTGGGAGTTGTAATAGTAGCATATAGCAGACACCAGCCCACTAGAAGCAGATGGAACCCACCAACTCATTTTACCCAGACCTTCAAAAAGGTACACAGAACTGTCTCTCCTTGCCAAAGCAGGGCAGATCTGAATGGGTATATCTAAGAAAAGGTTCACACAGGATTAGTAATTGGTGATTTAATTTTCATACCGTTGCACTCAATGAAAAAAAGTCCTGAAAAATGAAAAGCAATTTGAAAGCCTGTTCTCCATACTTGAACTAAATACATACACACATACACATATACACATACACATACACACACACAATCCAAAAGCCGTGTTTTACAAAAGAAAAAAGACTCAGTAACCTATTCCAGCACAGAGGCTCTTCCAGAAGGGAAATCTAGCTGGAAACATTCCCTGATTATGTGCATAATTCACTAGGGGTCAGGTAAGATTCCATTTTGTAAGAGGTGAACTTTAAACAGAAAGTCACTAGTGGTGCAACATTCACTCATTAGCATAGATCTACCCCCTAGAATGAAAAGCATTGGCTGCCTCTGCCAGGATGATAACTTTACAGTGAGAAGCTTGAGCCTCAGACCATGAACTCCTGGAAAGTTCTATCAAGGCCTCAGAAGAAGAGCTCACCACCTCCACCACCGTAAACTTAGCTGTCACCTCACCTCTCCCTCCCCCAAAACAGGACATCATTAATACAGGAAATTTATTAAAAAATAAAAAGATGGGCCAAAGGGTCAAGAGCAGGCAATGCCTTACAGGGCTGACATGATTCCTGTCTGGGATTGGGGGAGGGGGAGGAGCATTCTGGATGTTTCTATTCTTGGCAAGGAAAGCACCTCCGGGTCCTGTACCATCAAAAGATTCTAACACATGAATGTTTTCAGAGAATGAACGATATGTCCCTGCTAAACGATCTCATCTTGGGGTGTGATGATGGGGACAAATTCGTAGAGGCTGGAGGGCTGGTTGTGGGGGGGATTAGGGGAAGGTGTGTTTGACTAAGGGGGATGGGAAGGAAGAGTGAATGGATAAAGGGGGGGCCCAGGGAAGGTGTGGGCAGTTAAGAGGGAAGGGAGGAAGGTGGGGATGACTAAGGGAGGGGATAGGAGGGGAGGGTGTGGATGGCTGAAGGAAAAGGTGTGGACGGCTAAGGAGGGTTGGAGAAGGTGTAGATGGCTGGGGGCTAGTGGATGGGGGATGGGCAGATGGCCATCAGCCCTCTGTGAAGCAATAGCAAAAGCAGGCCCTGGGGTGGCTTCTCCCAGGCTCCCTCCCACCCGACTCTGTGGGCGTGTGCCCGGCTAAGCGTTAGCATGGGCCAGGCCACCAGGCCGCAGGGCCAGCACTCACCCCACGACTCCCTGGTGGTAGTTCCTCCGCTTCCACGGGGTCCCACTGTACACGCCCCCGCTGCCGTCGGCCCGGCCGCCCCCCGCGGCCCGCCCTCCGCTGGGCTGCAGCAGGCTGTAGTTGAGTCCGTAGGTGCTGGCCTTGTTGTCGCGCTTCCTCTTGTTGCTGCTGCCCGAGGCCGAGTCGGCGGGCTCGGTGGCCGCGGAGTGCGGGGACGAGGACCCCGAGGGGGATGAGGATGCCGAGGGACCCGCGGCGGCTCGGCGAGCCCAGGCCGCGGGCTGGTGGTGGTTGTTGTTGTTGTTGGTCGTCTCCAGGGGCAGGAAGTCCCGCTGCTCCGCCGGCAGCGCGTGGCCGCCCAGCAGGCGCTCCCCGGAGCGGTACATGCCGGCCGGAGCCGGGGCCGCGCCGCCCGGGCTGCCGGTGCTGCTGCCGCTCCCGCCGGTGGCCGTGCTGCTGCCGCCGCCGCCGCCACTCGCGCCGCCGCTGCTGTGACAGTGGTGGTTGAAGTAGAGGTTCCTCAGCCCCTGAGTCGTCTCCCAGATCTGCATCCACAGACTGTTGGACGGTCCGAGCTGCTCTGGCTGGAACCAGGCGATCCTCGGATCCATCAAACGGCGGCGGCCGCTGCCCCCGCCCCTCCCGGCTGCCCGCAGGGCCGCCGCCGCCGCCGCCTCAGGCGCACGCCCGGCCTCGACTGCTGCTGCCGCCGCTGCTGCTCGGGGCCCGCCGCGGGCGGCGCGGTAGCGCAGGGAGCCGAGCCGGCGCCGGCGGCGTCGCTCCCGCCCTCGGGGGCTCCGCGGGCCCTCCCCCCCTCCCTCCGCCCCTCCGCCGAGCCCCTGTCACCGGGGTCCCCGTGCAAATGGCGGCGGCGGCGGTGGCTCTAGAGAAGGGCGAGCGGCGGCAGCGGCGGCGGCAGCGGCGGCGGGACGCGCCTGCTCCGTAGCGTCCTCGCACCTCCGGCCCCGGGGCGGGGCCTCCGCCGGCTCCGCCCCGCTCGCTCCGCCCCGCCCCGCCCCCGCTCGCTCCGCCCCCGTCGCGCCGCGCCGCCCAGCCACCCGCGAAGGCCACGCGGTGCGTCACAGAGGCCGCGGCGCTACGGGGCTGCAACCGCCCGGCCCAACCGTCCCCGCGCTGGCCGCAGAGGCGGCTTCACGTACCTGGCGTCCGGGCGCCTCTGACGCGCGCGCCGCCACCCGGCCCCGGCTTCCCGGTCGCCGAGACCTGTGAGGCCGCACGCAGGTCGCGCCACCCCGCAGGAAATGCGTTGTGGGCGGTGTTGCCCCGCCCTTGCCCCTCCCCCACCGGCCCCGCGGGACCCGGACCCTCCCACCCTCCCGATCCCTGGGGTCCGGCCTGTTTTCTGAGACACTAAAAAAATAAATAAATAGGAAAACGGTCTAAAATACTACTTCCAGCGGGACAGACACACCAGAGGGGGTCAGGTGCGCCCCTGCGAGCACGTGCGGGGCCCTGACGCCGGATCCCCGCAGCTGCGCCCCGCCCGGCCTGCCTCCGCGGAGGGGCCTCGCCCCGCCCGGGCTGGAGAATCCCGCGCCGCCTGCGTGGCCGCCGCGCGTCTCGGTTCCCGTCGCCAGCCCTGGGTGACCCGCGGGCTGCGGCGAAGTCACGCTCTCCCAGTCCTTCGCACGGACACGCGCGCTGCAACGCACTGCTGCTCGGAGACGCGGCCACGCAGGCAGAGCAAGTTCAACCTCAGAGAGTTCTTGTTCAGAGTTTAAGAAAACCCGAACCTTTTTAAGCCTAAAATGAGGACCCTATTGTTAACATCAGTAGAGATTTTCCATAAGGTGGTTATTGTATTTGGATATCTTTCCAATCCCTATGGTAAAAAAAAAAGGCAACGAAAGGGGAATTTCAAGTATCTTAAATCAAGAGAAAAAAGTGAATAGGTGAACACACACTATGTCTGCCCTTTAAGGTTGATCCAAAGTCCAGAACAAGTTCCTGGTGCCTGATTTTTGGCCTTCTGTTTTGGGAGCTTAATATCCTGGAAAGTTTTTTTGGCAAATGATGAAAAACTATTTATCAAAGAAGGAAGCATTCCTGTTTTTTCTTGCTAAGAGAATAACGTGACCATAAATATGGAAAATGAAAACACTTCAGAATGTTAGTTCATTCTAGTTGTTTGTTGCTACTACTTTACTAGAAATCAGTATTAGAAGTTTTTCTCCAAATGAAATTCGCTATGTGCTGAGAACTACATGTGCTAGGAAAATGAGTGGTATTTTTTATGTTACTCACACTGACAAAACTACAACATTGTATAGAAATAGATCTTGTTTGATTACTTCAAATTTGTTTTAAAAATTCAAACAAGAAAAACGGAAAGCCCAAAAAATAAACTGTATCAAGGTCCTACCATCTAGATACCCACAGTGAAGGCTGTAAACATTCTTCCAAAAAATCTGTCCGTGCACATATATGTGTTGAAATGCAGGTATAAATTCAGTCTTTTGTAATAAAATCTTTCTTTGGATGTCCAAGAACACAATAAATATCACTGATATCTAAGTCAAAAAAAGTGTCAGAAATTAACATTTGTTATATTTGAGTGCTCATTTCTTCAGACAAATGTTAAGAACTACTGAAGTATTGACAAAATGATCAAATAAGTTAACATACGTAAAAGTACCTTGTAAACTGTAAAGTGTGGGCTAAAAGGCAAGGCATTACTATTCTCATTCCGGGGCGGGGAATGCTGACTGGTTAGCCCTGTAACTTACCCACGTTTCAAGGCATTCAGCAAGTCTTGGTTAAATGTCTATCCATGCAGAACTGAGCTAATTGCTTTAGAGGAGATAAATAAGCAACCAGGGCCTTTGGCTGCCTTCCATGAATTTACTGTCTGGTTGAGGAGGCAAAAAGAGGTAAATATTTAAACTCCAGTTGCAGTTCAATTAATTCAACAAATACGTCTTGAGCAATTATTGTATGTCAGATTCCGGGGATACAGCAATGAACAATACTAATGAGGTCCCTGCCTTCATGGACCTTGTATGCCAGTGGGCAAGGCAAGCATATAAAGTCAGACTGTAGTAAATGCTATGAAGAAAAAGAAGCCAGGCTAAAGGGATGGTGACAGTGTGGTATCTTTAGATGGGCTAACCGGGGAACACTGCTCTGAGGAGATGATATTTGAGCCCAGACTTAAGTGAGGGAGTGGGCCCTGACTATCTAAGGAATACTTCGTTAGACAGGGACTAGCATGTTCCTGAGGCAGGAACATGCTTTGTGTGCAAGATGATAAGGCAATATGATTTTTTTAAACAATTTTTTTTTTTTGAGATAAGAGTCTTGCTTTGTCACCAGGGCTAGGTGGCACATGCCTGTAGTCCCAGCTACTCAAGAGGCTGAAGTGGGAGGATCGCTTGAGCCCAGGAGTTTGAGTTTGCTGTGAGCAGGGCTGACGCCACGGCACTCTAGCCTGGGCAACACAGTGAGACACTATGTCAAAAAAAAAAAAAAGAAAGAAAATCACAAGGAAGAGAGAATACATTTACAGTACTGTACTGTATTTACCTATACTGTAAGTTCACTGTATTTATCTATACTGCCTGTTCACAAGATGAATCATCTGTCTGAAATGGCAGCCACCCACCAGAAGCTTCGGACCTCAATCTCTGGTACACATCAGGCAATCCAACTTTTTCTTGTCATGTCATGACTTTTCTCTTGCTTCTTGGGAGCATTTCCAGTATCACGAGAATGGGTCCCCTGGTGTTATTCAAGGTTTACAGTATTGCACTAAACATGATGAAAAATATGTGAGAACCTCGAGAGATCACTTTTTACTGCAATACGCAACTTTACTGAAGAGACAGCTGTTCACATGGAGATGATTAGCGTCATGGGGCATTTTAAGCGCTGAACTTGAGTTCACTGCAATAGCCACAGGAGGTGACTAAAATTATTACAGTAGTACAATATTACTACAGTTAATTTTACACAGTTATGATTTAATATCACATCTTTGTATTTGTTTACTTTTCTCTCAACTGTGAATAGTGCCATGTGTGGTCCATAAGAGTTTTTGTGTATAAGTTTTGATAAATTTTAACTTTTTATAGTAGATTTGTGTATATTTTATGGTAGTAAATGATGAAATAGCCTAGTATCTACATGTATTTTATGCATTCATTCCTAACTTTTAAAAATTTTTTCAATATTTTTAGGTTTCAAAGTTCATCTGTGAGTTTTTTCAAATTGTCCCAAATCTCCAATAAATTCTCCAATATATTTATTGAAAAAAATCCACATTCAAGTGGACCCATGAAGTTCAAATCATGTTGTTCAAAGGTCAGCTGTATTAACTTTCCTCAACAAATCTGCAATGTTTTGTTTCAAAGTAATCTACTACTATATCCAAAGAGATAGACCATACTAATTTCATTAATCAATTTTAATTCCTCAACCTTTTCATTTTGCTATTTAGAACAAAAGAACAGACATTTATTACATTCTTTAAAACCATCTGCATTAAATTGATGAGCCAAAAAACACAGCTATCACAAACCCAGACATTTTCCTCCAAAATCTGGTATCCTATTCATTCTCAATATTTTTCTTCCTAGATGGAGAAAATGTTGAATTGATGGTCTTAACTTGCAAGATTTACTGAAACACCAAGTTTCTACAAAGTACAAATCGAGTAGAGAAATAAGAAAATTACCCAAGAATCACACTAATTTAAATATGTTTTCATTGATTTATTAACTTGAATAAAACAGAAGGGGAATTGCACAAACTACTACATGGTATCATTAATAATTGTCATTACAACTAAATCTGAGTATGCAATTAAATTCCTGTATTCTGGAGTTAATAATAACCATGTATAATAGTTACATAGTTATTAGTATCTGCATTGTTTAGGTTATGAAGCATTTGTTCCAGGTATTAATAATCTTAGATTAGGCCCCATTTAAAAACTTTCCCCTTTTTGCACAAAATATACATCATTGTTTCATATTATTTTTCTCTTTCATTAATACAAAGAGGATTCCAAGTAGGGAAATATTTTCCAATGAGACTTCAAAATAATTAGCAATGTGAAGGCTTGTATCTTGTCCAGGACAATAAAAATTTCTCTTAGTTCCAATTTAATAAGGAGAAATAAACAAGAAAAGAAAAAAAGAAAAAAAATTTCTCTTATTCCTACTGTTTTAGAAACAAAATTGCTCAGATTATGTAGCCTCTCTGGGGCCTTTGGTACACGTATGTATGTGTGATGGTTAATTTCATGTGTCAACTTGACTGGGACACAAAGTGCCCAGATTAAACATTGTTTCTGGGTGTGTCTGTGAGGGTCTTTCTGAATGAGATTAGCACGCCGATCCTGGCTGAGTAAAGCATTTTGGGTCAGGGCTTCCATGTGTGCCCTGAAGGAATCACTTATCTCCTATGGCCACAGGGGCTGAGACTGCTGAAAATCAAATGCCAGATCTCAGCCTGAGACTGACTGGATTCTACCCAGCCTCACAGGGTGTCTACTGTTTACACTGAGGGCATTGTCAGGGAAGCAATAGGATCCTGTAAATTGGAATGGGGATGTATGGCAAGATCCTGATAAGGGACATCCAGCTCCTAAATTCTTCTTCTTTTTTTTTTCTTTACAGACAGGGTCTCACTATGTTGCCCAGGCTGAGCTCAAACTCCTGGCCTCAAGTGATCCGCCCACCTAAGCCTCCCAAGTAGCTGTGAGCCCCTAAATGCTGAGTCCCCATGGCCAGCAGAAGGGGCCTCCCCACCCCAGTGGTATTGGTCTTTCCCCCACCCCTCACTCTCATCTCGGGGAAGTAACCATGCATTGCCTGAGGAAAACCATAATGGCCTCCCCTGAGGCAGGTGCAAGGAGAGACAGGACCCACCCCAACCATCCCTTTTTGCTTCTAGACCTATAACTAGACTCAAGTCCCAGTAGGCCTGTAAAGGTGAAGTGTGAAGTGTGAAGTGTGACTCATGGTGTGCTACATTCCAAAAGAACTACTGTAGTCTGCCCTTATCCGTGGTTTCGCTCTCCTAGGTTTCAGTTACCCATGGTCAACCATGGTCCAAAAGTATTAAATGGGCAAGGCATGGTGGCTAACGCCTATGATCCTAGCACTTTGGAAGACAGAGGCGGGAGGATCCCTTGAGTCCAAGAGTTTGAGATTT
The DNA here is from genome assembly GCA_028533085.1 of Varecia variegata. Taxonomy (NCBI): domain Eukaryota; kingdom Metazoa; phylum Chordata; class Mammalia; order Primates; family Lemuridae; genus Varecia; species Varecia variegata. Next base: position 90,007,239 of record CM052442.1, on the reverse strand, counting down.
CAGTGAGCTATGATGACGCCACTGCAGTCTAGCCCAGGAGACAGAGCAAGACCAGCCTCAGCAAGAGGGAGACCCTGTCTCTACAAAAAATAGAAAAACTGGCCAGGCATGGTGGCACACGCCTGTAATCCCATTACTTGGGAGGCTGTGGCAGGAGGATTCCTTGAGCCCAGGAGTTTGAGATTTTAGTGAACTATGATGATGCCACTGCACTCTAGCCCAGGAGACAGAGCAAGACCCTTTCTCCAAAAACAAAAAAAACCCCAAAAAGTATTAAATGGAGAACTCGAGAAATAAACAACTCGTAAGTTTTCAATTGCATGCTGTTCTGAGTAGCATGGTGGCATCCCATGCCATCTCACCCAGGATGTGAATCAGCCACACCTTTGTCCGGCTTGTCCTATGCACTGGATATGCTGTTCGCCCATTGGTAGCTACCTTGGTTGTCAACTGACTGCTGCTGTACTGCAGGGCTTGTGTCCAAGCAGCCCTTATTTTACTTCATAACAGCTCCAGAGTGCGAGAGTATTCATGCTGGCAAACAGAAGCCGTAAAGTGCTTCATTTAAGTGAAAAGGGGAAAGTTCTCCACTTAATAAGGAAAGAAAAAGAATCCTGCACTGAGGTTGCTAAAATCTATAGTAGGAACAAATCTTCTATCTGGGAAATTGTGAAGGAGAAAGAAATTTGTGCCACTTTTGTTGTCACACCTCAAACTGCAGAAGTTACTGCCACGGTAATAATTTTCACTACAGTATATTGTCATAATTGTTCTATTTTAGTACCGGTTGTTACCGTTAATTTCTTACTGTGCCTAATTTATAGATTAAACTTTATCACAGGTATGTATAGGAAAAAACAGTATATATAGAGTTCAGTACTACCCAGTGTCAGACATCCACTGGGGGTCTTGGAATGTGTCCCCTGAGGATAAGGGGGGGAATACTGTACTTGATTTTTCTAATTTATACAGACAGAAATGGGAGCACACATGTGGGAATGGACACTAAAGGAGTGGGTAGTGGAAGGAACATAGGGAGGGGTCGAGCTAAACTTATAGTCTGCCTTTAATGTCCCAGCTCAAGGAGTTCAAAAAGGCTCTGACAGTTTGTCTGGTTGGTTGACTCAAGCATGGACCAAAGCATTGCCCACAGTGAGTGAACCGGAAATGCCATACTGCCTTGTGTGTGTAGAGAGGGGAGTCAAAGGCTTAGGGAGACTGGAATGTTGAAATGGATTTGGGCCAGGCCCAGTGGCTCACACCTGTAATCCTAGCACTGTGGGAGGCCGAGGTGCAAGAATTGCTTGAGGTCAGGAGTTCAAGACCACCCTGAGCAAGAGCATGCCCCTGTCTCTACCAAAAATAGAAAAATTAGCCAGGTGTGGTGGCGCATGCCTGTAGTCCCAGCTACTCGGAAGGCTGAGGCAGGAGGATCACTTGAGCCCAGGAGTTTGAGGTTGCTGTGAGCTAGGCTGACGCCATGGCATTCTAGCCCGGGCAACAGAGTGAGACTCTTGTCTCAAAAAAAAAAAAGTAAATTTGTCATTTAAGACCTACTCACTTTCGCATATCAAAAGCTGAAAAAAAAAAAAGAAAAAAAAAAAAAAAAGAAAGACCTACTCACCCACACTGGGAGGGTTCAACAGACATACCCTTCACCAGCACTGTGAAAAGTCCATTTGTGAGGGGATCTCCGGCATCCTTGGAGAGCTCTATGCTCGTCTCTGTAGGCCAGGCCTTACAATGGGCACTATGGTCACAGAATTGGGAAACCTAAATGCAGTGGGAGTAATCGGATCCCACCCCTGCCCAGGGTGGCAGGGGCCAAGTTTTGACACTTAACCAACAAAGGCAAGGTGGGCATGGGTCGCATGATGAACAGTAGGAACAAGGCAGCAATCAGAATAGTCTGACTCATGCAGACCTTTGGCATCGGCTAGTTTATCAGGGTGTTGCTAGAAGTGAAAGAGATTCTTACTTGATCTGTGTAAGCAGAAAAGTTGTAGGTCAAGTGAACAAAAGTCTAACCAGAATCATAAAAATAGAGACGCATAGCCTCTCAGTGAATCGTTAGACTCCAGCCAGTTCACTGACCCAGGGCCACTGGAATGAAGGGAAGGCCTGGTCCCCTTGGGGAAGGCCCCTGATACTATGGAAAATTCATGCTGTCAATCTTTCTCCCAGTCTTCCCCAAAGGACCTATGGACTTTTACCACGGTAACTACATTGGGAAGAAGGAAATAATTAGAACTTTTGGAGACTACTGGACGCTGGCTCTGAACTAATACTAATTCCAAGATAGTGCCCAAAATATTACTGTGGCCTACCAAAGAGAGTAGGGGTTTCAAGTTCGGGTAATGGATCGAGTTTTAGTTTATGTCTGTCTCACGGTGGGTCCGGTGGGTCCCCAAACCCCTCCCGTAGTTAATTCCGGTTCCAGACTATGCAATTGAGACGGACACACCGAGCAGCTGGAATAATCCCCCTATCAGTTCCCTGACCTGTGCAGTGAGGGCTATGATGGCGGAAAAGCCACTTAGAAGCCACTAGCAGTGCCTTGACCTAGAGATGGTAAACTAAAAGTAATAACATCCCTGGAGGGACGGTAGAGATTGGCGCCATCGTCAAGGATGTGAAGGGTGCAGAGGCAGCACTCCCACCCCACCGCCATCCAGCCTGCCTGTTTGGCCTGTGCAGAAAGACAGATCTTAAAGGACCGTGGTGGATTACCACAGGCTTAACCAGGAGGTGACTCTAATTGCAGCTGCGCTATCAGATGTGGTTTCATTGCTTAAACAAATTAACACATCCCCTGGTACCTGATACTCAGCTACTGACCTGGCAAATGTCCTTCCCCCATCTCAGCCAAGGAGGCCCACAAGAGCAGTTTGGGCTCAGCTGGCAGGGCCAGCAGGACAGTTTCACTGTCCTATCTCAAGAGTACACATCAACTGGAGGCCGGGCGCGGTGGCTCACGCCTGCAATCCTAGCACTCTGGGAGGCCGAGGCAGGAGGATCGCTTGAGCTCAGGAGTTCAAGGCCAGCCTGAGTGAGAGCAAGACCTCGTCTCTACCAAAAATAGAAAAAATTAGCCAGGTGTGGTGGCGCACGCCTGTAGTTCCAGCTACTCAGGAGGCTGAGGCAGGAAGATTGCTTGAGTCCAGGAGTTTGAGATTGTAGCAAGCTATAATCGCCCCATTGCACTGAAAAACAAAAAAAGTATATATCAACTCTCTAGCCTTATGTCAAAATTTAGTTCGCAGAGATCACCTTTCCTTTGCACAAGCTGTCATACTGGTCCATTACACTGATGACGTTACACTGATTGGACCTAGTGAGCAAGAAGTAGGAACTACTCTACACTTTTTGGTAAGACATTTGTGTGTCAGAGGGTGGGAAGTAAATTCAACAAAAATTCAAAGACTTTCTACCTCGGTGAGGTGAAGTTTCTGGAGGTCCAGTGTTATGAAACATATTGAGATATCCCTTGTAAGGTGAAGGATAGATTGTTGCACCTGGCCCCTCCTACAGGCAAAACGTAAGCACAGTGACTCTTGGGATTTGGGAGGCAACGTATTTCTCATTTACGTGTGATATTCCAACCCATTTACTGAGTGACCCAAAAAGCTGCTAGTTCTGAGCAGGACCAGGAACAGAAGGCAGCTCTGCAACAGGTCCAGGCTGCTGTGCAAGCTGCTCTGGCGCTTGACGTATGACTCAGCAGGTCCCACGGTGCTTGAAGCGGCAGTGGCAGGTGGGCATGTTGTTGGGAGCCTGTAGGTGAACTGCAGTGCAGGCCTTTAGGATTTGGGAGCAAACCCTGACATCCTACACAGATGACTGCTCTCCTTTTGAAACACAGCTCTTGGCCTGCTACTGGGCCTTAGGAGAGACTGAATGCTTGATCATGGGCCTCCAATTTACCATGTCACCTGAACTGCGTCTCATTAACTGGGTGTCATCTGACCCGCCAAGCTATAAAGTTGGGCCTGCAGAGAAGCACTCTGTCATCACAAGGAAGTGGTGTATATGTGGTCAGGCCCAAGCAGGCCCTGAAGGTACAAGTAAGTTACATGAAGAAGTGGCCCAAATGCCAACGGTGCCCACCCCTGCTACACTTCTTTCCCTCTCCCATTCTGCACCCGTGGCCTCACAGGACGTTCCCCACAATTAGCTGACAGAGGACAGTAAGGCTCAGGACTGGTTTACAGATAGTTCTGCACAATATGTGGGCACCATCTGAAAATGGACATCCGAAGCACTATAGCTTCTCTTGGGGACATCCCTGAAGGACAGTGGCAAAGGGAGAGTTTCCCAATGGACAAAACCTCGGACAGTGCACCTGGTTGTGCACTTTGCTTGGGAGGAAAAATGGCCAGACATGCAAGTATTAATATATACCAACTCATGGTATGTATTAATGGTACATATTCATTAATTCATGGTATATATTAATGATACATATTCACCAATTCCTGGTATATATCAACAATTGCATGGGCTGTGGCCAGTGGCCTATCTGGATGGCCAGGGATTTGGAAGGAATATGATTAGAAAACTGATGGCAAGGGAATTTGGGGAAGAGGTATGTGAGTAGACCTCTCTGAATGGACAAAAACCATGAAGATATTGTCTCCCAAGTGAATGTTCACCAAAGGTGACCTCAGCAGAGGAGGACCTTACTAATCAAGCAGATAGGATGACCCATTCTGTGGTTACCAGTCAGCCTCTTTCTCCAACCACCTGTCACTACCCAGTGGGCTCATGAACAAAGTGGCTATGGTGGCAGGGACAGGGGTTAAGTATGGGCTCAGCAACAGGGACTCCCACTCACCAAGGCCAACCTAGCTACAGCCACCTCTGAGTGACCAGTCTGTCAGCACCAGAAACCAACACTGAGTCCCTGACATTCCCTGAGGTGACCAGCCAGCTACCAAGTGGCAGGTTGATTACTTTGGACTGCTTCCATCATGGAAGGGACAGCATTTTGTTCTTACCATAATAGGCTCTTTAAAAAATTTTTTTGTTTTGTTTTTAGAGGTGGAGCCTCACTATGTTGCCCAGGCTGGAGTACAGTGGCTATTCACTGGCACGGTCATAGCTCACTGCAGCCTCAAACCCCTGGGCTCAAGTGATCCTCCTGCCTCAGCCTCCCAAGTAGCTGGGACTACAGGTGCACACCACTATGTCAACTTGCAATAGACTCTTTCTCTGTGTATGAATTTGCCTTCCCTGCACACAATGCTTCTACCTGAACTGCCATTCCTGGGCTCTTAGAACGCCTCATCTACTGTGAGGGTACAACATAGAGCAGAGCTTCTGATCAAGGAACTGACGTCACAGCGAAAGAAGTGCAGCAGTGGGCTCGCGCTCACAGCATTCATTGGTCTTTGCCCACCACCCGGAAGTAGTGGCAGGACCTTTTGAAGATTCAGTTACAGCATCAGCTAGGTGGCAATACCTTGCAGGCCTGGAGCAAGGTTCTCCAGAAGGCCATACATATGCTCTGAATCAGCATCCAATATATGGTGCTGTTTCTGCCATGGCCAGGAGTCACAGGTCCAGGAATCAGGGGTGGAAATGGGAATGGCACCACTCACCTTACCCGTAGTGACCCACTAGCAAAATTTTTCATTCCTGTTCCCACAAGCTTATGCTCTGCTGGCCTAGAGGTTTTAGTTCCAGAGGGAAGAATGGTTCCATCCAGAGACACAACAATGATTGCATTGAATTGGAAGTTAAGGCTGCCACCCAGCTACTTTGGGCTCCTCAACTACCTGAATCAACAGTCAGGGCTGGAGAGATTAATCCTGGCAACCCAGGGAAACTCCAACTACTTCTCCACAACAGAGGTAAGGAAGAGTGTCTGCAATGCAAGAGATCCCTGAGGGCATCTCTTAGTATTACCATGCCCTGTGGTTAAGTTCAGTGGGCAAATACACAACAACCCAATCCAGACAGGACTACTGATAGCCCAGATCCTTTCAAATTGAAGATTTGGTGCCACTGATGTGCAATAGTGGTACAAAATAAAAAAAAAAAAAAAAGACAAATTGAAGATTTGGGTCAACACACCACGTGAAGAACTGTGACGAGCTGAGGTGCCTGCCACACACAAAGGGAGTGCAGAATGGGTCAATAGCCATGAGTGAATTTCCTCCTTGTTTTGTTATGAATATGGTTGTGTGTGTGTAGCAAATATCTTTGTTTTCTTTTCTCTCTTGTTTTATACAAGAGAGAATACATCTAATATACAATACATCTAAGATGTATTGACTTTATATCATAAGACTTAAGTATCGTTAATTTTACATCATGGTGTCTGAGTCCCAGAATGTCAAGGAGAAGAATAAACTCCACTCAATGACTTTACCTCATCTTCTGGGAAAGGGTTAGTGCATTTTCAGTGGTACACAGAATAGATATATCATGTAAGGCAAAATTATGACCTGTTATTGTCTTATTTGGAGATTAAATATGGTTTAGGAAGTTGTGTATGAGTGCCAGGTATATGGCACAAGGAGTGGACTTGCGATGGTTAATTTTATGTGGCGAATTGACTGGGACATGGGTGCCCAGATAAAACATCATTTCTGGGTGTGTCTGTGAGAGTGTTTCTGCATAAGATTGGCATTAGAATCAGTGACCTAGTAAAGCTGATTGCCTTCCCCAATGCAATCCCACCAGCCAATGTACTGAGGGCCTGAATAGAACATAAAAGCAGAGGAAGGGGGACACTTGCTCTCTCTGCTTGACTACTTGAGCTGAGACGTCAGCCTTTTCTTGCATGCGCTGAGACACCACCAGCCCTCTGGTTCGCGGAACTGCACCAGCAGCTTCCTGGGTCTCCAGTCTGCAGACAGCACATTGTGGGAAAGTCATGTTTGCCAATTCCTTGTAATAAATCATAGTGATGACGTAGAGATGAAGGTAGACAGAAAGATAGATAGAATTGATCGTATTGGTCTGTTTCTCTGGAGAGCCCTAACACAGTGTGTGTGCGTTTTAAGAGCTTTGTTGGGGGCGGGAGGAGATATTGGTCAAAGGGTACAAAGTTTCCATTAGACATAAGAAATAGTTTTTGAAATCTATTGCACAACATGGTGAATATGTTAATAATAATGCAAGGTATATTTCAAAATTGCTAAGAGAACAGGTTTTCAATGTTCACACCACAAAAAAAGATAAGTATGTGAGGTGATGGATATGCTAATTAGCTTGATTTAATTATTCCATAATGTATACATATATCAAAACATCACATTGTGTTAATACTTCACAGATATATTAATATATACAATTATTCCTCCTTGTTAATTAAATATTTTTTTCTTTTTTTTTTTTTGGAGACAGAGTCTCACTCTTGCCCTGGCTACAGTGCCGTGGCATCAGGCTAGCTCACAGCAACCTCAAACTCTTGGGCTTAAGCAATCCTTCTGCCTCAGCCTCCCAAGGAGCTGGGACTACAGGCATGTGCCACTATGCCCAGCTAATTTTTTCTATATATTTTTAGTTGTCCAGATAATTTCTTTCTATTTTTTTAGTAGAGACGGGGTCTCGCTCTTGCTCAGGCTGGAATCTTTTTTAAAAAGCTTTATTGAGGCCAGGCACAGAGGCTCACTCCTGTGATCCTAGCACTCTGGAGGCCGAGGTGGGAGGATCGCTTGAGGTCAGGAGTTTGAGACCAGCCTGAGCAAGAGTGAGATCCCGTCTCTACTAAACACAGAAAAATTAGCTGGGTGTCGTGGTGTGCACCTGTAGTCCCAGCTACTCGGGAGGCTGAAGCAGGAGGATTGCTTGAGTCCAGGAGTTTGAGGTTGCTGCAAGCTAGGCTGACACCACAGCACTCTAGCCCCAGTGACACAGCAAGACTCTGTCTCAAAAAAAAAAAAAAAAGGAAATGGTGCCCTTGGCTGGGGCACGCAAAGCAAGTGATGGTCCCAGCAGCCACTTTGGAGAAAAAGCCCAGAAACACAACCAAGACCCAAGACCCAAAAGCGCTGTGCATTTTACCTTTTCTTTTTAGCTCATCACTGCTAGACAGTCTGTGGATGAGGAAGAAAACCCAGACGAGGTGGTCTTGCCTTAGAAGGTACTCATGACAGTTGCTATGTCACCTGTGATTAAACAGTCCTAGGAGAGAAATTCCATTTCTAAAGACAAAGGCTCTTATTGAACATCAAGTCCTCACTCCAGAACCTTCTCTTACCAGAGCCTACATGGCTTGAAATCCAGTCCAGGCCTTCTTCTCGAAAAAGAGTTACTTGGTCACTTCTGAAAGAAGTTTCCAAAGCACGTGTGTAGAATCCAATTTTGCTATTGTTCTTGTTTTGTTTTGAGAGTCACGTTCCGCCTGATGCCTGGGAGAGAAAGGCAATCTTCCTGCTCCTCCTGTGTTCAGAAGACCCCCAGAGCTTCCCTGCAGCACACCCAGAACACAGCACGACCCCACTTACTGCCTCTGCTTCCACCCTTCCTGCCGAGCTCTTGTCTAGGCTGTCCGCTGCCTTTCTGACTGTTGGTCTGGGAGTGCCCACACTTTAAGCCCTCATTCCAACCTCCCCACAGCACCCAAAGTGAACTTCTAAAAAGACAGATTTGACAATGTCACTTTCCTTACAGTGTATGATAAAATCAAACTCTAGATTTTTTTCTACCAAAACCCATTTCTCTTGGCTGTCTTCCACATCTCAGTGAATGGTGACCCCATCCCTCAAGTGCCACAAGCCAAAGTCTTTGACATCACCCTTAACATTTGTTTCCCTCTCACCACACATCTAATCCACCATCGATGCTGCAGGCTCTACCTGTAGATGATAGCTGCTTACTTTCCTGGAAACATACAAGCACCACGTGGGTCCAAACCAACCAGCCAACCAACCTTCCTTCCTTCCTTCCTTCCTTCCTTCTTTTTTTTTTTTTTTCTCTATTTTTTTTTCTTTTTTATTTTTTTCTTATTTATTTATTTATTTTTTTTGTTTGGCCGTTTTCTCCTTCAGAGCTTCCTTCTTTTTTTGAGCCAGGGTCTCACTCTGTCACCCAGGCTGGAGTGCAGTGGTACGATCATAGCCCACTGCAGCCTCAGACTCCTAGGTTCAGGTGATCCTCCTGCCTCAGCCTCCGAAGTAGCTGGGACTACAGGCATGTGCCACCACGCCTGGCTAATTTTTTTTCCTTTTTTCTTTGTAACCGGTTCCATCAGCAATGGCTAATTTTTTTTTTTTATTGTTTGTAGAGATGGGGCCTCATTGTGTTGACCAGGCTGGACCACTGTTTCTTGCTGCGATGACTGAGACTGGCTTCTCTGCTTCCAACTATGCCTCTCTCCAATCTGTTCTTATCCCAGGAACAAAGTGATCCTTTGCAAAGGCAAACCAAACAGTGTTCTGTGCCCCAAATTCTTCAATGGCTCTGCACCACACTCAGAGAGCCTCACACAGCCTCAGGCCCCCACCTGGTCCAACCCCATCTCCTCTGCAGCCTTGTGTGCTGCTACCTGCCGCTGTGCTCCAGCCACACAGGTCTCCTCGCTGCCACAGAGCCCTCTAGCACGCTGACAGTCAGGGCCTGTGCGCTTGCTGCTCGGGGGCTGGCGCCCTCTTCTCCCAGCTGTCGGCATGGCCCCCTCATTTCCTCTGGGTCTCTGCTCCAGTGGTTCTTCCCCAGAGGCCGCCCCTGCTACCTTCTTCTGCAATAACACTGCTTCACTTCTCCATTTATCCAACTTTATTGTTCAGTTTTAGCACTTATTTTCAGCACTCAGCATACACTTGTTTGTTTATTCATTTGTTGTCTGTCTTCCCCACTGGAACGTAAGCTCCAGGGAGGGCCTCCAACGATCTGCACTTCCTGGTGGTCCTATCTCTGTGTAATTCCCTCTCCCTCAGTGTGGGTGGGGCCTGTGACTTGGTTGTAATAAACAGAATATGGCAAAATGATGGGACATCATTCCCATGATTATGTCACACGATATACGACTCTGTCTTTCTAGTAGATGGCTCCCTCCTGCTGGCCCGGAAGAAGCAAGCAGCCACTTGTGAACTGCCTGAGAGCAGCTGCAGGGAACAGAGGGCCTCTGGTACACAGCTGTGGGAAACCCAAGTTCTCAGTGCCACCACCCAAGGACGTGGGTTCTGCCAACCAGTGCGGTGGGCTTGGAAGCAGATTCTTCTGCAGTTGAGCCTCCAGATGAGAACACAGCCTTGCTGACACCTTGCCTGCAGCCTGGCGAGAGCCCGAGGCGGACAGTGCCTGGACTCTTGGCCCACAGAAACTGAGATAGTAAATGTACGCTGTGATAATTTGCTATGCAGCAATAGAAAACTAAGGTTTGGCTTGTTCTTTGCTCTATCCTAAGTATTTAGAATAGAATTCAGCATACATTAGGTGCCTAATAGATTATTTGTTGAATGAATACATTGCTATGGAAAAGCAAAACAGCAAACAAAGTGGGCAGCAGTGTTGTAACATGTTACCAGGTGTGTGTGAGAGAGAGACAGAGAGCCTCCACGTATATATCTGCATAAACGTAGAATGTCCTGGAAGGGTATACAAAATAAAAAGTGACAAATCCAAATCCGTGAAGAAGGGAGACTTTCACTTTATGCCCTTCTGAGCTGTTTGGATTTTTTTTCTCTCTCTATAAATGTATCTCTTACACACACACACCCTGAAACAAAATAGCCCTCGAGACTTTGAATTTTACAGGTTTCCAAGTAAAGCCACTTCTTCCGCACTCAGTCCTTTGCCCGAGCTGGGCCTTCCTCTTCCAGCGGCATCCCGCCTGTTCTCCATCGCCACCTGCCCCTTCGGGGGCTCCCAACACAAGAACGCTGCAGACAGAATTAGACACCTTTGAAACTACCCACTGCAGCGCCTCATGCTCTGCCAACCTCACAGAGAAGCAGAACGGCAACTTTGTTTCCAGACGTGTGCACAGGCAAGCCACAAGGGACCTAGTGATGGCAAAATGCAAAGCAAAGGGGGCCGAGCTTTCCCGCACTGTTACTGCGTAACCAGCCCGGCAGACGTTCCATTTGAGAAACATGCCAACAATACAAGTTGCAGTTACCCTGGAGTTTTGGGATGGTCTGACAGCGGGCTTTGAAAAGTGTGCCTAAAATCGCCAGGGTGAGAGGAGCAACGTCCATATCTGCTTGGCTGACATGAAAAAATCCAACTGAAAATGTGCAGGCTGATGACAATGGACAGAACCCCTTACACAGCAAGAAAAACTGAGTCAGAGGGTACAGCACGGGGCTGTGGAAGGCCACACACCTGCGGCCGAAATAGAAGCTGCCAAGGTTATCACTTACAAACTAGCCTTGGCACATCACGCTAGTGGAACCGTTTTGAATTTATAGCCCCCAGTCTACTATGAAACTAGGCAATACAACCAACCTCAGATACAATGAAAGTCATTTCTCTCTGCACTATGGAGAATATTTGAGACAGTGAATGGAATGTTCTTGCGATCGCATCTTGTTTACTCTCAGTAATTAGTGAGGGACTGTAACCACAGCAACACAAGACTATGAACTTTGTTCATAGTTCTAAAACCGGACCTCAACACATACAGCCCTAATTAATGTTCAATGATTAATCAACATCTGTGATTTGATGGCTAAAAAACAGTGAGTTATAAGATATTATCTCTGGCTAGCTTCTTAAGTCATAATTAGTTTTGTGTGTACGTGTGTGCATGAATGTGTACAAAACATTACAATTTTGCTGGCCACGGGGGCACATGCTTATAAACCCAGCAATGACAGAGGCTGACATAGGAGGATCACTTGAGCCCAAGAGCTTGAGACCAATCTAGGCAACACAGTGAGACCTTGTTTCAAAAAACTAACAAACAGGCCGAGGTGGCTCACGCCTGTAATCCTAGCACTCTGGGAGGCCGAGGCGGGTGGATTGTTTGAGCTCAGGAGTTCGAGACCAGCCTGAGCAAGAGAGAGACCCCATCTCTACTAAAAATAGAAAGAAATTTTATGGACAACTAAAAATATATATAG
>CM052442.1:89969081-89988682 GCA_028533085.1 Varecia variegata | reverse complement strand
GAAAGAATTAATATTATTAAAATGACAATACTACCCAAAGCAAGCTACAGATTCAATGCAATCCCTATCAATATACCAATGACATTCTTCGCAAAAATAGACAAAAAATTCTAAAATTTGTATGGGACCACAAAAACAGTCTTTTAATAAGAACTTTATTTCTATCTTTTTATGAATGGATTCCCAGAGTCTATCCAAGTAATCGTTAAGGTGATTCCCCTGACAGATCTAGAAATGGAGGCAAAGTTTGGATAAGCAAGTTCCTATACTTTTTACACTAGTCTCTCCTGGATAAAAACATAATTTTTCAAACTAGGGTGTATTGCTCTGATTTTCCAGTATTTCATTTTATCTCATTCCCATTAGGCAAGAACTTATCAGTTGGCTATTTATTTACTTATTTATTTATTTAAAGACAGAGGGTCTCGCTCTGTTTTGCAGGCTGGATTTGAACTCCTGGACTCAAGTAATCTTCCTGCCTCAGCCTCCCAAGTAGCTTAGACTACAGGTGTGCACCACTATGCCCAGCCCACTTTTACTTTTTTAAAAAGTAAAAATACATTTTTTTTAGTTAAAAAAAAAGATACAGTGTTTTGATCCTAAGTACATCTAAATGTAATTTAATCTAGCATTAAATTAATTTCTATTGAATAGAAATTTGAATGAACTTAAGCAACTTTTGATTCCATAGAAGGAAATTAGCTTGATAAATGGAAACAGAATTATCTTCCATCTTAAAGCAAGAAATCGAAAATAATCGCCCTGCACGTTGGCAAGCACTACTCCACGGGTGTGACTAATGGATAGAACACTTATACTCCCAGAATGTAAATTCATGAACTTACATATCTTACACACACACACATTTTTTCTCATTAAATATAATTTAGAGAGAGGGGCGGTTCCTTGTCAGGAACAATGTGCGTTGCTCCAGCAATGGATGCACTGAAGGCCCTGATTCCACCACGGTGCAATTTATCAATATAGCAAAATTGCACTTGCACCCTATGAATATATACACATAAAAAAATCTTTAAAAAATATATAACTAAAATATGCCTTTATGTTGTGTTGGATTCACCCAGAAATGGACACTGAGGAAGTTTGTTGTTTATGTATAGGCACGCTACTGATTTTTATATATTGTTTTTTGATTTGTTTTTGTTTTGTTTTGTTGTTGTTTGTTTTTTTTTTTTTTGAGACAGGGTCTTGCTCTGTCACTTGGGCTAGAGTGTAGTGGCATCATCATAGCTCACTGTGACCTCAAATTCTTGGGCCCAAAATATCCTCCTGCCTTAGCCTCCCAAGTAGCTGGGACTACAGGTGCGTGCCACCATGCCCGGCTCATTTTTCTATTTTTTGAAGAGGCAGGGGTCTTGCTCTTGCTCAGGCTGGTCTCAAACACAATTCTCCCACCTCAGCCTCCCAGAGTGCTAAGATTATAGGAGTGAGCCACCCCACCTGGCCTGATTTTTGTATATTGATTTTGTATTCCAAAACTTTACTGACAAGAGCAACCAGTTTATAGGGGGGTGATCCCCGAAAACACCAGTGGGCAGAGGGGGAGTCAGATAGGGATGGGAAAGCAGCAATAAAGGCCGTGTTTTCCAGCAGGGCACCCACTGGGCACACTGGGGAACTCTGGGAGCTAATGTAGAGCGTGCACCTCAGAGTCATCCCATCCAAGGGGCAAGAGTGTTGGGTATTCACACACTGCCCCTGCCAGCCACTGATGGAGGGATGGGGTGGGTGGGTTCACCCATTCCCTGCACTTCTGACCCGGCTGCCATGCTGGGGCAAAGGAGGACCTGGGGACCAAAGGAAGTGCTCAGGCAAGGACAGGCAGGGTGGGCAGCTGGAAGTCAGGCTGGTGTGCACTGGAGTAGTCAGGATGAGGGCAGGGGGCAGGACGCCAACAGTACCTGCCATTTTCTTTTCCTGAAGCTCTTACATAGGCTTAAGCGTCTTTTTTCTCTTGTTTCTTCCAGAATTTATTTGGCTGCCTGTGTCATCTCACATATCACAGAGACTTCTTAGGCTTCCGTTCTCATCTGGAAGCCCCTGGAAGGTAGGAAGGAGCAATGACTTTCTCACCTCCTGGCACTGACAGAGACAGAGTGAGGTGAGCACTAAATCATGTGAGGCTTCCAAAATCCAATTCTTTCTAAAGCCCTCTTTAAAGCAATGGGAAAAATCTAGAACACGGGGGTTCTCAGGTTTCTGGTTCTTATTTTTCTTTCCAAATGTAAAGAGAAGAAATCTGGGCCAATTTACGGAATTAAAAATGTAATGTTCTAAATGTAATATGTCCAGTGGTGGTGATTGCTGAAGACAATATAGCAGAGTACGAGGGTATAGAGTGTGCACACAACCATTTTAGATGACAGCGTGGGATGTCTCTGTGGCAAAGGGACATTGTAATGTATATAGTTATATTTATATATAATATGTATATATATTTTTTTTCTTACCCTTTAGTAATTCAAGTTCTAGGATCTTGTTCATAGATATTCACATAAGTTCTAGAATATTCACTGAAGCATTGTCTGTAGCAGCAAAAGACCAGAACTAATCTAGATATCTATTTATGCAAGAAACATTATATTTGTCACAGGAGTTAATATGCGTTAGGCACTCTTCTGTATTTTACAAATACTAACTCAACCTTCAACAACAGACCTACTTACTATCATTATCCCCCTTTTCAGATGAGCAAACTGAGGCAGAGAAATTAAGTCATATGTCTGAGCTGACACAGTGAGGAAGTGGCAGATTCAGAATCTGAACCCAGGCTGTCTTGCTCCAGAGTCTTGAGTTCCAGGCTGCACTGAGCTGTGATCACACCACTGCACTGCAGCCTGGGCAACAAAGCAAGGCTCTGTGTCTGGAAAAAAACCCATACATATATATATATAAAAATATATACATAAAATATAAAGTATGCATTTTTATCACATACTATATGGTTTATAGAGTTATTTACTCCCCAGTTTCTTGAACATGGTATCCTTACATCTTGGACCTTGGTCAGTTGCCCTATTAATTATTAAACATTAAAACTTTGGAGTTTCCTGCAAACAAACAAATAGAGGAGGGCCAGGCGCGGTGGCTCATGCCTGTAATCCTAGCACTCTGGGAGGCTGAGGCAGGAGGATCGCTCAAGGTCAGGAGTTTGAGACCACCATGAGCAAGACCGAGACCCCATCTCTACTAAAAAAATAGAAATTATCTGGACAACTAAAAATATATATAGAAAAAAATTAGCCAGGCATGGTGGCACATGGCCTGTAGTCCCAGCTACTCAAGAGGCTGAGGCAGAAGGATTGCTTAAGCCCAGGAGTTTGAGGTTGCTGTGAGCTAGGCTGACACCATGGCACTCTAGCCAGGGCAACAGAGTGAGACTGTCTCAAAAACACACAAACAAACAAACAAACAGAGGAGGAACAAATACATGTGCTTTATTATGCAAAGAGCATCTCTGAAAAGATACACACAAGACTGGTAGGGGTATTTATTTTTGGGGAGAGGAACTGGGAAATAGAAAAACTTTTCAAGAGTTATCTCCTAGTATTGTTTTATTTATCATGCACAGGTCTTATCTGTTTTATTAACACAACTTTAAAAACAAATAGAGGCCGGGCGCGGTGGCTCACGCCTGTAATCCTAGCACCCTGGGAGGCCGAGGCGGGTAGATCGCTCAAGGTCAGGAGGTCGAGACCAGCCTGAGCAAGAGCGAGATCCCGTCTCTACTAAAAATAGAAAGAAATACGGACAACTAAAAATATATATAGAAAAAAATTAGCCAGGCATGGTGGCACATGGCCTGTAGTCCCAGCTACTCGGGAGGCAGAAGGATTGCTTGAGCCCAGGAGTTTGAGGTTGCTGTGAGCTAGGCTGACGCCACGGCACTCTAGCCCGGGCAACAGAGCGAGACTCTGTCTCAAGAAAAAAAACAAAAACAAAAACAAAACCCAAATAAAAAGGAAACATAACTTCTTTCAACAGAGCAATGGAAAATGTCATCTTCTGAATTTTTCATAACTTATTTTAGCCTATTATTTAAGGTGAAAGTGAAAGACCAAAGGTGAAAAATTCCATATCTTTCATATGACTTTAAATTTTGTGGGGGGGAGTTTATCAGCATACTTTGTCAAATAGTGAAGTGCATTAAATTCATGTGCAAATTTTCATGAAACTGTGCCATATGGAGTTGCCTATTTCACTGGAGGGTGTAATTTCTTAAATACTGTAATTATTTTACACTTAATTTCCATCTTTGTACATTCATTTTTGAAAGAAAGAAAGAAAAAATGAAGGCAACTATTTGAAACAGCTTTGTGGAAATCATTTCAGCTCCATGTTCTACACCTGTTCCACTATATGTAATTTGAAAATCTGATGACCCTAAAAGTAGATACATTATTCCTTTAATTCAACAACATTCATTCAAAAAAACTTCATTTCTTCCTATCTTACTTGAATAACTAATTATCTTTATGTTAAATAAACTCAGGAAATTGATTCCTACAAGTGAGAGTAGGAAAGTGGTTTTCCTGGTTTCACTCTTACTAAATGCAAGTAATTGAAAATAGTAACTCCTTTATTCAAAAAGAATTTGTTCTTTTCATGAACAAGTCTACATTGCTGAAAATGTTAAAATTTTAGGGCAACTGTGTTCTCATAATTAGGATTCCTATATAAGATTAGGAAGGATAAAAATACACTTAAGCAAACTCTAGAAACTACTTATAATTTCTCACTCTGCCTAGAAAAAAATGACTCAAGTTAATGCTGTTCACTAAAAGAAGAAAATGCTCAATTAAGTGGACCAAAATAGTCCCAATTAAAGATACAAATTTCTCTGATTGGGCAAAATGTAACAATCTTCCACTATAGGAAGACAGAACTTTTTTTTTTTTTTTTTGGTTAAACTAATGTGTACTTTTAACTCAAAGAAGGGACAAGATAAAAAGAGTATTAACTAAGACCTTGAAACTCTTTTTTTTTTTTTTTTTTTTTTTTGAGACAGAGTCTCGCTCTGTTGCCTGGGCTAGAGTGCCATGGCGTCAGCCTGGCTCACAGCAACCTCAAACTCCTGGGCTCAAGCGATCCTACTGCCTCAGCCTCCCGAGTAGCTGGGACTACAGGCATGCACCACCATGCCTGGCTAATTTTTTCTACATATATTTTTAGTTGTCCAGATAATTTCTTTTTATTTTTTTAGTAAAGATGGGATCTCGCTCTTGCTCAGGCTGGTCTCGAACTCCTGGGCGCAAACGATCCTCCCGCCTCGGCCTCCCAGAGTGCTGGGATTACAGGCGTGAGCCACCGCGCCGGGCGGACCTTGAAACTCTTGATAATTTTTTTTTTTTAACAACAGAAGCAGTAGGCAGGCTTTGAGGTTTTGGGGGAAGAAACCAAAAACTTCCTTAAAAAGGAAATTAAGATTTCACGGGTAGATGTTTCCTCAACTCAGACTACAGGTAGGTTCTGCCTAACGTGGGGCTCGTTTCCCATCACGACAAACAGATGCTCTTCAACCAGTTCCCTGCGCTGGACACCCAGGAGTCACCTCGGGCTTTTCCTGGGCTCCGGCCTCCGGATCCACGGCGTCGCCGGGTCATTCATTTATTCAAGAAGAGTAAATCACCACTCGTGGCTCTCTCCCCTCCACGAACGCCTCTGAAGACCAGTCTCGCCTTCGCCAGGTATTTCCTGTCCTCTCACACTGCCCCGCCACCCCGGTCTCTCCAAAGGGCTCTCTAGGATGCGCAGTGGCACTGAGCCCACGACACCCTGGCCGCTGCTCTCCTGACCGCTCCCTGACTTCCGCAGGGGCGCTCCCGGGTCTTCTGGGACTCAGCTGACTTCTGCTGCTTTTCAGGTTCATCCTCCAACCGGCCATTTGTTACAGCTAGATTTCTTCGTGCCTCCTCTTTGTCCTTTTTCTTTTTCTTTTCTTTTCTTTTCTTTTTTTTTTTTTTTTGAGACAGAGTCTCGCTTTGTTGCCCGGGCTAGAGTGAGTGCCGTGGCGTCAGCCTAGCTCACAGCAACCTCAAACTCCTGGGCTTAAGTGATCCTCCTGCCTCAGCCTCCCGAGTCACTGGGACTACAGGCATGTGCCACCATGCCTGGCTAATTTTTTTCTATATATATTTTTAGCTGTCCAGATCATTTCTTTCTATTTTTAGTAGAGATGGGATCTCGCTCTTGCTCAGGCTGGTCTCGAACTCCTGACCTCGAGCAATCCACCTGCCTCGGCCTCTCAGAGTGCTACGTCCTTTTTCTTTTCTCGTACTACCTCTTTCTAGACTAGTAGTTCTCAAAGTGTGTTCCACAGAGCCTTTTCTCGGAGGCGGGAGGGGGGTGTTATGAGGTCAAGACTTTTCTGGCAACATAACTGAAATGTGACTTGCCCTTTCGCTGTCTCGGCACATTGGTGCTGCGTGACAGAAGCAATGGGGGGCAGGGTGGTTAAAACCACTGTGGCGAGTATCAATCAGGCCTTGGCACCAAACCGTGTCAGTCGTCACTGTGCTCCTCCCCATCGTGCCCTTACAGCTGCACTCAGTAATGTGCTTGACGAATTAGTAAAAAATACTAATTTTATTAAACTTTGACTCTTGAGTACATGTCTTTTTCCATATAGCTATCAGTTATTCTAGCACCATTTATTGAAAAGACTATTATTTTTCCATGGAATTAATTTGGCACCTTAGTGGAAAGTCAATCGACCATATAATTATGGCTCTATCTCTTGACTCAATTTTGTTCCATTGATCTATGTCTTTACTTATGCCAAAACCATGCTGACTCCATTACTATAGCTTTCTGTGTAGTAAGTTTTAAATTTGGGTAACATGTCACAGAGCCAACTGCACCGAGTTCTGCTCCCCTCTCTCTTAGCCAGAGGCGCTGATTGGACCCACAGTCGAGGCATGAGGGTGGTGGGGACGGGCACCTGCTCTTTGCTGGGATGCAGATGTACAGGGCCAGGTGGCCTGCAAGGATGGCTCACCACCCAGGGGGTCTACTTCTCTGCAGTTCCTTCGTCTTCTCTCTCACTGCCTTTGATAACCTGCAGAGTCTTGTCAGAGTCTTTGGCAAAGGATTCCAAGCAAAGTTCTGCCCTGAGCCTGAGGTTCTCTGCCTCCTATTGGCTCTTTCCATCGGCCTCATCTACCTCATGTGTCACCACCTGCTTCATCTTGTTGGTCTGTGCTACAAGATCTCATTCACTCTGTACCAGGTGACAGCTCGTCCTCACACCAACCAACGGTACATGCAAGAACAAGAAGAAAAAAAAAAGAGGAACTAGCTTTCAATGTCCAAGAAAGTTGATTCTTTATAAAATCAGGTAGCATAAGTCCCCCAACTTTGTTCTTTTTAAAAGTTGTATTCTATGCCTTTGCTTTTCCATATGAATTTTAGAATCATCCTGACTTTGGTATTTTATTCTTTTGCATGGCTTATACTTTCATTAAATAAGTTTGTATCTGTAAGTGGTTCTTATGATTGTTTTGTGTGTTTTTATACTTTATCAACTCAATAAAACAGCAATCCTCAATCTGATGTCCATGCATGAATTGAAAAATCCATAAACACTCTGAGCTCTGATGTAAAACAGAGGGATGTGTGTATGTGCACATGGTGGTTTTATACATTCTTTGACATTCAGAAATTCTTTGACATTCCTCCCTTCAACAAGTAGAGCCACCCCAGGGTGGGCTGAACTTGACTCACAACAAATAGAACATGGCAGAAGTGAAGTGTTATTTCCGAGACGACATCATAAAAGGCACCACTGCTTTGTCCTTGTGCTCTTGGATCACTGACTGAGGAAAATCAGTTGCTGTGTCATGAGGACACTCACAGCAAGAAGCTGAGACCTCCTGCCAACAACCATGCGAATGAGCCGCCTTGGAAGCAGATCCTCTAGTCCCAGTCAAGCCTTCATTCAACTGACTATAGCCCAGGCTGACATCTTGACTGAAACTTGGAGACACCCTGAGGCAGGACCACTTAGCTAAGCCACTCCTGAATTCCGGATCCACAGAAACCGTGAAACAATAAATTTCAGTGCTTTAAGTTTGTAAATTTTGGGGCAATTTGTTGCACAATAGGTAAGTAACACTGCACTTATTTAAGGAGAAAGTCTATGATTTTCATTAGATTCTCAGATTAGTGATGCCCAAAATGGTTAAGAATTACTACTGTAAAATAAATACTAATACTAGATTTTTTTTTTTTTTGAGACAGAGTCTCGCTCTGTCACCCTGGCTAGAGTGCAGTGGCGTCATCATAGTTCACAGCAAACTCCCGGGCTCAAGCAAGCCTCCTGCCTCAGCCTCCCTAGTAGCTGGGACCACAGGTGCACACCACAATGTCTGGCTAATTTTTCTGTGTTTAGTAGAGACAGGGTCTTACTCTTGCTCAGGTTGGTCTCAAACTCCTGACCTCAAGCAATCCTCCCACCTTGGCCTCCTAGAGTGCCAGGATTACAGGCATGAGCCACTGCACCTGGCCAAAAGTGAATGTTTCAAAATACTATAGTACAACTTTACTATAGAATTTCTGGATACAGTGAAGAGAGTTTTTTTAAATTGCTCATGTTCTATACATAGCTTAAATACAATCAAGTCTTGGTCCATGCAATTTCAAAAAGGCAGGAAGCCTACAACATAGCTGGGTAAACAGGGGTCCTGAAGAGATCTTTCCCTATCTTGGTAACTCAGACAAGATAAACCTGCAAAATATAAGTGTAATTAAATGACCAATATTTCAAAATCAATTCTTTAAAAATAAAATGTTTCCTCAGAGTGGGTATGAAGCAATAAAAAAAAGAAAAAGAATAAAATAAATAAAACGTGTTTCCATTTTAAAGGCAAAAAAAAAAAAAAGAAAAGTAGTGATTTTTATTTCCTTGGGCAAACATGCTATGGCTGAACACTTAATAACATCTTCTAAAACAAAGAATCTCATATGAGTTCATACTCCAACACTTAAAATAGTGTATATTTTTAGTGGACCATTATGGATGATTTTCAAATAAATGTGTTTTAAAGCTGTCTGCTTTTTTCCTATGGTCATGAAGGAAAACACTATAGTCTCTATTATACCGTGCCATGAATACTACTCACGTGCTTTACTAAGCTGTTATGTAAATAGGTAAACTGCAGTGTGTATTTAAAATTTGTTTTCCCTTTTTCCCTGTTGTTAGAATAACAAAACTGAATGGTGGCAATATGGATCAAACCATCCTTGCCTCAGCATCTAAAAACATTTTAGGATGGCACATTTTCAGTGTATTAATAACAACTCACCTTCTATCGTTCTACAGAATGATTCTCCAGTTCAACAGCTGCCAAACAAAATCGATAACATTTATGCGTTCAACAAATATTTATCAAGAGCTTATTATATACTAGGTCCTGTGCCAGATAGTCTGCATATTGTCTATAGGTTGGAAAGTATGGAAAAAAAGGGGACTGGAAACTTTGTTCTCCTTGAAAATAATGATATTCTATAGACATTTGAGGCAGAGAGAACTCTAAAACTTTTCTTTATTGGAAGAATCTCTCCCAAAAAACACATGCTTGTGTTAATCATTTAGCTGAAATGATCACTAAACATACACAACATATATACAACATAAAATCCATGATCAAGGAGAATAAAGCAAAATTTAGTTTATGGTATACCATTTCCATTTTCCCACCATGTATAGAATCTGGTCATTTTACTTGGTCTCATGGGCTCAGTGACCCTTAGGGCTAGGAAACAATCTTGGTTTCCCAACAGTCCATAACATAGCGGTAAAAAGTGTAAAATACATCACAGTGCAGAAAGTAGTGAATAAAAAACAACTGCTATACTGGGTATTGGGTCTTTATCAGGGCAAGTGAGATCAAATGTGCAGCAATTTGTGAATCTCTATCGACGACTCATCCATCTCAAATGGATGGACAGTGGAGCCCCTCGGGGCCCCTCTGAGATAATAACCTGCTTTCATTCTATTACTTCAAGGGCATTGAAAGGTAATGCTGGAATATCCTGCTTTTTTTTAAATCTCACATACATTCAAATCAATATTCACTAGCAAGCAAACATCCAGGAATAGGTTTATTTAGTATCTTAAAAAAGATTTTGTAAGACACAAGGGTTTAAATTAAAAACTTATTTATTCAAAAATATTTTCTAATTCTGATTCCATATCAAATTAAATCAAGGAGTGATCCAATAACTGATCACATCTACCTATATAGAGGATGGCAATTATCTCATTAGTATAATCTACTAAGTAGTGAAATACAAATTTAACTCATTCACTTTTTCACAAAAGGTAAACATAATTGGTATACTTCATACCAAAAAATTATTTTATAAAGCTTGTCTTCATATTTCAGTTAAAGATTCAGCTGATATAAAATGATACTGTCTTAAAAGAGCATCCAAGCAATGCTTTGGATTTTCTTTTTTTGGCAAAATTCAAGGAAAACATGATTGTTTGAAATTTCTTTGCTGCTCTCGAATTAGTTAAGAACCACCTGAGATTCGTTTGCATTTCCACCCTTCGTGTTTCCAGTGGTTAAAAATGTGCGGGGCGCATGATATAGAGAGCATTAGAGATGCCACACAGTTCCCAAAGCTTAAAAACACATTTTGACAGGTTTTGAAGCTTTTATGAACTTCAAATTAATGTACAGAATATAAGCATTTAAAAATAATTTTCAGATATGTATACAGTCCAAAGAAATCCTTTAGTATTTTTTGCATCAAATACTTTGGGAAAAAATTGATTTCTCTTTTGATGGTTCAGGAAGTCAGTCTTTTCTCAACAGTTTCCTGATAAGCAACAAACCTTCTCAAATTCATCTTCACATTGTCGAGAACACACAGCTGATCTGTACTGTATTTACCTCGCCCTTCTTTACGTATCTGCAAAACACCAAATCATGTAATGTAGTATATATCGCTAATTCATTTCAAGAAAGAAAGTATGTAATTTAGGGTGTATTTAACCATTTCCTGAACAAGATAGCTGCAAGATTTTCGTGAAACATTTTTACTTTCAAGGTAAATGGAACAGTAAGTGAAAAATAAATATAAATTTAGACTGGGCACCTTTAAAATAATAGTTACAAAAACGACTGAATCATAGACTTCAAAATTCCAGGCTAGCCTCTGACTAACAAAGAAATTTCCTTAGAGTAGAGCTTTGTACTTTTGAGAATAGAAAAACGATTAAATGTTATTGCCACAGTAATGTACACTAAGTAGGAAAATCAATCAGAACAACAGAACTTCCAGAGGTTAGGGGCTATTTTCCCAGTTCATGGTTTACCTAACTCCTTTCTAAGCATTTACTTCTGCAGAGTTTGATACCTGGGACTACAGGTGCATGCCACTGCACCTGGCTATTACTAAATTTTTAAATGTAACATGCCAAAACATAAATGTTACAAACAAACCAATATTAATGTTCTTAAAAACACACTGGCTTCAGATGTAAAAATGACATAGATAATGTACATAGCATTTGTTGCTATTTTTCCTTTTTTCTGAAAAGAAAACTAATTTTTTTTTTTTTTGAGACAGAGTCTCACTCTCTTGCCTGGGCTAGAGTGCCGTGGTGTCAGCCTAGCTCACAGCAACCTCAAACTCCTAGGTTCAAGCGATCCTCCTGCCTCAGCCTCCCAAGGAGCTGGGACTACAGGCACGCGCCACCATGCCTGGCTAATTTTTTCTACTTTTAGTTGTTTGGCTAATTTCTTTCTATTTATAGTAGAGACGGGGTCTCGCTCTTGCTCAGGCTGGTCTCCAACTCTTGAGCTCAAGCAATCCTCCCGTCTTGGCCTCCCAGAGTGCTAGGATTACAGGTGTGAGCCACCGTGCCTGGCCAGAAAACTATTTTTTATACCTTCAAAATTTTTCAGAAAATTTAAATTTCTAAATACACAATCATATTCACCTAAAAATTCATCATATAGTTCTCTCCATGAGAAATAAATTCTGCATTATGAGCTTGTTGGATAAAAGAAATATTGGAAAACAACAAAAGTAAGCAAACCTCTCATCAAAACCTCTACTCTTTTTTCCTTGAACTCTGGACTCAAGCGACACTCCCAGCTCGGCCTCCCAAGTAAATTTCCATTCTTTTGACAAAGATTTAGAAGCAAATGTTTAATCTGAAATCTAAAAGTATAAATATTTGTGTTTCTCAAAATTATATAATTTTAAAACTGGGACTTAGATAAGAGGAGAATGGTAAACCTGTAAATAGACACATAATTCAAATTTGTTTTTATGTTCTCCTAACCCACTACCAAAACAGTCTTTTGTTTTTTGTGTTTTTGAGACAATGTCTCACTGTGTCTCCTGGGCTACAGTGCAGTGGTGTCATCGTAGCCTCAAACTCCTGGGCTCAAGCAATCCTCCTGCCTCAGCCTCTCCAGTAGCTGGGACTACAGGTACGCACCACCACAGCTGCCTCATTTTTATATTTTTGTACAGGTGGGGTCTCG
This sequence comes from Varecia variegata, assembly GCA_028533085.1. Classification (NCBI taxonomy): domain Eukaryota; kingdom Metazoa; phylum Chordata; class Mammalia; order Primates; family Lemuridae; genus Varecia; species Varecia variegata. Next base: position 89,976,158 of record CM052442.1, on the reverse strand, counting down.
CTCTTGATCAGGCTGGTCTCGAACTCCTGAGCTCAAGTGATCCTCCTGCCTTGGCCTCCCAAAGTGCTAGGATTTACAGGTGTGAGTCACCTCCCTGGCCTCAAAACCGTTTTTGAAATTAATTTTTGACTCAAAGTTAGCTTTGGTGTTTCTGACAAAACAATAAATAAATAAAAAGACTAATGAAGGCAGCTGCTATATTCTCCAATGCAGAACAGCCTGGAGTTTGCTCTTTTTTTCAGAGTACCAAAGAAATGTTCGTAACAATGAAATCAACTTATAATGTATTACATGACATAAAATAAATTTAAAATGTATATGAAAGTACTTTGTAAACTACAGAGTATAGTACTTATATATATGAAGCATTGTTAACATAACTAAACTTAAAAAAGAGAGAAACTTGTCAGATACCATTTTGGCTTCAAGTTTCAGTGATTCAGCAGTAACACTGCCGAGCCATGACTCAGTCAACAAGCATTTTACCAAGTCCTGGGGATGAAGTGCTTCGTTAATCACTGAGATTCACAGGCATTTGTCACCCACATGCCTCTAAATGGCACGGTGGTAACTACACACACCTCATCCCCACAACAGAATGTTGAGACTTATGCACAAATAAAACAGCTACAAACCTTCATTTTGAAGACTGGCTGGAATTCTTTCAGAGTAGATAATAATTTAATTTGAACTGAAGCTCTTTCAGCTTCTTTACCATCTGCAAAAACATCAAAGAGGGCATCCAGAGCCTCTCCTGCTACTACAAGGGAAGGATCCTTGGTGGCAACCTCAAGCAGAAAGCACCCAATGGACTGGAAACAACAAAACACATTGTGATGTGACTAAAGTCAGTCTCCCGAGTGAGTATGGACTTTAAATGTGGCAATAATTTATGCATATTATTTATATAAAAATGCCAGGGAAAAATGAAAACTTTTAAAAGATTAGACAAATAGTGATAAATATACCAAGTACAATATAAGCCAGATAATAAAACATATTATAATTTATATCCCTAAATAAAGTGAATAGAGATCCATAAATGATGTATGATCTTGGAAATCATTAAAGTTTCCCATCTACCTCCCTCAAAAAGGCTTTTTGCATGAGGTCAAAATGCATAGAAATCTTATCTATAACAAAAAAAAAAAACTCCTTTTAAAAGTATATGAAGATTAAAAAAAAAAATCCCTAACATTTAATCTCATTTTTCTCCACTATATTGGTTGAATTTTAACATCCACTAGTTTTTTTCTGCAGTCTGCTGGCTAAAGAATGGACCATGCAAAGAACTGTTCCAGAGTAAACTCTTTACGTCTCAAGGGTGAGGTCCCATCTGATCTTACAGGCGGGACAGTGGAAATGCTGAGAACAAGTCCAAAGTTCAGCTCCACCGTAAACAACAGGTGATTTCTGGACAGGTGCCCACTTTGCGTCTCAATGTTCTCATCTAACACACGTGGTCTAAGACTGTATTCAGATTTAATATCCTATAATGCAATATGAAGCACACAGCATCATCCTTGAAGCAGTGTCATTAGAAAGGACTGATCTGAATCTAATCTCGCCTTTAGATCTAACTTCCAGTTTGCAGGAAAGACAGAGGATAAAGGAATATGCTTAATACCACAAGGAAGCAAGCAGACAAACCCAGGCTGGACATCATATGGGACAGCTACTCCAGGAGCTGAGGACAGACTGGTGGTGTTGGGTTGTACTGGGGGTGGAGGGAACTGTTCTAGATTAAGAGAGACAAAGAAAACACCAAACCAAGCCTAACGTGTGGGCTTTACGGTTTAAACAAACTATCTATAAATAGATATTTTTTAGATAACTGGAAAATTATGAATATGAACCAGGTATTAGCTATATTAAGAATGACTGTCAATTGTGTAATTAACATGATAATGGCAGTTATATAAAAAACTGTCTCCATTTTTAAGAGGACCATCCTGAACCAACAGGGGAAAAATACCATGGTGTGTTTTTAATTTCCTTTAACATACCCAGTAAAGAAACTATATGGAGTACATATGCTAGAATATTAATGAATGTTAAATCTTCTCACAGGAACACAAAATTTGTTGTACTTTCTGCTTTTCTACATGCTTGTAAATGTGACTAAATAAAAACAATTTTTAAGTCTTGTGTCTGGGAAAAACATGCTGTTCCACTAAGGCGGACCTTGGGAATTACAGTCCTGGGGAGGCAATGGCTATACCCGCACACGCCATCCGTACATGTGTACACATACATGCCACACAGCCACGCGCTCTCTCATTTACCTAGTATGTAGCAAAAGCCCCAGGAATGACACAGAGGAAGTGGGTAACAGTGGCTGCCTCTCCAGAGATGAACTGGGGGACTGGAAGTTTAGAAGTACAGAGGTGAATCTTTTCACTATATACACTTTTGTACTTTTTTTTTTTTTTTTTTGAGACAGAGTCTCACTCTGTTGCCCAGGCTCGACTGTTGTGGTGTCAGCTTAGCTCACAGCAACCTAAAACTCCTGGGCTCAAGCGATCCTACTGCCTCAGCCTCCCGAGTAGTTGGGACTACAGGCATGCACCACCATGCCCGGCTAATTTTTTCTACATATTTTTAGTTGTTCAGCTAACTTCTTTCTATTTTTAGTAGAGACGGGGTCTCGCTCTTGCTCAGGCTGGTCTCGAACTCCTGAGCTCAAATGGTCCACCCACCTCGGCTTCCCAGAGTGCTAGGATTACAGGCATGAGTTACCACGCCTGGCCCCTCACTTTTGTACTTTTCTAAATGCTTTGATATATGTATGTATACATATATGTATCATTTTTACCCCCAAAATTCTTAAAAACATCAGTCATCACTGTAAAGTAATTAGCAGGTTAAGAGGTACTTTATAATAATCAGTTTATTACCCACTAGTCAATAATCAACACTTCAACAACTATTAGCACAATGAAGGGTAATTTTTACTATTTCCGTCCTTTTAATCACTAGTGATGCTGTATCTCTAGCAGTGCAGTCTGTGAGTGATTGCTCTGTGACGATGTGCGGACTGAGTTCTTCAGCACTTCGTCAGTTCTTCAGTTCACAGCACGAATTTTGCTGTGACAAAGTATTGAGTGAATTCCTAGTGTATTGGCACTACCAGAGTTGCTGCTTAACATTTATGGTGTGATGTTAGAATTAACTGTGTGGTATTTTTCAGAACATACTTTACCTGGTGTATAAAGAAAACCGGGAGGATTATTCAGAACACAATATACATATGGTTTATGCAATGGCACAGGCAGAAGGCATCTTAGAAAATTCTGAATTTGGCCTTTCAGTGAAGACAATTTTACTTTTGAAAAAGTATCTCTGGAATAAAGCTGAATTGCAAAATGCAGCTCAACTTTTCAAGTACTTACCTAACACATGTAGTTAGATCAAGCCAAATGGCATATTCTAGTAATATAACTTAATCAGCAACTTCTTGATATGATTTCTTCTCTTCATGTCCACAGAAATTTAAAAAATCCTTCACTCACAGTTATTCTTCTCCCACTTCTAATTACTTAACATGTTAGGTTGGAATCAAATTGTTTTACCTTAAGAGTTTCAAGTGTACCATCTTCTTTGGCTAGGATGCTGCCAGTGATCCCTAAAATGCTAACAACGTTCACTCGAACCCCAACGTTACTACTATGAATGCCTGCTTTGCATAATGTCATCAGCTGATCAGGAGTCAGGCACTGTTGAAAGAGCAGAGGAGAGCATTTGCAGTGTGACACTCAACCAATCCCACCAGCATGTGAAAACAAGACTGACAAGAATCTCTTTTATAGGCTGCATAATTCTAACAGTGACATAAACTCCTGGCAGAGAAGTTATTACACATCCCAATTACTCCCAAATATAGCTGGTAATTCTGAACTAAGATGAGCCCTGCTTATGTTGATATCAATATCCAATCTATAAAAGGGGGCCCAGATCCCCTAAGTTTCATTTAAAGACAACCTTCATTCCACATGTACAGACTAAAGAGATTCTAATCTCTTTTTAATATTAATCATAAAAAAGGTTTTGAAAGTACAAATAGGATCATTTAGCTTTAATAAAAATAGGCAAAGTATGAATTTACTTTGAGATGTTTGTGTTATCAAAATTATTTTTTTAGAGAAAAGGTCTCACTCTGTCACCTAGGCTGGAGTATAGTGGCATAATCATAGCTCACCGCAGCCTTGAACTTCTGGGTTCAAGTGATTTTCCTGCCTCAGCCTCCTGAGTAGCTAGAATTACAGGCGTGCACTACCACACCCAGGTAAATTTTTTTTTTTAAACCATTTTTTAGAGATAGGGTCTCGCTATGTTGCCCAGGCTGATCTTGAACTCCTAGCCTCAAGCAACCCTCCCACCTCAGTCTCCTCAGTCGCTGTGATTACAGGTGTAAGCCACCATGCCTGGCTCATCATAAATTATTAAAGATTATAAAATGCTGGCTCACACTTGTAATCCCCGCACTTTGGGAAGCTGAGGCAGGAGGACCACTTGAGGCCAGGAGTTTGAGACCAACATGGGCAACATAGCAAGACCCTGTCTCTACAGAAGAAAAGGCCGCTGGAGAAAAGGAGGTCAAAGAACTGCAAAACCAGGTTACTGGAAGGATCATCTATGTGGATACTGAAGGTATCTAAAATTATGACAGGGCTAGTGAACAGGAACAGAACCCATCAGCAGGAACCTTCAAGGAGAGAGGAGCGCCCCAGGGGATGGAAGAGGACTGTAACCAAAGAAGTGGGTGGTATGGTCCAAAGAGACGTTAATTAGACATTTTAACAACTAGAGGATTTTACAAAGAGAATGTGTTAGAACAGCGGTTCCCAAACTTTATCATGCATGCGAGTCACCTGGAGAACATGTTAAAACACAGATTGCTGGGCCCTCCTCAAAGTTTCTTTTTCAGCAGGTCAGGAGTGAGGCCCTAGAACTTGTCCTTGTATATTTAATACAAAGAAGAAAAAGGACCAATACAATAGAAGAATGGGCAAGACAGAACAGTCACAGAAAAAGTAACAAAAAGTCCTTTAGACACATGAAAAGATGTCCAGCCTCCTCATAATAAAAGAAATGTTGAGTTAAAATTGAGATATAATCTCTCACTTATCCAACTGGTAAAATCCAACCTTTTGATAACAGATGCTGCTATTGAGGCTATAGCAAAACGGGCACCCCCAAGCACTGCGGGTAGAGATGCAAAATGGCTCAGACCCTAGGAAGGAGACTAGCAAAATTACAAATGCATCTATTCTCTGATGCAACAAGTTCACTTCTAGGAATCTACTCCAAAAACACAATGGCAAAAATATAACATAATGTGTAAAAAAGTTCATTTCAGTTTATTTGGACTAGCAAAAGACTGGAAACAACTCAACTGTTTATCAAGAGCAGACTGTGTAAAAAAGAGATGAGAAAAATCTCTATGCCTCCTGAGTAGCTGCGACTACAGGCACAAGCCACCGTGCCCAGCTATATACTATTTTTTTAATAAGGAAAAAAAGAAAAAAAAACTGCCTATGTTTTCAAAAAAGAAAACAGAATGATAAAAACTAAAAAGGATGATTACCAATATAGTGGAAATCAAAGAACAAGAGCAAAGGGACAGAAACTAGATCTTTCTGAATATATATATTTTTTGGTGGTAAAATACACATAAAATTTACTATTTTAACCATTTTTAAGTGTACAGTTCAGTAGCATCAAGTACATTCACAGTGTTGTGCATGTGATGTGAACCATTGCCACTGTCTGTGTCTAGAACATTCTCATCATCCGGTACTGAAACTCTGGAGCCTGGAAACAGTGACTCCCTACTGCCCCTGCCCCGCTGGTGACCACTGTTCTACCTCCTGTCTCTATGAACTTAACTACTCTAGATACTTAAGTGGAATCACGCAATACCTGTCCTTTTGTGTCTGGTTTATTTCCCTTAGCGTACATAGTGTCTTCAAGCTTCATCCCTGTTGTAGCACGTGTCAAAATTTCTTTCCTTTTTAAGGCTGAATAATATTCCATTGCATGGTATACCATATTTTTCTCTGAATAGATCCTGTTTTACAGTTTTAACTCTAAAAATATGTCAATATTTTATATAACAAAAAAATAAAAATTAAAGCAATCAAAAAGCAATCCCTAAAAAAAAAAAAAAAAGCGAAAACTGAAGCTAACTTTGTAATAAGCCACACAGAGAATTTTTTCAACTTTAAAACACAGCAATATGACTAGTTTTTGAGGGATATATCCTAAGGACAAAAAAAAAAAAATCCCACAAAGAAATATTAAACTACATTCAATAGTGTTATTAACACTGTACCCTTTTTAATTTAAGTGGGACATATCAGAACAAACTTAAGATTTTTCTCTTCCTAAGAAAGGCTTATTTCCTAGCTATTTCCACTAAAAAGACCTAGAAGCAATGATAATACAGTATCAATAAGCACTCCAAAATTCAATTTCCCACTAAAGAAATCAAGGTTTCTTGGAGAAATAACTGATTCCAGATTTTAAGCAGGAAAATTGCAAGTTAGGCCTGGGATATCTTGTGCTTGGAAGCAAAAGTGATGAAAAACCTAGGATTCCCGTCAAAGAGACACAGGAGCCAATTGGAAGGGATTCCTACTACCTAAACATAGTAGAATTTTTGTATCAAAAAGCAAGACTATAATGGAATGAAACACAAATATATTTTTAAAAACCCTGAGTTCAAAATGATACTTAAAAAAAACTTCACTGGTCACTTTTCGAGATTGCTAGGGTTATCAGTTCATTGTTTTGGAAAAAAAGGCTCAGGGAGAATCACACACTTATCTTGTTCATATGATCTTTATTTCAAAGTTACTAAACAATTGATGAGATAGTTCTTTTTTTTTTTTTTTTGAGACAGAGTCTCGCTTTTGTTGCCCGGGCTAGAGTGAGTGCCGTGGCATCAGCCTAGCTCACAGCAACCTCAAACTCCTGGGCTCAAGCGATCCTACGGCCTCAGCCTCCCGAGTAGCTGGGACTACAGGCATGCGCCACCATGCCCGGCTAATTTTTTCTATATATATTTTTAGTTGG
>CM052442.1:89862865-89968581 GCA_028533085.1 Varecia variegata | reverse complement strand
AATAATAATAATAATAAAAATAAAAAGTTATATTAACAGATACATAGGATGGAATCTTGTAAGTTCACTTTACTTTAAAAAAATTTTTTAAAATTTTTATAGAGACAGGGTCTCATTATGTTGCCCAGGCTGGTCGTGAACTCCTGGCCTCAAGCAGTCCTTCTGCCTGGGTCTTCCAAAGCGCTGGGATTACAGGTGTGAGCCAACAGGCTCAGCCAAGTAAGCCTTGCTTGACTTTCAAAAAAGAAATGTGTTTAAAAAATCATGAATCTAACTGAATGCAGAAGGAAAACACTATTATACAGGCAAAAATGACTTTATTCTGATTCATTTCAAAAAAGTTCATTAGAGGGGAAGAAAACTAAAAAAAAAAAACCCTAAATCTACAAGACTAAAGGCAAAAAATATAATGGAAGTGAAGTTTTTCTTTTAAAAGGTAGGAATTAACTTACCTGAAATTCTCTTATTGTAATAAAAACTGTCCTGAGATTAAAAGTCATCTACCAATTTCCTAAAAACAGCTGAACTGTTTTTAAAATCTCCATTTACTTATAACCCCCATCCCTCATCGGGATTCCATTTTGAAAAATTGATTTTTAAAATTTTCCCAGCAGTATTTATTCTACTATTTTTTTTCTGTTTTATTCTCTTAAAAGTATCCATTAGAGCCAAGAGAAACAGCGGTAAGGAGAATGTACTTCTTCCTTGGTAGGAGAAATGCAAAGTTAAATAAATGACAGCTGGATGCCTACCATGATGATGGGTAGGAGAGAAATGCTTTTCATCAGTGATTTCTCCACTGTCACCCAGAATTCTGTTGAGCTGCCCACCCTCTGGTTTCTGTCTCCTCTCCCTGCTGAGCTGAGGGTTCCCAGCGGCTCCTCAGCCCAGTAAAGAGAAGGCAAGGCAGCCAAGGCTGCTGGAGTTGCTGGATTTTGCCTCCCGTCTCAAGGAAGGGACAGGGACCTAAGTGAAATTTCAGTCACTTCTTCTCTCCTCTCTCTCTCAAAAAAAAAAAAAAAAAGAAAGAAAGAAAAAAAAAGCAGGCTATCAGTTTTCTGCTGGAAGTATGAGATAGTAGTTCAAAACATTTAAGTAAGTCTAGATTCCAGTTAACTTTGGCTGATAGGCCTGGCAGTTGTAGGCTACTGTTTCTTAGTAAATGGAGATGAAAACTTCAAGAATTAATAAAGGCTTCTAAGAATGGTAACAGACTAGAAACCAAATATGCTCACATAATTACCTTTCCCCTTTCCAGAGCCAAAAGCAAGAAAACTGTATTAAGTATTAATCACAGACTTTGAAAGATTAAGAACAAACAGAACTCAGCTACACATGTATATACGATAAGAAAAAAAAATCACTCCTGCAGAATAAACATACTATGTCTGAATAAAGATTTTTGAATAAGGCTACACATACTTAATAAATTATCACCTTTTCTTCACTTACCTACTGAAATAGCCAGGTCAACATTGGTGGAAAACCTACTTAAATACTTTAATACAATCTCCAAACACCCTTCTTTGTTGAATATAGATACTGCTCTACTACTGCATTCACTAAATTGAAGGGGGAAAAAAAAGTTTTACTATTCACATTTTAACATTAAGAAATCAACCATAGAAATCCATAAAAAAAAAAAATCAGGCTTTATTAACCAGAGAGTTGAAGTCAAACACCCACCATTTTTATAGATGAAGAAACTAATGCCCATTCCTATTCACTGTACATGAGAAGAACTGGCTATCTGTATTTTATTTCTGTCATGGTGGGACCTTTTAACCAATCTCTTTACCATGATGCCAGTTTCCTTACAGAAGGTTAGAGCTGGAAGAGATCTTACAAATCATGTCATCCAACTCCCCATTTTATAGATGAGGAGAATCAGGCCCCAAATGGTGAAGTTATCCATCCAAAGATCACATACTTGGTTAGTGGTAGAGCTCGGCCCAGTGTCTAGGTTCCTTGGGTCCAGCCTACGGTTCTTTCTTTCCACCATACCACAGCAATAATAAATTAAAGTAAGGACAAAAGGCCTCCATACTTATAAAAACAAAAAGCACAAATTTAAAGGAAAATATTATAAAATCATATTTTTCCATTCCTTTTAAACCTTGGCTATAATTTCATCAAGCAGAATTTTCAGTCTGCAACAGAGAAATTACTATAATAATTATCTTTGAAATTACATTACATTTTAATAAGATTCAAAAAGCTATCAATGTTATCAATAAAAGCATATACACTAAATACGGTGTTAATAAAACTAATAATAATTTATCCATGTTTCCAGAGAAAGGTAATTCTCCACATATACCACATACACACGACACACTACTAGCTAATACAGCTGACTAAATCACTAACTTAAATCTGTTATCTCAGGAAAAATATTTTCTGTCTGCGATCTTTTTATATATTCAGTTACTGCAGCATTGAAGGATCCCACAGTACAGTAAGGAAGATAAGGCATACATGTGTAAAGATAATCTAAAATATAAACTGTGAAACAAAAATGTTAAGAGCTATGGTAACTATAAATGATACAGACAGGGCTCACAGGCACTCAGGAAAGAGACATATTCAGATTCTTGGAGACATATTCAGATTCTTTTCAGAGAAAAGACTTTAATTTCCAAGTCCAACAGTTTATGTAAGTTAAAGTTATCTGATGCACAGAAAAAGAGCCTCCATCAGTTTGCTCAAATGCTATCTCCTCAAATCTGATCTCTCCAATATTTCTGGTGGAATGCATCCACTAGTTTAAAATGAAATCACAGGCAAGTTCAAACTGCTATGTAGGCAGCTTTTCTGGATCCAACTTAATCTTGTAGCCTAAGAAACACCTGTGCTTTTGGGTCAGCCATTATAATCGCTACTGACTGAAAATAAGGAACTCTGACAGAATCTTCCTAGAAATGTAGGACATAAAATGGGGCAGAAAAAAGTAAACCCAGGTTGTGTTTCTAGCCATTTTCATTCCTAGCAGCAAGTCAACTCGACCCCAACCACTGCTACAATCATGACCTGGACAAGTGGCCTTCTTCCTAATGGGGCCTTCCTACTCAGGCATATGCTCCCATGCAAATGGTAACTGCCAGGGAAGCTGGCCTGCTTAAATCCTTTGTGTGTCCCCTTCTCATTCCAGAGGCCAAACAAAGCAGCTACCAAACTGGGGCCTAACCAGCTTTAAAGACAAATGCTGCTTAGGGCATGCAGGCAGCTGGGGCAAAAGGAGGAACAGTAGGTAATAATGGTCATGATTCCTCTTATTTTTGTCAGTAGCAATGACTGGAGAGATGAGATATTAAAAAAAAAAAAAAAAAAAAAAAAAGATGTAGTGATGCTATGAGGAAAAGGGACTGGGAAGGAGGGGTGATCTTAGGTCACCCGATACTACCTCCTACCAAGTATTAACATCATGGATTCCCAGACCTACCAAGGGGAACAGAGATTCCTGTGCAGTTTAACAGAAAGAGCAGCAGCCCGAGTAGTGTGTAGCAGGAGGCTGTGTTTGGAAAGCATCTTACCATATATTCCATAGTACATTCACAGCCTCATTGGCTATGTTCTCAATAGAGTTTCTGTTCTCATCTTTTTTCTTCTGTGGAGACGTCTCATTTGAATCCAGTCCAGCACTACACTGTAACCAAATATCATGATTAGCACCCTGGCTCAAAAGAATAACTAAACAAAAAGGCTAATGATAGTGATGAATCAAAAAACTAAACATCAGAAATTATAGTGGTTAACAAGCCAATCAAATTCTCATAAGCAATGCAATTCCCACAACCCTGCTTCCCTTTTGGCAAGAAATACAGAGAAGAAAGGTCCTCAAGTCATTGTGAAAACCAGATATGAAGCATTTCACATTTTAAATCAAAGCAAAAAGTCAATACAAAGTATTTTACCTAATGTAATAAAAGATAGTAAAGAAGGCAAAGAAAGATAAAATAAAAGCTAACATCTAGATAGCACCTTCTAAGGCACTATTCTAAGCACTTTACATATATGAACTCATTTAAACTCTACAACAAACCGATGAGGTAGATGAACTATTATCCCCAATCTCCAGCTACAAATAGGAAACTGAGGTACAGGGAGGTCGCTGAACGTATAGCTTAGTATGTGGTGAAGTTGGATTCAGATCCAGACATTCTGGCTCCAAAGCTGGTACTGTTAAGCCCCGCTAGTATAGTCCAGGGCACCCTCTAAAGCAGGGCTTTGTAATCTAGGTACTAGTAACATTGCGGACCAGAAAATTTTTTGTGTGTGCACTATGGGATAGTTAGCAGCATCTTGGTTTCTCCCCACTGGGTGCCAGTGGCAACCCTTACACCCAAGCTCTCTAACAACCAAAGATGTCTCCAGCTACTGCCAAACATCCCCTGTAGAGCAAAATCACACCCAGCTGAGAATCACTGCTCTAAAAAGAACAGGACTGATGCCTCTCATCAAAACTGGATATCCTTTATATAGCTTTAAGTGATAATTGCCCATAAATATAGAATAGTGGACCAGAAACACATCAGAGAGAGAGCTCTTTAACCTCTGAAGTATATTACGCAGTAAGATTGGCATGATATTAAATATGAGAACTTAATGCAATCTTCATGACAAGTTCCTTACGTCTGTGCCTCAGCTTCATCATTTTTAAAATGGGAATAATATTTGCCTCATAGGATACTGTAAGGATAGGATTAAATAATATGCAAAACATAAAAACAGTACCTGACACATAAGCAATCAATAAGTACTAATTATTTTCACTGTAAGAAATTTAAAGTCTAAAGGAGTTAGTATGTATAGTTTTAGGAAGGTCTTTTTCAACTATCATATAAATAAAGGCAGTGGATACAAAATAGAGATTGGTATCAATGAGAGTAGAGCTATGTTTCCAAGAAATGAAATTCCCACACAATGTTACAAGAGAAGACAAAAGTAACTAACACCAAAGTACTAAAAAAAAGGCCTAAGTGTGCATCCTAAAAGCTACATTTGGAAGCTGCCATCAAGATACTTTGTAAACTGCATACCTCTTTTAGCAGTGCAACCAGAGGAGTCATGATATCCTTAGTCACCATGTCATCACACACTTCAAAGCCTCCACAAGCACTCAGATTTCTACACAAGAAGTTTAAAACATGTTTTACTTTCATGTCACAAAGCACAATTAAACTCTCAAATTTATTTCTATTTTTAACCATACTTAAGGTTTCCCAGAGGAAATCACTGATTATTTCTGTCATATGCTGGAGAACCAACCCACTCAATTCCCACCTGTTCTGATCCTTGTTGTACAAGATGTAAAAAAAAAGACTTTGTCATGTAACAACTTAGTTCTGAGGTCTGAGACAATACAGGTGCATGGCCACAGGAAAGGGAGAGGGGAGAAGACTTTCCCCATTCAATATGAATAAATCACACTGTGTATGAAGGGACCTTTTCTTGGAATCAAGACTGCAAGGGCAGCAAGGTGAGGCTACTGGGAACGACCTCCTAAAGCAGCCCTGGCTAAATTTAATTTTATTGGAAAGACATTACTTGCCTTCTGAGAGCACAGCACTGCACTAGGCTCTAAGGATATGGAGATAAATCAGAAGATGCCCCCACAATCTTCCAAGAACTCCCAGTTTGTGTATGTTTTTGGGAGAAGGGTAGAGCTTCTCACATGCTGTTTCCTCCTCAGTGGTAGGAGGATGTCTACCCCTCCTTCATCAAGTGGTTAATCCCCACTCACAGCTCAGATCTCACTTCAAATACCACTCACTCAGGGTTTCCTTCCCTGAACTTCCATTTATACCCTCTCATAGCGTCCTCTGTAATTACCATTGGTTGTAATTATTCACTTATGTGATTATTTGGTTAATGTTTGTGTCCCTCAATCGACTCTAAGATTAAGGACAGAAATTATATCTGTCTTGTTCACTATCCCATGCCCACAGCCTAGCCCAATGCCTGGCACACAGTAGGCATTCGCTATATATTTGCTAAATCAATGGATGAAACATTAAACAATAAATAGAGCTATAAGAACTAAAAATATTAACTTCTACTCTTGCCCCCTCTACAGTCCATTCTCTGCACAGCCACTAGAGTGGCCTTTTCAAAAGGTAATTTAGATCATGTCACTCTCCTGCTTAGCGTAAGTCCTTCAGCCCTACACCATCCTCCATCTCGTGCATCTCATCTCTCCAGCCTCAGCTCATACTCTACTCCCCACCCCCACACTACTCGGCCGCACTAGGCTTTCTGCTCCTTAACCATGCCAAGCCGTTCGCTGCCTTGCTTCTTCGCTGTTGCTGTTCCCTCTATGGGGAATGCTCTTCCCCTATTTTCCCATGACTGGCGCTCTCATCCTTCAGATATAGGTTCATAAATATCACCTCACCCAATTTAAACTTCCCACTCCCAAATCATCACCATCTCATTTTTCCATAGTAATTCTATCTAATACTATGTTTTATCTTTTTACTAGTTTCTGCCTCCCCCTCAGCATAGCTTCTGCCAAGACAGGGATCCTGGCTGTCTTGCTCAACATCCTGCCTATTCCAAATCCCCTGCACCTAGAGCAACTCCTGGCACAGACTGGAAGAGTTCCTCCAACCAGGGGACTCTATGGAGGGTTCTTGGAGAGGACAAAATATGCACCAGGCGTGAGGGCAAGACGCCTTGTAGGTGGCTGCTGCAGGTGAAAGGTGAAGCAGCTAGGTGGACAGGTGGAATACTAGTGGTCCTCTGGAGCCTGGAGACGGGGTCCAAATTACCCCCTCTGCAAACGCGAGTCCCGGGGCAGGTTACTCGTCCTCCCAGCTATCGCGGACAAGCGCCCGAAGACGAACGGGAGATCGCCACAGTGCCTGGCGCACGGAAAGTGCTGACTGCCGTGGTAGGCACCGCCCCGGACCCCCCAGCTCACCTGAGCGCGCCGGCCGCCGTCTCCCGGACAGCCAGGCTGGGGTCGAGCAGCAGCGGCCCGAGCCGGCGCACAGCGTCCCGGCGTGCCAGGCCCGGGAGCGCCGGCCTCTGTTGCACCAGCCGGGCCAGCCCCGCGCAGGCGCACTCGCGGACCTCGGCGCTCGGGTGCTGGAGCTGCGGGCGGGAGCGAGGTGTCAGAGGGCGCGCAGTGCGCACGCTCGTCAGGGCCGCGGGGGCCGCGAAAGGTTCCGCGCCGGCCGGCCCTCGCCTCCCGCCCCCCCCGGGCCCGGCGGAGCCCCCGCCTCACCTTTTCTAGCAGCTCCGCCGCCGGCCCGTCGTCCTCATCGCCGCCTGTCCCGTTCGCCGCCGCAGCAGCCTCGACCTGACAGTCGCCCGTAGGGGAGAACTGAGGGCGCTTGAAGCGCTTCGTCCGGCTCTTGCCCATGGCGATGTGCGCTGTGGGGACAGGCTGAGAGAGGAGGGCAGCAGCAGGCGGAGAAGGCTGCCAAGCAGGTGACAGGGCCTTACCGCCAAGGGGGCTTCGTGCCACTGCTCAGCCGGGCCGGCTGACGGCCCGAGCACACATGGGGAACCAGTGCGCAGGCGCGCAGCGAGCAATGGGTTGGCGCGGGGAGTGCGCAGGCGCGGAAAGGGGGCGTGGGCGGGGCCGGCCCTGGCGGAGGGGCGGAGTCAGCCCTGGCGGAGGGGCGGGGCCGGTGCGTTTTCCGGGGAAGGGAGCGGCTGGCTTGAACTGTAATTCAGCGGCCACCCGTCGGGTGATGTTTGTCAAGTTATTGAACCACGCTAAACCTTTATTCCCATAATAATCAAACGATATAGGGATGTCTAACTCGCAAGGTTATTATGAGTCTATAAATAAAATTATGTAAAGCTCTAACGCCAAGCCTGACATATGCTCAAAAAATATTAACCACGATTTTATCCTGTGTTCCCAGCGCCTGGCACAGCTCCTGTCACAGACAGAACCCGGCTGATGTTTTAGAATGAATGTCCATCTATATTTGATAAAACACAATCCCTTAAGAAATTAATCTCCGTGCCTTGGTTTCCTCATCAGTGAAGTGGGGACATCAATAGTATATACCTAATGCAGTTGTTATGAAGATTAAATGTGTTAATATGTTTAAGGTGCTAAGAATAGAGACTGGCACACAATAAACACTGTATAAACGTTTGTTTGAAACTTGCTTTTGTAATTGCATTTTTGAGACAAGGTCTCACTCTGTAGCCCAGGCTGCAGTGCAGTGGCTCCATCATAGCTTACTGCAGCCTCCAACTCCCAGGCTCAAGTGATCCTCCTGCCTCAGCCTCCCAAAGAGCTGGGTCTACAGCTGTGCTCCACCACACACACCTGGCTAATTTTTAAAAATTTTTTTTGTAGAGAGTCTGGCTATATTGCCCAGGCCGGTCTCAAACTCCTGGGCTCAAAGGATCCTCCCAAGAGCTGGGATTATGGGCATGAGCCACCACACCCTAGCTGAATAACTAATTACAATTGTGATACCTGCTAAGAAGGAAGGAAAAGTACAGGAGAATCTTAGGTAGTCTTTATAATTAGACATATAGTTAAGTGAGTACCTAATATATGCATAGCTTTCAGGGCAACTTTGTATCAGAGAAAAGTTCCATCCCATGGCAACACTACCCTAGACAGGAGTTGACTGTCTAGGAAGGGAAATAACATTAATTACCATAGCAAATTTTAGAAAATCATCACAGAAGTGTAGCACAGGTTGTACGAAAGCTCAGGCCTATCAAAAACCAACTCTGCTATAAGAAACAATGGTGATATAGCACCTCTTGTATTTTCCTGGAAAGAGTTGGAACCCATTCTACTAAGTGAAGTATCCCAAGAATGGAAAAATAAGCACCACATGTACTCACCATCAGATTGGTTTCACTGATCATCACCTAAGAGTACCTTTAGGAATAACACTGATCGGGTGTCGGGCAGATGTGGGTGGGGGAGGGGACGGGTGTATACATACATAATGAGTGCGATCCACACCATCTAGGAGGGGATGGACACGTTTGAAGCTCTGACTTGGGGCGGGGGAGGGCAAGGGCAATATACGTAACCTAAACTTTTGTGCCCCCACAATATGCTGAAATAAGAATTTAAATAATGTACCTTATAAACAAAAACAAAAACAAAAAAAAAACCCAACTCTAGGTACAAGGAAATCTTGGAGCCACCAAATATATGTCGGTGGGTTTTACTCCCTAGATCTCTCTTAATCTGGCCACTGGATCTCCTGCTACCTCCCTAGTCCAGGCTGCTGTCTTTTGTCTTGACCACATGGTCTTCTGGTCTCTAGGTTCCACCCTGCCCATCCCCTATCCATAGAGCAGCTAGAGTGATCTTTCAAAATACCCTTCCATCTTTCTTGTTATATGGTAGTCACTCCCTTGTTTAAAACTCTTTAATGGCTTCCCTTTCTCAAAATAAAGATCAAAATCTTAGCTGGGCTGCAGAGTCTCGCTGCAGCCTCCAGTCTCGTCTCACTCCATCTCTGCACTATCCCCTTCAGCCATCATCTGTGGGGCCTCAGGGCTTTGCACAAGCCCTAGCCCCCTTGAACTAGTGTTGCAAGTGTCACTGCTTCATAGGCACCTCCTCTGACTTCATAGTCACGGATGGGTCCCCCTTGAGACTGCGTGTACCTTATTTCTTTGCTTCAAAGCACAGCTCAAAATCACAGTTGTAATTTTCAATTTCTTTGCATACAGTTATGCAATTGCCTGCCTCCCCATCTGAACACCAGCCCCTGTGAGGACAAGACAGTGCCCATTTCACACATCACTGTATCCCTAACACTAGCCCCAGGCCTGGCACAAGATAGGCGTGCAATTTCTTGAATGAGTGGAGGCCTCATAATCAGGAAAGAGGAAGGCATGCAGTCTAGATGGAATACGATGGTGAGAATTCAGATAAGATACAACAGATTCCTGCTGTTTCACTGTGGAGATGAACAGAAAAAAATGGTTCAAAAACCCTAACTAGATGAGCATGGAGGATTTTTAGAGCAGTGAAAATACTCTGTATGATATGATAATGGTGGCTACATATCATTATAATTTGTCCAGACCCCTAGAGTATGCAACACCAAGAGTGAACCCTACTGTAAACTATGCACTTTGGGTCATGAGGTGTCAAGATAGGTTCTTCAGTTGTAACAAATGTACACTCTGGTGGAAGCTATGCATGTATGAGGGCTGAGGTGTACATGGGGTATCTCTGTACCTTCCTCTCAATTTTGCTGTGAACCTAAAATTGCTCTAAAAAATAGTCTTTTGAAAAAACTAAAAATAAAAACAGCTTAGCAGCACTTTGCAGTCTGTTATCATGAGTTACGCTTTCCAGTGAGAAATTAGCCTTTCTGCTAAAATGAATGATTGGCTTTATTTAATGTGCTTAAGAGCCCTTCTGGGAGCCGCCCGTGGTTGACAGTCTTGGGAGGAGCCCAGTGATCTCTAACCAGTCTAATAACCCTTCACCAGTCATTTTTAAAAATTCAGTCAAGCAATGGTTATCTAACCATCCCTTTTTCCTACAAATTATCTTTGTCAAGAGGGAATTTCTGAATTAGACTGCTTAGAGGCCTCTTCCCTTGAGACAAGTTGGAAATAAAAATGCTTGTCATCAATTACTGGTCTGACAAATTTTTCTTTTAAACAGGAGTTCTCCCAGACTCCTGTTTCTCCTGCTTCACACTTTTGGAAAGTCACCTTCCCACAGCACTCTCGGCTCGGTGTTTCCCGAAACCCTTTGACAGTCCCATACACCTATGGAATCAGGTTTAGGCTTTTATAAAACATACATGATGTGGCCACAGAGCTCTGCCACATGCTTCCAACACCTTGTCCCCAGCCTGGCCAGCCTCCTCAGTCTTCCCGGAAACTTCTCTGGACATTGCTTTCCTTAGGCCTGGGGGACTGTAGAAGTTGGCAAGCTGCCACAGCTCAGCCCCACATTAGTCATGTCCATTCTCCGAGGACACAGTCTCAGATCTACTTATTGTTCCTCTGAGTTTTAGGAACTCAGGTGGGAAGGATGGGAGATGGAAACCCCAAAGATGGCCAACCCATGAGGCCTGGCCTTTGTCCTCTCTCTCCCTTCTGTTCCAGCAGATGCTCCACCTTCGGACCTCCTGTGTACTTTGTGTTACCTGTACCTCTCTCTTCAAATTGTCCTTTAATTGTCACCAAAGGTACACGTGTAAGCTGGCTGCACTGCCTGTAAGCTCCTAGGAGGGCAGGAGCCATTGACAGTCTCAGTAGTAGCAGCGCCTGGCACTTAGTAGAATTAAAGTCCCTGGGACATCCCCTCCCTCAACACAGCTACTGCCCTCTGTCTCAGCTGGCCCTACACAGAGTGACTTGGTAGTGACCAGCAAGGAATGCTGTTGCTGGGAAAGTCATCTGCAAGATGATTAGACGTTGGACTTCTAGTTCCAGAAATGCCACTATCAGGCTGTATGATCGAGGGAAGTTTTCTCTATTTGAAACAACTTTCTATGATTTCAAGAAAGGAAGGAAATTATTTCTGGAAGGAAAAGTTCATGTTGAGTGCCTCCTGAACAGGTGTCAGAGCCTGGGAGAGGCACGTCCGCTACTGATCTCCCCTTGGTCCTCAGAACTGGCTAAGCTGGGTGTGAGGATAGTGTACTCACTGACAGCCAAGCCGAGGAAGTCACTGCAAAAGGGTCTGCTGCCCATTAAATTCTACATCACTTAGCAGTACCTATTATTGAGCGCATGCTTTGTGTCAGACCCTGCACTAGGTACTAGGGATAATGACAGAACCAAGCCCCGGTCCCTGATGTCATGGGGTTTACAGTCTATCTAGTCCTGCAGCTCCATGCTGCCTTTAATAAAGTTACTGTAGAAGTGTACTATTAAGAAAAATTATCCAAAACTTAGAAATAAGGAAAAAGGATGATTGCATATTATTTCAATATCATATTGGCCCAATGTCTAACATTAAAGGATTATTTCTCTAGGGCAGTGCTGTCCAGCAGAATTTTCTACGATGAGTAAATGTCCTCTGTCTGCCCTGCCCAGTTGAGTAGCCACTAGCTGCAGATGGCTACTGAGCACTTTAAGTGTGGCTGGCGGGACCAAGAAACTTAATTTTAAATTTTAATTATTTTTAATTTAAATAGCAACATGTGTGCACACAGGGGAACCAGGTTGTGGAAAAAGGACGGCGTGGTGCTGCCATTTCTTCCACCTCCAGTCTCTGTGCCTCTCTCAGAGCTTCAACAGTGACATGTGGGCACAGACTGACACAGGAAAGTGGGTCCTTGGCTTCCTGCAAGAAATAATTCAGGAGTGAGCCGACATTATAAAGTGAAAGCGAGTTTTATTCAAGAAGTATAGAAAATCTACTCCACAGAGAGAGGCTAGGTGTCCCTGTAGAGAAGAACCGGCCCCATGGTTCCTGTAGCCCCTCTATTTAAGCAACAGCTTAATTATAGGCTAAACAAGGGGAATAATACTCATGCGATTTGTTGGAAAGGGGCCGTATTTTCCTGGAATTAGCGTACCCCCTCCTTTTGACTAAATATGGTCAAACAGGAAGTGTCATGGGGTCAGGCGCATTATGGGAGTGGGAGGTTTTCTTACAAACATTTATGGTAATGAAGTGTATAATGAAGCTGTAAAGGTCAGACGTGGTCAATTTCTCCACCATCTTGGTTCTAACCAGTTGGAACTTGTCCTGCTTCCATCTTGTTTTGATTGGGGTAGTTCAAAACTTTGAGACTTCCTGACTCAGTTAAACAGTGCCTGCACAATTGAGCAATGCCCAAAGCAGTGCCGGAAGTAATGCCCGAAGCAGTGCCTGCCAGTTCTCCCTCTCAAGGCCATCTGGAGGTTCAAACCTCTGGGGCCCATAGGAGCCACTGTGAGGAGGGCCTGGGGAAGAATTTGTCATTTGCAGTGGAAAACAAGTGGCAATTACTAATTATGATGAGTTTGTACTTTGGATTTGGATTTGCTGCATCTTTATATTAATAGTAAGACACCAACTGCTTAATAAGGATGTGTTAGTTCATCCATTTAACAGCTATGAAGAGCATTTTAAGAGGTGCAATCTCTTCAGAAAATGGAACAAACTTGAGCTGGTGTATCGTGCTACAAATGTTTGTGAATCAACTTACAACATGTAAATAAATAAACAAACAAATAATAGGTACATGTGGCAAGTGGTTATGCATCTTTAGAGCGAAACCCTAGAGCAGTGGTTCTGAACTGGGGGCAATTTTGCCCCCCAGAGAACACTTGGCAATGTCTGGAGACATTTTGGTTGTCACAAGTGTGGGGAGTATTGCTAGCGTCTAACGGGTAGAGGGAGGTGCCCCTGACGGTGTGGGCTGGATAAATCTTTGCTGTGATGAGCTGTCCTGTATGTACGTTGTAGGATGTTTAGCAGCAACTCTGGGCTCTACCCAACAGATGCCAGTAGCACCCCCCTCCCCATTGTGACAATCAGACATGTCTTCGGCCATTGTCAAATGTCCCCTGGGAGGCAAAATCACCTTCTATTGAGAATCACTGCCCTAGAGGAATATACTTTGACTGACTATTCACTTAAGGGCCGAGACTCTATGAGGTATATATGAATTTATATAGCTATAAATTGCAAATGATTTTGTACAGTGGAGATGCAAATTATTTCTGTCCAGTAGAAAAAATAACCCCAAAGGATACAATTTCATTGCCTTGTAAAATATTAAACAATTTCATATCTAACCTAGAAATCTTATTTATTAATAAATGTATTTTTCTTCACTGACTATATAAATTTCTGTTCCTCCACTGAAGAAGATTTACCATTCTTTAGTTCATTCATTAAAGAACATGACACATGCTTACTAAACATGTATATGAGGGTCAAATTTTTACCTTTTTGGCAGGGCACGGTGGCTCATGCCTGTAATCCTAGCATTTTGGGAGGTTGAGGCAGGAGGACCACTTGAGCCCAGGAGTTTGAGGATGCAGTGAGCTATGATGATGCCACTGCACTCCAACCAGGGCAACAGAGTGAAACGCTACCTCAAAAAAACAAAAACAAAAACAAAAACAAAAAAAGAAAGAAAACAAATTTTTTTACCTTTTGGAAAATCATCCTTTGACACTTTTTATTTATAAGGAAAGAAAAGTGTTCACCAGGCACTGCAAAGTAAAAAGGCAGGTTACAAAGCAGTATAAGTAGTATAATCCCACTTTTGGAAACACACACACAGAAAAATGTATGAAAGTCTATAGACCACAATGACATCTCTGTTGGCCTCTGGGCAGAATTAAAGGGGATTTTTAAAAATCTTATTAATTGCCTATTTGTATTTTTTGGGTTTTCTAGAATAAGCAGGTAATATTTGCATAATTTATTAAAACCATGAAATATATATTTTCAAAAATAAAATACAATTCTTGCCTCCTCCGTGCCAGTCTCCTCTCCTCCTTTCCTATGACCCACACGCTCACCCGTTACCAGTCAGCAGCCCCCACTGGTTCTCAGAAGACTCTGGTGTGAAATTCAGGGCTCCTCCCGTGACTTCTAGGTCTTGAATCAGCATTTGGCACTTTTTTGTTAATGTCAATGTCATGAATCTGATATTGTTGGACATTGTCTCCCAGGTAGTTGTAGCACAAGAGTTGCATGTAATAAAATGATCTTACATTTGTAGAGTTCTTATAAACTTTTCCATTTAAAAAAAATTACAATTTTCCAAATAGACTGACTCGATATTGCAGTTTCTTTTTTTCTTTTTTTAGATGGGGTCTTGCTGTATCACCAGAATGGTTTCAAACTCCAGGCCTCAAGCAATCCTCCCCCCTGGGCCTCCCAAGTTGCTGAGATTACATGAGTGATTACATATTTTTGCTTTTGCATTACCTTCCATGCCAGATCAAAATCTGGATTTATCAAATTTTCAAGTAAAAATGGAGGAGGTAAGTAGTTTAAAAAAGTGACTGATGGCTTATTTTATGCATCTCAAATAGTATAAAAAGCTTACAAATTGACTCGTTAGGGAATATGTATCAAATGTGATAAAGCATGCAAAGTTGGGTAAACTCTGAAGAATCATGGCTGCTGAAGCCACATTGTACTTGCAAAAGCAATACACAACCACTCCATAAAAAGGTCAGACTTAACATTTTCATTTCACTTGTTTAACCAATAGCAGAAGGGACAAAAATACACCAATTGCTGACTAGTCTTTCAATTCTTTATTTGATACTAACAGGTTACAAATTTCTTCAAATAGAGAACTAATATTTTAAAAGATTTGTTTTAAAAATCTGATATCAAGTGGTCATTGCTTGAAATGAGCCAGGTCAATTTTGTGTTTAGAATATGTACATTTTTACCATTGAAATCTATTGCATGCTTTGTTGGCTGTTTGGCCAAATTGAACACTGTAAAAAAATACCTAGGTTGGAACAAGTTACATCTACTTGGTAGGATTTAATCCCAATACATATTGCCCTAAATCCCATCTAACTCCTCCAAACTTTGGAAAGTGACAAACCTTAAATGGTTACGATCAAAACAGGCATTAATTTCTTTTGTTCCAGAGTGCTAAAAAAAAACATTTTACGGGCATCCCATGCATCTATAAGTCAACAGAGCCAGTTATTCGGTATCCCTGGCAATGGGAGTATTGTCAGTCTTTCTTTCTCATTTTAGCCCTTTTAGTGAGTTATAGCAACTGGAACTCAAATATTGATGTGGGACTGTAATATGGTGCAATTTGTTTTTAGAAAACAATTTGGCAGTTTCTTGGCCAGGCTCGGTGGCTCATGCCTGTAATCCTAGCATATTGGGAGGCTGAAGTGGGAGGATCACTTGAGGCCAGGAGTTCAAGACCAGCCTGAGCAAGATAGTGAGACTCCCGTCTCTACAAAAAAGTAGAAATATTAGCTGGGCATGGTGGTGTGCTCCTGTAGTCCCAGCTACTCAGGAGGCTGAGGCAGGAGGATTGCTTGAGCCCAGAAATTTTAGATTGCAGTGAGCTATGATGACACCACTGTACTCTCTAACCCTGGTGACAGAGTGAGACCATCTCAAAAAAAAAAAAAGAAAAGTAAAAGAAAACTGGTTGTTTTTTATAAAGCTACATACACGCCGCCTGGCCTATGACCCAGCAATTTCACTCCAAGATATTCCCAAGAAAAGTGAATATATCCACACAGACTTGTACATGATTATTCATGGAAGCTTTATTAATAGCCCCAAACTGAAAACAACCAAAATGCCCATCAACAGATAAATGGAAAAACAAAAAGCAACAAATTGCCAACACACATAGTAATATGGATAAAATGTATTGAACAGAAGAAGCCAGAAACCAGATCAGTGCACTGTGTGATCACACTAGGATTTCATTTATATGAAACTCTAGAAAAGATGAACCTAATCTACAGTGACGGAAGCAGGTCAGTAGTTGCCCCAGGGCCACTAGCCAGGGTTAGGGATGGGATTTGGCAAAGGAACCTTGTGAGGGGATGAAAATGTTCTGTATTTTGCAGTGATTGTTACATGAGTGCTACATTTACTCAAATCCATCAAACTGTACAGTTAAAATGGGTGCGTTTTATTATATGTATTTTAACCTCAATAAAGTTGACTTTTTTTTTAAAAGCCCATAGAACCTATCTCTGTTTTTATCAGTTCCCCAGATCCATTGATAATTATAAGGGTTCCATTTCCTATCTGGAGAGTGAACATCCTACTGACGGTGACCATGTGTTGATCCCTCACTGCGTGCCAGATGCTGCTCCAAGAGCTTTGCCTACATGAAGCCGTTGAACCCACCAACAATCCCATGCAACACCGAAGTCCCCACGTTAGAGATGGGGGAACTGAGGCAGACAGCAGGCAAGCCGCTTGCCCGAGAGCACGGCATGTGATTTGTAAATGACAAAGACAGGATTCAACTATGCAGTGAGACTCCAGAGTCTGGTTTATAATAATTGCAATATACTATCTTCTACTGAATGTGTTGGTATTTACCTAAGAGCTATTAAATGAGAAAATGGAAGTTTTAATAGATAACACCAGGTAAAGAGGGGAATACAGAAAAGAGCAGAGGAAGGGCTCCAAATTGGGCAATATGCTCTCTATACCTGTTTCTCCACTTGTGAAATAAACTCCTCCATCTGGCAAACTCATACTTTGCTACCTCACTGAAAATAAGCATTTTGTGTGCATACACAATTTGAAAAGTTATAAAAGGAAAAGCAGCAGTTCCTCGCCTTCTCTACAACCTCCAGCCTACTCTAGGAAGTAAACGCTCTCGATCCTTCTACTTGTTTCTCCTGTTATTATCTCTGTATTCCCAAATGGTAAGCTATTGCTCTTTCTAGTCTGTCAGTACCATATATCATCTCTCGACTTCCTGGCCTGGTAGGTAAGGACTTAGCTCTCTAATACCCTCTCCCCCATTTCTCTTTCGTCCAACCAAATTGTACCAGGATTCTTGCATAAATCAACAGTCCCTGCCTACATTGCTAGGACAATGCACATATTGCTCACTGCTGAACCAAGAAGTCCACTAAACCACAGCTCCTTTCTTGTACAACCCTTCATTTTTCTTGGAGTTAGTAATTATCTCTTTTCATTACCCTGATTTCTCATCAGTCTGTCACCATTTTTTCCCTGATGTCCAACATCTTCATCTATCAACAATGTTTTCCGTATGATCAAACATACCCACTCTATTACAGCTTTTTCCCCAAAATCTCTCTCCTACATCCTTGCTTGTGTCAGGACTGGGTGCTCTCTGAGGGTGCAGCGCTCAACCTGGACTTTCGCTGTGGCTCGTGTGACTGATTCCCCATCTTCTGTGTGGCTGTTAGTGCATGAAGAGATGGTCGTGCCGCTGTTCTAGAAGGTCTTGGCAGGTCTAGAATGTGCTGGAAGGTCTTGGCAGAAGTCACTGCACACTATTTATTGGAAATGTATTCCATGTGCATAAGTTGAGTTGACTAATGTAGTCAGATATAATTCAGAAACACGGATCTCAGAAACCTAGCTCCCAGGTTGTGTTTTCCAAAACTGCTACTATTCAAGTTTATCTGCATCTTGATTCAAACAAACCAACTGTAAAAGAAACATTTATGAGACAGTTGGGGGAAGTTTAGGCTGAATATTTGATGGTATGAAATTATTAATTTTTCAGGTATGATACAGTACTGTGGTTACTTATCCTACTTACCTATTTTCTTATCTTTTGGAGATATTTATGGAAATATTTCTATATCAAGTGATATCTGGGATTTACTTTAAAATAATCCTTTACAGGCGCGAGGAAGCAAGTATTATAGAAACAGGGAGTATATCGGTTGAACATCCCAAAACCAAAAATCTGAAATCCAAAAAGTTCCAATATATGAAACTTTTTGAGCGTCGACACGACACTCAAAGGAAATGCTCTCTGGAGCATTTTGGATTTTGGATTTTCAGTTTTGCAGTGCTCAACCAGTAAGTAGAATGCAAATATTCCAGAATCCAAGAAATTCTGAAATCTGAAACACTTCTGGTCCCAAGCATTTCAGATAAGGGATACTATACCTGTATAAGAAACGAGATTGCCTATGTGTTGATAACTGAAGTTGGGTGATGTGTACAAGAAGGTTCATTATACTACTCTTTCTACTGTTACATGTGTTTAAAATATTCCATAACACAGGCCAGGCTCAGTGGCTCACACTTGATATCCCGCACTTTGGGAGGCCGAGGTGGGAGAATAGTTTGAGGCCAAGAGTTTAAGACCAGCCTGAGCAACATAGCAAGGTCCCATCTCTACAAAAATAAAAAAATTAGCTGGGCATGGTGGTGCACGCCTGTAGTCCCAGCTATTGGGAGGGTGAGGCAGGAGGATCCCTTGAGCCCAGGAGTTTGAGGTTGCAGTGAGCTGTGATGATGACACTGCACTCTAGCCTGGGCAACAGAGTGAGACCTTGTCTTGAAAAAGAAAAAATTCTGTAACCATTTATTAATATTTGTAAAAATGATTTTCAGGGTAGAGCAGGAAAAAAATAAGTCTGATGATATTGATAGATAATTATAGGAAACTCAAAATTTAAAAATCAACTACTGGCAAGGATACAGATGTATTTCTTTTGATTTACTTACTGACTTATAATAGACTTAGTATTCTTACTGTTATTTAAGTTACAATTCTTGGCATTTAGCCTTCTGTCTTAAGAACCTCACCCCACACTAGGTAAACAAATGATGTAAAATGCTTATTATTAAATGTTATTTATGTTCAAATCCAATTTCAATACCAAAGTTAAGATTCATTCATTAATTCAACCAACAGGAATTAAGCATCTCCCATATGCCACGTACTCTTGGGTACTCAAGATACATGCATGTCAAGGTCTCAGAATAGGGACGCAAAATAAAAATTTCATCCTTATAACAATTTCACAAGATAGCTATTTAATAGGCCTAAAGGAGGAAAGTAAGATTCAGAGAGAATAAGTCACTTGGCCAGTGGCTACTGGAGGAAGCACGACTATAATCCAAGTCGATCTGCCAAGCCTGGGCTCTTCCGCTGCACACAGCCCCAAGCCCTCGTACCTGTCAGGGGACATTAGGCTTGGCTGGACACAGCTCTCTGGTATGTCACACAGACCAACTCTCCTCAGCGTGCGCTCCTAGAACACTACTGCTGTGTATTGCTTGAGCAGTCAGGCAGGCAAGAGAAGCTGACTTTGATTAAATAGAAAATAAATTATTTAAAGGATATTGGGTACCTCAGAAGGTCTAGAGACACAGTTTTAAGTTCCAGAAAAAAAAATGCCCAAACCCATCCCACAGAACTGGCCAGATGGGGAAACTGACGCCACCACCACTGAGCACTACCCAGTGCCCTGCAACAGAAATGCAGCTTTACCGCCTCCCCACGTGCCTGTGCCCCAAATGCAGGAGTCAGAGAAATTTCCAGGGTTGTCATGGGAGAGGATGGACCAATACAGCTGGCATTCCCCACACCTAGCAAGGATACTCCAAAGGAGCTGGGCAAGACTGGGCACAGTGGCTCATGCCTGTAATCCCAGTGCTTTGGGAGGCTGAGTTGGGAGGATCACTTGAGGCTAGGCACTCAAGACCAGCCTGGACAGCATAGTAAGACCCCATCTCTACAAAACATTTAAAAAAATTAGCCAGATGTGGTGGCACATGCCTGTAGTGCCAGCTACTTAGGAGGTTGAGGTGGGATGATTGCTTGAGCCCGAGAGTTTGAGATTGCAGTGAGCTATAATTGTACCACTGCATTCCAGCCTGGGCAACACAGTGAGACCCTGTCTCTAAAAAAAGAAAAAAAATTGGCCGGGCGCGGTGGCTCATGCCTGTAATCCTAGCACTCTGGGAGGCCGAGGCAGGTGGATCGTTCAAGGTCAGGAGTTCGAGACCAGCCTGAGCAAGAGCAAGACCCTGTCTCTACTAAAAATAGAAAGAAATTATCTGGCCAACTAAAATATATATAGAAAAAAAATTAGCCGGGCATGGTGGTGCATGCCTGTAGTCCCAGCTACTTGGGAGGCTGAGGCAGTAGGATTGCTTAAGCCCAGGAGTTTGAGGTTGCTGTGAGCTAGGCTGATGCCATAGCACTCACTCTAGCCCGGGCAACAAAGCGAGACTCTGTCTCAAAAAAAAAAAAAAAAAAAGAAAGAAAGAAAAAAAATTAAAAAAAAAAAAGAGTTGGGCAGACAGAAACCACAACAAACACCCACAGAGCCACAATGAATGTTAATAGGTCTTACATGAAATGGCAGCAAAGCAGGCAGTTAAACAGGTTTCTCTATTGCAGGGCCACTTGGAGCTTTTAATGTGCTTTAGAGCAGAATCTCCAAGAGGAAGGTGTAATGGCTTCCAAACACTGTGATCATAGAAGCTTTATTTCTGTAATGAGTTACATAGGCTGGGAAAAGTGGTGGTGGTGGTGGTGGTAGCCTTTGTGCTTAATCGCTTCCTCTCCGGTCCTCTGCTAAGTCCCACTCTTCCTTCTCAGATTCCACTACCTGAACTCTAATTCAGGAGCCCGAATCTCTCACCTGGACCGTAGCAGCAGCTTCCAACTGGCTTCCCAGGTCATGCCCCTTCAGTTATCACAAAATGCAAATCCAGCTAAGTCACTTCCCTAACTCAAAATACTTTGATGGCTTCCCACTGCCCTCATGAAACACCATGTTCTGGTTCCTTACTTCCTATCTTCTCTCTTGTCACAATCCCTCTCCAAAACTGCTCTCCCCACTCCCAAAACACACCAGCTATGTTTGGCTTTCTAACTTCCTTAGAAAGGCTTGTCTGGCTTGGTCCTCTTCCCACGGGCTCCTACAACATCCTACACTTTTACCTTTCGTTGCACTTAGACCACCTGGTAACTGACCACTGGTCTGTATTTCTCACCAGCAAACAAGTTCTGAGAGGGCAGAACTTCTTCCTCACTTTTTTTTTTTTTGAGACACAGTCTCACTCTGTCACCTGGGCTATAGTGCAATGGTGTCATCATAGCTCACAGCAATCTCAAACTCCTGGGCTCAAGTGATCCTCCTGCTTCAGCCTCCCAAGTAGCTGGGACTACAGGTGTGTGCCACCACATCTGGCTAATTTTTCTATTTTTAGTAGAGACGGACTCTCGCTTTTGCTCAGGGTGGTCTCGAACTCCTGAGCTCAAGTGATCCTCCCATCTCAGCCTCCCAGAGAGCTAGGATTATAGGTGTGAGCCACCGTGCCTGGTCCTCACACATTTTTAATATGTAGCAAACACTTACCACGTAAAGAGCAGTCTATAAAGGCGATGAAAGAACACGCCTCAAAACTTTTAGGTAGCAAATACTGTTTTACTAATATTTTGTCCCTCACACACTCAAAAAGACTTGCATGGCAGACAACTGTCCATTAAAAACATTAGTTTTTAAAATGTGCTCCATGTTGAAGCAGACAAGATGTACTTACTTCCTATTTTTAGTGGGGGAAAAAAGGAGGGGAAAAGACAGAAATTATACTTCCCTTTGTAAAAGCATATAAAAAGTCTAGAATCTGGAGAATGAGACCCAAATTTCTACGGTTTCCATAGGACAGGGAGGGACAGAGGCACTTAGCTGCTGATGAAGGCAGGACATTTGTCAGCCAGGACTGCCACCACGGGTTCCACAAAACGCCAATCAGAGCACCTCAGAAAGCAGCACTAGCAGGTAGCCACAGCTTTAATATTTTTGGTGAGGTTGTTCAAGAAGAGGACAACACTTACACAGCTAAACACCATTTTCTTAATCATTAGAGGCCAAATATTCTTTCTCTTTGCATTTAATCCAATATTCAGGAGTTTGGTTCAAAATATAAGTTGAATTTCCTCATGGTTATCTCAACCAGGATGTTGACTTGGGACAAAGTTGCAACAAAGAGATTTTTTTTTTTTTTTTTAATACTGTGAGGATTTGGCTTAACAACTAAGTTTACTGAGCAAAATGTGAACACTGATTCTGCAGCCAAGCACTATTTAAGTGCTTTACATGAATTAACACTTTAGTACTCAATATAAACCTGAAGACTGGCATTATATCTACCACCTATATATTATCTTCCTATACCTAGTAGACTGGCATTATGTCTACCACCTATATATTATCTTCCTATATCTAGTAGACTAGCATTATGCCTATTTAATAAATGAGGAAACTGTTACATAACTTTCCTAAAGTTACAAAACTACCAAGTAGCAGATCTGAGATTCAAATCCAGACAATGTGGCCTAAAAGTCCACATTCTTCACATTGTAACAGCTCTTGAGTTAACAAATTGAACACACACACATAAACATCCTTTCAGTATGAGCCAGATATTTGCTGGCTCTGTCTTTAAGAAGTTGTGGGGAACTAGAGTAAGGAAGGACAATTCGCAAACCTGAGACTGTTTTCCTCACCTGTAAAATTAGAGGATCGGACTCAGTAAGTTCCTAACAGCGTGAGAGAGGGGATGAGAGGGTGGAGGTGGTGAGACGCTGAGGCAGCATGGATCCTTGGATCAATACAACCAAGACTTTCTCAGAAAATGAATTGTTCTGCTAGAAGTAAAAGTATGAAAAATTCCTGGAACTGTAATAGAATTCTGTTTTTTCTGGGAGTCAATGAATTCCAAGTAGCCTGTCATCAGGAAATTTCCTCCTGATGCAAGTGCATGCAAAGTATATGAATGTACACAGGTGTAGTTTTATAGGGGAGAAGAGTCTTTTATGAAATACTCAAAGGAGTACGTGACTCCAAAAAAGATTAAAGACCTATAAAATATTCAGCTTTGTAGTTTGGAGGAAACTGGCAATCCAAGTTTGTAAGGAGCAATATGAGAAAACCTGCATCTTATGATTAAAAGCCAAATGTTGTTAGACTATCATGAATAGGACATATTAAGTAGTAATAGCCTAATAAACTGGGCACCTACAATTGCTACTTAAAACTTGCTCTATTAGACACACAGTCAAAGAAAAATATTTCAATTGGAACTAGGCTGTATCTGATACAATGTTTTAAAATATTTTCAGAGTTACAGACTTACAATAAACCAAAGAAAAGCCCAATCACTGGTTATATATAAAGTATTTATTTTTATGCACATATTTACCTACAAAATTTACAGAAAATAAAACAAAGCAGAATATATAGAATACCCTCTTAAGACTTTTTAGGAACAGAGGATTTTATTGCTGTAGTTCAAAGAATAAAATTTTATACATGTGAAAGCTAAGATGAACATTTAAGTTAAATGGTAGCCTTATTAAAAAGTTTTTGTCTTGTTACTGAATTTTCAACTTTATGTTAAATGAAATTTAAAAGATTGCTCATGAAATAATTTAGCCTTTTCAAAATCTTTTAATAAACAGGTAAAAGGCACCTCTAGTACTTTAAAATATTTACATCAATCCCAATAGTTTAATTTTAAGGGCTATTATAGTACACGTGGCCATTATACATACACAGTATGTCATTAACACTCTGAACAGTGAGAATTGCAGGCTGGTTTGTGGTACGGTGCCCATGTTATCCTGTGATGGAGCGGGATGATCAATTACACCTGTGCAATACCAGTGTACCAGCACGTCCACCACAGCACGAAATCCAGTTATCTAAAATAATGACTGTCAAATTCCCAGACAACACATAATTTATAACTAACCTTGCATATTCACAAGCATTTGAGGTGTTCTTAAAATTATTAAAAAAATATAAAGGATATTTAGCATTAAATAAAAACAATCAACTGAAAAACATAACCACAATAGTTGCTGGAGTTCAATATCTAGTTTAACAAAAAGTATTTCTCAAAACATCTATAATTTCTTACAACATAATGGAGATGAGTTTTCCTCATGAATCCAATGTTTGTTCCGCAGTATGATTAAAAGAAGTGTATGTCACTTATCTGTTCTTTTGAAAGAAAAAAAAAAAGTGTAAGAATGAAAGGCACACATAATAGCCGGTCTTAAAGAGCTGTGGGATGGCAAGCGGATGTTCCTGAAATACTGGTGCAGGAGAACAAAGTCCATACATTTTCCTATTTGTTTAACATTGGCATTGATCTGCTATTTACAGTAGTCTGCAAAAATACATTATAAAAACTGAATGAGGTTCTGTTTCTAAGTTTAACTTAGTAACATACATACATACATACTTCACCTGCAAAAATCTTTGCAGGATCTGAAGTACTAAAGTGACACTAATACTGACACACAGGTAATCAAAGGTACCAAAGCACTGATAACATGAGTCATCATCATCAAGATAATCTGGGTAAATATTGCACACTTCTTGTCAGTTGTTGCTATGACCTTCACATATCCAACTGCAAAGGAATCCTTTATGGCTTTCTGCTGTATCACTTATTTGAAGAAAGGCTGTTTTAGGTCCCATAACAATGAGTGCAGATTGTCATTGAACATGAGGCCTAGGTTTCAAAATTAGTTTTCCTGTCTGTAAAAAATGAAAAAAATTTTTTTCAATACATAGTTATATGAAAAATGCCACCACCTGTATGTAAGCCTTAAAGGGCATTCACAAGGTATCAGGAATTTCTCTATACTTAGTCAAGGTTAAACAATTAATACTTATGTTTTCACAGTTTCCTTTGTGTGGAGCTTTCTTCTGAATTCTTTATTACTTTAAAACATACACTCACTCTGTCATCCCGGCTGGAATGCAGTGGCATGATCATAGGTCACTGCAGCCTCCAATTCCCAGGCTCAAGTGATCCTCTCACCTCAGCTCCCTGAGCAGTTAGGACTACAGGCATGCACCATGTCACCTGGTTAATTTTTCTTATTTTTTTGTAGAGATGAGGTCTCACTATGTTGCCAGACTAGTCTCAAACTCCTGGCCTCAAGTGATCCTCCTGTGTTGGCCTCCCAAAGTGCTGGCATTACAGGTGTGAGCCATAGTGCCCAGCCCACACATACATGTCTTTATTTGAATTTCCTATCCGCCGATTACCTAGAAATCAAGCCAGTCAATCCACCAGATACAATAAAATTTCCTTTTTTTTCTTCACTCAGAAGGTCCACAGCAAAAATAAAATTTCAACTTATATAGATTTATGCTTCTTTTACTGTATGAAGTTTACAACAATAAATAAAGCTGTGTTTAAACAAAACATTACTTCTTTCCAACATAAAGTTTTAATTCCTCAAGTTAAAGAGTAAACCAATGGTTGGAACAGCAGACACTCACATACTGCAAGCATTCAGTATGGGGTATGGGCCGAGTTACATTTATTTAAAAAATAATAAGTACATACTACATTATCCAAACAACTCCACTTTTAGGAATTTATCTGGAGGAAACCAAATGTGAGTGTAAGGATGTACACAGAAGTGTTATTAATGTATTCATTCCACATTTACTGAGTGCCTAATATGCGCCAGGCCCTGTGTGAAATGCTAGGGATCCAATAACAAACTAAACAAAAACCCTTGTCTTTGTGGAGCTTAAGTTCTAGTGGGAACACAGATAAGATATTTACTGGGAAACAAACATTATGTCCAATAGGGAATTAAATTATGATGTACCCATTAAATGGAACAACATTCAATAAAATGGAAGACCTGAATTTAAGTATGTAAAAAAAAAAATAAGATGAAAATAAAATTATATAGACAAACTTTTTAAAATTAAAAAAAAAAAAAGAATGTAAGATCTCAATTGAGAGAATGTAGGTTAAAGGGATAAGGCCAGGCAGGACCTTGCACATGGTTAATGTTCAGTAACCGGCAGCTCTTAAGTCCTAAGGCCGGGTCAAAGAACCAGGTTTGAAAAATTCATAACATCTTCCTTTCATAAAAGGTCAATGAAAATATACAACAAAATTCAAAACATAGCGATTAGCTTTGGACTGATTCCCAGGTGGTTTTAGTTAATGTACTTTATTTTTTATCCTCAGGTCAAAAGTATTGGCAGGACTCTTGGTTACCTCCTGATTCTCACTTTCACTTAAATTTTGGCTGTTTAGCTTTTGGTAATTCCTTGACGTCTTGGGCAGGGGTACAGATGACACAAGAATAAACATGAGTTGATTACTGATACTGGTCAATGTGTACATGGGAGTTCATTATACTCCTCCATTATGTTTGAAAATTTTCGTAATTAAAATTTTAGAAAAAGGTATCAACCTGAGTATATTGTTCGGTAATTTGTGCTTTTTTTTGTACCTGACACTTTATCTTGGAAATCTTCCATAGATTTACTTACAAATTTACATAAAGATTTACTTCCGGTTTTCTAAGACACAGCTACACCAAAGCCTATTTTACTACCCCCTGCTGAGAAGTGTAAAGACTATCTCCATTTTTTTACTACTGCAAAGGATGTTGCAATGAACCACCTTATACTTGCCCCCTTGTGTGCATGTGTGATGGTTTCCCCGCCCCCAGCCAGGGTAGCGACACAGAAGTAGAAGAGTTAGCTCACGGTGCGTGCACATTTTACATTTTAAAAGAATGATGAAAAACTACTCTACAAAATGGCTGTACCAATTTATACTGCCTACACAATGTGTGTGGGTGTATCAGTGTCACCATAATACTAGAGTTAGCAAAGTATTTGACAGGTAAATCTAATGAAAACTCACTGTTTTACTTCTCATTTCCCTGATTACAAATGAGGTTGTCTAGTCTTTATGTATGTTTCTTGGCCATTTGTATTTCCTCTTCTGTGACATACTTTTCCCCATTTTTTAAATGGACTATTTGTCTTTTTCTTACTGACTTTTATTGTATTTTATTTTATTTTTTAAGAAATGGAGTCTTGCTCTGTTGCTCAGGCTGGAGTGCAGCAGCATGGTCACAGCCCACTGTAGTCTTGAACTCCTGGGCTCCAGTGATCCTCCGGCCTTAGCATCCATACCTGGTTTCTTACTGATTTTTAACAGGTCTTTAACAAAAGTTTTAAATGTTGGTGCAATGAAATGTATCCCACTTTTTGCATTATGGCTTTTCTGTTTTTGCTTTTTTTTTTTTTTTTGAGACAGGGTCTTACTCTGTCATTCGGGCTAGAGTGCAGTGGCATCATCATAGCTCACTGCAATCTCAAACTCCTAGCCTCAAGCAATTCTCCTGCCTCAGCCTCCCAAAGTGCTGGGATTACAAGCCACCGCACCAGGTTGCATTTCTGTTTGTGTCTTAAGAAGGCTTTATTTTAGCTGGGCGCAGTGGCACACACCCGTAGTCCCAATTACCTGGGAGGCTGAGGTGGGAGGAATTGCTTGAGGCCAGGAGTTCGAGTCTAGTCTGGGCAGCATAGTGAATGCCATCTCTTTGGGGAAAAAAAAAAAGTGAGACCCTGTCTCTACAAAAAATTAAAATAAAAAATTAAGTGGGCATGATAGTGTATGCCTATAATCCCAGCTACTGAGGAAGCTGAGGAAGAATCGCTTGAGCCCAGGAATTTGAATCCAGCATGGGCAACATAGTGAGACCCTATTTCAGAAAAAAAAAAAAAAGTAGTAAGATGCATCATGATTTTATGTCATTAGCAAAGATTTTATGTCATTGCCAACTCAGCCAATTTAATTGTTAGACTCCATTGATTATTAGATGTATCTCAATGGTGGAGATGTTAAAATGTAAAAAAATATGTCACAAATCAGTGCTATAAAGTATATTCCCACTATTAAGTCCACAGAGACAATTTATTGTTAATGTCTGTTTTTCTAAAGCCAATCACTTTAGTCCTTTGATGCAAGTCTATAATTTTCTAATGAAAAAAATACTTACATCATCACAAGACATATTGTACTCTGCTAATACCGTTCGACATCGAGCAGCTATACTGAATAAATGTGGTCAAAGGAAAATTTCTCATTTCAAGAGTAAGCGTCTAACAATCACCCACATCACCAAGAACGTATTTTAATCCAAAGAATAAAATTCAATCCATGGTAAAGGATACATTGATGGTGCAACTACTCTCTTATGTATTCCAGCAAAGAACAAGCCGATTAGAGTTATACAGCTAATGGTGAAAAACGGATGATTCCATAATGATGTGAAGAAGGACACCTGTAAAACAAAATTTGATATATAAAAATGTTAACAATCGTAGAACAATACTGATTCCTACCTCCCCACTCATACATAAATATATGTAATATTTTTATCGTGTAAACTATGAAGATTTGAAGACTTCCAATAATCCTAGTTCTCTGTATTGCAATGCTGTAAAAATAAAAACAATGTGTATGCTTTGTATCTTCTATATAGCAAGACAATCTAGCAACATTTTCTCCATCCATTTCAAATACTTGAACCATTACAAATTCATTCCTATAATCAAAAAACCACCCTACCAAAGATATGTACTGAATGAACTCTGTGTTGCTAAAAAGATGAGGCCTCTGATCTCAATGAAAACACAAGCCAAATGTGATCTAGTTACCTTTCCTGTTAAAAAGATTCCTTAAGAGAACTGAGCAAACGCTGCCATTCATAACCTGATCCCAGTCTAATTTTCCTCTCCTGCCACACTTCCACACATGTGCTACCTTGACCCCTCTCTCCCTCCCCACTACCTGGCTAACTCCACATCCTTATAAGATGCAGCTCTAGTATCACCCTTTTTCCCTGCAGAAGCAAAAAGCAAGTTTGGTTTTGAAGCCACTGAGATTTAGATGGCCACAAGACACTGAAGCAGGGAAAAATGATTAGTAGCTGCCCACAAAGAACTAGAATTAAAGAGAAAGGAAGGGCTAATTTCAGATCTGAGTATAATTAGATAACAGTAGAAAACAGGACAATACAGAATTCTAAGACTATGTGGAAGGACAAGGGTCCAGAATACGTGATTGGAATACCAAAGAGTGGGCACTGAAGCCAGATGACTGGGGAATAGACAGGTAGACTGGAAAAAGAGAGAAGACAAGACAAGCATTTAGAGCACCTGGAAAAATGAGTCAAATGGATTAGTAATCAGATGGGAGCAACAGAATCAAGCTAAGGACATTTCCACTTCACTCTCACACCAAGAGATGCACACGTACATGTTTCAAGACAGAGAACTAAACATGTGTACACATTTCAAGACAGAGAAAAGCACCAGGGAGATGGTCCAACATGGTAGTGGTTAAATAAGTTTGTCAGGTGAAGAAATGAGAGGCTGAAAACATTAGGAGGGAAGAAGTTCCCAGAAAGATATCCCGAAGAAAGGTTAATATTCCAGAAGAATACCTTCTTAAAACCTCTGAGAAGAATTTATTCTCACAAGCCAGCTCTGTTTTATGTGGCCTGCACAATGTTAGCACATAAGGAGCTTTATGTCTTAATTTTAATTAGGTTAGTCAGTATCAGCCTTCTCTCCTCCATAGCAATAAACCACCGCATCCCAACGCAGTTCTCCCCCTCAGATCGGGCATTCATGCACTTTCCACTTTGCCATATTCTTTCTCTCCCTAGTTTCTTCCAGCTAGCTACTGGTGGCTGAGTTGGCAACTCCTGCTATAGACACAATTGCTGGTTAAAACATTTGTCAGGTTTGGGGTTATTAAATACTGAAATATAAAGAGCCAACCCTTAGGCTAATAGTCATATTCTCACCTAATTTAGAAAATTATATTAACTACATAGTTTTGGGCCTATTTCAAATTACATTTAATTCTG
Source organism: Varecia variegata (assembly GCA_028533085.1). Taxonomy (NCBI): domain Eukaryota; kingdom Metazoa; phylum Chordata; class Mammalia; order Primates; family Lemuridae; genus Varecia; species Varecia variegata. The sequence continues at coordinate 89,938,480 of CM052442.1, read as the reverse complement.
TGTTTTATTAAGATCTCAACTAGCTGAAATCAGCTTATATTTTTCCCAATTAGAAGTCAGACTCATTTCCCAAGACAGATCTTTTTCAATCTTCTTGCCAGCCTCCTTCCAATCTTCCCCTAAAGATGAGTACCAAGTGGAGCCTTAAGATCAGATTTTTATAACTGAACACACAGGAGAGTTTCCTGTCTGCCATCAAAATCCTCTATTAACATAAAATTCCATCACCAACCTCCCCTCCTTCCCATCCTTTTATATCTCCACCTCAGTGGATACAGTCAGGGAGATCACATGCTAAATAAACCTCTGGCTGTCTAAACCGCCACTGAGAATGATGACAAAAGCCTTACTATTAGGTTTTCCTTCTGTATAACCTAAAAGGTAATAAATAAAGCTACTGGGAATAGTCTACTTAAGTATAGCTTAAAAAGAAGGAAGGGATTTTTAAGATTTGTGGAAAGTACATCATTACTACCTAATGATAAAACTGCAATGGGGGAAAAATCTTCACTGGAAAATTGAAGACTACTGCTTCTCTAATAAAAAAGCCTGAGTTTGAAATTAAGGTGCAAGTTAGTAGGAAGAGGTAGAAATTTGAAAAACATGCTATCAGCTTCCATCAAGAAATGTTTCAAGAAATAACATTATGAAATCTGTTACTGTATTTGGTATAGGAATATTCTTGCACAGTGCCCAAGGGGAGATCTCTCTCTGTTTCCTACATTGAACTTCAAGCAGGAAATTGTTTGAGATAAATGCTGAGAAAGAAAAGCTTTGCTAGCTTCCAGGAACTGATACATGACTTCTCCTCACAGACAATGAAAATCATAGAATTAACTGTGACTTCATTGATTAGATAACTTTGAGAGCAAATTTTTTTTTTTGAGACAGAGTCTCCCTCTGTCACTTGGGCTAGCGTCCAGAGGCATCACCATAGCTCAGTGAAACCTCAAACTCCTGGGCTCAAGTGACCCTCCTGCCTCAATCTCCTAAGCAGCTGGGACTACAGGTGTTTGCCACTACACTCAGCTAATTTTTCTATTTTTTGTAGAGATGGGGTCTCACCCTTGCTCAGGCTGGTCTCAAACTCCTGACCTCAAGCAATGTTCATGCTTTGGCCTCCCAGAGTGACAGGATTACAGGCATGAGCCACTGTGCCCGGCCCTGGAGAGCAACTTCTAATTCACTTCTGGCAATTGTGCTGGACCACACCGCCTATATATCAGTGACCTGGTTTCCTTCTTGGTTTTGACCTTCTAGTCTGTTTTTTATTTAGTCCCTACTTTTCATTACACTTATATTTTGCTATTTTATCATCTATGTTTCCTGTAAAGTCTCAAATACTTTATGGAATAGAGAAAGGTATTAAGACAGATAACTCAGAAGGAAATGTTATTTTATGATTTTTGAAAGCTGGCACTGATGACACTAAATGAACAAACAGAACAAAGAGAATGTTCACAAAGAAGTAAAAGTAAGCTATGCAAAAAAATGTAAAAACTATACAAATTCAGAAATAATGCAAATGTAGTATTTCTTAGGTCTTTTCCCTTGTAAAGATACTTAATTCACAACAGTCAGCTAAAGTTTTCCTTAAGCAAATTAATATAAGGCATATTTTTAATATAATGATTAATATCACTAGTAAGAATAGGTAACATTTGAATAATACTTTATAATTAACAAATTATAAAGGGATAACTAAAGCAGTATCCCTTATCTCCTTTAATCCACTAAAGATTTTAAAATAAAACTTCTACCTTTTGTGTCTCAGGATCTATTAACCAGTTCCAGGCACCGGTAGCTGTACAGACAGATACCACTATAAGAAGCACTGATAAAAGATAAACACAAAATTAGTAAGCAAATACACTTTTACTATTTGATACTGCCACCACCAGTTCCTAATAAATGGTAGCCAAAAAATATAGCACTTTATTAAATGGAAAATGCACAGACTAGACTCGGGCATTAGGAGACCTGCCATACGACCTTGAGAAATTCCCTTAAACACTGTCAACCTTAGTAATTGATGATACTGCCTCCCTTGTTGTTAATACTTAGTCAGAACTTATGAAGACTAATGAAATTAAAAGAATCCAGATGGTAAAACTTCAATATAAGATTCTATGTTATGTAACTTTTACTGTGTTCTGTGATTTTGCAGATTTTATAAATCCAAATTAAAAAAAAAAAAACCTCTCATCTTCTAATGTCAACAAACGAAACAAAAACTCCTTTTTGAACGTACTAAGAAGTCCAACTAAAGGATTTTGCCTTGCAGACAACTGCCAGCTGTTGAGTTAAACAAAGGTCAGTGTAGGAAGTATGGAGCATGCCAATCAGTCTCAGATTTTCTTTAAGGGACTCAAAGGAAGGTAGGGTAGAAATTACTGCTAGTGGAATTTAGAAAACGTTTCTTTCTCCCCACTAAGCCAGAATTATTTCAGAAATACTAAATAAACCATTAGTAAAACTTAAGAATAAATAGTATTACTAAAAAATAATAAAGGGGCACTAAAATCTAGTTAACATTCTGCAGATGATGACAGTTGCCTTTTAGTTAGGATGCATACTTTTTTCAAATGTAGAGCATTTTCAAGAGCAACAGAAATATAGTAAAACCTTAATTATCTAGAATTCCTGGTGATGTACTTTTAGAAAAGGTAAATCACAGAAAAAAAAACCTCATTTTAGGTATTTAATTATAGAATCAAAATTTCAAAATCATGTCCTGAGCTCGGAACTGATTAAATTCAATTTCTTATAATTCTACATTTCCAGAAATTTAACATTATTACACAGGTATTTTTTTTAAATGAAGCAAAAGCAAAAAAGTCCTAGAAAGGATCTCATATGTATGCTTTTTTTTCTTTTTTTTTCCTCTTTTCTTTTTTTTTTTTTTATTTTTACCCTACATGAACTTTGACTAATATGTATGCTTTTATTTGATTGGTACATTAGCCAAACTGATGTTATTTATATGTAAGTGCTGAGACTACGAGTCAGAGAAAAAGTAAAGTGTATTCATAATATTGCATTTTATAAGAGAACACAGCATCATATACATTTTCTCAAGTAACAGTGAAACAAAGGTTTCAGGGATAATTCATAGGTAAGCCAAAAAACCTGAGAAAATCATTATCTGTAAATTCTGACCAATGAGAATTCTCACAGCATATGATTAAAACTTTGCAAATCGGCTGGTCATGGTGGCTCATGCCTGTAATCCTAGCACTCTGGGAGGCCAAGGTGGGAGGATCGCTTGAGTTCAGGAGTTCGAGCCAGCCTAAGCAAGAGCGAGACCCCCTTTCTACTAAAAATAGAAAAATTAGCCAGGAATTGTGGCGAGCGCATGTGTAGTTCCAGCTACTCCGGAGGCTGAGGCAGGAGGATCGCCTGAGCCCAGGAGTTTGAGGCTGCTGTGAGCTAGGCTGACACTATGGCACTCGGGGCAATAGAGTGAGACTCTGTCTCAAAAAACAAAAACAAAAAACCAAAAAACCTTTGCAAATTGATTTAATAAAAATTTCACAAAAAATCTTGACACAGGTAAAGATCCCCAGCTGGGCACAATGGCTCATGCCTGTAATCCTACCACTTTGGGGGCCAAGGCAGGAGGATTGCTTGAGACCAGGAGTTTGAAACCAGCTTGAGCAACAGCAAGATCCCATCTCTATTAAAAATAGAAAAATTAGCTGGGCATGGTGGCACAAGCCTGTAGCCCCAGCTACTTGGGAGGCTGAGGCAGGAGGACCGCTTGAACCGGGTGTTTGAGGTTGCAGTGAGCTATGATGATACCATTGCACTATAGCCCGGGCAACAGAATGAGACTCTATCTCACAAAAAACAAACACACACCGCCCCCACAACTTCAATAGTACTCTTTTGTTCCTGCACACTGAGTTACACTTTGAAACAAAATATGTCCTCAACTTGTGCTACTGTGCCTCCTTCTTGGCAGGAATTAAATTTCAATAATGAACATCCAAGAAATTAAGACTGGTCCCAATGCAGGTTAGCAAAGTGTTTTGTTTGATGATCTCATCACTTGTATGTCCAAATTTCTTATATATTTCCGTGGGGCAGTAACCACAATTCATTCAAATCCTATTTTGAAGCACTCATGATATTTACGAATACACAGTGATAATGTGAATTTCTTTTCTATATCAGGCTCCAAAGCAACACAATTACACTTTGTTAAAAATCAACTACAGGTAATTTCATAACCTTTGCTGGTATACACGAAGTAATATGATTTTTCTTAATAAAACTTTATTCAATAGTTTGTAGGGAAATTGCAAAACTGCTTAACAGACTACTGAAATTTTTATGTGTCATCAAAGTTGGAATATTTGTTTAATAAAAATTAAAGTCTATGTATTTTAATGGAAAAATAAAAATTCAACTACAAGAAATAGATTGTTCTTTTAGAGAGACAAGTTATGATTTTATTTTCTTAAAAATTTCTTTATAATGCATTGTTTACAATGTTAAATAAACATAAAAATTGTCTAAACCAAAAGAAATCTTATGGTTTACTAAAAGTAAGCATTTGTTAATCTAAAATTTTATAAAAAAGCAAATCATTCCTACATATGGAAAAAGTATCAACTACCAGTTTATTTTCCCTTAGAAAACATTCAGGAACTTACTTCTCCAACGTCCAGTGGCAGGTTGCAAACAATGAATATACTCAGTAAGTCTCCTCTCAAAAGCCTTGAGATCTAGATAAAAAGATTTCAATTTTCTAATTAGCCATTCTTAACTAGTTTGAGTCCATTAAGACAAAATTTAAGATACTCTAACTGCTTCAGGTCTTACCAACTTACATGTATCACTGCACTGTTTACTTCGTTTACTATGACAGCTTTAAGCACTTGACAAAAAATTAGGTTTCTTTAATTCCAATTTCACATATAAGGAAACTGGCTGGTTCACTTTTAGAAGCTTCGTAAAATGGTATGTGGAAAATCAGCAGCAACCTCAGCCGGCGCCAAAAGCTAGAATTTTGGGGGTTGCAAATAAAAGGATCAAAATCAGGTAGAGTTTTAATTCTGTTGGAACCAAAAACGTTCTATTAGAACAACGTTATTACCTACTACCAAAGTCTTCGAGGTCTATTTGCCTTCAGTTATCGGACCTTAATGTCTAGCTCTTATATTTAATTAATGGCTCCGCTGTCTGGTCTTACTAGACTTCTTGACGCTGATAACGGGTGGGTGTGGAAAGACACTCCCCTTTTCTCCCTCCAAATGGGTTACAGGTGATCTTCGTGGCACTATCGAAGCGCCGACACCTAGTTCTAAAAAATAGGGGCGCCCAAGATGCTCCCTCTGAATGAGAGGTGGGGTATCCTTTCCACAGCGGTGTTTTAAACTTTGAAAGACCAAGAAGCACGTCCTAACCCCGACAGTTACCGGAAACCACAGCAGGAATCGGGGAGACAACTTGTCGTGTAGTCAGAACAAAACGAAAATAAAATGAATAACCACACTACAGTGCACGACGTGCAAGTGTTTGCCAATAAGCAGAAAATAGAAGTGAAAGCCGGGGAGGAGCTCCACGGTTTAAGTAGGGGTCGGGGGAATGGAGAGAGCTGACGCACCGCCCTCGGCGTCGCGCCAGGTCCGGCCGCCCCTCGGCAGGTCCCCGCGCCCCCCAGCTCCGGGCCCCGTCTCTCCATCCTCTGCGGCCTCCTCTCCCCGGGCGGGGTCGCCGCGACTGCGGCCCCTCCGGAGCCCCGCCAGCTTCCGAGAGGAGACCTGGAACGGGCCCCGGGGGCCCACCCTACCTTCCGCCTGCTCCAGCGAGTTCATGTCGGGCGGCAGTTCGGGTCACTGCCGCTGGCAGGTCCACATCGCAGCTTCCGCGGCCCCCGCCCGAGCCGCAGCACCAACTCCTACCTCTAACCGCTCCCCTCTGCCCCTCCCCGTAGCACCGCCCCTTTCATACATCCGCTACGCTCATTGGGCACTTTTGCCAGACCTCTCAACCAAGACGGTTTTCTGTTGGCTAACTCCTGCACTGGCCGCGGGGCCCAGCGTTGGACGGTCAGCCGGAGGGACCAAGAACTGCCGGCGGCCGGGCTGACGTAACGCTGGTGCCGCCTCCTGCCCCGGGAAGGAACTGCAACCTGTCCGAGCCAGGTCGCTCATTCACATGTTCCTGGTTAGTTCCATGCTTGGTTTTTTCATCCCTCAAATGTTGACTGAGCGCCCACTACCTTCAGGGTAACAGAAATCAACGAGCTGGCCTTGCCCTCAAGGATCTCAAAGGGAAATGGAATGTGAGCAGAGTAACTAGAACCCCAAATAATGTATTTCCTTAATTATGGTACCCTAGATACCTAACCCCTTATAAGAGTAAGCGTTTCTGTCTTGGTTACTTTCTTCTCCCATCACCCAACTTTCATGAAACATAAACGAGGCAAAGTATAAACCTCGATACCTATCACTTAAAAAAAAATCTGTAAGGGATTGCTTACATTTGTATTTGATTACAGTGCCTTCTTGCTCATTTCCTGGTGGTCATTCATTCATTCATTCCAGAACTATTTACTGCATAACATGCTAGGCAATGTGTTTATCAGAGATACAGTTATAAGCAAGACAGACAAAATTCCTGTCCTCAAACTGGAAGGGTTACAACAGGCAACAAACATGCAAATAAGGAATTGATTTCAGATAAGAATAATTCTATGAGGAAAGTAACAGGGTAATTTAAGATACAGCAAGATAAAGGAAGGTTGGCAGGAGCTATTGTTCTGGGAGGACTTCATGGGGCAGGAGCATTTAACCTGAGAACCCAGAGATGGATGAGAAGAAACCAGTCATGCAAAGATGAGGGCTGAGAAGGTTCTAAGCAGCACTGAAATTTTTTCAGTCCTGGTATTTTCTGTATTTTATTCATCCTCAACCTTCCTCCTTCCCACTTGCCAGCAGAATTAACTGACACCTCTCCCACTTACTTCACTTTGTAGGTTCCTCTACCATAGCACTTTTCAAAGTTTCCCGTTTAGAGAGGCTTCCTCTGTCCAAACCCTTTGCATGCATTAACTCATTTAACCTTCCAAGGTGATTATTTTCTAAACTGGGGGTCAAAAGCCATAAGAGGGTCATAAAATCCATATGATCAGTCATGATTATTACTTTTAAAAAATGAATTAAGCTAAAATAAAAATAACATCATTAGAAGTGAGGATATGTATTGTTTCATGACCTTGTGTTTCAGTTGTGTGTGTGTGTGAGTGTGTGTGTTCTCATCACATTGTAACGCATATACCTGAGGGTTCCAGTAAAAAAAAAGTTTGAAAGTTTGAAAGTCACCACAGTTACTATTAATAGGCCCATTTTGCAATTGAGAAAAGTAAAAAATGAGTTTTCCCAGATCTTGCAATTATTGTCATAGCCTGAATTTAAGCCCCAAGTTAAACTACCCTTTTTGACTTCTTGCTCAATGTTCCATTTCTCCATCTCCAAGTCTAATTCATCACATTTCCCTTTGGCACCCAGCAGTGCTTAGAGAATGGCTATTGAACATCCGTTATATGACAGGCTCTCCAGGGCTAGATCCTGGGGAGGTGAGGAGTGAGACAGACTGATGAATAGGACACTGCAAAGCATTGTGATAAGTGAGAGCTCTGCTAACTTGCCTTCAAAAGAGACCATCCATTAACTGCAGGGCTTTTGTTTGCCTGAGGGGGGTATGCAAGTTTCTAGCAAGAGCTTGGGACAACAGAGGGAAGAGTAAGGGTTGCCTCCTGGGGTCTTGCCTCTCCAGGCTTCATTTTCAACTGTGTTAAAATAAATGTTGAACATGCCATTATCTACATTTATGGATGATGGGGGTTTGGGAGGGAGGAAGAGGAAGAGAGGAAAATAGGGCCTTATAGTCAGGTTAAGGAATTTGGAACTTGAGATAATGGGGGACCGAAGGGAACAGATTTTGGAACATCATATTGATGGTATTTGGCAAGGAGAAGATAGTAACAGATATTTAAGGAACACATGTTCCAGGCACTGGGCTGTGAGCTGAGAATGCAAAGATCTGTAAGACTTACTATTGCTATTTATTAAGGTAGAGTTTAGTGTAAAAACAAAAGAAGACAAAATACTAAAGACTCTTAAAACATAAAACATCAGGAACAAGAAAATCAGCTTCTAAGAGGGATATCCAATAAAATAGCTAAAGTTTGTCACGTTTTACCAGGCAGCCTGGCACTCTGCCTTTTATAGTTCGGGAGCATTATATCTCCATTAAACCCCACAATAACAACTCTGTGGGCCAAGGGGTGTTATCAAACTCATTTTAGAGATGAGTTTAGAGATGAGTAGATAGGTTGATCAGCCCCAAACTCTGTAGCTAGAGTTATATTCTCTCTTTCTCTCTCTTCCTACATGGTACATCAGATCCATTAGCAAACCGTTTGGCCCTACTCTCAACATGTATTAAAAATTTAACCACTTCCCACCACCTACACTAGTCCTCTGGTCCATGCCATCACATAGGCTGGATTACGACAATGGCCTCTAACTGCTCTCTGGCTTCCACCCTGTCCCCAGCAGTGGCTTGTAAAACACTAAAAGATAATGTTACTCTTCTGCTCAAAACTCTCCAATGTCTCCCCAAAGTGACAGCATCAGTGATCTTCATACCATTTCTCTTCTGTGCCTTCAAAAATAATTTGACAAACTATATGCCACTTCACACATTTTTAAAGTGACATCTGAAATTTTCATCATGGGTTTGAATACTCGTAAAAGATGTAATTGCTGGTATAGTGTAGATATTGACATTTGCAGATAAAGCTGTTACATCTTTCCTTTAAATATATTCAATGGAATATAAACACCATGGCAGTTTGATATTCACCATCAACCCTTTAAAAATACATGAATATCTCTTACAAATATAGACCCCCAAATCTTCAGAAAATACTAGCAAATCAAATTCAGCAATGTAACAAAAGGATTATACACCATAATGAAGTGTGATTTATCCCAGGAATGCAAAGTTGGTTTAGCATCAGAAAATGAGTTAATGTAATATATCATATCAATAGAATAAAGGTAAAAATACATGACTTGATGAGGATGTTAAGAAATTGGAACACTCATACATTGCCAGTAGGAATTTAAAATGGTGTAGCCACTTTGGAAAACAGTTTGGCAGTTCCTCAAAAACATAAACATACAGTTACTATATGAACCAGCAATTCCACTCCTAGGTATATACCCAAGAGAATTGAAAACATAATTTCACGTAAAAACTTACACACAAATGTGTATAACAGCATTAGTCATAGTAACCAAAGAGTGGAACACAACCCAAACATCCATCAGCTAATGAATGGATAAACAAAACATGGAGTGAACATATAACAGACTATTATTCAACAATAGAAAGAAATGAAGTACTGATGCATGTTACAAAATGCATAAACCTTAAAAGCATTATGCTAGGTGAGAGCAGCCAGATACAAAAGATAACATATTGCATGTTTCCATTCGCATGAAATGTCCAGAATAGGTACATCCACAGAGACACAAAGGAGAACTGTGGCTGTCAAGGGTTTGGGGAAAGAGAAAATGGGGCATGATTGATAAGGTATACAGAGCTTCTTTTAGGGGAAATGAAAATCTGGAATTAGATGGGGACAATGGTGACATAACTCTGTAAATATACTTAAAACCACTGAATTGTACACTTCAAAAGGGTTAATTTTATGGCATGTAAATTATATCTTAACTTAAAAATAGGGGGGAAGCCCCATATGATTATCTCAATAGTTGCAGAAAAAGCACTGGACAAAATCCAACACTGTTTCATGATAAAAATACTCAACAAACTAAGAGTAGAAGGGGAATTCCTGAATGTGATAAAGGGCCCCTACAATACCCACAGCTAATATCATACTTAAGAGTGAAAGACTGGATACTTTCCCCTAAGATCAGGAATGAGACAAGGTTATAGGCCAGGCACGAAGGCTCATGCTGTAATCCTAGCACTTTCGGAGGCTGAGGTGAGAGGATCGGTTGAACTCAGGAGTTCGAGACCTTGTCTCTATAAAAAATAGAAAAAATATCAGCTGGGCATGGTGGCATGTGCCTGTAGTCCCAGCTACTTGGGAGGCTGAGGCAGGAGGATCCCTTGAGCCCGGGAGTTTGAGGTTGCAATGAACTATGATGATGACACTGCACTCTAGTCCTGGTGACAGAGCAAGACCCTGTCTCAGGAAAAAAAAAAAAAAGACAAGATGTACACTCTTACTACTTTTGTTGAAGACTGTACTGAAGGTTTTAGCCAGGGCAATTAATCAAGAAAATGAGATCAAAGAAATTCAGATTAGAAAGGAAGAAATAAAATTCTCTGTTTGCAGGTGACATGGTCTTATATGTAAAATCCTGAAAAATCCACTAATAAACTATTAGAACAAACAAACGAGTTCAGCAAGCTTGCAGGTTATAAGATCAATATACAGAAATCAATTGTATTTCTCTACACTAGCAATGAACAATCCAAAAATGAAATTAAGAAAACAATTCCACTTATAATAGCTTCAAAAAGAAAAAATATTTAAAAATCAATTTAACAAAAAAGGGCAAAACTAAAAAAAATTACTATTTTGTGCTCTGAAAACTACAAAACATTACTGAAAGAAATAATAAAGACCTAAATAAATGGAAATACATCCTATGTTCATAGATTGGAAGAAAATATTGTTAAAATAGCAATAGTTCCCCAAGTTATCTACATAGTCAATACAATCCTAATTAAAATACCGGCTGGGTTCTTTTGCAGAAATTGACTAGTTGATCACAAAATTCATTTGGAAATGCAGGGGACCCAAAACAGCCAAAACAATCTTGAAAAAGGAAAACAAAGTTGGATGATACACACTTTCCAACTTCAAAACTTACTGCAAAGCTCTAGTAAACAAGACGGTATAGGAGTGGTCTATGGTAGACATATAGATCAATGGAATAGAATTGAGAGTTCAGAAATAAACCTCATATTTATGGTCAATTGATTTTTGACAAGGGGGCTGAGATAATTCAATGGGGAAAGAATAGTCTTTTCAACAAATGACGCTGGAACAACTGAATATCCACATGCAAAAGAATGAAGTTATGGCCCTTCCTTAGACCATACTCAAAAATTAAGTCCAAATGGACCATATGAAAGCTAAAACTACACTTTATTCAGAAGAAAGTTGAAGAGTAAGTCTTTATGACCTTGGTATTCTTAGATACAATACCAAAAGTGCAAGCAGCAAAAGGGAAAATGGGTAAGTTGGACTTCATTAATATCAAAACCTTTTTGTGCTTCAAAGAATACCATGGAGAAAGTGAAAAGACAACCCACAGAACCTGAGAAAATATTTTCAAATCATATACCTAGTAAGGAACTTGCATCCAGAATTTATTTTTAAAAAACTCTTACAACTCATCAATAAAAAGATAAGTAACCCAATTAAAAAATGGACACAGGAGCTGAATAAATATTTATCCAAAGAAGATACACAAATGGCCAACAAGCACCTTAAAAAATTGTTCAACATCATTAGCCATCAGGGACATGCAAATCAAACCTACACCACAGTGAAATACCACTTCACAACTATTAGGATGATTGTAAAAATAATAATAAACAGATAATAACAAGTGTCATGGAGGATATGTAGAAATTGGAACCCTTATATATTGCTTGTGGCAATGTAAAATGGTGTGGCCACATTGGAAAGCAGTTTGGCAGTTTCTTAAAACATTAAACATAAAATCACCATATGACCTAGCAATTCAATTCCTGTCTACCTAAGAAAAATGAAAACTTGTGTCTGTACAAAGACTTGTATGTGAATGTTCATACCAGCATTATTTATAATAGTAAAAAAGCGAAGGCCAGGTGTGGTGGCTCATACCTGTAATCTCAGCATTTGGGGAGGCTGAGGCAGGAGGATTCCTTGAGCCCAGGAGTTGGAGCTTACAGTGAGCTATGATCACACCACTGCACTCCAGCCTGGGTGACAGAGCAGGACCCTGTCTCTAAAATTTTTTTAAAATAAAAAAATAAAATAATGTGGAAACAAATGTCTACCAACTAATGAATGAGTAAGCAATATGTGGTAATATAACTGTACAGTGGAATATTATTTAGCAATAAAAAGGAAGGATGTTCTGACATCTGCTACAACATGAATAAACCTTGGGGACATGAGCTAAGTGAAATAAGCCAGTCACAAAAAGACAAATGCTGTGTGAGTCCATTTACACGAGTTACTTGGAGTAGTGAAATTCACAGAGACAGAAATATGATGATGGTTGCCAGGGGCTGGGGGAGGGGAGAATCAGAGTAGTGTTTAATAGGTAGAAAGTTTCAGTTTTGCAAGATGAAGAGGTTTGTGGATGAAGGTGGCGATGATTGCACATTACGAAGTTACTCAATATCATTGAACTGTACACTTAAAAACGGTTAACATGATAAACTTATGTGTATTTTACTATAATTAAAAGAAATCGAAATCACATAACCTATTGTTGCCGGCAACTGGGCTGTATTTCCTGCTGCACAGAGAAGAGCCAGTGCGCTGAGGCTGTCAGGGTTGCAGTGGAGAAAGAGTTTCATTCCGCAGAGTGCTAAGCGCTGAGCAGGGAGACCGGAGGAATTTCTCAAATCCGCCTCCCTGAGAATTTGGGAGATGGGGTTTTTAAGGATAATTTGGTGGGCAAAGGATTAGGCAATTGGGTTTGCTAATTGGTTAGGTTTGGGGCAAAATTATAGGGGTGTAGAAATCATCTTCTTGTGTTGAGTCAGTTCGTGGGTTGGGGTGATAATTCCAGTGGAGTCGGTTTCTTTGTATGGGCGGCTGGTCTGGGTGGGTCAGTGCACAGGAACTCGGGCCTGGAGCGTATCTCAGAAGCTACCTTTAGGTTTGGAAAAGGTGATGATGTCTCCAGAGAAAGCTAAGAATCATTATGACCACCAGCTATGTGACTCCAGAGTAGCAATTACAGAGAAAGAAAACAAACAGGTGGACAGTGGCTGATTATGGTCATCATTTTTAGCTAAGCCTGTGCCTTTGCAGAGTTTTAGGCCCTTACCACAGTTCTCACCTTGTACCCCTTTGTTGATTTGTAAAGGGCGGTTTCACTATCATCAAAAAATCTTTTTATTGCTCTCTTACTAGATTAAGTCCTCCTTCAGGATCGTGGAAACTTCTTGTCTTGCTACAGGATTTATTACTTGGTCATTAGACTCTCTTACCTCCTCAATTTCTGGAAATTACCAAGATTTATCAAATCCTAACAAATTTTACCTGTTCCTCTTTCACTTAGAGACAACTTGCTTAACCCACTATACTCAGAAACAATTGGGAAAATTGTAATATTGGTAATTTAAATACACCTTTGTGCCAGGTGTGGTGGCACACACTTGTAGTCCCAGCTACTCAGGAGGCTGAGGCAGGAGGATTGTTTGAGGCCGGGAGTTGGAGGCTGCAGTGAGCTATGATGGTGCCACTTCACGCCAGCCTGGTGACAGAACGAGATCCCCATCTCTAAAAAATAATAATAACCATATATATACATGAAATTTAAAAAACACATCTTTGCTAATATTTTTGAAAAATAAAAAAGCTTTTGTCTTATCACATATTTGAAATATATTTTCATCAAGAGCTCGAAGGAACCAATTTAGCTCATTTAATTCATAGACACTATTCACTTACTTGGGGCAAAGCCAGTCCTTATAGTCAAACCAATCAGTAAAATCAGACTTCATTTGTGTCAGAAACTTTACTTCATTTTTCAATGCAAATCCCTGTGAAAAATCAACACGAGCCAATATTGCTTCACTCTTAACTGAAAATCTGAACAAGTCCAGAAAGCCAAGAGTGTAGGATGGATTTAATGTGTCTTGTTTAAGGAGGCTTCCAAGGTGCCCTTATTTCAACTAAGACGCCCTTCTGTGCCCGTAGCCAGTGCGGGGGGCAGGGGGCGGGGCATCGGCATTGTCAATCGGGTGGTGAGAGGTGGGCCTGTCTTTTGTAGCGTGGGGTTAGGGGCAAGCTGGGAACAGGGAGGGGAAGTAGACCCAAGGTCCCAGAGCCAGGGAACTGGGAGCCCTGGTCCTCTAGCACCTCCCTCCTCGCTCACTCAGCCTGGGCCGGGAGACTTCCCAGAGGACGAGACACTGATCCTTCCCCAGACCTGCTCTTTACTCCTATTTTAGGACATGGCCTGGTGTCCATCCACCAGTTGCTCGGCCAAGAACCTGCCAGTCACCCTTGATTCCTCACCTTAACCCCACACCCATCTCCAGCCCATCAAGTTCTGTCTCCTTACTTCCAGTGTGTACCCCAAACCCAGTGACTCCTCACCTCTGCCATTGTCACGCAAGTCCGGCCACCTTTACCTTTGCCTGGAAGGTGGTAAGAGCCTCTTCATGTCTTCCTGATTTTCTTTCTGTCCCCTGCTCGTCCTCCTTGGTGCAGGAAACAGAGGGGTCTGGTCCCTGTTGTGTGAAACCTCCCCAGTGCTTTCCTTTGCACTTAGAATAAAAGCTGAATAATATCCGACCTCACAGGGTGACGCACATGTCCCGGGCAAACCAGGACAGTTGGTCACCCTCCACGAGGCCCTGTGGGCTTCGCCCTTCCCTGCTTCTGCGAAGGCTTCTCACGGGACCCCCTGCCCCAGCCCCGACACCCTGTCGGGCTTACGTGGGAGCCCCATTTGCTCCTGGCTTCAGGATCTAGCACTGGCTGCTTCTCTAATCGGAACCTCCTGCCCTGGCTGCTGCTCCTCACATGAGGCTTCGGCTCATGCCCCTCCCCAAACAGGCCTCGGGTCACTCCAGCCTAAGTCGTTCCTTTCCCATCACCACCTGCGCCCGGCCCCCTCCTGCCCTTCACTGTGGAATTAGAAAGTCTCTGTGCTTCATTTCCTGAACCTGTAAGCCAGGGGCAGGTTTATCTTCAAAGGGCTGGAGAGGGGACACCCTGAGATAGACACTCCTTGCCAAGTCCTCAGGTCATTGCTGGGACGTAGAGCGTGCTTCACATTAACTGCAAGTACTCCCTTGTCCTGCTTTCTTCCTAGCACCTGCCAATATCTGGCAGAATCATATTTATTTTTTGGTTCCATGTTGATTGTCTCTCCAAATAGAACGTGGGTTGCATCAAGGGAAATATCTCTATTACTCCCCTCGGCGCCGAGAACAGTGCCTGGTGCATACTAAGAGCTCAAGGTATGTGTTCAGAGTGGATGAAGCTTGGTGCTTGCACAGTGATGTGACTGTACTTAATGCCACTGAATTGCGCACTTAAAAATGATTAAAATGGTGCAATTATGTTACACATACATATTTTTTATGTTACTTATATTTACCACAATAAAAAGCACAGGTGTCACATAATAAATATAACCTTCCTAGTTTTAACAAAAAGAATGAACGAGCTCCCCCTGAACACCGTATAGGAGGGGTTAGCTGCTCAGAGAGGGTGCAGCCCAGGTTTGCAGTGTTAACAGTCCTCCTTGTTGGCATGCACACCCTGGGGGTGCGGGAGCAGTGAGAGGATGTGGGGGCCAGAAATCCCAGCCCACCCTGTGGAGGTTGAAGTGCCCTGTTCAGGTGAGTCCACAGCAGGCTGAGCCCCACACACCTGGTGGTGTCACTCTTCCATGGACAGGGTCTCTGCCCCTGATCAATACTGTGCCACTTACCAGCGAGATTTGTGATCTCAGGTAAGGTTACACAAACTTTCTGCGCTTCAGGTTTTCCCCTATAGAGTGGGAACAGCAAGAGAAGCTCTCTTATAGGACTGGTCTGAGAACTGAATCAGATAATGCTTGCAAAGTGCTTAGAAAAATGCCCGGCCTATCCACCCAAGTGCTATCTAAATATTAGCTATTATTATTATTCCATAGTTTTGTTATCCATTCAGTTGCTTATGCCAAAAATGTAGGAGTTATTCATGTCCTTCCTCCCCAATTCCATCAACAAATCCATTCTTCAACATATATCCTAAATTCACCCATTTTTTTTTCTACACGTTCCCAAGGGTTGCTTGCACACTGAAGTCTTCAGGCTGGCGAGGGTTATGTTCCATTGCTCTGCATTTCCACGTGGACTACCACACGTGCCAGCACCGTCAGCGAGTCCCTGCGCTTTGCCCTGCGTGGCAAGCCTCCCCGTCTGCGAGGGTCCGTTTCTGGGCCTAACGCCATGGCACTGGCCAGTCATTATTGCTCTTCCTTCTGCCGCACTCTCTGCATGCGCTCCCCCGGCAAGCCCACCCTACCTCCAAAACACGTCTAGCATCCCACTAGTCCACCGTCACCACAGCTGCCAGCATTTTCCAGCTGGACATTGTGACAACTCCCATGTCCCACTTCCACTCGGGACACCTGCTCTCTGGGCCACACTCCACAGGGTAAGCCAAGGGAGCACCTTCCCCTTTTGACACGTACAAAAATATGCGAGTACCACATGTGGAGGTTGAGAAGCAAGACCACGAAACAGCGCCTGGGGCTCAGCTCGCACCCTAGGAGATGGGACAGTAGCAGATCCTCTGATGTCCTGTGTGTCCTTCTCAGTACTATCAAGAATTGGTTCTTTCTAAAATCATTCCCTGGCTTTCCTTTACAGTTTTAATACATATGCATGTATTCCTAAGCAATGTATTATTTGGTGTTGCTTATTTGTAAATTGTATTTTTTTCATTTGTTAGCATTTAATGACCATCCCTCCGTGCGGCTTCACATGGGAGCTTTCCTTACCTCGGAACTTCGTAGCAGCCCGATCTTAACACATCAGTGAGGGGAGCAGCTGCAGTCTTGCCTTTGGCGGCATTTACCCGTGTCTGCCCACTGACCAATGTCCACAATTTATCAAGGTTGACAGCTGGGCAGGAGCTCTGGCTCCTCTTTGAGTGGTAATGCTCACACCCAAAGTAGCCTGGGTGATATTTGCTCAAGTTGATCCTGTGGTGACACATGCCACCAGCATTACTCAGGCCTCCTGGGTGACTCCAGTGCTTGCAGATGTGGCTGTGGCCTTGGCTCACGTGGCCCTGAAGTTTCCAGGTCTTCCTCAGTTAGGCGGGCACGTTGACCACCAAGACGAAAGAGCTCATTTGTAAATTTTTTAAAAATATTGTCATGTTGTGAATATTCCTCTGAAATTGGTTTAACATTATTAATTCCAAGATTCATCTGCGTATGTAAGTTTCACCTGAGTATCTAGCCATTGGACAGTCACTTTCACCACCAGTTAGGGAT
Source organism: Varecia variegata (assembly GCA_028533085.1). NCBI lineage: Eukaryota > Metazoa > Chordata > Mammalia > Primates > Lemuridae > Varecia > Varecia variegata. The sequence continues at coordinate 89,921,195 of CM052442.1, read as the reverse complement.
CCATTATAAAATCCATTATTTATTTATCCGTTCTGCTGTTGGTGGACATTTGGATTGTTGCTTTTTGTTTTCTCCTTATTTCTCTCTCTCTTTTTCTAAATCATAGGCTTGTTCATTGAAAGGAGGTTGTTTAGTCAAGCATTTTTTTTCTTTAAGCTTACAGCTCCCAGTATTCTCAGGTGGTCTCCCACCCAAGTACTAACCAGGCCCATCCCCGCTTAGCTTACGAAATCAGAAGAGAGCAGCTTATTTCTCTTATGGACGGATGCTTGTACATGTCTCTGTGCTTGTATAGGGGTTTCTCCCACACAGTAGCTAAAAAGTAGCTAGAACTGCCCCCAGCCCCCTCAGTCTTGGAAAGAAATGTGTTTTATGTCATGACCCAGTACACACAGACATGTATATTTATGCTGACATTTGGGGAGGCACTTTGGCATTTTCTATGCTATGCTATGCTATTTAATTTTTTAAAAAGATGTTGATGCAGATTATAGGAGGATTTCATGACCAACAAACCTGTAGTGTGAAAAATCCTGTAGTCTAGTTTGGGGGTATACACAAGAGGGGGCCCTGCTGGTCACAGGGTGTGAAGACATTCCACTTTATCAGATAGGCCAGTTGTTCTCCAAAGCACTTGCAATAACTGACCCCTCACCAGCCCAGTACAAGCGTTGATTGACGTTTGCTCTACACCCTCACTTGGTGTGAAACTTCTTAATATTTGCCAGTCAAGTGGGTGTAAGATGATATCTCATTATGATTCATCTTTAGTGATATGCCTGTCCATGTCTTTTGCCATTTTCCTCTTGAATTTTTTCTTTTTCTTAGTGATTTGTTAAAGTTCTTTATATTTTATGGATACTAATCTTTTACTGGTTATATTTAATGTAAGTATTGTCTCCCAGTTTATATCTTTTCACTTCCTTTATCAGCAAAAGATGATGAACAGAAATTCTTAATTTTAATTTACCCTAAATTTATCAATAAGCCACGTGTAGTGGCTCCTACTTGTAATCTCAGCTACTTGGAAGGCTGAGGTGGGAGGATTGCTTGAGCCCAGGAGTTTGAGGCTGCAGTGAGCTATGATTGTGCCACTGCACTCCAGCCTGAGCGACAGAGTGAGATCCTGTCTCAAAAAAAAAAAAAAAAATTCAATATTTTTTTATTTCCTTTATAGTCAGTACTTTTTTGGATCTAGTTTAAGAAATTCTTCCCTATTCTGAGGTCATAAAGATACTGTTCAAAATTTTCTGCTAAAGAAAATTTTAAAAATTTAAATCTTTTACCACTAGAAGTTTATACAATTTATCTTTATTTCCATATGGATTGCCAGTTGCCCCAGCACTATTTGCTAAATAGCCCATCCTTTCCCTACTGATCTGCCGGGGCAAGGCTGTCACTACCAAGCTTCTCCAAGCGTGTGGGCCTGTTTCTGCCCTCTCCTCTCCGTCAATACCACGCTATTATAATTAAGGACTGTCTTGAGTATTCTGGGCCCTTTGTTCTTCCATATCCACTTCACACTCAGCCGGACAAGTTTTATGCAAAACTCTGTTTAGACTTTGGAATTGCATTGACTCCGGAAATTGTTTTGGGGAGAGTTGTCATCTTCGTGATATTGACTATTCCATCAGTAACATCGCAGAGCTCTCCATTTACTTACTTCGGCTTTAACATTCTTCAGTGATGATTCACCACTTTCTCCATACTATAGATTTAAGAGAGGGCTTTAAAAAATGTAAATTAGACCTCCTCCCCTCCATTGCTCTTAAAGCCCAAATTCCACACCTGGATGTATAACCTAGCCCCAACTACCTCTTCTAAGTTTTGTCTTGTAAAACCAGCACCCTTACCCAGGATTGGTCAGTCTCACATGTCTGTCAGTTCCTCTTGCACACTCCAGGGACATTGCAACAATGTCAATGTTTATCCTCTGGTAGGAAGGGCTCCCACTTCCCTGCTCCCACCCTCTGCCTGGATAAAACCTAACTCAAATATCTCTACTTCACAGAGACTTTTTTTGAACACTCTATTTAAAATTACCCGATCATGCCCTTTCATAGCCAGAGAGAATACCTGTTCTTTCTCTTCCAACTCTTTATCACTTTTGGCAGTTTATTGCTTCATTACCATGTAGGTTTGTTTAAAGTCTGGCTTCCTGAACAGCCTGCAAGCTCCTGAGGGATCTTGGTTTTTGGGTTCACCAAGGCACCTGGTACATTGTTTAGCACACGACAGACACTCAATAAATGTTTGTTAAAGGAAAGATGGGAAGGAGAGAGGCAGGGAGGGAGAGACTTCCATCCCATGGCGAGGAAAAAAGAAATAAAGCCAAGTAAGGAACATTAGGGGTAAAAATGGGCTTTTAAAAGTTACATTGTTGGTATAACATAGAATGCATTCTAGTTGTCAAAGATTTGAATGACACAGAAATGTAAGGAATATACATTTAAGTTTCCTTTTCTCACCCCCCTTTCAAAACCACCCCCCTTTTCAAGGATAACCACTATTATTGTTAGTTTGGTGGAATATCTTTGTAGAGCCTTTCTATCTACTTATATATTCTTGTACATATACAAATATATATAGATTTGTTTTTCTTTTTTAAAATCATGAGTAGAATCACACCTTACTAGTTGTTGTGTGCAATGCTTTCTTCACTTAATAATCTGGCACGGATATCTTTCCATTTCAGTTCAGGTAGATATTTAACCAGTCCCCAGTTGACAGACATTAGTTTGCTGAAATAGTTCTCTATTATAAACAAAGCTGGAATGAGTGTTCACTGTATTAGAGTTCTCCAGAGAAAGAACAATATGATATGTGTATGTGTGTGCATGTATACAGTTGACCCTTGAACAATTCAGTGGTTGGGGTGCCTACCCCTTGCACAGTTGAAAATCCACATTTAACTTTTGACTCCCCCAAACTTAACTATTAATAACTTCCTCCTGTTGACCAGAAGTCCTCCTGATGACTTAAACAGCCAATGAACACATACATATTCTGTGTGTTATATATATTATATACTCTATTCTTACAATAAAGTAAACTAGAAAAATATTAAGAAGATCATAATGAAGACAAAATACATTTACTATTCATTCAGTGGAACTGGATCATTATAAAAGTCTTCATCCTCGTCATCTTCATGTAGAGTAGGTTGGGGAGGAGGAGGAGGAGTAGGGGTTGGTCTTACTGTCTCAGACGTGGCGGAGATGGAAGGAAATCTGTACATAAGTGGATCCACACAGTTCAAACCCGTGTTGTTCCAGGGACAACTGCATTCATATTGTGGTGGTTAATTTTAGGTGTCACTTGGATTAAGGAACACCTAGATAGCTGGTGAAGCATTGATTCTGGGTGTCCATAAGGTGTTTCTAGGGGAAATTGATATGTGAGTCAGTAGACTGAGTGGTTAACATAGGTGGGTACCATCCAATGGGCTGGGGGCTCAGAGAGAACAAAAAAGGGGACAAAAGAATTTCTTCTCTCTTTTTCCTGGAGCTGGGGCACTCTCCTCCTCCTGCCCTCAGACATTACAACTCCAGGCTTTCTGGCCTTGAGACTTCAGGACTTACACCAGTGTCCTTCCCCATCCCCTTCAACTCCCCTTTCCTGGTTCTCAGGTCTTTGGCCTCGGACTGAGAATTACACCATTGGGTTCCCTGGTTCTGAGGCTTTCAGACTTGGACTGAGGCATGCTACCTACCGGTATCCCAGAGTGTCCAGCTTGCAGACAGCCTGTCATGGGACTTCTCAGCCTCCATAATCATGTGAGCCAATTTCCATATATATCTTATTGGTTTTGTCTTTCTGGGGAACCTTAATACATATACATATAAATATGTGTGTGTGTGTGTGTGTGTGTGTGTGTGTGTGTGTTCTGGGTGGGGGTGGGGAAGATTTATTTAAGGAATTGGCTCACATGATTATGGGGGCCAGCAAGTCCAAAACCTGCAGGGTAGCTATCAGGCTGAAGACCCAGGGAAGAGCCAATGGATGTTGCAATTCAAGTCCAAAGGCCTTCTGCTGGAAGATTCCCTCTTGCATGGGGGAGGTCAGTCTTTTGTTCTATTCAGGCCTTCACCTGATTGGATGAAGCCCACTCTCATTATGAAGGGCAATCTGTTTTACTCAAAGTTCACTGATTTAAATCTTAATCTTATCCAAAAACACCTTCGCAGAAACATCCAGAATGATGTTTGACCAAATATCTGGGTAACTTGGCTCAGTTAAGTTGACACAAAAGTAACCCTTATGTTCATGAACACATATCTTTGTGCAAATGTATCAACTTTCATATGAACTAGATTTCTAGCAGGGTAACTGCCATTTCAAGGGATATGAACAGTTTACATGTTGATGGATAGGTATTGCCACATTATGCCTTTAAGAGGCTACACACGAAGGGGTGCAAATTCTAACAGTATATGAGAGTGAGTTTGGGCATGTGTGAGCCTGACCCCATTGAGTATATATATGTTTCTCTAAATTTCTGCTTTTTTCTGCTTCAGGACCTACATACCACCTCCTTATTAGCCTGGAATTCACTTCTCCCTCATAACACCTTTGCTTAGTTACTCTTGTATGCAACTTTACCTACTTACCCCCTAACCAAAATTAGGTTTCCTGTTTTTTTATTTTTTGAAAGAATCAAGTATAATTTTATTTATTTAACAGTTTTCTCCAGCTTTATTGAGGTGTAAATGACAAAATCTGTTTATGTCTAAGGTGTATGACATGATGTTTTGATATATATACATTGTGAAATGATTACCACAATCAAGCTAATTAATATATCCAGCATCTCACAGAGTTTATGTTTTTTTCCTTCGTGGTAGGAACACTTAAGATTTGCTCTCCTAGCAAATTTCAAGTGTGCAATGCAGTATGGCTAACTGCACTCACCTGGGTGTAGTTTAGATCCTTAGAGCTTATTCACCCCGTATAACTGAAAGTTTGCGCTCTTTGACCAACATCTCCCCATTTCTGCCCCTAGACTCTCCTGTTTAACGCTCTTTCATAACACCCTGCTCTTCACAGCAAGCGTTATCTTCATATGGAATTGTAGGTTCACCTGTGTTCTCCAGGTGTGCTGGGCCTTCTGTTAGCTCCTGACATATGCCCATCCTGTCCAGCCTCAGTGTCTTTGCATTTGCTGTTCCCTCTGCCTGGATCTCTTTCCCCTCGTTCTTCGTCAGGCTGGCAAGTTCACTGTTGCCTCCTCAGAAAGGTTTATCAGACTTTCCCGTGCCCCCTGTAATTATTTATTCCCTACAGCCGCTGTCTGCCCTAACAAACTACAACGAACTTGAGTGGCTTAGAACAACAGCAATTTATTCACTCACAGTTCTGGAGGTCAGAAGTCCCCAACTGAGGTGTTGGCAGAGTTGTTTCCTTCTAGAGGCTATGAGGGAGACCCTGTTCCATGCTCTCTCCTGCATGTTGGTGGCTGCTGGCAGTCCTTGGTGATCCTTGGCTTGTAGAAGCATCACCCAATCTTCACCTTCATCCTCACATCACCATACTCTCTGTGTCTTCTCCCTTCCTCTTCTCTTCTAAGGATACTTGTCCTTAGATTTAGGGCCCACTGCAAGAATCTAGGATGATCTCATCTTGGGATCCTTAATTACATCTGCAAAGACCCTTTTTCAAGTAAGGTCACATTCATAGGTTCTGGGTGGACATATTTTGGGGGGCCACCATTAACCTACTACTTACTCTATCACATTGTCCTCTGTTTTTTTTTTTTTTTGTTGTTGTTGTTTTTGAGACAGAGTCTTCCTCTGTCATACTGGCTAGAGCGCAGTGGCATCAGCCTAGCTCACAACAAGCTCCAACTCCTGGGCTCAAGTAATCCTCCCGCCTCAGCCCGCCGAGGAGCTGGGACTACAGGCCTGTGCCACCATGCCCAGCTAACTTTTTCTATTTTTAGTAGAGACAGGGTCTCGCTCTTGCTCAGGCTGGTCTCAAACTCCTGAGCTCAAGTGATCCTCCTGCCTCAGCCTCCCAGAGTGCTAGGATTACAGTCATGAGCCTGGCCTCTCTTGTTTTTTGATTTTCAGAACACTTACACATTTGAAATGATCTAGTTTAGTGATGTTTTCTAGCTTCTGGTTATGATCCATTAGTGAGTTATGAAATATAGTGGGTTGGGACCAGCATTGAAAATTTTTATATTATTATTCTTTTTTGTAGACACGAGGTCTTGCTATGTTGCCTAGGCTGGTCTTGAACTCCTGGTTCAAGTGATCCTACTGCTTTGGCCTCTGAAAGTGCTAGTATTACAAGTGTGAGCCACCACATTTGGCCTCAAAAGTTTTAGATAGAAAGTTTTAAAAAAAATCAAATAGAAAATATTGGAGTCTATCACAGTCAATAAGGATGAGAGTTGAGATGACTTACATTCATACTGCTTACATACTGGGACTGAGAGCTGAGGCCACTTGGATTAATTATTTGTTCCAGGGAAATCTCATCCAGGAAGACAAGGCGAGGTGAGGATGTGGAGAAACTGAAACCCTGTGCATACTTGGTGGAATGTAAAATGGTGCAGCTGTTGTGAAAACAGTATGGTGGTTTCTCACAAAATTATAATTAGAATTACCATATGATCTAGCAATTCCAGTGGAATTCACTTCTAGGTATATACCCAAAAGAACTGAAAGCAAGGTCTCAAAGAGGTATTTGTACACTCATGTTTATAGAAGCATTATTCACAATAATTAAAAAGTGGAAGCACCTCAAGCATCCATCAACAGATGAACAGATAAACAAAATGTGTTATATGCACGTGTATTAGTCTGTTCTGGCCACCATACAAAATACCATAGCTGGGTGGCTTAAACAGCAGGAATTAATTTTCTCACAGTTCTGGAACCCAGGAAGTCCAAAATGAAGTTTCCAGGTAGTTTGGTTTCTGCTGAGGGCTCTCTTCCTGTCTTGCAGGTGGCTGCCTTCTTGCCACGTTCTCACGTGGCTTTTCTTTGCTGCGTGCACATGGGGGGAGAGAGCACAAGCTCCCTGGTGTCTCTTCTTACAAGGACACCAATCACATGCAATCAGGGCCCAACCTTTTGATTTCATTTAACCTTAATTATTTACTTAGATGCTCCATGTCCAAATACAGTCACGCCAGATGAGGCTTGGGTCCAACATATTCATTTTGGGGGGACACACACATCCATAGCAACACACAATGGAATATTACACAGCCTCAGAAAGGAAGGACATTCTGACACATGCTACAACACGGATGAACCTCGATGATATTATGCTAAGTGAAATAAGTTGGACACAAAAGGACTAACATTATATTATTTCACTTACATGAGGTCCTTAGGGTAGTCAAATTCACAGGGACAGAAAGTAGAATGGAGGTTGCCAGGGGCTGAGGGGAGGGAGAGTTATGGTTTAATGAGAACAGAGTTTCAGCTTGCAAGATGAAAAGAGTTCTGGAGATGGATGGTGGTGATGCTTTCGGAACATGTGAATCCTTCTAATGACATGGACCTGGACACTGCTTTCGCTTCTTTTGTGTGTATATCCAGGAGCGAATCCATTTGGTTCTTTTTATAAGGAGACTTTTCATTTGTTTTAAGAGAATTTGTAATTGGTTGTTGGAGAATTTTTATGTTGGCTGCTTTAAAATCCTTGTCAGATAATTCCAACATCTGATTCATCTCGGTGTTAGTGTCATTAGATTGTCTTTTCTCATTCAAATTGTGTTTTTTTCTTGGGTTTTGGTATGACAGGAGACTTTGGATTGTCAACTAGATGTTATGTTAGGACACTCTGGCTTCTATTTAAATTCTTTATTTTAGCAAGCAGGCACCCGACTTTATGTTTGGCTCTGAGGTCCTCGCTACTTTTGCGGGCTGTGGTTCCAATGACAGTTTAGTGTTCAGTGTCTAAGAGGCCTGCGTGGTTTTCTGTGGCCCTGGGGCTGCTGCTGATCTCTGCTTGTGCTGCCTGAGGCGGTGGGAGAGGGGGAGTTGTCAGGCTCATGGCACAAAGAGGCTTTCCTGGCTGGCCTCGTGGGGGATGGATGGTGTTTGCTGAGCTGGGTGTTTGTCGCGCTGTGAGCCCCTACCAGTGACCCCCAGCTGCCTCAGTGCTTCTTCTGGGCAGGGGAGGAGAGTGTCAGGCCCACCAAGAGGCTTCCAGAGCTGGACTGCTTGTTCTGACTGTGCCCATCTTACTAGTTCTCGCCCAGATGTGTCCCTGTGGGGAAATGGAGTCTTAGTTCCTCGGGGCGAAAAGGCTTCCTGTACCAGGCTGCCTGCAGTGTGCGGCCGGGCAGTGGGGCAGAGCCCCAGGCCCGGTGGGGAAAGGGAATGCTTCCCTGGCGCTTACTGTTGGTAGGTCTCCCAATCTATCCTCCTGATGGGGTGTTGGGCTCACTTGATGCTGTCAGAGGTAGTCCTGTTCAGTCTTAGGGGGAGAAATGAGTATATCTGGGCTGTTCTGTAGCAAGATTGGGGGTTGGGAAATGCCAGGACTGGGCTGCATGTGGGGGGAACATAAGGTGATCCTCTGCTGTGTTGTTCCTCCAGTCCTAGCATCCCAAACCAGTTTGCCGCCGCCTTACCATCTTTCGGAGTTCTCCATTGCATTATTTCCAGGATCGAGTGTTTTGCTTAAGGGCAGGAGCAGGAAGAAACCACTCTAGGACACCTTCACCCATCAGGGACCACCAGCAGAGCAGTTAAGCTCCAGGGTGTCCCTTCCTGGATTCACATCTCTCAGATGGAAAGACACAGTTTCACCCTCAGACAATTCGACAGCCATCAGAGGTTCCTCTAGAAGCAAATGGGAAGAAAAACAGCTATGGAAGACCACAAGATCAAGTAGATAACATGTAAAACAGACAGCTTTCACTCAAAATTCTGGATCGAAGCTTCACCTTGACTTTTTCATTTTGCTTTTTAAATCTTTGCTTATTCTAGTCATTCTGTTCATCATTGTCTTCCCATTTACTATACTGTAAAGACAGAAAGAGTTGCTTTTGTTTAACTTTTCTCTAGGTTTATGAATTTTCTTGCTTATTTCTGGGTATGATATTAATAGCTTGTTACAAATGGCTCATTCAGTAGACAATCATCAAAAAAAATTTGATCCTTATGTATGTTTTCACCTCTGTAGGCTAATCACCTACCGTTATTCCCAATTCCATAGCTTGAACAAGTAGCACAAGTTCAGAGACAAGAACATGGAGGAAAAAAGACAACTTCTTTGAAAGTCGCTCTAATCATAGACCTGAGGAACACCAGCCTAATTCGCCTTATAATGAGATTCCCAGAGTAGGAGAAAGTGTTCGGGAAGACCAGAGCCAGTCATGAGATGCAAGGTGGACACTTACAAGTGCAAGAGAAGTTACATTCAGGACGCTGTGCGGCAAGGAAAGGTTAATGGCCACGCCCAGGCAATCCCTGCAGCCTGCCTCTTCTTTCTTTAGCTCAAAAGGAACTCGTTTTCCAAATTACCCCTGTGTGGAGAATTTCAGATGGACACAAATTCTTTGACATTCCTCACATCTGGGGGCAGGGTCTAACTCCCTTTCTCTTGAATCTGGGTGGTCTTTGCTATTGCTTTGATCTGGAACACAGCAAAAATGATTCCGTGCACAGTAGTGATGCTGCAAACCCGTAAACAACTGAACTGTTTACTTTAGGGAATTCACCCACGCCAGTTCGGGCGGTTGCTGAACGAGCTCTCCCACCAGGACAATAGATGGCTCATCTGGGAAAGCAGCTTGCCTATCACATGGCAGTTTCACCAATCAGGACTTGCCTTAAGACCCTTGCCTTGATATGTTCGCCACTCCTGACATACTATGTCATGAAACTTGCCCAAATCCCAGTCAATTCCTCCCTTGGAAGACCTGCCTTGAACCACCTGGCCCAGACCCCAGCCCGGTGAATTTCCGTCCTCGCCTCCGGGTCCGAGGCCAGCGGAGCTTGCGGGGGCGGGGTGGGGGGATCTCGTGACTGCAGGAGTTAGGTCACTTTGCGCGGCCGCAGGACAGTCTGCAAGGTCAGCGCTGCCTTGTGACGCCCGAGTCTCAACTTCGTGCAGGTGCGTTTGAGCGTGTGCCGGGAGGTGCCGTGGAAGGCGCGGGACCGCGGGTGCTGGGCCGGGGCCCGCCGGGTTTCCCCAGGCCGAGCACGAGCCGACGGCGCCGGAACGGCCTTCTCTGCCACGGCCCAGCGTTCACACGGTTGCCGGCACGCACGTACTGGACGTTGCATGAATGAAAGGATGATTAGCTGGTTGAAAAACGAAAGCCAGAGGAGGCGAGGGGGAGGGGAGGGGAAAGCAGTGGCCGAGAAAGAGCGGGGAAAGGGACAAGTGGCGGGAAAAGGGAAGGGAAGGCAGGCGCGCAGAGGCGGCGCGGGCCTGCGCCTCCACGCCGGCAGGGGGCGCTGTGAGCCGCGGGCGCGCGGGGCGAGCTGGGAGCGCAGAGGCAGAGGGCACTGGGCCGGCACGGGCTACCCCGGCGACCCGTGGAGCGCAGCCCGCGTGTGGTAAGTGTCCCGCTTAGCACAGGCCAGCGTGGCCTGGCCCCACCATGGCCCCGGCGACCCTGACCACCTCACTGATGGAAAGCCTGGGAAGCCCAGGCGGGGCCCCCGATCCTCGGTTTTCCGACTGCTTGTGGGCCTCAGTTTCCCCAGCTGAGAAATGGGCGCGTTGACCGCAGAACTCGGGGAAGCTCCAGCAGCTGCTTAGGGGCCCTCCTGCCTCCTCTGTAGCCTTCTGGCCTGTCCCCTGTTTTCCGCCTTGGTGTGCGCTCACCACGTGCAGGTCGGTGCCATCTGGGTCAGCCCTGCCCCGACAGTAGTGCCTTTACCGCCTTGGGGAAACTCCGCTTGCCAGACGCCCGTGGTGGTCTCCCTTTGTTCCTTCTTTCAGTATTTGTTGAGGCGGTGAATTCAACGATTACGCCACGCTGCTGGAGTCAGCCTTAGATGTGAATCTGGGTGGACCACTGAGGAGCTGTGTATTTTAATTTGCATTTCTCTGATGATTACAGATGTTGAGCATTTTTTTAATATGCTTGTTGCCCATTTGTCTTGTTTCGAAAAATGTTGATTCATGTCCTTAGTCCACTTTTTTTGGGGGGCGGGAGCAGGGTCTTGGTCCATTGCCGGGGCTGGAGTGTGGTGGTGTGATGGTAGCTCACTGCAACCTCAAACTCCTGGGCCCAAGCAATCCTCCCACCTCAGCCTCCCAAGTAGCTGGGACTACAGGCATGTACCACCATGCCCTGCTAATTTTTCTATTTTTTGTAGAGATGAGGTCTCACTATGTTGCCCAGGCTGGTCTCTAATTGCTGGCCTCAAGTGATCTTCCTGCCTCAGCCTCCCAAAATGCTGGGAGTACAGACATGAGCTACTGCACCCCAACCCTTAGCCTACTTTTTAATGGGGTTATTTTTTATTGTAGAGTTCCTTTTAAATTCTGGACATTAGTCCCTGTCAGATGTATAGTTTGCAAATATTTTCTCCTATTCTACAGGTTGACAGTTCACTCTGTTGATTATTTCTTTTGCGGTGCAGAAGCTTTAGAATTTAATTAAGTCCCATTTGTTTATTTTTATTTCTGTTATCTATGCTTTTGAGTTTTTAGTCGTGAATTCTTTGCCTAGGCCAATGTTCAGAAGAGTTTTCCCAGGTTTACTTCTAGTATTTTTACAGTTTCATTTCTTACATTCAAGTCTTTAATTCATCTTTTTTTTTTCTTTTTTACCCATTCTATTAAGTGAAGTACTTTAATTCATCTTGAGTTAATTTTTGTATATGGTGAGAGGTAGGGGTCCAGTTTCATTCTCCTGCATATGGCAGCCCAATTTTCTCAGCACTGTTTATTGAAAAGGGTATCCTTTCCCCAGTACTTGTCAACTTTGTCAAAGATCAATTGGCTATAAGTATATGGCTTTATATTTGGGTCCTCTATTCTGCTCCATTGATCTATGTGTCTGTTTTTATACCAATATCATGCTGTTTTTGTTACTATAGCCTTGTAGTATAATTTGGAATCAGGCAATATGATGCCTCCAGCTTTGTTCTTTTTGGTCAAGATTGCTTTGGCTGTTTGGACACCTTTTTGGTTCCATATGAACTTTAGAATTGTTTTTTATGATTCTGTGAAAAAGACATAGGTATTTTGATAGGGATTACATTGGACCTGTAAATTGATTTAGGCAATGTGGTCATTTTAACAGTATTAATTCTTATGATCAATGAGCATAGGTTGTTTTTCTGTTTGTGTCATCTACAATTTCTTTCATCATTGTTTTGTAGTCTTGTAGCGATCTTTCACTTGCTTGGTTAACTATATTCCTAGGTAGTTTAAATTTTTTTTTTTTTTGTAGCTCTTGTAGGATTGCCTTCTTGATTTGGTTCTTGGCTAGATTGTTATTGGTGTTTAGAAATGCTACTGATTTCTGTATGTGAATTTTGTATCCTGAAACTTTACTGAATTCATTTATCAAATCTAGGAGCTTTTTGATGGAATATTTAGGGTTTTCTAGACATAAGATCATCTAATCAGCAAACAGGGATAATTTGGCTTCCTCTTTTTGATTTGGATGTCTTTTATTTTTTTTCTCTTGCATGATTGCTCTAGAGAGGACTTACAGTACTATATTGAATAAGAGTTGTGAAAGTGGATATCCTTGTCTTGTTCCAGCTCTTAGGGGGAATGCTTTCAAGGTTTTCCCTTTAAGTATAATGTTGGCTGTTAGTTTGTCATATATGGCCTTTTTTATTTTGAGGTATGTTCCTTTAATGCCTAGTTTTTTGAGGATTTTTATCATGAAGAGATGCTGAATTTTATCAAATGCTTCGTCTGTGTCTATTGAGATGATCATATGGCTTTTGTTCTTAATTCTGTTTATGTGATATATCATATTTATTGATTTGTGTATGTTGAACCATCCTTGCATCCCTGTTGTAAAACCCACTTGATCATGGTGTGTTATCTTTTTGATGTGCTGTTGGATCCAACTTATTAGTATTTTGTTGAGATTCTTGCATCTGTGTTCATCAGGGATATTGGTCTGTAGTTTTCTATTTTTGGTGTGTCCTTGTCTGGTTTTAGTATCAGAGTGATACTGGCCTTGTAGAATGAGTTGGGGAGAATTCCCTACTCCTCAATTTTTTGGAATAGTTTCAGGAAGATTGGTATTAGTTCTTTTTTTTTTTTTTTTTGAGACAGAGTCTCGCACTGTTGGCCAGGCTAGAGCTGTGGCGTCAGCCTAGCTCACAGCAACCTCACACTCCTGGGCTTGAGCGATCCTACTGCCTCAGCCTCCCGAGTAGCTGGGACTACAGGCATGCACCACCATGCCCAGCTAATTTTTTCTATATATATTTTAGTTGGCCAGCTAATTTCTTTCTATTTTTTAGTAGAGACGGGGTCTCGCTCATTGCTCAGGCTGGTCTCGAACTCCTGACCTTGAGCGATCCACCCGCCTCGGCCTCCCAGAGTGCTAGGATTACAGGCGTGAGCCACCGCGCCCGGCCGATCTTTGTATTTCTGTGGTATCACTTGCAATGTCTCCTTTTTCATTTCTGGTTCTATTTATTTGGATCTTCTTTTCTTGGTGAGTCTAACTAGTGTTTTATCAATTTTGTTTATCTTTTCAAAGAACCAGCTTGATCCTTTGTATTTTCTTGGAGGTCTCTCTTCCATTTAGTTGTGCTCTGGTTTTTGTTATTTCTTTTCTTCTGCTAACTTTGAGTTTTGTTTGTTCTTGTTTTTCTAGTTCCTTAAGGTGCAATGTTAGGTGCTTGAGTCAGGGTTAAAAGTGTACCTGTTACCCAGATAGTGTTCATTGTACGCTCTACTTTTTTGATGTAGGCACTTAATGCTATAAATTACCCTCTTAACACTGCTTTTGATGTATCCCACAGGTTTTTTGGTATGTTGTGTTTTCAGTTTTATTTATTTCAAAAAATTTTTAAATTTCCATCTTAATTTCTTCGTTGACCCAGTGATCATTCAGGAGCATGTTTAATTTCTATGTATTTGCATAGTTTCTAAAGTTCTTCATACTGATTTCTAGCATCATTGCACTGTGGTCTGAGAAGATACTTGATACAATCTTGATTTTTAAAAATTTGTCAAGACTTGTTTTCATGTGGTCTATCTTGGAGGATGTTCCATATGCTGATGAAAAGAATGAATATTCTGCAGCTGGTGGGTAGAATGTTCTGTAAGTGTCTATTGAATCCATCTGCTCTAAAGTCCAATTTAAGTCCAATGTTTCTTTGCTGATTTCTGTCTCAGTGATCTGTCTAGTGCCACCAGTGGGGTGTTGAAGTCTCCCACTATTATTGTGTTGCTGTCTATCTCTTTCTTTAGGTCTGGTAATATTTGTTTTGTGAATCTGGGTGCTCCAATATTGGGTGCATATATATTTAGGATTGTTATATCCTCTTGCTGAATTGATTCCTTTATCATTATATAATGACTTTCTTTGTCTTTTTTTTTTTTTTTTTTTTACTATTTTTGACTTAAATTCTATTTTATTCAATTTTGTTAGTCTGTGTTTACCTTTAAGGCCACGCTTCCAAAGCGGAAGTCAACTGCAAGTCCAGGTGAGCTTGCAGTGAAGAGAAAGGTGATTATAGTGGAAACAAAAGTAGAACTAATTAAGTGTTTGGAGAAAGGCCAGATGCCATCATTCATCGGGAAAGCATTAGACTTCAGTCACTTGACTATCAGAACACTTATAAAAGGATAAAGTGAAAATAATGGAACCTGTGAAAGGCAATCCTCCAATGAAAGCATCAATTATTACTAAGCAGCATAGTGGATTAATTATTGAAATGGAAAGGTTATTATTGATTTGGTTAGAAGATCAGAATAAACGTAACATTCCTATTAGCCTAGGAATTAAAAGAAAGAGCACAATGATCTCTATAACTTACTATTATAGTACAGGGGTATTATTGTTGTTATGGTATTACAGTATATTATTATTACTACATATGAGCCATCATAGTATTATTATTATTGTTATTATTACTGTATATGATGCTGTTCATCAGGGATCCGAGTTACATCCAAATCCAACCTAAAGACGTTCTCAGGAACATATCTCGTCTGTAACTCGGGGACCACCTATATTGGTTTTCAGATTTCTCTTGCATCTCATTGAGCTTCTTTAAAATCAATATTTTGGATTCTTTATCTGGCATTTTGAGGAGTTTTTTTGAGTGGGATCTGTTGCTGGACAATTGTTATGGGCATTTGGTGGTGTCATATTTCCTTGCTTTCTCCTGTTTCCTGTGTGATTCTGTTGATATCTGAATATCTGGTGTAGCAGTCACTTCTTCCAATTTTTTGAAATTACTTTGGTAGGGGAGAATTTTTTCCTGAAGTTGTACATATGTTGTTGGTTGAGTAGGACACTTTGGCTTTGATTTTGGGTACCTGCGGTAGTGTGATCTTTATATGACTTTTTCAGCAGTACACAGGGTCAGTGTTATCTGTGATTTCCTTAGTGGTATAGGGTAAAGTTATTAGTTGAGGCTGTGGTGAAGTTTTGCTGGGGATTGGATGCCAGCTGAGCCAATCTTCAGGCCCTGGTGGTAGCAGTAGTGGGCTGAGTATGCCTGTTTTTAGGCCCCAGAGCAGCTGGCACTGGTGTTAGCGGGTCCTGGAGGGCCAATTCTTGGGCCTCCAGGTGACTTGCTGAGAAGCTAATAATGGGAGCAGTAGCCCAGGTGTGGGGGCAGATTCTCAGGTCCCTGGGCAACTAGTGTGATGTGGGTGATGGCAGCAGCAGTGGTGGAGCAACCCAGCAGAATCCAAACGGTCCATGCTGGTGGTGTTGGTAGCTGTGATGGGCTGGGAGGACTAGTCTCCAGTCCCATAGCTGCCCATATCAGGGCAGTGGGTATGGTCCTAAGTGTGCTCAGGAGAGCTTGGTCATCCCTGTCTCTCCTTAGCCAGGTGACAATTGCAGCTGCATTGGCTCAAACTCAGCCCGAAGGCGGGGTGCAGCCCAGCATTAGACTCTAAAAATGGTGCTGGCTGTGGGCCTGTGACTAGACAGGGTGGGATCCCACTTGGGCAACTGTCATGGGCAAGGAGCTGTGGGGAGTGCATTCCACTTGTGTCTTGGTCTCACAGCAGCCCTTTCAGGACAGTGGGTATTGTTCTAGGTTCTCCTAGGAGAGCCTGGATTCCCTGCCTCCTCTGCTGGGTAATGGTTGCAACCATGTCAGCCTGAACTTGGCCTGAGGGTGGGGCGCAGCCCAGCATTAAATTCTCAAAATGGGGCAGGTGGCTCATACCTGTAATCCCAGCACTGTGGGAGGCCGAGATGGGAGGATTGCTTGAGGACAGGAGTTTGAGACCAGCCTGGGCAACATAGCAAGATTCTGTCTCTATAAAATTAAAAAACAATTAGCTGGGCATGGTGGTGGTGCGCGCCTGTAGTCCCAGCTACTCAGGATGCTGAGGCAGGAGGATCTCTTGAGCCCAGGAGTTTGAGGTTGCAGTGAACTATGATTGTGCCACTGCACTCCAGTCTGGATGACAGAGAAAGATCCTATGTCAAATAAAAAAAATTCTCAAATTCTCAAAATGGCGCCTTGAGCCTGTGAACAAAGAGGGTGGGGGGCCCTTCCCAGAGAAGCAACCTGGGCAAGACGCTATGGGGAGTGCGGTCTACTGGCATCTTGGTCTCACAGCAGCCTGTCACAGGGTGGTGGGTGTTGTCCTCAGAATGTGTAGGAGAGCCTGGTTTTCTTGTCCCTCCTTAGTGGGTTGTCAACTGCAATTGCATCAGCCCACACTTGGCCTGAGGGTGGGGCACAGCCCAGTATTAAACTCTCAAGATGGTGCTGGCCGTGGGCCTGCCACCAGGGAGGATGGGGCCCCTTCCAGGCAAACAGCATGGGCAAGAAGCTGTGGGGAGTGCGACCTGCTCATGTTTCGTTCTCAACAGCAGGGCCCAGCAGGTGGATGGGGATCTTCTCGGAGTTGTGTGGGAGTCCCCAGTCTTCCCTGTCCCTCCTCAGAGGAGTGCAGTGGCAGCAGCCACGTCTGTAGATCCTCAGTATCTAGGTTCTCAGAATGGTGCCCAGCGGGGGTGCGCGAGGCTTGGATGCCTATGGGATTCTGTGTAGGTTCCCTTTCTGGAGTAATGTCTCTGTGCAGTCCCTAGGCAGCTCCCTGTTATCCCAAGGCCTGCGTGAATTGGGGGGATTTCCTGTCGCAGAATGTGGAGCCCTGGAGACTTCTTTCTTACTATTTCCCTGCATCCGTGGGCTGGCTTCTCCTGATTCTCAGCCAGTCCCTGGCCGGGCAAGCTGTTTTGAACCCTCGCCTTACTTTTGGTGTTTCCTGTCACTTCTCTGGTGAATCCTAAAGAAGGCATTTCAACAAGTGCAGTAGTTCCCCTCTTACCCACAGCTTTGCTTTCCTTGATTTCAGTTACCCGCAGTCTGAGAATATTAAAATATTTTAAGAGAGAGAGAAACCCCTTCCCATAACTTTTATTACAGCATGTTGTTATAATTGTTCTATTTTATTAATAGTAGTTGTTGATCTCTTTCTGTGTCTAATTTATAAATTAAACTTTATTATAGGTCTGTATGTATAGGAGAAATTATGGTATATGTAGGTTTCTGCACTATACACAGTTTCAAGCATCCACTGGGATCTTGGAACATATCTGCCTCAGCTGAGGGGGGACTGCTATATAGCAGGGTTGGGTCTCATGTGGGAGCCGAGTCTCCATGGAAAATCAGTCAAAGTAAATATTATTGTTCAAGGACTTGGGTTCGTGAAAGACCCAAACTTTTTTTTTTTTGTTTTTTTGAGACAGAGTCTCGCTTTGTTGCCCGGGCTAGAGTGAGTGCCGTGGCGTCAGCCTAGCTCACAGCAACCTCAAACTCCTGGGCTTAAGCAATCCTCCTGCCTCAGCCTCCGAAGTAGCTGGGACTACAGGCATGCGCTACCATGCCCGGCTAATTTTTTCTATATATATATTTTAGTTGGCCAGATAATTTCTTTCTATTTTTAGTAGAGACGGGGTCTCGCTTTTGCTCAGGCTGGTCTCGAACTCCTGACCTCGAGCGATCCACCCGCCTTGGCCTCCCAGAGTGCTAGGATTACAGGCGTGAGCCACCGCGCCCGGCCAAGACCCAAACTTTTTAAAAACTATTTATTTGTTATCTTTGTATGGTAGCTTTGTCCTAGGCCCAGGGGCAGTGGAGGCCAAGATTGTATTGCAAGGTAAATGCTTCCTGCATGGATTTCCCATGATGGAAGGTGAAAAAAGGCAACCTGCAGTTCAATATTGGCTTTCTAAGAGCTCCCTTAGTTAGGCTGAGAATGCACCGGAATCCCTGCACTTGATCTCGGGCGGGTGACCGCTAGCTTCTGTGGTGAGGTATCATCTTGCCAGTTCCTATGGCAGTTGGCTGACTGGTGGGGTGACTCTGTTCCCAAGCTCTTGGTGGAAACATGAATTTCCCTCTTGCACAATTGTAAGTTGACAGCTGAAGTATTTTTTATTATTCTTCTAAAGAGTTTCAAAGACTATCATTACCATCCTATCTTGTGTTTATTGTATATGTGTTTTAATTATATTTTGAGCAAAATTTAAGAGTTGTAGATTGAGCTAATTTAGTTTATGGAAATTATCTGGCAAAGCATTTAACCATTTTTAAGGACCTCCCTGTCTAATTTGGAAGTGTGACCTCATTTAAAAAAAAAAAAAGCTTTATTGTGGTATAATTTACATATAATAAAATTCACTAATTTTATTTTATTTTATTTTTTAGAGACAGGGTCTCACTCTGTTGCCCAGCCTGGAGTGCAGTGGCATGATCACAGATCACTGCAGCCTCCAATTCTTGGGCTTGAGTGATCCCCCTGCCTCAGCCTCCTGAGTAGCTAAGACTACAGGCACATACCACTATGCCTGGCTAATTTTTCAAAATAATTTTTTTGTAGAGATAGGGTCTCACCATGTTGCCCATGGTGGTCTCAAACTCCTGGCCTCAAGCAATCCTCCTTCCAAGACCTCCCAAAGTGCTAGGATTACAGGCATGAGCCACCTTGCCCAGCCACTCATTTAAAATTTAATGACTTTTTAGTAAACTTACATTTACCATTACTATAATAAATTTTAGAATATTTTCATGACACCAGAAAAGTACCCTATGCCCATTTTCAGTCAATCTCCATTTTACCCTGGGCCACCAGTGATCTGCTTTCTGTTTCTATGAATTTACCTTTTCTCTCTGTTTCTTAGAAATAGAATCATAACTTATCATATATAGCTTTTTATGACTGGTTTTATTTTGGCATGTTTTCGAAGTTCATCCATTTCTGGTATGGATCAATATGCCATTCCATATTATGACCAAATAGTATTTCATTATTTGGTTATACCATATTTTTCTTCTTTTTTTTTCATTTACAGGTTGATGGCATTTAGATTATTTGCATATTTTGGCTATTATAAATAGTGCCCCTGTGAACATTTATATATAAGTCTTAGTATGAACTTCTTGGGTAGACAGGAGTAGAATTGCTGGGTCATATGGTAAATTTATGTTTAACTTTTTAAGAATCTTCCAAACTGCTTTCCAAAATGCCTGTGCCCCTTTACATTCCCACCAGCAATATACGAGTGTTTCTGTTTTTCCATGTCCTCACCAACACTTGTTTTTTTTAATTATAGCCATCTTAGGTAGGTGTGAAGTGGTATCTTGTTGTGTTTTTTTTCTCTTTGTGGATTGTTGTTTTTTTATTGTGGTAAAATAAACATAACATAAAATGAAAGGGCAGCATTGCTAGTAAATCATCTAACACAAAAACATCACTGCACATAATGGTGGGCTGGCCCCAGTGTTTGCTTCTTTCTTGACCACCTGGAGGCGTTAACTTGTTTTTTTAAGAGCTTGTTTTACAGAACTGGAAAAATCCTCCAACCCCTACCAGACCCCATTCCAAAAAGTCACATAACACCAGCCTAACAGAAAACAACTGCTCTGGAAAACAACTGCCTTCTGTTATCATTTTGCAGCAACAACTGCTCTGGAAAACAAACTGCCTTTTGCAATAACAACTGCTTTCCTCTTTATGAGTCCAGTAAAAAGTCAAGCTACTCATCCTCAGAGCTGGCATTTCTTCTTCCTTTCATGCTGTGCCCTTTCCTCCCTTGGAAAATAAAATAAATTTACTTCAAAACCTACCTCAATCTTTGAGTTGAGAATTCTTTCTCATCCCATGTTATGAACACCGCTAGCATCTTGGTGGCCCATATGGGGAACTCACTGTTCTACCTGTTCCAAGACTGTTCCCTCCTCTGCTGTGCAGCTCCCAAGGCAACCTTCTCAGCATCCTCAATGCTATTTGGAACTTGGTAAGTCTCTTGATATCTGGGAATGGTCATATGCTCTAGGCTAAGAGTGGTAGCTTTCTAGTTTGGTCTAGGATGGAAAACCTGGCACTGAGTTTACCACTCTCAGAAGGTGCCTTAGAAGGATGCTTCCTAACCACCTCTCTTGGTCTTCACCCAGGCCCAGTGATGCCTGGCTTTGGGAAAGATCTCTAGGTCTCCGTCCAGGTGAGAACTCGGGGACAGCCAATGTCTGAGCAGATCTCAGTCTGACTCAGTTTGATCAGATCTAGTCGTCTGAGTTGGGGACGCCCCTCTTGGACTCTATTCTTTCAACATATGACCATTCCTGAAAAGTCCTTTCCTTTTCTTTCTCTTGTCATGGGCAACGTTCAGTTGGTCTCACCTAAAGACTCCCCCATTGGGATGTCTTCTTAAGAATTTGAAAACTTTGGGATTTACCAGCCTCCAACCCAAATGTTTAGTCTTCTATTGCAATACAGTTTGGCCACAATATAAATTAGATGACCAGGGATTTGGCCTGAGAATTGATTTCTTAATCATAACACCATTCTACAACTCTACCTTAATTGCCACCGTTTCAGCAAGTGGTCTAAAGTTCCCTACGTTCAGGCTTTCTTTGAACTTGCTCAACATCCTGATCTTATAGCATGTTACTTCTTACCTCTACATCTCTTCCCCCATCCTCCTCTGACTCAGACGATGTTTCCCTCTTGGCTCCCCCTGTTCTCCCTCTATATCACCTCCTTCCTTTGGTGCCACCATCCAACCTTTTAACTCCACCATCTTCACTTCTCCCTACTTCTCCCTGCCCCTTCTTCCTCTTGTCCACGTCCGTCGCTCTTACTCGGCCACACTTGCTCCAGCCAGCCATTCCAAAATCCCTCCCTGCCCGTACACCAGCTCCCTCTTCTGGAGGTTAGTGGCTTGGAAGATACTATCCAAGTCTATGTCCCTTTCCCTTTTTCTTTTCCTTCCTTCCTTCCTTCCTCCCTCCCTCCCTCCTTCCTCCCTCCCTCCCTCCCTCCTTCCTTCCTCTCTTCCTTCCTTCCTTTTTTTTTTTTTTTGAGACACTCTCATTCCATTGCCCTGAGTAGAGTGCTGTGGCATCAGCCTAGCTCACTGCAACCTCAAACTCCTGGGCTTAAGCAATCCTTCTGCCTCAGCCTCCCGAGTAGCTGGGACATGCACCACAACGCTCGCCTAATTTTTATATTTTTAGTAGAGACGGGATCTTGCTCTTGTTCAAGCTGGTCTTGAACTCCTGAGCTCAAGAAATCCTCCCGCCTCGGCCTCCCAGAGTGCTAGTATTACAGGTGTGAGTCACCATGCCCAGCCCAATATCCCTTTTTCTATGTGTGATTTATCTCAAATAGAAACCAAACTGGGCAGTTTTTCGGCTGATCTTTCAAAGTTCTCTAAAAAGTTCAAATATCTCACGTCTTGCTGTGACCTGTCATGGAGAGATATCCATATAATTTTCTCCACTTACACTACTCCTGAGGAGAGGGGCCGTATTTGGTCCAAGGCTAGGGAGTATGCAGATGACCTCAATCGCAGACAGCCTGATACTTATGCTGTTGGCCCCACGGTGGTCCCAGAACAGGACCTAAACTGGGATTACCAACAGGGATCTCCTCGTGGGGGCAGCGAGACCATCTGCTTTCCTGTCTCACAGAAGGGATGAAAAGGGCCATTGCTAAGCCTGTTAATTATGATAAAGTTAAAAAAATTACTCAGGGCCAAGATAAAAGCCGAGCCCTTTGTCTTTCACGACTGTCTAAAGCCATTTGCCTCTGTACTAATTTAAATCCTGACACCAGGGAGGGACAAACCATCTTAACAGCGCACTTCGTCTCCAAGTCGGCCCCAGTATTTGGTGTAAACTCCACAAACTCGACAACGGGCCTCAGACTCCACAAGCAGAACTTTTAGACCTGGTCTTCGAGGTCTTTAATAACTGAGATGAAAAAAGGAGAGAAAAAAGAAAATGAGACTGACAGTGGGCTCAAGAGCAGAAGGAAGTTTTCGAAATGGTGGCTCCCGCTGTAAGAGGAGCTTTTCAGAGACAGGCTTACCTGAGAGGCTCAGACAAGAAGACCGCAGGACCACGCCCTTCTCCAGGAACTAAACCCTGCTTCAACTACAACCAACTCGGTCACTGGAATAAGGAATGGCCCAGGAAGCGGGCTCCGCTGAGCCCGTGCCCTTTCTACAAAAGGGAGGGACACTGGAAGCGGGTGTGCCCTCTCCTTAAGACGGGGAACTGCACTTGCTTTCTGGAACCGGAGGGCCCCCCTGAGCTGGCATCCTCCATACCCATGGATCTTCTGGGACTGCTTCAGACTGACCGATGGCCCCTGGCTGTGGAACTGACTCCACTTTGCAACATCGAGATGCCGAGCCTAGGGTAACTCTCTGTCATAGGTAAGCAGGTAGATTTTTTAATTTAAGCCACTTATTTTGCTCTTCCTGAATTTTTGAGACCTCTACTTCCTCCCCCTATCTCCATCATTGGAGTTAAAGGTAAAATACAACCCCCCTGTGTATTCCACAGCTCCCCTTCTTGCTGGGAGATCAGGTCTTTGCTCATTCCTTTTTAGTGCTTCCCAATTGCCCTGCCACACTGTTGGGAAAAGTCTTACAGTCAGATTAGACACTCAATTTCTTCTAATCTCTCAGGTTCCCTTCCTTGGGTTTTTAGGTCTATTATTAGACCATTCTCAGGACCTCCCCTTTTCTGTTCCAATCAAGATATCTTAACAGGTACCACCTGAGGTATGGGACACTAGTACCCCAGAAAAAACACAACATATACCCTCCATTTCTATCTCCCCTAACGATCCTACTCATTTCCCTTACAGAGTTCAATACTCTCTTAAGCTAGATGACCTTAGGGGACTCAAGCCTCTTATTACTAAATTTCTCCAGTCCGGCCTTCTTCGTCCTACCAACTCTCCCTGTAATACCCCCATCCTCCCAGTTAAGAAGCCTGGTGGTTCCTACCACTTAGTCCAGGACCTACGTATTATTAGTAAAGCAGTTATCCTCTTACACCCAGTGGTCACCAACTCTTACACTCTACTTAGTATTATACCAGCCAGTACACAAGTTTTCCCTGTACTTGACATCACAGATGCCTTCTTCACTATACCTCTCTCTCCTGCTTCCCAAGACCTTTTTATTTCACCTGGACCGACCCCGACATGAGTCATTCACAACTCACCTGCACTTCTTTGCCCCAGGGGTTCCACGGTAGCCCCACCTCTTTGGACAGGTTTTGCCCAGGACTTATCTACACTTTCTCTGTCTGGCAGCTCACTTCTCCGGTGTGTTGGTGATCCCCTTCTGATCTTCCTACTTCACCCAACCACACTGTAGCTCTTCTCACACGTTAGCACATAGAGGATACGGGGCTTTGCCAGGAAAGGCTGAGATTAATCAACCCACAGTCACTTACCTGGGATTCCCATTATCTCCTGGAAAGCGAGCTACCACTACCCAGCACAAACAACGTATCTCTTCTCTGGAACCCCCGACAGCCAAAAGGGAACTTAGAGCCTTTCTTGGGTTGACGGGCTACTTCCGTATGTGGATCCCCCAATATGGGTTCATTGCCAAACCACTGTATGAGGCCCTCTGGGGCCCAGAACAAGAACCTTTAGATTACAAATCCCCTCTTCAGTAAGCTTTTAAGAACCTAGAAACAGCACTAGTAAAAGCTCTCACTCTAGACTTTCCTAACTGTAACAAACTTTTCCAGTTTTTTCCTAACATTCACACTATGTAAAAAAAACTTTTCCATTTTTATATTCATAAACGGGGAACAGTTGCTCTTGGAGTATGAGGACAAAAGTCAGGCCCTGATTTTAAGGCTGTCACTTATTTTTCTAAAAATTTAGATAAGACTGCTAAGGGATGGCCATCCTGTTTAAGAGCCCTGGCAGCTACAGCCCTCCTTGTCTGAGAAGCTAACAAGCTCACTTATGTGCGACTGACTCAGGTTTATACCCCTTATCAGGTTCTTGATATTTTAAACAACAGAGCTTATCACTTTCTAAATTCTAGCCACCTTACTCAGTAGCAAACCTTACTTTTAAATAACCTTTCTATTACCCTTCTCCCATGTTCAGCCTTTAACCCTGCTACCCTGCTTCCCATTTCTCCTGAGCCCCCAGAGCACTGCCGTTCAGAGGCTTTGGAACAATCCACTACAGCCAGGCCACACTCTTTCATTCCCGGCCGCCCTCCCCAGCTCATAACTGGTGCATCAGTGGCCATCAAAGAGCAGGACACACTATTGGTACAACTCCTCATACAGTGGGGAGCGCTTCTTTGCCATCAGGCACCTCCGCTCAAAAGACAGCTAATCACCCTTATCAGAGCCTTACAACTCTGTAAAGATCAAAGACTCAACATTTACACTGACTCTAAATATGCCCACTATATCCTACACTGTCATAGAGCGATCTGGAAAGAGGAGGGACTCCACACTGCTCAAAATACTTCTGTCAAACGTGCTAATCTTATCGTACAACTCGTACAGACAGCTCAATTACCCAAACAGGTACCTGTTATCCACTACAAGACCAATCCTCTCAGTCCCTCGAGGCCCTAGGAAATAGCAGGGCAGATAGGCTAAACGGGCAGCAATGCTTCCTTTTCCAACTACTCAGCCCTTTCCTTTCAAACTCTGTCCCCAAACTATTCAGCTGGAGAAACCTCCCAGTTTATACAAGCAGAGGCCATTTGGAACGGACTCTGGCTTTTCTATAAAGACAAATTTATTCTACACACCCAAGAAAACTCCATCCTTCACTATATTCATAACTCAATTCACATAGGAAGTTGACCATTAAAAACCCTCCCGTCCTTCCCAACATAAAGCAATGATAAATGTTTCAGGTGAATCATGTCCCTATTACCCTGATTTGATCATTATATGTTATATGCTTGTATCAAAATATAAAATGTACTCCATGAAAAAAAACCCTCCCATCCTTACTCCTTTATAGTCAAAACTTAGAAGGAAAATTAAAACAAATCACTAAGGACTGTTGTGTTTGTTGACAAGTCAGCCCTCAGGGCCACTCAAACCTCCTCCTCTTCCTACCTGTCAGCTCTGAGGTCATCTACCTGGATGAGACTGACAGTTAGACTGCACATACGCCTCCCCACAAGGATATAAATACCCTTTAACCCTAACAGACACATTTTCGAGTTGGTTAAAAACTTTCCCCACTGAAACAGAGCGGGCCTCTGAAGTCACCCAAGTTCTTCTCCAAAAAAATAATTCCCCGATTTAGACTCCCGGCTTCTCTCCAAAGTGATAATGGTCCTGCTTTTATTTCTCCAATCACCCAACAGGTCTTGGAAGCCCTAGGTATTGCTTATAAATTACACTCAGCCTATCACCCTCAATCTTCTGGAAAAAATAGAAAAAGCTCACTCAGCTCTCAAACAGCAGCTTACAAAGCTTTCCTTAAAACTACACCAAAGCTGGATAAACCTCCTTCCCTCTGCTCTTTTCAGACTCCACGTTCCCCCAGAGTGCCTTTAAACTTAGGTAAAGATGTCCAGTTCTCTTGTCGTCTTTCGCCTCAATTTCCCCACCTCCACTCGACACTTACTTGCCAACAGCCGAGCTTACTGGACAATTCCTTCGATACCCACCCTCCTCAACCCCTTAAAGGGACTTCAACATTTACAGCACGGAGACTGGGTCTTACTTAAAGATCTCCCAGGACAAACTGGGCCTCTCTGACCTTCATGGAAAGGTCCTTTTCAGGTAATCCTCATGACTCCCACTGCAGCTAAATTTCTGGGAATTCCATCCTGGATTCATCTCTCCTGACTTAAACCTACTGACCCTCCAGAGAAACCTACTTCCACCCACTGTGAACTCCCTGGAAATCCACCAGCCTACACCTGCCAGTCCATCACCGATACCAGACTCGATTCACTTGACAGAAGCCCCCAAAACTGTGAGCTTCAATAACATGTTGCGGTACACATGGCTCCTTATTTTCCTTATCTTACTCCTTATACTTCTGTCTCTCTACGAATGTTGACACAACCCAGCTTATGTCCCAGGCTGATCTCTTCTCTGCCCGAGCCACAAACCCTAGTGATAGTCCTACTCTCTACATCCCCAGCCACGAGTATTTTGCAACACCCCTCTCTGTCCATGGTCCAAGAAAATCTTGCCTTATTACAACAATCTAAATGTAATCAAAGTAAATATTTCAACTACCGGATATGTGCTAGCACCTCCCTTTAAAGAGGGCTTGTGGCCATCCGTGTCTCCCCCACATACTGGTCCCAACTTGAACCACGGGTCTCCCACCACTTATCCCATCAAGATGGATGAAACTCCACCATTTCCCTCCAATCCTGGAGAGGCAAAAATTTACTTCAACAACTTCCAAAGGCTCCAGTTGTTATCAAAGGACCCGTCTTTTCTAATGTTGAACTTCAACTCCCAGCTCCCGTTTGTTTCTCCAGCCTAAACCCTGACCAAGCTCCTCCTTGGCCCTACAACCACACTTTCTCTCTAAACCCTGCCGGACAGTATTTAACTCCTGACCTCCTCCTGAGAAAGGAGACATGCCCCACCGAATCCCAGTCTCAGGCATTCGCGATGTATGTCCCCCACCCCTTACAACTTTTCACTACCTGCATGGACGCAGTTGTCTTACCACTACTCCTCATCACCGTGTTCACTCCACCCCTGAGCTAAACGCCCTTGCCAGTCTGCCTTCTTTACCACAAACACTTACATGCCCCCAATTGCCTCAAATACCAGAGTACTTTCTTACCTGGAGAGCTTGGATTTGACCCCTCTTGATTACTCTTTTTTTTTTTTTTTTTTTGAGACAGAGCCTCGCTCTGTTGCCCAGGCTAGAGTGAGTGCCGTGGCGTCAGCCTAGCTCACAGCAACCTCAAACTCCTGGGCTCAAGCGATCCTCCTGCCTCAGCCTCCTGAGTAGCTGGGACTACAGGCATGCGCCACCATGCCCGGCTAATTTTTTTTTTTCTATATACATTTTTAGCTGTCCAGATCGTTTCTTTCTATTTTTAGTAGAGACGGGGTCTCACTCTTGCTCAGGCTGGTCTTGAACTCCTGACCTCGGGTGATCTTCCCGTCTCGGCCTCCCAGAGTGCTAGGAGTACAGGCGTGAGCCACCGCTCCCAGCCTTGATTACTCTTAACTTGGGGACATAATACTTCCTTCCTCTCTTCCCCAGATGGCCTCCTGCCTCAGCCCCTTAACTGCAGCCAGTTTGACTTCCTTGGAGTCTATGGAAAACATAAATGGTTTAACTTAACTGTTACCCCTTCTATTTCCCCAAATGATAAAACCTATTTTCTCTATAGAGCTAACACGTATCTTTGCCGACCCGCTAACTAGACCGGAACTTGTACTTCAGTACATATCATCCCTAATTTAACCCTTACCACCAATCCCATCCCACTCCCTTTGTCTACCTCTAGTTATGGAACTAAGCGAGGAGCAGTCAGGGTCTCAGCATTTTTTTTTTTATTATTATACTTCTCTGTAAAATTGTGTTATAGGGTCTCAGCATTCCTTGGAATTATTGCCAGAATCGTTACTGGGACCGGGGGCCTCCTTAACTCTATCTTCACAGCCCAAAAACTTTCCCTAGAAATTAGTCAATTAGTCACCAACCTGACAAAACAAATCAATATACTCCAAAAGCAGATCATCTCTCTGCAGGAGTGGTGTTACAAAATAGAGTAACTACAGATTTACTAAGAGCTAACCAGGGAGACACCTGTGCTTTCTTAGGAGAGGAATGTTGTTTCTGTGTTAACCAATCGGGAAAAACTCAAACTAATTTATAAAATATCCTTAAAAAAGCCAATACCCTTTACGAAAAAGGTAATGCTGGTGGATGTGATCAGTGAAATTTCAAACTCCATGTGTGGTCATGGTTCTCTTGGTTAACACCTCTCTTAGGACCCCCAGCAACTTTACTTTTAACCCTCATTTTTGGACCCTGCATTTTTCGCTATTTGATAACATTCATACCAAACTGAATTCAAGCCTTTTCTGTCCCTATCCCACCTCTCCTCTAGCTTTTAAGACCATTTGATTTCAGCCTCTCTCTCTTAACGGCCCTCAATTGGACTCTCAGGTAGGGACAACTCTACGACCCTATGTCAGCAGAAAGTAGTTACAGAAGAACTGACCATCATCCAAACACCCTCATCTCCCAGTTCATTAATAAGAATAACAATTCTCACCAAAGGAAGGAGGGACTGAAAGGATGGCATTGCTAGTAAATCATCTAGCACAAAAATATCACTGCACACAATGGTGTGCTGGCCCCAGTGTTTGCTTCTTTCTTGACCACCTGGGGAGGTTAACTTGTTTTTTAAGGGCTTGTTTTATAGAATTGGAAAAATACTGAACAAACAGAAAAAGGGGCATGTGTCCCCTCCAACCCCTACCAGACCCCATTCCAAAAAGTCACATAACACCAGCCTAACAGAAAACAATTGCTCTGGAAAACAACTGCCTTCTGTTATCATTTTGCAGCAACAACTGCTCTGGAAAACAACCTGCCTTTTGCAATAACAACTGCTTTTCTCTTTATGACCCCAGTAAAAAACCAAGCTACTCATCCTCAGAGCTGGCATTTCTTCTTTCATGCTGTGCCCTTTCCTCCCTTGGAAAATAAAATAAACTTACTTTAAAACTTACCTTAATCTTTGAGTTGAGAATTATTTCTCATCCTATGATACAAACACCCCTAATATAAAATTTGCCATCTTAGCTATTTTAAAGTGTATACATTGGTAGTGTTAAGTATATTCACATTGTTGTGAAATATTTTTTCTTGTAAAACTGAAACTCTATCCATTAAATAACTCCCCATTTTCCCTCCCTTCAGCCTCTAGCAGCCACCATTCTACTTTCTGTTCCCATGATTTGGAATCTATTCTAGGTATTGCATGTAAGTGGATTTTTAGTTCCTACTTATTGCTTTTCATTTGCTCCATTCCATGGGACATTCTACCAGTACTCCCTTGATCTTTTGTAGATGGTTTTATTGACTTAAACTTTTTAATTTTTTTTTAAGCAGAGAAATAGATTTGGGAGGTTATCTTTGGGTTGTAATTAGTTGGTCTTCATTGTTATTTTCACTTGAAAATTGGCCAAAACGGGGTGTGTGGGTGTGTGCGTGGCGGGGTGGAAGCAGGCATTGCCTCTTGCACAAGTTTCATTGTACTATTAATATTGCAAAAATGGTTATCTGATTTATCCTAAAAATATTTGTTTCTCTAGGACTTAAGATGTCTTCGTTGGTCAGGCCACATAGAGGACAGTATAGAAGACCTTCAGTAGTTAAAAGGTAAAGTGAAATATTTTTTAAATGTTTTTCTTGGTTTTTAGGTGTTCCCAGGGTAAAATAGCAAAATTAGATGAAGACATAAATGCAGATATCAAATTTAGTTTTGGCAATTGTTGCTGATTTCACTTTCATTTTAGTTTATATAAATATAAAAACTACATCTTTTAAAATCTTTTCCAATTGCAAAAGTAATACTTTTTTTTAACTTTTCATTTTGTAATAACTATAGACTCACAGGAAGTTGCAATAAATGCAGTCATGTGCCAGATGCCAACATTTCAGTCAATGACAAGCTGCGTATGGGAAGGTGGTTCCAAAAGGTTATAATGGAGCTGAAAATCCCATCACCCGATAATGGAGCTGTTGTGATGTCGCAGTGTAACCTGTTACTCACGTGCTTGTGGTGATGCTGGTGTAAACGAACCCGCTGCACTGCCAGTCGTATGAAAGTCTAGCACTTACAGTTATGTATAAGTGACTATGTTACTGGTTCATGTATTTCTTATGCTGTACATTTTATTGTTACTTAAAATATACTCCTACTACTTATATTTTTAAAACAAGTTAACTGTAGATCCGTCAGGAGGTATCCAGAAGAAGGCATTGTCACTATAGGAGATGGCATCTCCACGTGTGCTGCTGCCTCTGAAGGTCTTCCATTGGGACAAGATATGGAGGTGGAAGACAGTGACACTGATGATCCTGACCCTGTGTAGGCCTAGGCTAATGTGTGTGTTTGTGTCTTAGTTTTTAACAAAAAAGTTTAAAAAGAAAAAAAAATTAAAAATTTTTAAAATAGAGAAAAGCTTATAGAATAAAGATATAAAAGAAAATATTTTTGTACAGCTGTGCAGTGTATTTGTGTTTTGAGGGAAGTGTTATTACAAAAGAGTACAAAATTTTAAAAATGAAAAAGTTTATAAAGTAAAAAAGTTACAGGAAGCTTAGTTTACTATTGAAGAAAGAAGAACTTTGTTTTGCAAATTCCGTGTAGGCCAAGTGTACAGTGTACGTACAGTCTCCAGTAGCCACAGCAGCGTCCTAGGCCTCATGCACTGCTCACTCGCTGAGGCAACCAGAGTAGTGTACCATTTTTTATCCTCTTTACCGTATTTTTACGGTACGTTTTCTATGTTTAGATACACAAATACTTACCATTGTGTTACAGTTGCCTACAGGATTCAGTACAGTAACATGCTGGACGGGTTGGTAGCCTCGCAGCCACAGGCAGTACCCTACAGCCTCGGTGTGTAGTAGGTCACACCATCGAGCTTTGTGTAAGTTCACTCTGTGATGTTCGTAAAATGATGCATTTCTCAGAATGTTTCCCTGTTGTTAAGTGATGGATGACTGTATTTGTTTTTAAATATTCAAACAATGCTAAAATGCGTAGTACAAAAAAGTACAGATCCTCTATAACCCCACCCTTCAGCATTTGCCAGTGTTAACAGTTTGATGTGTGTTCTCTAAACCTTTTTCTATATTGCTGGAGAAATCTGTAAACAAAGTAATGTGTTTAAGGTAGTCTGCAAACTTAATTGCTTATGAATACTCATTGTCATTTCACCTCTGCAAACACCAAAATATATACTATCATATCTGCACTTTTTTTTTCTTCACTGTTGTTTTCATACACTATTTAGAAGATCTGTGGCCCTGACTCAGAACCTAGTTTCTCGCAAAGAGCCTGAGTTGAGCCTCCCAACACACTGTAGCCTTTCTTCACAAACTTCTGGCTGCCTAAGAATCACTTGAAGAGCTTGTTAAAATGCAGTTTCCTAAGGCCACGTGCAGTGGCTCATGCCTGTAATCCCAGCACTTTGGGAGGCAGAGGTAGGAGGATTCCTGGAGGCTAGGAATTAGAGACCAGCCTGGGCAACATAGTGAGACCCTGTCTCTAAAAAAAATTGAAAAATTAGCCAGGTGTGGTGGTACATACCTATAGTCCCAGCTTCTCTGGAGGCTGAGGTGGGAGGATCACTTGAGCCCAGGAGTTTGAGGCTTCAGGAGCTATGACTGTGCCACTGTACTCCACCTGACAGAGTGAGACCCTGTCTCTTAAAAAAAATGCAGCAGTTTTCCAGGCCTTATTCCTGCTGTTTTGTAAGTCTGAGCCCAGTGTTTTTCAGTATACAGCTCAGGTAACTCATGCTATTAGTCTTGGAACCATTTTAAGAATCCTATACCAACAAATTTCTGGTACCAATTCTCTGGGAAACCTTGTAGCCTGCTAAGCCCAGCTGCAGCCAGCACGCGAGACCTGGCTGGTTGCTCTGGGCTGTAATCGGGGTGCTTGTAATAAAAGCCAGTGGGCGTGCTGCTCTAGCTCTGCCTGTGCACATCAGACTCTCTGGCTGGCCCCAGCGGCCTAGTGTTTAGCTTGCGGCCTGCCTCGTACAGAGTAGGTACTCTTGCTCCTTGGTGTGAGTAGTGAACAAATATTTATTTGCTTTTTCTTCCTGTGGCACGTTTGATGTGGTAATAAGTAGCATTCATATAGACTTGAATAGTGCCCCCACATCTGTGGTTTCGCTTTCCGGGGTTGCAGTTATAGTCTGGAAACAGGGGAGTGCAGTACAATAAGGTATTTTGCGAGAGAGGGAGAAACTACATTCACATAACTTTTATTACAGTATATTGTTATAATTGTTCTACTTATTAGTTATTACTGTTAATCTCTTACTGTGACTAATTTATAAATAAAACTTTATCACAGTGTATGTGTGTATAGCAAAAACATAGTATATACAGGGTTCAGTCCCACTGGGGGTCTTCGGACATGTCCCTCAAAGATAAGGGGGACTACCGTCTAGCCTGTATCGAAGGGGAATAGAAAAAAATGTAAAATGCAGACAGAAACATTCAAAATCATAGGCATTTGGACCACTTATTAGTTTTCTATTGCTGCCATAACAAATTTCCACACATTTGTATTCTTAAAAGAGCACAAATTTATCTTACAGTTCTGTGGGTCAGAAGTGCAGCACGGGTGGGTCTCCCTGGGCCAAAATCAGTGTGTGAGTAAGCCTCTCTCCTTTCTGGAGAGGCTGTAGGAGAGGATGCATTTCCTTGCTTACGCAGATTGTTGGCAGAATTCAGTTCTCTGTGGTTTTAGGACTGAGGTCACCATTTCTTTGCTGGCTGTCAGCTGAGGGCCGTTCTAGAGGCCACTTGCATTCCCTGGCTTGAGGCTGCCTTCTTCCATCTTCAAAGCCAGCAATAGCACGTGCCTCTCACATTTCTGATCTCTCCTTCTCCAACTCATCTCTGACCGCAGCCTGGAAAGGTTCTACGCGTTAAGGCCTCCTGTGGTTAGACTGGGCCCATCCCGTTATCCGGGATAACACCCCGTCTCAAAATCTGTAACCTTAGTCACACCTCCAGGGTCCATTTTGCCGTGTAAGTTAACACATTCACAGATCCCAGGGGTTCAGGAAGGGACGTCTTTGGGGGCCATAATCTTTTGCCTGTCATGGGCCATTTAGGACAAATGGTTTTAGTAGCCCCTGAAAGCATCATTCCATCATGACGCAGCAGTTATCCTATTTCTTTGATTCTAAGATGCCATTCATTTTAAAAAACTTTCTTATGGAAAATTTCAAACAAGTAGAGGACCAGTATCATATAACCCTGTGTACCCATCACTTTGCTGCAGTAAATACTGGCGCTTGGCCAATCTTGTATTCTCTGTACCCTCCCTGGTCCCCTACTTTGAAATTATTTTGAAGCAAACCTCAGCAAACATATTTTTATCTATATAGGTTTTAATATGTATTGCTAGAAGATAAGGGGCTGTTTTTATTATGCAGTCATAGTTTACTATTGCAGCTCCCCCAAATTAATAATTTAATATCATCAAATATCCAGACATTGTTTGCATTTTCTTGATTAGCCTATATAATTGTTTACAATTTATTTGAATTTATAATTTATTTAAATGAACTCTATATATTACATTGTTAGATGGCTCTCATTTATTGTGATAAAACATATATAACAAATATTACCATTTTAATCATTTTTAGTGGCATTAAGTACATTCACATTTTTGTGCAGCCATCATCACCAACCATCTCCAGAACTTTTTTCATCTTCCCAAACTGAAATTCTGTACCTGTTAAA
Organism: Varecia variegata; assembly: GCA_028533085.1. Taxonomy (NCBI): domain Eukaryota; kingdom Metazoa; phylum Chordata; class Mammalia; order Primates; family Lemuridae; genus Varecia; species Varecia variegata. The sequence goes on along the minus strand of CM052442.1, from coordinate 89,887,295 downwards.
CAATAACTCTTCATTTTCCTCTACCCCCAGCCCTAGCAGATACTATTCCACTTTCTGTCTCTATGAATTTAACGATTCAAGGTATTTCATGTATGTGGGATCATACAGCATTTGTCTTTTTGTGACTGGCTTATTTCACTTAGCATAACGTCTTCAAGGTTCATCCTTGTTTTAGCATCTGAGAGGATTTCCTTCCTTTTTAAGGCTTCATAGTATTCCGTTTTATGTATGATAGTTAATTTTATGTGTCAACTTGGCTGGGTAAAAGGATGCCCAGATATTTGGTGAAACATTATTCTGGGCCACGAGTAGTGTCTCACACCTGCAGTCCCAGCTACTTGGGAGGCTGAGGTGGGAGGATTGCTTGAGGACAGGAGCTTGAGACCAGCCTGGGCAACACAATGAGACCCCATCTCTAACTAATAAAACAAACAGACAAAAATTATTCTGGGTATTTCTGTGAGGGTGTTTTGGGATGATGTTAACATTTTAAAAACATTTTTTAAATTGATGTATATTAGTTGTATGTATTTTTGGAGTACCTGTGATATTTTGATACCTGTATATAATGTGTAATGATCAAATCAGGGTAATTGGGATATTCATCACCTTAAACATTTATGTTTTCTTTTCTTTGTATTGGGAAAATTACAATTCTTCTGGTTATTTTGAAATATACAATAAATTATGAACTATGGTTTCCCTACTATACTATCACATCCTAGAACTTATTCCTTCTATCTAGCTGTATTTTTGCACCCTTTAACCAACTTCTCTTCATTCCCTGCCCCCTTCCCTTCCCAGTCTCTGGTAACCACCGTCCTACTCTACCTCCATGAGATCAACTTTTTTAGCTCCCACGTATGAGTGTCAACATGTGATATTTGTCTTTCTCTGCCCGGCTTATTTTACTTAACATAATGACCTCCAGTTCCATCCATATTGCCACAAATGACAGGATCTTATTCTTTTTTATGGCTGAATAGTACTCCATTGTGTATATGCACCACATTGTCTTTATCCATTCACCCATTGTTGGACACTTAGGTTGATTCTATACCTTTGCTATTGTGAATAGTGCTGTAATAAACATGGGAATGCAGATGTCTCTTTGATGTACTTATTTCCTTTCTTTGATATATACCCAGCAGTGGGATTGCTGGATCATATGGTAGTTCTATTTTTAGTTTTTTGAGAAACTTCCATAGTGTTTTCCGTATGGCTTTACTACTCTTCATACCCACCAAAGTGTATAAGCTTTCCCCTTTCTCCACAGCCTCACCAGCATTTGTTATTTTTTGTCTTTTTGATAATAGCCATTCTAACTGAGGTAAGATGGTATCTTGTGGTTTTGATTTGCATTTCCTGGTGATTAGAGATGTTGAGCATTTTTTCACATACCTTTTGGCCATTTGTATGTCTTGGCTATTGAGAAATGTCTATTTAGTTCTTTGCCTATTTTTAACTGGATTTTTTGTGTTTTTGCTATTGAGTTGTTTGAGTTCCTTTATATATTCTGATTATTAATCCCTTTAACATTTAACATTTATATTGATGAACTTTGAGTAAAAGAGATTGTCCTCCATACTATGGATGGGCCTTTGTCCATTCAAAGGCCTGAATAAACCAGAAAGACTGGCTTTCCCCAAGCAAGGGAGAATTCTCCAGCCTTCAGGCTTCATCCGCAACATCATCTCTTCCTGATTCTACAGCAGACTGCCTTTGGACTCAAACTGGAACATTGGCTCTCCTGGATCTACAGCCTGCTGGCCCACCCTGCAGATTTTGGACTTGTCAGCATCCATAGTTGTGAGCCAATTCCTTGTAATAAATTTTGTTTCATATATATATACATATCCTGTTGGTTCTGTTTCTCTGGACAACCCTGACTAATACAATACGTATTTTTGTTTATTCTTTCTTTGATGGACCTTTTGGTTGCTTCCTCCTCTTGACTATTGTGAATAATGATGCTATGAATATGGGTGTGCAAATATCTCTTCAAGACCCTGCTTTCAGTTCTTTGGGATATACTCAGAAGTGTGGATTGCTGGATTGTATGGGTAGTTCTATTTTTAATTTTTTTTTTTGAGAGATTGCTGGATTGTATGGGTAGTTATATTTTTAATTTTTTTTTGTCACCCTGGATTGAGTGATTTGATCATCATAGCTCACTGCAACCTCAAACTCCTGGGCTCAAGCGATCCTCTTGCCACAGCCTCCAGAATAGCTGGGACTACAGGCATGCGCCACCATGCCCGGCTAATTTTTTCTATATATATTTTTAGTTGTCCATATAATTTCTTTCTATTTTTAGTAGAGACGGGGTCTCACTCTTGCTCAGGCTGGTCTTGAACTCCTGACCTCGAGCGATCCTCCCCCCTCTGCCTCCCAGAGTGCTAGGATTACAGGCGTGAGCCACTGCGCCTAGCCTGTTTTATTTTTTTTTTATTAGTAGTCATCCTATGGGTATGAGGTGGTAGCTCATTGTGGTTTTGATTTGCATTTCCCTAATTAGTGATGTTGAGCATTTTTTCATATGCTTATTGGCCATTTGTTTATCTTTTTGGAGAAATCCTTTGCCCATTTTTTAATTGAGTTGTTTGCTTGTTTTTTATTGTTTGATTGTAGGAGTTCTTTATATACTCTAGGATAATCCTTATCAGATACATGATTTTCAAATATTTTCTCCTGTTCCATGGGTTGCCTCTTCACATATTTGATAGTGGCCTTTCTTGTATAAAATTTTAAATTTTGAGGTAATCCAGTTTTTCTTTTGTTGTGTGTGCTTTTGTTGTCATATCCAAGAAATCATTGCCAAATTGAATGTCATGAAGCTTCTCCCCTATGTTTTCTTCTGAGTTTAATAGTTTTAGGTCTTATATTTAGATCTTTGATCCATTTTGAGTTAATTTTTGTGTATGATATGAGGTAAGGGTCCAGCTTTATTTTTTGCATATGAATTTTTAGTTTTCCCAGCACAATTTATTGAAAAGACTGTTCTTTCCCAATTGAATGGTCTTGGCACCCTTGTTAAAAATCATTTGAACATATATGTGACTGTGTATTTCTGAGCTCCGTAATCTTTTCTATTGGTCTATATGTCTGTCTTTATGCCAATACCATACTGTTTGGATTACTGTAGCTTTGTAATAAGTTTTGAAATCAGAAAGTGTGAGACCTCCACCTTTGTTCTTCTCTTTCAAGATTGTTTTGGCTATTCGGGTCCCTTAAGATTCCATGTGAATTTTAGGTTGGATTTTCTATTTCTGCAAAAAATTTTGGAATTTCATAGGAATTGCATTGAGATCACTTTGGGCAGTATTGATATTTTAACAACTTTAAGTCTTCCAATTCATAAACATGGGATATCTTTCTATTTATTGGTGTCTACTTTAATTTCAGAAACTTATAGTTTTTAGTGTTCAAGTCTTTCACTTCATTGGTTAAGTTTATTCCTAAGTATTTTTATTTTTGATGCTATTGTAAATGGAACTGTTTTCTTGATTTCCTTTTGTATCATTCATTGTTAGCATATAGAAATGTAACTGATCTTGCAAATTGATTTTTATATCCTGTAATTAGCTGAAATTGTTTATTAATTCAAATTTTTGTGTCTGTGTAATCTTTAGGGTTTTCTACTTATAAGATCATGTTGTCAGCAAACAGAGATAATTTTTTTTCTTCCTTTCCAATTGACATTCATTTTATTTATTTTTCTTGTCTGATTGCTTTGGCTAGGACTTCCAATACTGTGTTGAATAGAAGTGGTGAAAGTAGACATGTCTTATTCATGAAAGTAGACATGCCTTGTTCCTAATCTTAGAGGAAAGGCTTTGTCTTTCACCATTGAGCATGATGTTAGCTGTGGGCTTTTCATTATTTCATTTTTCTTTATTATGTTAAGGTAGTTTCCTTCTATTCCTAGTGTTTTGTGTGTTTTTATAATGAAAGGGTGTTAAATTTGTCAAATGCTTTTTGTGTATCAGTTAAGATGACTGCTTCTGTAATACTCCTTGTTAACTGATTGGTTATTCTGAGATACAGCTCCAATTGAAGATAAACGATTCATCTTAATAGTAGCTTTTAAGAGGGAAACACACAACATTAAATGTACACATTAATTGTAAGACAGATCCTAATTTCAGCTATGAAAAAAAAGTGCTGATCTTACTCTTGAGAAAATATGGTAGTGCTGCTCATAATTGACCTTGAGAATTCAAGAAACAGATAAATGATAAAAGACTATTCTGCCTGTTAAAGAAGAATGGGATGTGTTTAGTACACTTTAGAAAGGCCCATTAGAAAAATGTTAAAATGAAAAGCTTTGGCACCGTGTGTGTGTGTTTATTTGTACATGAACTACCTTGCACCTCGGTTGTGGTGGATGATGAGATGTTATCATATGTGAATCAACTTTTCTTAGGCAGAGCTCTTAAACCCTGTGGAACAAGATGGGGCAAAACACCCAGATATAATTTTCCTAAGTCTGAGTTTGGCATGCTTAAAGTTTATAAATTTATCTCTGATTTGGGAAAATATGAGGCTCCTGAACTTGCAAAGCTGAGGACTTGTGGAGACCTTTACTGAAGTCAGGATTACTTCATGGGGCCTGCTCAGCCGGCCTGGTCTTGAACACCAGCCATCTTAGAATTGCAGTAATTAGCATTTTCCTGGGGAAATCTCTGGACATTGAAAGTTACAGAATCCGAAATTGTTCATCAAGATAAATTCCCTACTGTATACTCCTCAAATCCTTTTCAGTGTCCTGGATTGAGATATTCTTCATTAGTCTAATCTGATTGTGGTAGATGATGTGTATATGTCATTTCTAGTTACACTGGTTCATAAAAATAGGTTCCATAAACCAAACAAGATCAAGCAACTGTTAATATTAACTGGCCTGAAGAACACTGTGCTTGATACTCAGACCCAATACTTCCTCCAGTCTGATATCAGTTCCTTCCTTTCTTTGGAGATGGTCTCGCTGTGTTGCCCAGGCTGGAGTGCTGATCATAGCTCACTGTTACTTTCGTCTCCTGGGGTGAAGAAATCCTCTCCCCTCAGCCTCCTAAGCAGCTGGGACTACAGGTGCATGCCATTATGCCGGGCTAAGTTTTTTAAAAAAAATTTTGTAGAGACAGGATCCTGCTATTTTGCCCAGGCTGGTCTTGAACTCCTGGTCTCAAGGGATCCTCAGCCTCCCCAGTAACTGGGACTATAGGCTTTGTGTTTGGTTTTGGTTTTGGTTTTGGTTTTGGTTTTTTGAGATAAGATTTCACTCTGTCACCCAGGCTGGAGTGCAGTGGCATGATCATAGCTCACTGCAGCTTCCAACTTCTGGGGTCAGGTGATCCTCCTGCCTCAGCCTCCTGAGTAGCTGGGACTACAGGTACATGCCATTGCGCCTAGCTAGTTTTTAAATTTTTTCTAGAAATGGAGTCTCAATATGTTCCCCAGGCTGTTCTCAATCTCCTGGCCTCAAATCATGCTCCCTACTTGACTTCCCAAAGTGCTGGAATTATAGGCATGAATCACTGTGCTGAGCCTGTGTGTTTTTGAAGGCTAGAATTTTAGAGGATATGTAGACTTGTCTCTAGGCCAATGGTGTTAGTTTTGATGGATGTTTAGTCTCTTATTTAAGGAATTGAAACCTTTTGACATGTTCTATAAATATTTTTTTAGAGCATGCTGTGTAGTGTACTAGGCACTGGGCAAGCAAGAAAGGACACATTTCGAATTATATACATACTTAGCAAATTTTAGGTGCTCAGCAATTACTGATGAATAAATGAGGCTGGATTCCCAGCTCACACAGGTGTCGCTAAAACATGTATTGAAAAGTTGCCAAACAGGTATAATGAGTAGAGAATCCCTGGTATCTATTCCTGAAAAGGTACTAACGAGGACTGAGTAAAAAGTAGATAAATGGGAGGAAATGCTATCCAGTCCCTTATCATGTCTCTCCATTTGCACACCGCTTTGGTAGGGTTTCAGGTGACCAGCCAGAGCCTAAGAAGCATGTGATTTGGCCTGAAAAATCTCACTCTGATTCATCGTCTGCATTCTGTAGATGACTTCTCCCAATTACTAGTGTCAGCATTTTCTATCTTCTATGTTTCCATTTCCATTTATAAAATAATAAGGGCAAAATGCAAGAAAATATTCAAGTCGCTGACCCATTTAAACTCTGTTACGCAAAGGAAGCTGTCCAGGTTGGCGAGAATGCACATCAACTCCTAGGTTCCCTGTGGGTCCCCTCATGGTAGACTGGTGGTGGTTGAGGGGTCCCGGTGTGCAGCAAAGCGTGGGATTTCTGGATGAGGCGGTCACAGATGGCAAGGAGGTTCCAGCCCTGGTTCCTCTGACTAGCAAGTTGCTTAATCCTCCAAGACCTAATTCTGTATGTACAACATGAGCAGGGCTGGGCTCTCTGAGACCTAAAGATCTAAATCATCCACTTAGCAAATGCATTCATGCGGCAGGCAGTCAGTCACGGAACACCCGTGGCATGGCAAGCACTGTTCCAGCTGCTGCGAAACAGCAGTGGACAGACCGACGACAATCCCTGTCTTTCATGTATCAGATAACCCACAAACAAGTGAAAATACATAGCATGTGACCGGTATCAAGGTCGTCAAAAACAAGGAGAACCTGAGAAACTGCCACAGCCAAGAGGAGCCTAAGGAGGCATGATGACATTAGGTAAAAACTGAGGAAACCTGATGAATGACGGACCTCAGTTCATGCCGATGGTGGTGTGTGTGCATGTGTGTGTCGGGTATCAGATGTTGATCAGTGGCCTGGAGAAAAGTGAAGCTGGGCAGAGGAGCAGGGAGCGCAGGTGGGGAAGGTGAGGAGGGCTCTGCTGAGAAGACGACATTTGGATACAGCCCTGGATGGAAGGGAGGGAGCATGCCATGTGGTTACCTGGGGGACAGCAAGTGGCAAGGCCCTGCGGGAGAGAACAATTAGGAAAACTAGAGAATAACTAGGGTTGGTGGCACTTGTGGGGGCAGTGGTGGGACCCCAGGGCCCTAGATCATGGGGAGCCTTCCAGGTCCCAGTGAGGACTTTGGCAGTGACTCTGGCAAGGCCGTGGGCCTTTCTTGTGGCACAGAGCCCTCATGGCCAGGGCCCTGCTTTCACCGCTTTTGCGAGTTGCCGCTAGAGGGCATCGCTGAGCTTTAGAGCAGGGGTCCGCCCCTGGGCCAAATCCTACCCATCCGTTTTTCCACAAAGCTGTACAAAGATGAGCCAGCACTTCTTCCCTCACTCCCCACCCAGTGAGGGGTTTTCATACATTTGTAATACAGATATAATTGTTTTGTCCCATTCTGTGTCCCATTCTGGGATCTTCCTGAATTCTTAAGTGATTTTTGAAAAATTTGTGTACTTCAAAGTTTACCTTTTATACTGTAAAGGTCAATAGGTTTCAGCAAACACATAGATCATGTATCCACCATTACTGTGCCATACAGAATAGTTCCACCACCCTAAAAAAACCCCGTGCTTCACCTGTTCAGCTCCTTCCCTTCCCCTCACACCCCTGCAACCACTGATCTTTTCACCGTCTATAGTTTTGCCTCTTCCAGATGTCATCTAATTGGAATCATATAGTAATAGCCTTTTTAGGCAGGCTTTTCATTTGTAATATGCATTCAAGATTCATTCATGTCTTTTTATGGCTTGATAGCTCATTTCTTTTTATTGCTTAATAATATTCCATGAAATGGATGTACCACAATTTGTTTATCCATTCATCTATTGAAGGGCATCCTGATTGCTTCCAGTCTGGGGCGATTATGAATACAGCTTCTGTAAACATCTGCATGAAGGTTTTCGTGCACACATAAGTTTTCAGATCAGTTGGGTAAATACCGAGGAGTGTGACTGGCATAGTAAGACTGTGTTTAGCTGGGTATCAACCTCTGCTTTTTAGAGTATTATGGAAGGAACTGATGACTTTTTTGGTTGGTGTCTCTTTGACAATGCTATGTTACTCTTTTTCTATTTCTGGAGGCTTGATTGAAATTTCTCCAGAGAAGTATTAAAATTCAAATTGTTTTCAGTGAAATTTAAAATTATGATGGAACTTCTAAGAGCAGATTCTTAAAAATCTTTTTAATTTTAAAATTTATCCCCAGTGATTCCTACCCTGAGAATTTAATAGATCAGCTGTCTTATAAGTTGAGGTAATTGAGATACAACAGTAAAAAGTTAAAAATAATCATACTAGCATTCCTGGAGGCTTTGGGAGTGACAGGTACATTTAATTTGAAATTTTGAGGAAAGTGTTTCAGTGGACTCTCTTTCTGGAGATATTTGAGACATTAGAATCTAAATTATTTCTGACCAGCGCAAAAACTTGAAACATGTTGAAACGTATTGATGTTAAAGAACGAACAAAATGGAACAGGAAAGAGGCTTGGATTTTTTCAGCTTTTAACAAATAATCTAAATTATGAAATTATAATTTTATAATTATTGATTTATAATATTGGCATATAATGTACTGCACATAAAGTGTACTGATTTGAGTTTTGGCTTGTGGATGTCACACTCACTACAACCAAGATAATGAACACACATCAATCACCTCCCACGTGTCCTGGGCCTCTTTGTAACCCATCCCCAGGCAATAACTGATCTGCTTTTATCACTATAGATTAGTTTGCATTTTCTAGAATATTATGTAAATTTATATATTGTGTGCTTAAAAATTATATAAATGGAATCATACAGAAACGACTCTTGGTGGGGGCCAGTTGTTGGCATCTTTCAGCATGATTACCCTGAGATATATATTGTTGGGTGGATCAGGCCTTCATTTCTTCATTGCTAAGTAGTATTTCACTATATGGCACTATGGCCTGAATTGTGTCCTCCCACCCCCCCAGTAATTCATATGTTAACGCCCTAACCCCTAATGTGACTGTATTTGAAAGTAGGGCTTTTAGGAAGTAATTAAGGTTAAATAAGGTCATAAGGGTGGGGTCCTAGTCCATTGGGATTGGTGGCCTTATAACATGAGGAAGAAAAAGATCTCTTTCTCTCTTTCTGCCATTGAGGTCACATTGAGAACGCTGCTGACTGCAAGCCAAGAAGGCCCTCACCAGCCCCTGCCTGTGCTGGCCCCCTGATCCCAGACTTCCAGCCTCCAGAACTGTGCGAAAGTCGATTTCTGTCTTTTAAACCACCCAGTCTACGGTATTTGTTGTGGCAGCCCAAGCTAAGACATGGATGCACCACAATTTGTTTTTTCATTCACCTGTTGGTGGACATTCTGGTTGTTTCCGTTTTTGGCTACTACAATTTGCTATGAACAATTATGTACAAGTCTTTGTGTGGACATATGCTTTCATTTTTGTTGGGTAAATATCTAGGAGTGAACTGGCAAGGTTATATGGTAGGTGTATGTTTTACTTTTTGAGAAACTGCCAAGCTGTTTCCTGGGGCGATTGTACCATTTTCTGTTCCCACCAGCAGCAGCATATGACAGTTCCATTTCCTCCACATCAGTTTGTTTTTTTGAGACAGGGTCTTACTCTGTTGCCTGGGCTAGAGTGCAATGGTATGATCATAGCTCACTGCAAACTCAAAGTGATCCTCCTGCCTCAGCCTCCCTAGTAGCTGGGACTACAAGTGCGCACCACCATGCCCAGCTATCCACATCAGTCCTGAGGCCTGAATTTGGAATTGCTCTTACTTAGGTGTCCCACCCAGAGGCTCATGGCTTGCTGTGGTGTGGCCAGGAGAGCCATGAGCAGGCATACTCTGTATGTTCTCAAATGAGACATTTTGTGCCTATGTTAATTTACTTTCCATGAAAATTTAGAATGACAGTATCTTTCTCTCTCTTAGTTGCCCTTCTTTCATTGCTTTTCCTAGTTTTTTTAACTTGCAGACTTTCTGGGTAGAACTCAGAGTTTCTTGGCTATACAGTATTAAAAAGGAGCCTGGATTTTAGAGTTAGACATACCTGGATTTGAATTCAGGCTTCACAGCTTAGCTGTGTGACAAGTCATGTGACCTGAGCCTAAGTTTCCTCATTTGTTTTTTTTTTAATTTTTATTTTACTTTTTTTTGAGACATGATCACACTATGTAGCCCAGGGTGGAGTGTGGTGGCTATTCACAGGCACGATCATGGCATACTGTAGCCTCGAACTCTTGGGCTCAAGCAATCGTCCCATTTCAGCCTCCTGAGTACCTGGGACTACAGGCATGTGGCTCTGCGCCCGGCTCCTTGTCTGTTTTCAAAAAGTGTGTGTGAAGAGATTGATATTACCCAGGTTGCACAAGTGTTATAAAGCTTAAATATGATACATTGAAAACATCTTCATCAAACATTTGTGACAATATATTAATATCCCAAGATACATTTGTAATTATAAGTTCCATTTTCTATTTGACAGGGTTGACCTACTACCACCCACTAAATGACTAGGAGAGGAACTGAAGTTTTAATGGGTGTCACCAGTTAGAGGGAGGCCACAGAGAATATGGCAAAATATTAATACAGTGATGTTGCCAGGGCTCAGGGTGACCTTACAGTATTTAACAATGTTTGTGCAGGTTTGGCCCTTTGTGCCATAGTGGGGATGTATTTCATGTGCATATTATGTACTTTCAGCAGGGCAATTCCTGCCTGAGTGTGATTCCTCGATGCATCCTATTTGGGAATCCCCAGCCTCCTTAGGGGCTTAGTCTGTTTTTAGGGAGGAGAACAGGAACACACCAAGAGGGATGTTTCTCCGGCTTCTGGGAGTCCAGCCCGTGTATGCTGCCTGCCTTTCTCAGTGCTTGGGCCTCAGCATTTGAGGACGGTGGCAAGGATGCTGCCTTTTGGCCTGCGGAATCCTTTGTCCAGCTGGCCGAAGTGCACTCAGAGTGCCTGGGGCTTTCCCTCCCACGGAGAAGCGGGGAGTTATTCTTTGATGGCTGGGCCAGACTGCTTATCTGATGTCACTGGAGTTTGAAAGCTTGTCCTGAAATGAGTAGTCAGACGATTGACATTAGCATGGTCAGGTAGGCTGGGGCCGGAAATGTGAGGGAACTGGGAAGGGTGGGTGTTGGTAGGCATGGGATTTGTTTTGCCAGGTGGGGGTGTCTTGAGGCCTTCTCTACTCCGCCTGACCGCTGGGTTTCAAATACCCTGCAGCGTTTCTCCTTAGAGCCGGCTGGCTTTCTTGGCATCAGTCAGTTTAGTTGCTAGGAAGCCGAATAAGGCAAATGCAACTTCCTTTTGACTTACTCACATTGAACCATCTGCTTATTCCTTCTCATGGCCTTCAAACTTGGCTAGGATCATCGGGAAGAGGGTCGAGTGGAGCATCTGTGCTCATCCTTTCTGGAAGTGGAATGCATTCTAATAACTCTTTAACCCTCTCAGTCCAGATTTATGATAGTTCATCCTGCTCAGCCCCTCGCTTCTTTCAGCTAACAATTTGGAGCAGGCATTTTCTTCTTAGGGTTCGCCCCTTATTTTGTCTTAGATTTAGAACTACGTTAATCACACAACTCTTAAATGAGGAGGATGGCGACATGTATGTCAAAATGTATTTGGCATGTATATATATAAAACAGTGGTCTTACCCGAGGATGTTTAACACTTGGAATGGATGCACATGAGGCATGTAAGAATTTTCTTTTATAAGCTCCATTGTGGAGTCAGTATCAGATACATTAAAGGTGGGAGACAATCCCCCAAATTTATGGTGATATTGGTGGAGCATCTATCAAAGAGAAGTTTTAAACAAAATCAGTGATCCTTATTTTTGTAACTCCCAGCTACTACCAGCATTGCATATTTATTTTTAGGTTTAGTTCAGTTGAGTTGGGCAAATCCGATGTGTCATGCTGAAGCGCCTTTCTCTTGGTGAGTTTATAGTAAATGGTCTTTTCCTGTGACAGAGCTGTGCCTTCAACTGTCAACTCTGCAAAAGCACTTGAACAAACAAACTAGGCAAAAAGAGAAAATAGGTATTACAAAATAGAGTAGAGGTTCTGAAAAAAAAATCTTGAGAAAAGCCGTTGTTCGAGTTCTTAAAATCCAGTTTAACTGAAGATTTAACCACCTTTGAGTGTACCAGAACTGTGGAAACTAATGTTATGAACTATGGGAAATAATTTCTTCTTAAGTGTAATTTTGTCTTTGTTGGGTTTTTTTTATTTTTTAGCAGCAAGCCATATAAACCTTTTCTGCCAACTTCTTACTCTCCCCACGAGGGCTACTTAAAGGAGGGTGAAGACATGCCAAGGTAAAACTTTATTGTGTGGCTCCCTTTGCTAAAAGCTTTAGTGGTAATTCAAATGCGTTCTTACTGTGCAGACTTAGGTGTTTCTTAAAATTGATGTCGTTAATATTTGCTTTTAGGACATCCCTCAGGTTAGGTTGATCATATTAAGCTATTCTGCTTTAATTTTTACCTTTCCATAGTCATTTAGATGCTAGTAACTAAAATATGCCTGTGGACTGAAGGGACTCAGCCCCCCAGCCCTTTCTTTGTGGTGGTGTTTGGTCAGCTCTGGGGGGCTACCCACTTGTAGGGTCATCTGTAGCAGACCCTCAGATCCCTTCTTCCACCTCCACAGCTCCACACCCTTTTTGTGCTACCATCTAACCATTGGTATATGCTCAAATATGTGAGTTTATTTTATTATGAGGCAAGTCATTACTCCAGAGCCAAATATAAATATAAACCCCTTAAAAATGGTTTACTTTTTACCTAAGGAATGCATAGACATGTAAAAACATCTGATAATAAAAAGTGAAAATCCCTTTTCAGAACTCTTCTAGTTTTTCTCCCTTGTTTTTAACTTAAATGGCTTACACTGGTAAATTATCCTGAAACTTGTTTTTTTCACTTAACGGTGTAGAGTTAACATGGAGGATAATTCATCCTCGCTGTTCTGGACCACAGTGTGGTATTCCGGGGTATGTAAATCACTTTCGAAGGCTACTTTATTTCATTTACTCTTTTATATTCAGCAGTGGAGCTCTTCCAAGTAACTAAACAGGTAAATCAACATGGCAGTTCCACATTCTTGCTTTGGATCTTTCTCTGTAGTTTTGGTAAAATCAGTTTTCCTTGAACTGTATTTGAATTGATTTTTATATATATGAACCTTGACAGGGCCTCTCTCTTGCCTGCATTAAAGATGAGATTTGTGTCAGATTAGATTAATAATTCAAAATTGAAAAATGCTTTCCTCCACTGCGGAAGCACTTGGAAGTATAGAATTCAGGAGTGACTGTTAATGGAGGTTAGTTTCTCTCAGGTGACGTTTCCTGAAAATGAGACCTAGAATGGCTGCACCGTTAGACGATCTTCTGAAGGAGATTTTCTTAGCCCTGGTCTGAAAGAAACCTAAAGGCAGAGGTGGATAATGCTGGCACCGTTCTAAGGGTGTCACCTGTGTGCATTCACTTAACACTTGGAGGTTCTGTTAATAATCCCCATTTCACAAGTGAGGGGACTGGGGCATGACTATGTTAAGTAACTCATTCAAGGTTACCCAGCTTGTAAGCGACAGCTGAGATTCAAAGCCAGACAGTTGCGATTTCAACGCTGCGTTGCCTGGACGACCCCGTACCGGCTCCTCAGGCGCCTTTCAGTTGCCTCTAGTTGCCTGGTGGCGGCGGCCAGTTTCCCCAGCACTTCGTTAAAATGAAGCGTGTGGCGTTCGAGGGGAGGCCAGCAAGAGCAGAACGCAGCAAGGGTTAGAAAGCAGGGAGCTGAAGGAGTGGCCTCTGGAAGCAGTGGCCAGCGTTTTCAGAGAGCGGACAGAGGTAGGCCCGCCTGTGTGCGGGACGCCCTCTGTGTGGCGCGGGACCCTCGGGGCGGCGGGCGGGGGCGGGGGGGGCGGACTCGGGCGGAAGCCTTGCACGGAAGTCTGGCAGGAGGCTGGATGTGGACAACCCGAATACGAATCACAAAGCGGGAAGCGAAGGGATTGTTCGTTGGCGGCTTGCTGAGTAGTCACGGTTTGGCGAGGGTGCGTGGTGGCCACTTTGCCACGCCGCCCGCCGCCTCCTGCGAGTAAACAGCTAGTGGCCGCCGCCGAGGCGCCTCTCTCCCTGTCAGGACGCACCTTGCGGACAGGAACGGTGTCTGGATGCCGGGGTCGGCAGTAAAAACGCCTGATTTAGGGTACCGAGTGCATCTAGCTCCCGCTTTCTTCTGTTACATCACTGCCAAGGGGACTACTTTAGACGGCTAATAGATTACCCCGCATCTGTGAGCTGTTTTGCGTGTGTTGAGCAAGGGGAAATCGCTCGCTCACAGGCGCTGTGGAGCGTTTAGGAGTAAAGGGAGCAGTTCTTGTTGACTAATTTTTTACCCATATCCAATGAAGACCTTCTGAGATGAGCACCCTCCCTTTTAAAGATGAACATTTCTGAAATTATCTCAGATCCTTTAAACACCTAAAGTATGAGTATACTCTGTCTACCTGGTTTATGAGTCTTACTTGACAAGGATCAGTGGCTCCGAACAGTACTTTTCATCACAGCAAGCAAGGGGAAATGAATGGGAAAAGGCAGGAAATCCTAGAAATTCATAATATTCTAATATGAGAAATTATTTAGTGTCATCTTACCTCTAAGAAGACACAGCCTTAAGTGACTATAGATTGTGCCAGATGATCTGGTATTTGTTTTTTGGTTGGGGGGCTACATTTAGGGGGGAAATATATCGACACAGTATTTGAAAAAATATTTTTTTGCATCCAACAGCATTGAAGAATTATGGGGGAATGTGGCTGATTATTCAAAAGGGAATAAAGATAATCTTGATGGATACCAGTATTCTCCATTAGGTAAGAGTCCTGTCGAAATTCTAATTATAGTTTCTTGTCTTTGTGGCCACGTTGTCTTTCATTTACCCTTTTGTTAGGAGATCCTGAAAAGATTTCTTTTTGGCCATGCAAAAGCATGAATGCATCAATGTTTTTCAGATATTGCCAGCGGCACGGACACTCGGAGAGAGGTTTTCCTGCACTTTGATCAAGTGGTTCAGAAAGAGCAGGACCAAGTGAGGCCTTCAGATTGCATCATTGTTTCTATCGACAAAGAACAGAGGTAGCTTTATTGCTTTTTAGTGTGTTGAATGAGATTGTGTACAAACTGAATAATTAAGTATTCAGCCGTGGGTACATGAGTCAATGAGAGTTGGGCCTCCTGAAATGCTCTGTTAGAACACTGCTTTAGGAATTGCAAGAATGATGCTGTTGGGTTGACCAAACCGGTGGGGACATTTCTAAAGATTACTGTCTTTTATTCAGCTTTTCTGCATGGCTTGAGTATTTTACGATGATTTCTATCAATTCTTAATCAGAAAAGAACCAAAGCTATTTTGGGGGGTAGGGAGTACGTACCACGTGCCAGGTACTATTCTGGGCTCTGGGGCTACTTTAGTGCACATGGCAGACAACACCCTGGCCCCATGGCGCTGATAGGCTAGTGTACTACATATGCCACGAAGGTGGCTTCACTGAACTTTCAGAGAAGGGTTCCCCTCCTTTCTTAACTACTTCTTGAATTCCTCCCAGCCTTTGTCCATGCTGTTTCTTCTTCTGTCTGGCATGCTTGTTCCTCTTCTCCACCTGCCTAACTCATGTGAGCCACTCAAGCCCAGTGGCAGCCTGGTCCTTGGGGAGTCCTTCCTTGCTGCGCCTGCCCTCCAGGCTGTGTCCAGCTCTCTATCAGGCCCGCATGGTGCCCTGATCTCAGGCACCGTTGGCTAACACTTTCCTTGCTGTCAGCATTGTGAGTTTGCTTCTATCCCTTATCCTGAGGGCAGACAGGAACTTAATATGTGATGATAACTGTGACTGTGGATTATGTCAGGTTTCATAGTACTTGGCAGAGAGCCTGGGATGTAGACGAACAGGTGGTTGGAGGGATGCACACTCGGTCTGAGCTAGGTAGGTACTCACAGAGTGATACTGATGACCCAGTATAGGGGACCAGGAACACACAAACACAAAACACAGCTCTGCATTAAGGCAGTATTGGGCCTTCTCACTTTTTCATATGCAAATCTGCAATCTTAAATTAAGATGACTCAGAATTTTTATTGATATCCCCCTTACAGAGATCTACTTTATTTGTAGATACCATCTTTTCTCTAAGAGTTTTTGCAAGCAGAATTATAGCTCCATCTCATTTGGAGGGTATTTGGGTTGGACCTTGGGAGACAGTGTACTAGAATAAATGAGGTCAGTCACAGCATGGGAGGATAGGAGAGGGCACTTCCTTTTACGTTAGAAAATGATGGAATTTCCCTTTAATAATTGAAAGACAACTAGATGTGCCCTGGATTAATTTGATCATATAGTAATTTAAACCAGTTTTGAACCCAGAGGCAGTAAAGACTCAGCATGCATAGTAGCTTTGTTTCCGTAGCATTTAGCGACTTTGGTACCACACGCTGTATCAGCCAGGGCCACTGCATTAATGTTTGACTAGATTAGCTTTCTCAAAACTTGTGGCAAGCGTCACATCTGACTTGGAGCATCTTGTGATTCTTTTAGAATTGTCGCTGATTCCAGCTGCCACTGGACTTGTATAACCCTGGTATTCTTACCGCCTTCCTATCTCCAGAGCCAGGCCGGCTGGTGTTAATTTGAGGCAGTCTTTTGTAGTGAAGCAGGGTACTGGAGCTTGTGTTTCTTCTCCTCCTCCATCTGGAGTGGCGTTTAGAGCTCCTGCTCAGATGTCCCCCAGCCTCTGCCTGGCGTTCCGCAGTTCTGGCAGTTGGCCATGGATTAGGATAGTTGGGTGGATGCAGCTTAGGACTCTTCTGCTGCTGGGTAGTCCGCAGCTGCTGGGGACTCTGAACTAGAGCATGCTGCTTGCTCTGTTGTCACTTTGATGTCAGGAAGATTTGTAGTGATAAATTAGCTGGCTAATTCATTCCTTTTTACTCCAAAGCAGTAATTCATTTTCAAATCATGTCATCCAATGTGAATTATTTTTGTGATACTTTTGAATTATAGGCTGTCACTCTGTAATTATGAACCATGTCTTGTTTTTCTTGTTTTCCTCTTGAATTTATTTTCTGAAATCATCTGTACTTTCCTAAATTGACAGAAAGCATTTTTTGTGTCATCATAGTAATTTTTTTTAAGAGATGGGGTCTTACTCTGTCACCTAAGCTATAGTGCAGTGGCATTATCATAGCTCACTGTAACCTTGAGCCCTGGGCTCAAGTGATCCTCCCATCTTAGCCTCCTGAGTAACTGGGACTATAGGCATGCACCACCATCCCCAGCTAATTTTTAAAAAATTTTTTTGTAGAGACAGGGTCTCACTACATTGCCCAGGCTGGTCTCAAACTCCCAGTCTCAAGCAATCTTCCTGCCTTAGCCTCTCACAGTGCTAGGATTACAGGTGTGAGCCACCACATGCTGGGCCATCATAGTAATTTTTAATTCACGAAACATACATTTAATGTGCACCTGTTATATGTAAAGCTCTATGCTGGCACAGTAAGGAACATAAAGATAATTAGGTAACAATTCCTATTTGTAGAATGTGTAGTCTAGTAAGATAAAATGTGCTATAAACAGAGTATACAAATGAGAGAAAGTGGATTACCATTCTTTGTGGTCCGAGGAGATTTCAGGGAATAATGTCATTTGAGTTGGGCCTTTGAGGTGAGGGCTGGAAAGTGTCCAGCAAACTGACTCAGGTGGTGGTCGGGGGAGAACAGCTGGAAGAAAAGTGTGGGGAGAGTTTATTGTCCAAGGATCATAAGAAATTACATTTGGGAAGAGAATAGGACGTTTGAAGCTCAGTAGGCTACAGAGCCTGTTCAGATAGGTTGAAGCTGTGTCTTGCCAGGACTCTGAGTGCTAGGGTAAGGAGTTTAGGATGTTGAGCAGTTACTATGGCATTTTTGAAAATAATACTTTTAACAAGATTACTTAGGGGCTGAGGTATAGAATGGATTGGAGCAGGAAAAGGAATTGCAGATAGAATATGTGGTAACAGCTTTTGCAGGTTTCTAAGCAAGTACTGGGCAAGAATGGCAGCTAAACTCAATGGAGAGGTCTAGGACAAATTCCCTGGGACTTGAGATCAGGGGCTGAGGAAATAGAGATGAAATGACTTCGGGTTTTGATCCAAGATTAGTTACAGTGTGGTTGATGTTGGCTGAGACGGCTAACTCCAGTGTCATTCCTCCACTCGTTAGCGGGGGATCGTCTTGATGGTAACGACCACGAGTGTGGGTCTGTCCTAGGAACTAACTGGAGATGAGCACTCTCTCATGTTTTGGAATATAACGGTCTCATCTATTCTTTAAATCTTTAATTTTCTTTTGTGGTCTTTCATTTGAAATGACTTCATCAAATAGCACTTGAAAGCTTCCATTCTGAAAAAGGACATTCATGGTGCTTACCCAGTGTAACATATCGAGCAAAAACACATCCTCTGCTTTCTCTATAAAATTATATACATAGTCAAGCATATGAGGACATTGCATTCAAAAAAGTAAGTTTCCTTTTTGTCAGAGTTGCCTCTGGTTCTTTTAACTGATTCCACCAGACAGATTGCACAGCCTTAAATGTTTAAAGTGTGTCCACAAGTGAAACAAGTTGTGGGACATGACTTTAACAGGAAATATAGCATCTTACCTAGAAACATAGTAAAAATGTAGCATCTTAGCTCTCCCTTACTTAAATTTGTGGTACATCAAAGTATTTACATAACAATTGCTGGTGACATAGATTCTTTTGTTGATTGAAAGTAACCTGCCTTTTTCTTGTGTGTGTGTGTTTTGTTTTTTTTAAGGGAATATATGGCAGTCATAGGTCACCGCTTGCAGGAGCATGGCCTTGTGGTGGGAACACTCCACCTTGCGTCTGCGTCGGCTCTCGCTCGCACACTCCAGGAAGTGAAGGATGATGGTTCCCCATTTTGCATTCTTGTCGAACAGTCTAATGTAAAGTTTTTTTCTTGCACCATAATTATGCTTCATGAGTCTATCAAAAGTAAGTTTAGATTGATCTAGCCCTATCACTTAAAATATATCCTGCTTTAAAAATGTAATATTTTTTCTTTGTATGCTGGGAAACTTTGATGGCTTACGTTGGTCAGTAACTAAATTGAATCTAGTTGAGGAACGAAAGATTTGAGTAGGTGTTACAAAATACTCTTCTGTGGATTACTGATGATTGAAACTTAAGTCATCTTTATTGCTTCTTAAGAATCCAAAGCATCTTATCCAAAATATTATGTAACTGATTCAGTTCTCTTATGTAGAATTTTTGACCAAATCTCATCACTAGCTTTTCTATCCTGAGTGATCCCCACATTCTCTGAGACTCCCTTTATTACCAACTTTGCCTTTTCTGTGATATCTCATCCATTTCATTGTTCTTAGGCTCACGAAAATGCACAAAAATTAGCTCCCTTTTCCTCCTTAGAATACATAGACTTAGGAAGATGCACACCCTAGACCAACCTTCTTTTCTCTCCTGGTCAGATCTGCTGCTTCCATCTTGTCCTCGCCCCATCCCCTGCCCTGGACAATAGATGGACACTGGGAATGGTATTCTTCCCTGCTGCAGGCACCTAGACTGGTGTTCCTCTCCCCTTGAAGAGGGAAGAGGGCTGCCTTGTGGAGGGCCACCTTTATAGTTTACCTACGGTCATACCCAGACAAGCATGGGTTTCCCAGTCCTCTCTGGTTTGCAGAAGTTCCCGGTACTATTCTACTCAGTCCAGACATACTGAGCGCCTTCTGTATGCCAGGCACTGTGCAAGATGTCAGGCCAACCCTGCTTCCTTTCTCTGCCCAGGTCAGACATGCTTCTCCAACAGTCCCTGGGTCATCCATCCTGGTTCATGTATTCTTAGCAGTGCTAGGTTGTCATCGCTAAGTTGGGAGACTTTTCCCTTAAGCATAGGGAGAGATTTATATCATACCTATAGCTTGTAGGGCCTGCAGAGAAGTGAGTATAAGATTAGTGTTCTTCACACATATCACACATCCCAGCCATAATGTTGGGTCTGAAAAGAGAAAAGTAAAGAACACTTGCTTCCTGTCATCTCAGGGACGCCAGGACATCTTTTATTCTGACTGTTCCATTTACTTTGCTTCTACAGGGACACCCAGACCCAGCAGGCCAGCTCTTGCTCAGTACTGTGTTCGAGAATGTGAAATTATGGTTTTTCTAAGCTAATAAATGGCTATTTTATAAATCTAACCCACATTTATATCATGCATAAGTTTTGAAAATGCAAAAGAACACATACTTTCAGTAAATATAATACAAATCCCAATCTCCTGGGGTGGGAATGGGGAATAGTTTAATTTGAACTGATTGTGAAAAGGACTAATTACATCTCATTACTTAAGTGTTCACATTCATGCAAGGTCATTTAGGAAATTATCACTAAAGTAAATGGGTTGAATAATTTGTTGGATACCAAAATACTTTTTAAAAAATGAGTACTACTTCAAAAAGTATATAATCTATTTTTAACATGTTGCAAATTCGGAAAATAGTTTCATCATGTCCGGAATAGCATTAATAGGAACATACTTCATTTGTCGTCCATGCATTTAATCACTGAACTCAAATAATAAATAAAAAGAACATTTGTTTTCTCCTAAAGCTACATCTCTTTTAGTACCATTAGTCTTAGCTGGACTCTCTTGCACGGTGCTTTGTAGCTAACAGTCTGTTTCATACTTTGCATGCAGCCATTACGCAGAGATACGTGGTGCTGCTTCTGTGCTGAGACGAACATTTAAAATCGTCAATGAAACTTCAGAGCCTGAAGGCAAATATGTATTCATATTTCTTCCTAAATGTAACCTTCATAAGCACAGTTTAAGATTTAGCCAAATACTGTAATCTGTCCTGCAGCTCTGCAGTGTCCCTTGGGTCCCAAATTTGTTCAGAACCCAATGATATATGGGAAGACAGGATCGGGGACTCCCATCTGAGATTAAACTTTTAGTAAGTCATATTCTCAGCAGATAAACCTGGGAGAGATTAGAAGACGTCTGTGCCTTGACTATAACCACTACCTTATTGGGAAGCCATTCTTGGTACCTAGCGTTTATTTTATGCATAATATTTAGAGCCTGGAGCTCTGCTGACCTGACCTGGAAGGGCTTTTCACATGGTGCAAGATGCCACAGGGCTGAGTCAAAGACAGCAGACCCAGCAGAGGACGCGGGTTGCTCATACACTGCAGTGACCATACCGGGAAGCCTGGCACCAGCATGTCTGTCTGTCTGTCTGTCTGTCTGTCTGCCTTTTGTTAATGTATTGCCTGTACAAAGAAGAGAAATGAATGCTACAGGGTTTATGGTGAAAGCAGCAGTCCCTTGCTGCGCTCTTATCTCACCCCACTCTACTCTGCAAAGGCTGCCGTTCTCAGCTCCTGGTCGTTCCTTCTGCGAATCATGCTCATCTCAGTCGTGTACCCCGATGCTGGAACCAAATAAAACATCTTTCCCTTGAGAGGTTGTTTGTTTGCTTGTACTCTTTGAGTAGCTAGCAGCATGCGTCCTTTTTTAAGGCTAGGTTTATTTAGACACAAGGATTTTCATCCACACGTGTCCCGTCTATGCCCGCCACGCCCCGTCAGCTCAGCCTGAAGCTTCCGATTGTGAAACGGGGGCTCACGTGGAAACAGTAAGCCAAGCTGCAGTGTGTTATAATTTTGAAACAGAACATAATGTTTGATATTGAAATCTGACGGGGTACCTGCTGTTGAGGGTCCCAGGCACTCGAATCAGTGGACAGTCACATCTGTACCAAAAGCTGTAACAGTCTGCACAACTTGCAGTTAGATTAGCTATGTTTTCTGATTGTTTTTCTCATCTTTTTGTAAATGTGTCTTTTGAGAAATCAGGGCACCTGTGTGATACTAGGCTCTTTCTTGTCCCTAGTACATCGTCATATGCCCCTGGGGAAGGCGCTGGTGCTGGTGGCTGAAGAATTCAAGAGGGTTCTCGCTAAGCGGGAGTGGCAGGAATGTGCCGGGGGCTGTCAGAGGGCTGGCGGGCTGGTGGGGGACGTCCTGGCACGGGGGCGCCTGGCCGGCTACTCCGTGCCTTCCGGCATCCAGCACCTTCTCCTCCTGTTATACGAGGGAAAACATCTGTACAGGGACGAGCTGAGCCTGCTCATTGACTACCTGAACACCAGGAGAGGACAACTGGAAGGTATTTGGCACTGTCCCTTTTCCTTCCCCATTTCAAACCCCAGAAAGTCTTGCTCCTGCAAATCCACGTACGAAAGAAAACTAGAAAATTTTCATTCAGTGAGAGAATATGCTTCTGTAATATGTATATAATACAAAGATAGCTGATTTGAACATGTTTCATGTAGGAATACACTATTTTAATGTTTAACCTTTATAGACTAAAATGCTTCTCCTGAAGCTAAATTTTCTTTGAACCAGATTTTTATGTTTTATTTAAAAAAATTTAAAACCCTAGAACACAGATTCAAGTTGCCCTGAATCTATGCTCCTAAACCAGATTTTTAATATATAAATAGAATGACCTCTCTGTATAGATGGGCACATAGGAAATCGCTCCGCTCCCTGACAGTTTCTTTTCCTGATTCAAGGTTTCAGTTTTTGTTAATTTAGACATTTGTAAGAAGACCTTCAAGTACATGGTAAATGTGAGAACGCAGTTCCTAATCTTAAAGATTTTAAAAGAGCATTCCAGTGACAAGTCAAACTCTTTAAAGTAGTGACTTTTTAGTTTGCTTGTTTTAAGTAAGTAAGAAGAAAATAATAATTACTTGTCCCTTATAGGAAAAAGTAGCTGCTTATGTTATAGGGCCATGTTAAAGCTTTAAAGAAATTGTTCATCTTATAAAATATAGAATTTTATTTTTGTATGATTTTATCACACTCACTTTCTCAGGATGCCAGAACCCATACATTTGAAACACAGCAGTCTTGTTTCTTTTTGGTTATAGGAAGCTGTGAGTCAGCAGCAGAGAAGGTCTTTCTTGGCTAGCCTGAGTTCTTTACGCAGCTTGCCGGCCTTGTCTGCGGCTTCTGCCGACCGTTTGTTTCCTCCGTTTTCCAGGCTTGGAGATGCTGGACCCTTCAGCCAGCAGTGAGCATGCCTCGCTTCAAGGCAGGAGCACCCCCGTGGTGGGCAAGCCGCCTCCCCTTCTTCCACCCACTGGCAAGAGGCTCTTTTTAGGTGCTCCTGCCCCAGTTCCTGGCAAGTCCCCTCTGTTAGGCGACAGGCCAGGAGGAGGTCTCCTTCCACCGCCAGGTCAGTGCTTCCCTCTGGGAGCAAGAGGGATGTGTGGCCCTGCTGCTGCTCTGAGAGCTCCCCTGGGAGTGGGGCGGGTTAGAGCAACGGCAGCGTGTGTGGTCACGTTGGCAATGAATGCAGAGATTTCAGAACACCAGAAGAGACACTTTAGGTTTCAGTAGGTGCTGTTCCTCTTGAATGAGCTGCCTGCTTTATTGCAGGGAGGGGTTGAGAGCAACTCTTCACCCAGGTTTGTGGCCACAGTCACAGCCACTTGAACTGAGTTCCCATAATAAGCACTCTGAATTCAGTAGTGTTTTTGAGGCTTTTTTCAGAGTAGCAACATTTGCCTAAAATGAGGTTGTATAATTGCTGTGGATTTATTCTATTGTAAGTTCAGGAACCCAACTCAGGTTACCTTAAACAAGAGAGAGACTAGTTTGATTGGTGTGACTGGGAATTCTGGGCATTAGCTAACCAGGTCTCATGGATCCTTTGCTCCAGTGGGGTCATCAGACCTCCATCTCCCACCTCTGGGAGGCCTGGGGGAGTCTAAGCACTTGGGTGCAGATGCCCAGCCAAGCCCGGTGTTCAGTCCCGTGCCTTACTCATGCCTCTGTGAGACCTGCTGCACCCACTGTCTGAGCCTGTCCTGGCTTTGGGGTAAAGAGTTTTAGCCCCTTTGGAGGTACCTAGGATGCAGCTCCCTTCACTTAGTCGATCTTCCCTCTGGTCTTCCTCCTGCTAATCTTTGCTGGCATCTCTGCTGTACTCTCATCCCTCTCCTGTTCTTCTGTGTCCTGGCAGTGGGAAGGGGAAGGAACTAGGTGAGCATGTTTTCAATCTGCCATGTTTAAAAGGCAGTTGCCAGTGAAGTCTTTGTGGAAAGGCGGCTTTCACCTGGACCCTAAATAAAATGTGGACCTGGGGATGTCTTTGTGCATAAGAGTCAAATATTACTTTGACCTTTTAGCTTCTTTTTTTTTTTTTTTTTTTTGAGACAGAGTCTCGCTTTTGTTGCCCAGGCTAGAGTGAGTGCCGTGGCGTCAGCCTAGCTCACAGCAACCTCAAACTCCTGGGCTCAAGCGATCCTTCTGCCTCAGCCTCCCGAGTAGCTGGGACTACAGGCATGCGCCACCATGCCCGGCTAATTTTTTTTCTATATATATTTTTAGT
>CM052442.1:89847858-89862365 GCA_028533085.1 Varecia variegata | reverse complement strand
CAGACTTAAACCTCAGGAGTGAAACTATTAGAATTCTAGAAGAAAATGTGGGAAAGACTCTTACAGACATTGGCCTAGGCAAAGAATTTATGAAGAAGACCCCAAAGGCAATCACAGCAACAACAAAAATAAATAAATGGGACCTGATTAAATTGAAAAGCTTCTGCACAGCCAAAGAAACTGTCACGAGAGTAAATAGACAACCTACAGAATGGGAAAAAATTTTTGCATGCTACACATCCGATAAAGGACTGATAACTATAATCTATTTAGAACTCAGGAAAATCAGCAAGAAAAAATCAAACAACCCTATCAAAAAGTGGGCAAAGGACATGAACAGAAAATTTTCAAAAGAAGACAGAAGAATGGCCAACAAACATATGAAAAAATGCTCAACATCTCTAATCATCAGGGAAATGCAAATCGAAACTACATATGTCTTTTGTGATAGCTTTTATTTTGGAAAATTTCAACCTATAGAAAAATAAGAGTATAATACATTCCCATATAATTTTCACACACATTCACCAAAATTATTGACATTTTGTCTCTATGTATACATAAAGACATTTTGTCTTTATGTATTTTTATATGTAGAATTCAGATATATATGTATAGAATTTCTGAAATCTTTTTTGCTCATTTAGCCATTTGGGAATAAGTTGCAGTAAGTGCTGTTCACACCCGGATACTTCCCCACTTATCTCCTAAAAATAAGGATATTATTCAATTAATTAACCATAGTGCAATTATCAAAATCAGGAAATTTAATATTGATACAATGTTATTATCTATGTATATGTATCACATTTCACCAACTCTCCCAGTAGCATCCTTTCCAGCAAGTTTTTCCTCACTCCAGGATCCAATTCAGGGTCACATAATACATTCAGTTGTCAAGTCTTTTTGAGTTGTTTTTTTTTTTTTAAAGACAAGGTCTCACTCTCACCCAAGCTGGAATGCAGTGGCAAGATCATAGCTCAGTGTAACCTCAAACTCCTGGGCTCAGGCGATCCTCCTGCCTCAGCCTTCCAAGTAGTTGAGACTAGAGGTGCAAGTCACTGGCCCCAGCCAATTTTTTAATTTTTTGTAGAGACAGGGTCTCACTATGTTGCCCCAGCTGGTCTCAAAATCCTGGCCTCAAGTGATCCTCTTGCCTCAGCTTCCCAAAGCACGGGGCTTACAGGTGTGAGCCACAATGTCCAGCCTGCGTTCCTTTACTTTTAAAGAGTATAAGCCTATTGTTTTGCAGAACACCTTCAATTTGAGTTCTATATTAAGTTTTCCAATTACTTTCCTTCTACAATAAGTGACACTGGTTTTTCATTTATAGTCATGTAGTTTCCTTTTAAAATTTAAATAAATTTGAAAGTCAACCTAGGGCCAGGCGTGGTGGCTCACCCCTGTAATCCTAGCACTCTGGGAAGCCAAGGCAGGAAGATCGCTTGAGGTCAGCAGTTCAAGACCAGCCTGAGCACGAGCGAGACCCCCGTCGCTACTAAAAAGAGAAAAAATTAGCTGTGTGTTGTGGTGTGCACCTGTAGTCCCAGCTACTCAGGAGGCTGAGGTGGAAGTATTGCTTGAGCCTGGGAGTTTGAGGCTTCAGTGAGCTATGGTGACACCACTGTACTCTAATTGGGGCGACAGAGTGAGACTCTGTTTCAAAAAAAAAAAAAAGGGGAGGCAACCTAAAGAAAAATAGGAAGTAAATAATAGTACTAGAGAAGCAAGAATCTGGCAAAAATGGTGCCGGTTGTGTGTGAATGACTAAAGTTAGGAAAATCTAGTGAAATCTGCAGACTCTGCAGGTTCTGCGCTGTCATCATCTCTTGGTCCCTGGTGGTGGGGGAGGCCAGGGTGGGCCATAGCCCTGCTCCGGCCTCGGGTCTGTGAGCTGGGGGTGCCCACGCGTCTGCTCCCGGCACCGGCGGCCTCTGCAAGTGGGGTCATCCCTTGTCCCCGCACAGCCCGAGAGGGTGTCTCCTCTGGAGCCCCTGTCGCCCCCGTCCTCCAGGCTTCCGGGCTTGCCGAAGCTCCGCCCCACCGTGAAGCCTTCCCTTCCCGCGGGAGCAGGCCGGCTGACCGCCGCTACCGTCCACCCTGAAGAGAATCCTGCTTTTTCTCTCGAGAGTTTTTTGAATGATTTATTCAGTCTTTTCTTTGGTGAGGTTCGTGTCTTAGGTCTCCAAGTTCCAGGCGGGCAGGGACCCACTCTCATTCTTCAGCGTCTGCACTGAAGCTCTGGCCTTGAGCACGGCAGGTGTCCAGGACCCGCAGCCTGTCCCCGCGCTCCCTCCCTCAGGCCCGCGTCACCCTTTGCCTGACGTCACCGCCGGCACTCCAGGCCCCACTGACTGCCGTGGTGTCGTTTTATGCCACCGACTCAGTGTTCTGGAAACGGTGTACATCTAATCCAGTCACCCCTGTGCTTTGCAGCACCCCGCACACTTAAAACCTTTCACGCCTAGGCCGGGCGCGGTGGCTCATGCCTGTAATCCTAGCACTCTGGGAGGCCGAGGCGGGCGGATCACTCGAGGTCAGGAGTTCGAGACCAGCCTGAGCAAGAGCGAGACCCCATCTCTACTAAAAATAGAAAGAAATTAGCTGGACAACTAAAAATATATATAGCAAAAATTAGCCGGGCATAGTGGCACATGCCTGTAGTCCCAGCTACTCGGGAGGCTGAGGCAGGAGGATCGCTTAAGCCCAGGAGTTTGAGGTTGCTGTGAGCTAGGCTGACGCTACGGCACTCACTCTAGCCCGGGCAACAAAGAGAGACTCTGTCTCAAAAAAAAAAAAAAAACCTTTCACGCCTATAGAAGTGTTTTTCAAATTAGAGACGCAGCCCCCGGGGGTCTTCAAACGTGTATCAAGGTGAATGTGTGTTCTGTAAGGATCTTTTAATTTTGTGTTTCGGTTTTAATGATAAGCTTTGAGACATTTTTAATGAAAGCTTATGCTGGATCATCAAGATCACTACTTGATAGCAGAACCTGTTGTGCGATTTCCGCGTCCACATTGCTGTTGGGTTTGCTCTGGGGCCAAGAGCACATCCAAAGTGGTAGAGTTTTAACCGGTCATGCAGTGTTTTTCTCATATTTGGGCTGGGGACACGTTTGTGTGTACTCGTGTGCATGCAGGTTGAGAAGCACTGGCCCACGGTTACAACCGCATCCCTGAGCCCGGCTTACAGGGGCCTCCCTGCTCAGGGGCATGGTCACCTCTCCATGGACAGTGTAAGCCCTGTCCGTGTGGATCCTCCCTGCCTCCACACCCTTTAACGCATCCTTTCCACCTGTCCAGGCTCAGCCGGTCCTCTCTGAGGATGGCTCAGACTTCCCAGAGGTGGACGTTTCCTCCTGAGTTTCTGTAGTTCCTGCAATGCCCTCAGTGACAGCGTCTCATTGGTGTCATCAAGGGTCCACCTCTCTGTCTCCCCAGCAGACCGTGAGCCCCCAGGGGACAGGACTATGCTGTCTGCCTTTTTGTATTCCCAACACCTAGCCTGGAGCCTGGAATCCGACAGGTGCCTGATACGCACTTGTTGCGTGTTTTGCTGAGGACCGAGAGTTTGCGATTGCACCAGATACCCTTGGAGCTCTCCTCCCATGGTAGCCTCGACTGCTGCGTCTCAGGGAGCTGGCAGATTTGCTGCTGTGGTTGACTGTCTATCTCAGATAACATTGCATGATTTCTCTGTTCAACCCTGTCAGATCAATTTCTTCTTTTTTTTCAGAATTTTGTGGGAGTACAAACATTTTGGTTACATGAATTACTTTTGTACAGTTTGAGTCAAAGTTATGTGTGCATCACCGAGATAGTGTGCATTGTACCCGTTAGGTGTGAATTTATCCACCCCTCCTCCCCTTTCCCACCTGCTTGATTTCTGTTGAATTTTACTACCATATGTACACATGAGTGTTGATCATTTAGTTCCAATTTAATGGTGAGTACATGTGGTGTTTGTTTTTCCATTCTTGTGATACTTCACTTAGGAGGCAATCTCCAGTTCCATCCAGGTTCTTACAAAAGACATTAGTTCACGATTTTTTTATGGCTGAGTAATACTTCATAGTATACATGTACCACATTTTATTAATCCACTCATGTATTAATGAGCACTTGGGCTGTTTCCACCTCTCCACGATTGTGAATTGTGCTGCTATAAACATTTAAGTGCAAGTGTCTTTTTCATAAAATGTCTAAATTTTTTCCTTTGGGTAAATATCTGGTAGTGGGATTGCTGGATCAAATGGTAGGTCTACTTTTAGTTCTTTGAGGAACCTCTATACTATTTTCCATAGAGGCTGAACTAGTTTGCAGTCCCACCAACAGTGTATAAGTGCTCCCTTATCTCTGCATCCACACCAGCATCTGCTGTTTTAGGACTTTTTGATAAAAGCCATTCTCACTGGAGTTAGGTGATATCTCACTGTGGTTTTGATTTGCATTTTCCTGATGATCAGAGACATTGAGCATTTTTTTCATATGTTTATTGGTCATTAGTTTATCTTCTTTTGAAAAGCTTCTGTTCATGTCTTTTGCCCACTTTTTAATGGGGTTGTTAAATTAATTCATGTTGGATAATAGACTTAAACCTAAGGCATGAAACTATAAGAATTCTAGAAGAAGAGGTTGGAAAAACTCTTGAAGGTATCGGCCTAGGCAAAGAATTTATGAAGAAGATCCCAAAGGCAATCACAGCCACAACAAAAACAAACAAACAAACAAACAAACAAACAAACAAACAAACGGGACCTGATTAAATTAAAAAGCTTCTGCTCAGCCAAGGAGACAGTCAATAGAGTGAACAGACAACCTACAGGGTGGGTTGTCACATGCTACATATCCAATAACAGGCTGATAACCAGAATCTACAAAGAACTCAAGCAAATCAGCAAGAAAACATCCAAGAACTCCAATTTCTTCTTTTATGGGAACTGTTTTACCAAAAAAAAAAAAATCAGAATTTTTGATTAAGATTCCAAAGATGCATTGCTGGCATATTATTTTGCAGTTTTTCCTTAAAATTTTGCCTCACTTGGATATAGTATCAGAGTGTTTGTCAAAATACATTGCATGAGCTTCTTGTGGACTATTCTGGACACACTGAGGTTTTTCTTGGGTTATTTTCCCAGTGCAGGATGCTCTTGTGTTCACTTGGCATCGTAACCTCTCTCGTGCGGACTGTGGTTATACGCGTTCCACAGTATTCTTCACAGCCAAGCCACTGCCTCCTGCCAGCCACGCTCTTTGGTTGCCAGAGGGAGCCACCCCCGTGGCCCTTTGTGGCCGACTCACTGTATGATGCCTGTGTTCCCTGGAGCCGCTGTGCAAATGAGTTGGCTTGAACTTGAACCTTCTCTCTCCTGTGCTTGTTTGTGTATGATAAACTTTCCAAAGATGTTTGAAAAGTAAATGTTTGAATTGCGCATCCTTATTTGATCAACCTTTTGCACGCGTCAGCACGCTGGGCTGGCGCAGGGCTGCCTGGTTGCCTTGGCCGTGGCAGGAGAGACACGAAGCTGCTGGCTCAAGATGGCGCCTTAGCGGCTCCTGCGTCTGCATGTTTCTGATGCTCCTCTGGCATCTGGCAGAGCCTGTTTTTTAGGTAGAAATTAACTTAATGTGAAGTGCTTTTTCTTTTTTTGCTAGTAGAACCCGTCATGGTCTTTCCTGAGAATCAATGAAGGACACCATAACCCTCAGGGATTCTGTTGTCTAAGATCTTATACTGGAGAAGGGTAATAGTGACAGCTGTTTTGTAAAAATAACATCTTCTTGCTATCAGAGGAGTAATATACACTAAAGGCAGAAACTTGGAAGATCCAGAAATATCACAACTGACACAATCCTAACACTCTGAGGTAGCTGCTAATGCCTCTTTCTTCTGTTTCCTTCTACACTTTTCCTCAGCACATATATGGCTTTATTTCTTAACGTAGCTTACTGTTTCCTTCACTCATCAATAGAGTATAAACATCTCACCATCAGTATTTATTCTTTTACCGTACGTAGATACCACATTCAATTGATCCCTTACGGAACATTTAGTTTGGCAGCAGTGTTTTGTTACTGTAGTTATCCTTCGATAAGCATCTTCATTCACACATCTTTGCTGGCATCTCTTATAATTTTCTGAGGATAAATTATGAGAAACAGAGTTTTTGAATCAAAGGGAATGTACGGTTTTTCTAAAAACCAAAATAAGAATAGATTAATGTCATTCATGTAGAAAATTAAAACTTAATCTATAGCCCTACAATCTGGAAGCAATGTGAATAGCTCAGTGACTGTCCTTTAAACTTCCTATGGGTGGGATCATGTTGTTCCTGCTGGGAAGCAGTGGTTAAGAACATGAACTTGAGCCACACTGTCTGGGTCCTGGTCCCCATCCAGCACAAACCAGTTACATGACCTTGACAAGTCACTTTAATGCCTCAGTGTCCTCGCCTACAAAATGGGAACAATAAAAGTACCTACCTCATAAAGTGATAATAAAAATGTAATAATTTACTGTGTGAAGAGCTTAGGATAGCCCTGGCACACAGCAAGTACCATATAAGTATTTACTATTATTTTATCTCTACTTTTCCACTTAACAGCTTGCTCTTTACATATCCATGAATATGGATCCCGTTAATCTTTTTAATGGCTGTATAGTATTCTGTTATAAGAATGTGCCTTAATTTTTTTTTTAATTTTTAATTTTTGTGCCAATCTTATGCCTCTCACTAGTTTTGTTCTTATGATAAATTCCTGGAGTGGGGATTGATGGGCTCATTTTTAGTGGCCTTTAGATAGATGTACATATTTCTAAATTGTATCTTCAGAAAGAGGAGTTACCAGGCCTACTTGAAAGTGGACCCAGTGTTTGACTGTGACTGTGTCTAAGTGTTGTGCCTTGATGAGTGGCTTCATCCTATGACCAGGCCTACGTGGAACTGTGGAAACAGTTGAGAACCGAGACTTTGCTGCTGGCCGAGGCTCCGTCAGCTGTGTGAGGAGCTGCCCCCACATGGCCCAGAGGCCAAAACGCACATCAACAACCAGGAATTCCAAAACCTCCTCTTAGCTGTTACCGTCTCTGCCTCTCTTTTGTAGGACACATAATATAGAGGCTTTTGAGAAGAGAAATTATCTAAATGCAAAAAAGGAATTGTTTACTGTTTTTGATTGTTTTGTCTTAATTTTCTCTACCCTTTATAATATTTTAATTGGAAAAGCAATTCATGGGAAAACTTGCTAATGATTAAAAAAAAAAATAGAACGAAAAGTAAATCTCTCTCCTCCCCAAGACCCTAGTCTTCCTTCCAGAGGCAACCACTATTATCAGCATTTTGTTTTCCTCTAGAAATTCCCCTATACGAATATACAGCTGTGTCCTCACTGATTTTCCAGGAATAATAGTGTATTAAAACACCGTTCTAGGCTGGCTGCAGTGGCTCCCATCTGTAATCCTGGCACTCGGGGAGGCTGAGGCCAGAGGCTCCCTGGGCTGGCGTGTGAGGCTGCAGTGAGCTGTGACTGCTCCACTGCGCCCTGCCCAGGACACAGAGTGAGACCCTGCCTCAAAAAAAAAAATAAATAAATAAACAAAACAAAACAGAAACACAACCTGTTCTGTGCTTTGCTTTTTTCACATACCAGCATAACATGGCTTTTGTTTTTCTTAACCTGTCTGAAGGACGTCGGCCTCAATGCCCTTCCGTGGTGAATGAGCTTGTGACGAAGTGACCGACCGGAGCGCCTCCAGTCCCGTGTAGGGCATTTTCTGTCCAGCCGCCAGGCCTCTCTAAAAGGCATCTCTAAAACAAGACCTCTCTAAAAGGGCCCACAAAAGTTAAATGAAACGGTTACTTCGGCCCATCATTTAACGCAAACCCAACCTGCCGCAGAACTCGGAGGAACGTGGCATTTCAAAGTCGAGTTCAGCAGCTTGACTGACTAGCTCTGGGTCCTGGGATCGTGGGATCCAAGGTGAGCCTCACAAGGCCAAGGCCTCTGTCTCCCCCTCACTGTGTCCCCGCTCCTGGAACAGCACCTGGAGTGCTGAGGCCTGCTACGAATACGTAACGTGCGCCCTCCAGCCCCAGGGTCGCACCCTCTTGTGTCCTCCTCTCCACCGTGTGCAGAGTCTTCAGCAGGCGACCTGGGCTCTGCTGGGACTGTGGTCTCCGACCTCACGGAGTTCACAGTCACCGACAGGACCCGGGGGGAGGAGGGGCTCCTCAGGCCCTGTCTGTCCTTCCGCAGCAGCAAGCCCGAGGTCTCTGCCTCTCCGACGTTCAACGGCCCATTTCATTGCCAGGGAGGCGGCACACCGGCCGTTTCACTCTGCAGCTGACAGACCTCAATACAAACCCTCTCGTGAGACAATGACAGCTGCTAGTTTTAGAAATAAACCGTGTTGGGTGTTTCATTTACTCCTCACACTCACCCTCTGCAGTGGACACATGTTATGATCCTAGACAGGTTAGGTCACTTGGGCAAGGTCACATACCTAACAAGTAGCAGAACTGAGCTTTGAAACCAGGTCTGTGTGACGGCAAACCCTACAGTTTAACCCCTGTGCCATCAGCAGGGCGACTCAGAAGGGGAACAACCACCCTGTGTGACCATGGGCAAATCCCTTCCCCCCTGGACCTCAGTTTTCCCATGTGAACAATGAGAAAGGATTTCTGTCATCTCTGAGACTTTCAGAGGTCTGTGTGCTGGAATTCTGGGATGTTGCAGCTACTTTGATGTCAGGAGACGCATGGCACATTCAAAGGGTTTTGACGGAAGAGATGTGATGGAAGATCAAGTTACAAAAGTATGGGAATGCAGCACATATGGTGAAGCACTCAGGGACCAGGGACAAGGGACAAGGCAAAGCCATGACCACCACTAGGCCTGGGAGGTCAAGGGCAGGGAATGGACTTCCCGGCGCTCGGTGCATGTTGGAGCAGGGGGAGAACGGTTGCCTGGAGCCTGTGGCCTTCAGCAGAGGAGGGCAGCCATTGCCAGAACCTGGGAGCCACCCAGTCGCTCCCACCCAGCCCCCTGTGCCTGCTCCTACACTGCGCCCCCAGGAATGGCAGCCGGGCAGTGCGTTCACTCCCAAGGCGCAGAACAGGTAACCAGGAAACAACGTGGATTTTGCTGGGCTTGCTGCCTGTCCTTTGAGGGAGGGGTGCAGCTACACGGACGGGCACCTGCTGATGGGACACAGCGGTGAGGACCCTCCTGCTGCCGGCCCCAGGCCTGAAGAACCAGCAGGCATCCCACGTCCAGGCCCTTCCTTTCAATACAGGCAGAAAAGTGGGCAGGCTCAGCCCTCTGATTCAGGTGGGTTGTTCTGATGTTTCTGAATCACATTGCAACCTGGCAGCCTTTCCCTGGCGAACGATACTGCCTCTAGAATTTCCCTAGAAATAAACGTCCTCACTCGTTAAGAATCCATTTTAGGCTCTCAGTTCTTGGAGGGAAAAGGATTTTTGGATCACTCCAAAAAGTCGAGCAGGAGGAATTAGTAGAGAAGGAGAAATAACCATTTTGGGGGCTGCAATGTGTGATTGTCAGCGCAGAGTGACTTGGTAAGTGGTTTCTGGGAGCTGTCACTTCCTGTGCCCCACCCCGTCTGCCCGCCTGCCTGTCAGTCTCCCTTAGTCTACCCAGGGGCCAGGCATGGCTTCAGGGTCCACCTGGAGGTGGCCTCAGGCTGCCCAGGCCCTCCTCAGCCCCCACATGCCCACTGCTACACTGCTGGTCACCTACGGCAACCGCATCCCCGTGTGCGGTTTCTGAACGTGCAGAGGACACACGGGGAGCACGGTCCAGTCGTGCCTGGCAGGGGCTTCTCTCCCTACTCGGTCAGGAGGGTCAATTGCAGAGACTTCCTGGAAAACAATCTATTAGTACATAGTAGGAGCTTTAAGAATATTGTGCTTTGATCCTTGATTTCCACTTCTGGGTACATCTCTTAAGGAAATGAAGGACTTGAACTGTGGACAAAAATGTGTCTGACAAATCTGTCACAGACTTGAGGGTCAGCACTCCAACTCAAACTGCAGCAAACCTGGGAATTTATTAGCTCATGTGACAAAAAAAAGTGTCTAGGAGTATCTGCCCTTCGGCACGCTGGGTGCTGTCTTGGTGGCGAGGTGCCTGCCCTCGGCTCCAGGCCTGACTCTTAAGCGAGGGCGCCCCGAGGCTCTGGCCCGGGTTGGGCCATCGCTCACCCTGACTCGGTTGCGGTGGCCAGAGGGATGGAATAAGCCGCTTGGTCAGGCCTCAGTCGCACGCCCTCTCCCAGGGCCGGGGAACCGGGTTGTCCCCACGCTGTGAGGTGGGCAGGACTCGGGGGGTTGCTCCTGCCAAAAAAAGAGTGGCTGTGGACAGGCCAAGGCTGCTGAAGCCCACAACCCCCTCCCCACATCACGTGAAAAGGGGAGAATGGCTTAAATCACAGCTCATTCCTAAGGCGGAGTATTACGCAGCCATTAGGGCATATGTTAGAATTAAATTTAGGGAGAAAATTTAATGCTAGGATTTATGTTAGAATGTGCTGAAATGTGGGTTACAAAGTACACATGCAGGATGATTTCAACTGTGTAAAATATATTTATGCTTTAAAAAATGCTGAAAGAAAATATGCAGAAATGTTCTTAGTAATTATAGCGATATGGGTGAATTTTATTCTGTAATCTTTTTCTTTTCTTTTCTTTAAAATTTTATAGTACCTATTTATGCATACCTAAGAAACAAACATCAATTTTAAAAACCCGAGCTGCAAAATGACTCGCACTTGACCAGCATGTGGCTATGCTGTAGCCAGGTGGGGACCAGAGTGGGGGGTGGGCGGAAACGGTGGGGGTTAGCCAAGGGGAGGGGCGAGACAGCTCTGCCAAGTCCACAGTTTTGAACCTTGAAAGCTGCAAGCAGGTCTCCGCCCAGCTGGAAGCAAACTGGAAGGTGTGGCGGGGCTGGGAGGGATTCTTAGTTCCCTGGACAGACCAAGGCTCAGGCATGAGACCTCGTGTGTTCGTCTGCTCATTCATTCAGTCAGGCCCTCACTCATTCAGTGGGCGAGTCTCTGAGTGCCAGAGGATGTGGAAGGAAACCAGGCATGCCCACGTCCCCCGGAAGTCCACAGTCCTGCATGGGGACGCACATGCACACAGATGGCTTCCTCGTACCGTGGGCCTGGCCGGTGTGCAGTCATTGGCAGAGGAGGCTTTGGGAGGAAGCCCAGACGCCATGAGGACGCAGCAGCTAACTCTGAGGGAGGGCCAGGGGGGCCTCCCCACGTGAGCTGGGGACGCGCCCACGCTTGGCATGAGAGGGAATATGGGCAATCGGCCTGCGCTCTGCCTCCCCGGCTCTGAGCGAGGTGCTGTGGTTACTGGGTTTTAGACAGCAACGGAGTGCCCATGGGTGCCGGGCAGTGTGGAGTGGGGGTGTGGGGGCACCCAAGGAAAGAGCTGGCAAGGGCACAGGGAGGCAGCTCCAGGAGGGTGGGCAGAGGGGGAGGACAGGGGAGCAGGACAGCAGTTAGAAGGGAGGTGGCCTCACGCTTAGGGACCCAGCTTTCCCGTTGTGTCGCAGTCGGGCCTGAGCGCTGAGACCTCATCTGGAAAGGAGGATTCTTCCTCCTCTGCCTGGGGAGTCTCACGGGGCTCAGGGCACCTGGGCTGGAGTCAGGTAGACAGGAGGTGCACAGTTTCCGGGACGAGGGCAGGAAACAAACCTGTGACCCACTCAGCTGGCACCTTGACCTCAGCCGTACCAGAAGGTGGATCAGTATGGCAGATTTTATTTTCTAAAGGGACCTATGACTGCCTCCCACCCTTCGTATTCTCCTGCGATGTGAGCTTGCCACTCTCACGGCTTCTGAGGTCAGTCATAAGCCAGCTCCTCTCCCTCCGCCTCCCTCCCCTCCCTTCCTCTTGGAACCTCTGCCATGCTTCAAGGACACCCAGGCCACGTGGGAGGCCACGTGTGGATGTGTGGGCTGACAGCCCCTGCTGAGGTCCCAGTGGACCTAAGGCATTAAATGTGCGTGAGGGAACCTTTGCGATGACTCCAGCCCCAGTCGCCACCCGACTGCACGTGGGACACTACTGCCCCGCTGGGCCCAGTCAGGCCCCAGCACCATGACAGGCAACAACAGTGTTTGTTGTTTTAACCCACTAACTTTTCAGTGGTTAGTTATGCTGCAGTAGAATGTCAGAATGTTCAGTTTCTCTTTTTTTTTAATAGGCTTTATTTTTAACAGTAGTTTTAGGTACGCAGTAAAATTGAGCAGAAGATACAAATTTTCCATACATATACTTCCAGTTCCTGCACAAGCATAGCCTCCCCTGTTGTCAACATCATCCACCAGACTGGTACATTCGTTACAAGTGATGGCCGTGTAATGACACGTCATTATCATCAGAGTCCATGGCTCGCATTAGGGTTCACTCCTGGTGTACGTTGTATGAGTTTGGACAAATAGGTAATGACCTGTATCCCCCACTATGGTATCACACAGAGTTTCACTGCCCTAAAAATCCTGCTCAGCCTGTTCATTCCTCCCCCACCCTGACCGCACGCCCTGGCAACCACTGATCCTTGCACTGTGTCTGTAGTTGTGCCTTTCCCAGAATGTCATGTATTAATAATGGTTAGCATCATCTAATATGTATATATCCTTTCACCATTGGCTTCTTTCACTTAGTGATACGAGTTTAAGGTTCCTCCATGTCTTTTCGTGGCTGATAGTTCATTTCTTTTAAGCACTGAATGATAATCCACTGTCTGGACATACCACAGTTGGTTTATCCACTCACCTGCTGAAGGACATCTCAGTTGCTTCCAAGTTTTGGCAATTGTCAATAAAGCTGCTATAAACATCTATGTGCAGGTTTTTGTCTGGACACAAATTTTCAACGCATTTGGGTAAATACCAGGGAGTGCAATTGCTGGATCACGTGGTAATGCTTAGTTTTGTAAGAAGCTGTCAAACTGTTCTCCAAAGTGACAGTACCACTCTGCGTTTCTGCCAGCAGAGAATGAGGGCTCCTGTCGCTGCGCACCCTCACCAGCACTTGGTGTCAGTGTTCCGGATTTGGGCCTTTATAATATGTGCGTAGCGGTATCTCATTGTTGTTTTAATTTGCATTTCCCTAATGACATGTGATATTGAGCATCTTTTCATATGCTTATTTTCCATTTGTATACCTTCTTCGGTGAGGTGTCAGTTTAGGTCTTTTGCCCAGTTTTTATCAGGTTGTTTGTTTTCTTATTGCTGAGTTTTAAGAGTTCTTTTTTTATTTTGATAACAATCCTTTATCACATAGGTGTTTTACAAATATTTTCTCCCAGTCTCTGACTTGTCTTCTCATTATCTTGACAGTGTCTTTCACGGAGCAGAAGTTTTTAATTTTAATGAAGTCCAGCTTATCAATTATTTCTTTCATGGATCATGCCTTTGATGTTGCATTTTAAAAGTCATTGCCAAACCCAAGGTCACCTAAATTTTCTCCTACGTTATCTTCTAGGAGTTTTATTGTTTTGCATTTTAGGTTTAGATCCCTGATCTATTTTGAGTTAATTTTTGTGAAGGCTGTAAGGTCTGTGTCTAGAGTCAGTTGTTTTGCATGTGGATGTCCCGTTGTTCCAGCACCATTTGTTGAAAAGACTGCCTTTACTGCATTGTATTGCCTGTGCTCCTTTGTCAAAGACCAATTGACTATTTATGTGGGTCTATTTCTGGGCTCTCTATTTTGTTCCATTGATCTCATTGTCTGTTCTTTCACTAATACCACACTGTCTTCATTACTGTAGCTTTAAACCTAAGTATTGAAATTGGGTGGTGTCAGTCCTCTGACTTCGTTCTCTCTCAATATTAATGTTGGCTATTCTGGGTCTTCTACCTTTCCATAAAAACTTTAGAATCAGTTTGTTGAAATTCACAAAATAACTTGCGGGAGTTTTGGTGGGGATTGCATTGAATCTGTAGACTTTGAGAAGAATCAACATCTGAACAACATTGAGGCTTCCTATCCGTAAATGTGGAATATCTTCCCACCTCTTTAGTCCTTCTCTGATTTCTTTCTTTCTTTTTTTTTTTTTTTTGAGACAGAGTCTCACTTTGTTGCCTGGGCTAGAATGAGTGCCGTGGCGTTAACCTAGCTCACAGCAACCTCAAACTCCTGGGCTTAAGCGATCCTACTGCTTCAGCCTCCCGAGTAGCTGGGACTACAGGCATGTGCCACCATGCCTGGCTAATTTTTTTTTCTCTATATATATTTTAGTTGGCCAGATAATTTCTTTCTATTTTTAGTAGAGACAGGGTCTCGCTCTTGCTCAGGCTGGTCTCGAACTCCTGACCTCGAGCGATCCACCCACCTCGGCCTCCCAGAGTGCTAGGATTACAGGCATGAGCCACCGCGCCCAGCCTGATTTCTTTAGTTTCTTAGTTTTCCTTACATAAATTTTATATGTATTTTGTTAGATTTATAATTAATTACCTCATTTCT
>CM052442.1:89825309-89847758 GCA_028533085.1 Varecia variegata | reverse complement strand
CAGATAATTTCTTTCTATTTTTTTAGTAGAGATGGGGTCTTGCTCTTGCTCAGGCTGGTCTCGAACTCCTGAGCTCAAACGATCGCCTGCCTCTGCCTCCCAGAGTGCTAGGATTACGAGTTTTTAATTTTAAATTCCACCACAGATTTTTATTTTGGGGCTTTTTTTTTTTTTTTTTTGTCAAGTCTTTTGGATTTTCTACAACCGGAACGATTAGGGTTTTTTTTTTTTTAATAAATTATAACATTTGGGAAAAAAATTATACCCTACTTCTTTGAGGCTAAGATCTCATCTACCTAATGAGAGATTTCGTTGGTGGGTAGGGAAGGACTGAGAAGAGAAAAAGAACTATCATGCCATGAAAGATGCACGATAATTGTAAAACATATTCTAATTTAATATACCTTAAAATGTCATGTGAGAAACTATGCATCTTAGATTATTCTTTTTCCTAAAAGCACAGCGCACCTGAACTAATTCTTGGAGTAGAAGATGTGGCTGTGTTGGCTTCGCAGCCCCAGGGTGCCAGGGGCGGGGCGCCAGTACTAAGACCCCGGCTGTGCAGGGAGCTGGGGGTGTCTGGGCAGCCCCAGATCTATGTGAGGCAAAAGCCCGGTGTTCTGGGACTGTAGACTCAGTGGTGGCTGAGTCCCACCCTGGGACCTTGTCCAAGCAGCCAGTGCCAGGGGCCTCAGTCCTCAGGCTGCCAAACTGGTGCTACACCTTTTTTCTGTGTTTGGCATAAAATAGCAATTCATAGACATGAGAGAACCAAAACAAATAAACCACAAAACAACCTGAGGATAACAAAAACACCACCTTTTGCAATAAACATCTCTTATTTTCATCTGCAGAGATCTTCTGTGCACAGACCATTGGTATCCCTTTGGAGAACCACCTTTTCCCAGCTTTCAGCCCAAAGCGCTGACTTCTCCAGCCTAGAGCTACACAGGTGGTCATGTGACATGGGTGGCCAATTAGCATATCCCATTGGCTTGGCCTTGCTGATTGGTTCAGGGATGGGGCTGTGACTCCAGCTGGTCCAATGAGAGCTCGCCTCAGAACTTTGAAGCTAGAATTTCCTGGGAACCAGGCAGGTGCACCCTTTCCATTAGGATGTCATCCTAGAGCTGGGACTGAGGAGGGACAATCCAGAGGAGGGGAGAGGGAGCCTTCCTGAGAGTGCAGCCACCACAGAGAGGCAGGAAGCAGTTTCTTGATATGATTGTCTGAGGCTCTAGGTCCTCCGGTGCCGGGAAGCAGCCACACCCTGGCATTTGTAGCTACATGAGCCAATAAATCCCCCTTTAAATTTAATCTAGTTTCAGTTGGTGTTTGTCACTTAAAAGTGAAAGAACCTAGACTGGCATCCTCTAAGAATTGCGCACCGGGCTGCGTGCAGCAGACTCTTTCTGGAAAGACAAACTCTGGACTGTCTCAGAAAAGCAGCAGTCTGTGCCTTTCTCTCTCCTCCCTAGAACCTGAGGATGGAAGTCCCTACTAACTCGCCGACACACAGCTGGGGCTGACCTGCACCCCTGAGTCCCATCACCCCTGAAGCCCTGCCTTGTGATAGCGCTGGGCAGCGCCTACCTGGACAGCTGTCTGGGCGTCTTTCTGTCAGTGTATCGCCTCTTCCCGCAGAACGCGAGTCCCTGGGGGAACTGGAGCCCATCTCGCCCTCCCCCACAGACCCTGGCACCCTGCCTGGCACTTGCCAGGTGCTCAGGGAACTGAAAGGAAAAAGGAAAGCAACCCCACAGGAAAACAGGTCATGTGGAAAGCTGGACATGGGCCAGCTTGGGACGAGGAGAGCACCGGGCTTGGAAGCTGAAGACGAAGGGTATCAGGGTGCCGCAGCTACGGGGACTTGGCTGAGCGAGTCCTGGCTTCTGTGATCTCCAGCTGCCTCATCCACGCAGAGGGACCGTGGGCCTGGCCTTGGCGTGTCGCCAGGGAAAGCACGCCTGGAGCCGGGCTGGCACATGGGCTCTGAAAGAGGCCCCTGTTCACTGGGCACCCATGCTACGTGTGTTACATGTGCAATCTCAGCTAATCCTTTCTTCTACTGGATCAGGAAGGCTGCGCTATTAGCCCCATTTTACAGATGAGGAAACTGTGGCACCGCGAGGTTAAGTCACTTACCCAATGCCACACAGCTAGTCATTGGAAAAGGCTGCAACTGGGCCCAGATCTGCTGACCACAGAGCTCTTGGTCTTTCTTAGCTTTTAGGCTCCAGTCTCTCTGAGGGTGTAGAGGTGACTTAGAACCTGTTCTGGGCTCCAGACCTTTCTGAGAAGAAGCCTTCTGTCCACATCTCGGCTGCTGTCTGGTCCTGGGCTGTGTGCAAGGCCAGGCTGTTTCCAGCTTTGAGCCTTCCCATATTTAAAAAGTGAAGAAGCATCAAAACAAATTTCCACCATTGTAGCAAACTTCAGATAAACAGCTGTAATGGACCAATGCTTCTAACTCACACAACACAGGGTGATTTAACTATGCCAGGGTAATTAGCATATTTATTTTTTAAAATTAATTTATAGGTCACTGAAGGCAGCCCGATGTGGCGATGGGATGCAAGGTTCAAGGTGGCGAATGTTCCTCCTTTCTGCCTCGTTCCTGCGGCTTATACATGTACTTGTACATGACAGCATGTGCCGGGAAGGTCAGGGGCACGCATTTGAGCCTCGCGTCATGGTAAAGAAAGGACGTGCTGCCATGACCAGGGTCGGGAAGGGGCACTGGGATGTTGTTCAGCCCTGCGCCTTCACCCCAGCACCTGTGCTGGAGTTCCTGCCAGCCTGAGGCTTCCGGAGAATTTCCAGCCACCAGAAGGGGGCAGACTGTGACTTCTGAAGCCGGGACACAATGGGTCTGCCAGGAGGCAAGCGGGAGGGGGCAGAGGGGCCAGGCTCATCACTACCACGACCACCTCGACCACCTCGGGACGCGCTGGGCCCCCATAGGTGTGGTCTGGCTCAGAGGGTCCCAGTCCATGCCTTTGTCAGGTCAGCCAGCAGGGGCAGTCGGCCGAGGGGTGGGGGCTGGGGGCACAGGCACACCCTCTTTACCTGGACTGTGAGTTTGCCTGGGGTGCTGCGGTGCTGGGGGAGATTTGAGGTGGGTTCAAGTTCCCCTAAGCTGCCCCTTGGTGTGGCTGCTGCTTGGGGAAGCCCTTCCAGCCTCAGAAACCCCAGAGCCACCCCGTTGTCTGTGTGGAAGACACAGATGGACCCTGAAATACCCTGTGCACCCTGGCTCCAGGTTGGAGGTGCTGGGACACGGGGTCCTTCCGCCCAGGACTGCCGCCCCCCCACACCTGGACGCGGTCCGCTGCTCCACGCGCCACCGGCAGTGCTGCGGGACAGGAAACGAGGGGCCGTGGGGTGCCAGCAGCCCTCCTTGAGGACAGGCCTTTCCACAGTGTGTCCTGGGGCCCAGGTCCTGCCAAAACCAAGTCCTGTGTGGAGGCCCTAAGCCACAAAGCTACCCCTGCCCTAGACGACTCAAAGAGAATTTTTAAACGACACAAGCTGGACACACAGCCACGAGAGGGTGTCTGCCCAGATCAAGGCGAGCTCCCGCTTGGGCCTTTGAAGGGCGCCCGATTTCCCAGGGTGAAGACGGATTTCCACAGCAGAATTGAGAAAAGCCTCTCCAGCCCAGACTCATCCACTGGGACAGGCCTCACCGTGTCACCTGGGACACGGGGGAGGTGTTCCGGGACAGCTGATACTTGTCACATCCCACTGCACAGTGGTGCCCAGAACCAGTGGTCCCCATGCTAGAGTCCTTGGACCTGGGTCTGTCTTGAGTGTCCTGACTCCACACTGCCCTGTCCCAGCACGAGTGCCACCACGTTCCCTGCTGTTTACAGACTCCAGGGCTCCCACGGCTCAGGACAAAGTCCAGGCCTTTGCTGTGCCATGTGGTCTCCTGCCCCTCCCCTGCCTCCCTCCACACACTGCCTGGACGTCTGGTCTCTAGAGCCCTGGGGTGCCTTCCATCGCCACGCATTGCTCTGCCCTGCCTGGGCCTCTCTCTTCTACGCTGTGAGGCTAACCCCTCTTCATCCTTCCAGAGTCAGTTTAAATATGATCTCTTCCAGGATGCCTTCCCTGAACACCAGCACCCTCAGTCCTGTCCTCCGATCTGTGCTGTCGTAAATCTCATCACTGTTTGTGTCACCACCAGTCACAGGCTACCTTCTTCCTGAGCCCCACAGCCCAGCTCAGTGCCAGGCACATAGTAGGTGCTCAATGAACATGTTATCTGAATGAAAGAAGGAAGGAAGCAGGGGCACACATGGGCTGCATGGTGTCTGCTCCCTGAAGGAGGCATTGCTGTAGGTGGGGTTTGGCTCCAAGTCCAAGGGCACGTGGGGGCATCTGAGCCATACCTGAGGCTCCCATCTGCCCATGACTCTCCACTGTTCCCTCCCTTGAAATGCACTTCATTTTCTGCAGATCTAGAGCCTCCTGCAGAACTGGCCTGAGCTGGCTGACTGCAAACTCTCAGGCAGGGCACAGGCGTGGTCGTCGTCTGGAGCCTGCCTCGGAGACCCGGGCTTTGTTTCTCAGGCCCTACCCTGCCCCCTTCCTCAACCCCCTCCCCCAAGCCCACCATCCCCCTAAACTCCCACCTCTAGCCTCTTGCTGGAAGCCCCTTGGCCAGCGGGAATGGTGTCCCTTCTGGACAAGCCCAGGTCCCTCTGTGAGGCCTGTGGACTTGGCAGGCAGCATTTGGCCCACTAGTGACAACCCAGAGTGGTTCTTTACACCAAGAGGAATAAGCATAGCCCCTGCTCCCCGAGTCACAAGCTTATCCCGGGAGTTCTTATTTTTTCTGCCCAGGAAAGACTTTTGAAGACATTTTATTGGCTCATAGGAAGGGAGTAAGGGACTCTAAGCCAGCAAGAATGACATATTACTGGCAAAAGTGGGTGGGCAGAGCCCACCCATCTGCTACCTGCTCAGCAGGACCTTTGGTGGCGTGACAGAGGGAGGGTACCCCAAGAGTGGCTGCCAGAGCCAGTGGGGAGCAGGAAGCAGCAGGAAAACAGGGACCTGTCCAGCTCCCACCAGCTCCTCTGTGACCCTGGACAAACCATGAAATCAAGGTGCCAAGTTATATGGCCGTGGGGGCCAGGTGGCAGCATGAGCGAGTCCCACATGTCCTGTAGGGACAGCAAGAGTCCACCTGAAGGGCTGGCTACTCCAGCCACTGGTCCCTGGCAGGAAAATGAGTTGCCAGATCTGATGAATGTTTTCAAGAAAATTTTTTAAAATCTGTGTTGTTATATTCAATTTCCTACTTTAAATGTTGGCTCAATGATAGGGAACAAAAAGCAGCCACATCAGCAAAGGCAGACAATGTTTCTGTGAGCCGTAGTTGACAGGGCAGTCCCTGGACTAAGCCCTTGGAGATCAATCTGTAAAGCCAGGATGCTGTCCCCTGGCTGGGGGCCACCCGCACAGCTTCTCCTAACCAATCAGCTCAGCCCAT
Source organism: Varecia variegata (assembly GCA_028533085.1). Taxonomy (NCBI): domain Eukaryota; kingdom Metazoa; phylum Chordata; class Mammalia; order Primates; family Lemuridae; genus Varecia; species Varecia variegata. The sequence continues at coordinate 89,842,255 of CM052442.1, read as the reverse complement.
AGACCCCACGACTCCCTGGTCACAGCTGATTGGACCAGAGATGGGCACCTGACCCAGGGGCAGCCAATCCCAGGCCAGCAACAATTTATGGGGCAAACAGGTGTCTTGGGTCACCAGGATCTCCACTCGTCATATTCCAGGTCCTCCCCGGCCCGGCCCCTGTGGCCATTCAGAGCTGAGCTCAGACAGCACCTCCTTGCCCTCTCTGTCACCCCTGCTGAAAGTGCCCACCGGCTACGGCAGACTTTCTTCTGCATTTTGCTCTCTGCTGTATCCACGGCACCCAGAATGGTGTCCCGCACATGACACACGCTCAGCAAATACTTGCTGAAGGGACCAGGGAATTCCCACGAGTCCATCTCCCTCGTCACTCCACCGCCCCTCCGTGACCTGTGCCAGCTTCAGAGACTCTTTTTGGTGACAGAAGCAGTGGAGTCGAGCTTAACCTCACCGGCTGTTACGCAGAGTGAGCAGGTGACTCGGCAGCTGTGCGCGAGCAGACACCGGCTCGTAGTAGCTGCTCAGTGCACGTTTGGACATTGTCGTGTAGGCCTCTGCCGTCTTTCAGTCACTGTGCACGCCGGAGCCTGTGGCTGATAACAAGATCATTGAGCAGCTAGTTCACATTGCGTGGCATCCAAAAAGAAAATCAACTTTAAACATCAGATAAAATACGACAGGCATTTTTAAGAATGTATTTTACAAGTAACGCACTGAGACGGGAACAGGGCTGGCGGCGGGTTGCGGCCTCGCTGCAGAGCCGGGCCGTGCGGTCTGCTGCGGCTGCTCCGAGCGGCTCCGGCTCCGCGGCTCCAGCTCAGCGTGGCCGCCCCGACGGCCAGACTGGAGGGCACCTGCGGGCCGGGCCGCTGGCAGCAGGGGAAACCGGCCAGGGAGGGTCTCACACTGGAGCGTAACTGCCGCACGGATGCTGGAGCCCGTTGGGGCTGCAGAGCGAGGAGGCTGGTGCTCAGGCCTCCCTGCAATCTTTCCAGCGACCCTGGGCAGGTCATTCAGCTTCTCTGGGACTCAGCCTTCTTTCCTTTGAAATGGGGATGACCACACCCACCCACAGGGAGGGTTAAACAAGAGTAGGGGAGGGGATTTAAAACACTTGAAAAATGAGTCTATTATTTTAAGGAGGCAAAATTTCCACATAAAAATTTTCAAACTATGCAAAAGGCTATAAGATACCGAGCAGATTTCCTTGTTGTCCTTGGACACTTGTTCCTCCCTCCCTCTCCCCAGAGGCAGCCACTCTCAGCAGCTGCCTGAGCGTGTCCCTCCAGAGATGTTCCTCGCACGCACACGCGTGTACACTGTCCTGGACTTGGCTTTTGTTCACGTGAGCCTTGGAGCTCTTCTGTGTCCGTTCTGAGAGGGTGGCCTCGTCCTTTCTAGCGGCTGCCTGGGTTCCGTGGTGCGGCTGTCCCATGCTCTGCTAGCCACTTGCCTGTCAACAGGCATCTGATGCCACAAACAGGCTGCGACGATCAGCCTGGTTCACGCGTGTAGTGCTTGGGAGCGGGAAGCACCCGGGAACTAAGGTGTCACGTCAGGGACCCGCACGAAGGGTGGGGAAGCCTGAGACCCACAGCAGCAGGTTCAAGATTTGGCTTTGTTGATTTCACGCCTGAATATTCTTCCTCAGCCCAACCTTATTTTGTACCTGTCTGTAGTGTGAGCTAAACCACATATGAAAATTTGTTTTACAGACATCCATCCCTTACCCTGGAGGAACATCTGTAAGGACTTTGCCATGTCCTTGAGTGAAGAAACTTCTGGATTCCCAAGAGTCCACACTGGATGGAGAGTGGGTGGGGGCTGCTGGTTCCTAAAGTGCCTCCCTGTGCCCTGAGAGTCCCTTTCCTTTGGGACTTCTTCATGTCAGGGGTGCCAGGTTTGTAAGGGCTCCCCAAGGGGCTCTGCTCCACCACTCCCTCTTCTTCTGGAACAGATGCTGCCTCCAAGCTGCAGACCTGTCCCTGTCAGCCAAGGCCGGGCAGTTCCTGGTTCCTGCCTGGGCCACCTCTTCTGCAGGCGACTGACAGTGAGGTGCTCATCTGTCCAGAGGAGACCTGCCTCACCCCATGGGCCACCAGCATACAGGAGCCGTCCCCACTGGGGGTGTGGGGAAAGCTGGGGAAATATTCTAGTATGGTGTCTGGTCCCCACTGAGAACCAGTGGAGGCCTCTTTGAGGGGAGCAAACTAATATCTGATGGACTTAGAGTCACATAATCATAATATCTGCTGCGCTGTTTTCACCTCTGTTTTCTTATTTTACCCATTGGACAGATGGGGAAGTGGAGTCTCCAAGCTAATGTGTGGGGGACATGCTGCTGTCCCATAACCATCCCCACCCCCCACACAAACACACACCCTTTTTCTTCCCAGGGGCCTATCTTCCTCCCCGGGGAAGTGGGCCACCCACAGCCCGGTGTGAGCTTTGGCTGATCCAGCCGTGTAGATCTCTTCCTCATGCCAAGGACTGCTTGAACAGCACACGAGGTACGCTGCTGGCTGAGTCTGCGGGTGGCTGGCAGGAGGTTTTCCTTGCTCTGATGAAAGGGCCTGACTTAAGGGTACTTACTCCCTGTTACTTTCTGCCTCTGATCATCATCGGCTACGTGTGAGTTCTGGAACTGCAGTAGCCAACTTGGAGCCACAAGGAGAGTTTGCCTAAGGTGCAAGTAGTTGTGCTGAGAATGTGTATCAGTTATCTACAGCCAAAATAGCACTGCATAACAAACAGCCTCAAAACCCCAAAGGCGCAGTGGCTCCCACCTACAATCCTAGCACTTTGGGAGGCTGAGGTGGGAAGGGTTGCTTGAGCCCAGGAGTTCAGGAGCAGCCTGGGCAACACTGCAAGACAAAAAAGTTGAAAATTTTGTTTCTACAAAAAAATTAAAAATTAGCTGGACATGGTGGTGGGCACCTATAGTCCCAGCTACTTGGGAGGCTGAGGCAGGAGGATCACTGGAGCCTAGAAGTCTGAGGTTGCAGTGAGCTATAATCACGCCACTGCATTCCAGCCTGGGCAACCAAGGGAGACCCTGTCTCAACAACAAACAAACACAAAAACCCAAAAACATTCAGCAAGAAGTTTTATTGCTCACATGACTAGAGTCAGCTGGTCTAGGCTGGCTGGGATCTGGCCTGTGTCTCTCCTTCTCCAGCAGGTTCTCAGGTGGTGGCAGAGGTGCAAGGGACAAGCCCAGTGTGCGTGCCCATTTCAAGCCTCTGTCTGCATCTGTGTGCCAGCATTGCATGGGTCAAAGCAAGTCACGTGGCTGAGCCATGGCTGGTGACTACCCAGGGGACGCGGGCATGCGTGACTTGGGGGGCATGGATGAGGAATGGAAGCCGCTGTTCCAAGCCACTGCAGGTAGCAGGACAGAAAGATAAGGAATCTGCTCCCTAATGATGTTGTTGAGCTGCTGAATTGACCAAGCCTGGAGTTGCCTACCTGGGAGCTTTTGGTTATACAATTTAAAAAAGCCGGACATGGTAGCACGCACCTGTCATCCCAGCTACCCGGGAGGCTGAAGTAGGAGTGATTGCCTGAGCTCAGGAGTTCAAGGTCAGCCTGGGCAACATAGTGAGACCCTATCTCTGGAAAAGAAAAGAAAAAATATGACTTTTTTGGTACTAAAGTTATCAAAAGAAAAAAAAAGTTCAGTTCTTATTGTTTAAGCCATTTAGAGTTTAGGTCTTCTGTTATTTCCCCCCAAATCACTAATGGTCCAAGATTTCCCAGCTCTACCGAGGTGGAGCTGAGAATCCAGATCTGAGCCTCTTGCAGGGCCTTTGTGTTCTGGGCCTTTGTTGTGTTTCAGAGGATGTGATTTGATCTCCTGCTCTCCAATCCCAGACCATGGGAAGCTTTGTCGTGCACAGGGCCTGGTCTGGTGGGGAAGACAGACGAGACACAGGCTCTTCCGAAGCACCACCCAAAGCCCTGGGTGTGGTCTAGGGGGAGGCTCAGGCCCTGAGGAGCAGGGCCAGCTTCCTCTGGGGAGACTATTACCCCGCTGGAGAAAGGGGCCATGCAATGGCTTTTGTCCTAGGCTTACGGGATACCATGTGTGAAGGCAATCTCCCCACAAGTCTCTATTCTCACAGCATCTGGGCATCCAGAGCCACCTGCTCCACCCCCTGACTCCGTGTAGGCACATCCCTGAACGGTGCCAGACTGATCAACAGTCAGCCAGGGTCAGGAGAGCATTCCCACCGAAAACAGAGGCTTCCCTGGGCCTCCTGTGAACAGAGGATTCAGAAAGATCCCAGAAGGTCCACAAACCATCTTTAGTCTCCTTCCCTTGGGCCCATTCATGGGATTTGCTTGCAAAGCATAAATCTAATGGATTGGCTCCTCCCTGTCTTTCTCTACGTTCTGAATGGTGGAAGTGATGCTGAGCAGTCACACCTGGGAAGAGGGTACATATGCTAGGATTAGGTCAGCTGGATATAATAAAAAAAAGCAAAATAATAGTGACTTAAGGTAAAATTTATCTCTCTTTTGTGAAATAAACTGAGATGCAGGCAGTCAAGGGTGGTAAGAGCTCTACCACCATCAGTGACCCAGGCTCCTTCCCTTTTTCTGCCCCACTGACCACAGCATTGTCTTCCATCCTCAGGGTCACTGCATGGTCCAAGATGGCCACCAGAGCTCCAGCCATCACGACCAGGATCACAGGAAGGTGGAAAAGCAGAAGAGCAAAAAGGGGCTCCTCCCATCCTCGTCAGTTCCCTTTAACCATCCGTCCCAGAAGTCCACTCAGCAGTTTCACTCACTTCTGTTGGCTGAGACATAGTCCCTGGCTACACAGGAAGTTGAGATATATGTAGGCTAAAAATTAATGTTTGATAACCTCAAAGAAGAAAGGAAGAGTGAATGATGGGGAAGGCAAAAAGCAGACTCTGCCACAAGTTTAACCTACATCTTAGGTCCACACATATTTATTGGGCACCTAGTGTATGCCAGGCACAGGGCTGGGCCGGGCCACATAGCAGTAACTAAGATGTGGCCCTGCTCTCAAGGAGCCAACAGTCAAAAGCACCTGGTGGACCACAGGCAAAATGGCTCTTGTGAGTTTATACAGGGGGCAGAGTGTTTAAAAAAGTTGCCATCTTTGAAATTTCCAATTCACATAGGATCTGGAACTTTGGAGCCTCTTAAAACGTTTGAAGCTCTGGCAACCCCAGGCCTGCGTTATGTCCTCACGGTGGCGACTGGCTGGAGAAGTGGCTGCTCTTTCTAGGACGTTCCCTCTCCCGCTCACTGCAGTCCCCACCAAGCTCTGCTGCCTCACACCACCCGAATACCTGCATGGCCGTGGCAGGGACCCTGGGAGGTCGTTGGACAGATTTCGGACATCTCTGCGCAGACAGCGAGCTGACACTGCCGAACTGCGTAGATGTGAACTCACTTGAACTTGTGCCTCTCAGGGGGGAAAATGGCTCTGGAAATGAAAAGGCAAACCAAACCCACATGCCTTCCAGAAATCCCGCGCTCTTCCCTAAAAGAGACATTGAAGATGTGAAAATCTCCTTTTTCAACTTCTCCTTTCTTTGAGAAGGCATCTCCGGCATGTGGAGACAGGGAGGGCGGATGGAGGCATCTCTCTCTCCCTAACAGGCGACCCCTGTGTCAGGCCAAAGGCGGCCGACCTCCCTGGAGCAAGAGCAGCTGTCGGAAGCTCCTCCAGATCCAGCGGGGACGGGCTCCCCACCCGGCTCCCCCTGGAGCAGAGGCTCCTCATTAGTGCTCCGCGAGTCTTTGCAGGCTGCCCCAACCTTCCTCCCCAGCCCTGGGCTGGCGAGACCCTGCTGGAGCCACCTTCCGTCTCGCTCCAGCGCGTCTGCCGGGCCGAGACAGCCCCGAGCCCTGCCAGCCGCCAGGAGCGCCCGGCCCGTTCTGGGTGGCCTCCCTCCTGCCCAGCCCAAGGGCGTCTCGCAGCTATAAATTGAGTAAATTGAAAATGTTACTGAGGGTTGGAGATAAAAGAGAGAGCTGGGTGTCTCCATGAATAAAACATGGGAGGGAGGCCATTTCTTGGAAAAATAGAGAGAATAAATTGCGGCAGATCAATTTTATCTAATTTCTTGGCCGAGCTTCTGACATGCAAATGAACGTGCTCATAATTTATGAGTGAGCTACGGAGATTACCAGAGGGAAGGACGCCTGGCATTCTGGTGGAGGAAGGCGGGCACGGCCAGGGATTTAGCAAAAGTCCGCTAGGCTTTTTCCCCTTGCAACCTAAAGATTTAGACATCCTCCCAGGGAAGGCAAAAGCCAGGGCAGAGTAAATACGAGATTCCTGGGCCTGTCTTGCAGCCTGTTCCTCCGGGCACCCAGTCTCTGTCCCTGCCACACCACTGGCCAGCCCTGCCCACAGCAGACACCAGTCCCCACCTCCCAACTCATTTCACTGGCCGGCCGGCTTCTCCCTTGACCTTTGGTTTCCAGCCTGAGTCCTGCCTGGCTGGTCCCATCTGAACCCACTCTCCCTTCTCTGCTCCAAAACCCTTCTGAGGAAAGGGACGTCTGCCCCTTTTCCTCAGAGGTAGCACATTGGCCCAATCCTGCCTAAACGCATGTTTTCTTTGGCCTGAGCAATGGCCGTAAAAAGTCTGAATTTGTTGCCAGCATTTAAAATATTGGGAGATTTCTCATGCACTTCGGGATGTCTGCCTTCTGCTGCAAGAGCAGGAATCTCTGCATGGGTTGGCACTGGCTCACACGGTTACGTGAGCTTGTTTTCGCTGGCGACAATGGTCTGGGATCAGAGTAGCCATGGCCCTTGGAGGCACAGCCTCATGCCCCAGTTTGCTGCAGGCTCTACCCATCCCTATTGGCTCTCTGGCCCTGATGCCAAACATCAGTTGCCATCGGTTATTGGGTTTGAATGGCTGGTTTTCACGCAGTGGAGTTAATGGGAAAGTGAAATATTCTTTTCCTCATAACTAACAAAATGGGAAAGTTAGAGGGACAGAGAAAGCAAGTTTCAAGAAGGAGAAGGTGCTGTTTCTCTGTTTGGGGGAGTGCAGGGTGGCCTGCGGTGAGCGTGTGAGGACGGCGGCGCTGGGTGGGGGCGTCCCAGCTGCATCTCCCCCTCGAGGCCCTGCAGGGGCCTGAGTTTGCAGGCTTTGTCTTGCCCTTCCTGTTCTCCGTTCTGCCACTGCAGTGGCTCAGAGCTGGGGCGGCTTGGAGGAGGAGAACAAATGGGCCAGGCCAGTCCCTGGGGTCACTCAGATCCTCCCGGGAGGCACATGTTCAGTGAGAGCCTGTTATGGACAGAAGGTTTGTGTCTCCTCCGAGTCCCTACGTTGAAGCCCAAGCCCCAGTGCGATGGTATTTGGAGGTGGCGTCTTTGGATGGTGATTGGGTTCAGATGAGGTCATGAGGGTGGGACCTTTGTGATGGGATTAGTCCTTCATGGGCACTTCCTCGTAAGAAGAGGTAGGGACACCAGAGCTTCCTCCCTCCACTACATAAAGACGCAGCGAGAAGGTGGCTGTCTGCCAACCGGGAAGAGAGCCCTCACCAGAGCCAGACCATGCCGGCACCCATGCCGGCACCCTGATCTTGGATTTCCCAGCCTGCAGACTGTGCGAAAGAAATGCCTGTTGTTTAGGCAGCCACTGTTCTGTGCTGTTTTGTTAGAGCAGCCCTAGCTGACGAAGACAGAACCTAAGAGATAGGCTCGGCGGGGCGCAGTGGCTCACGCCTGTAAACCCCGTGGATGCACCAGCCTGTAAACCCCGTGGATGCACCAGCCTGAGCAAGAGCAAGACCCTGTCTCTACTAAAAACAGAAAGAAATTATCTGGCCAACTAAAATATATATAGAGAAAAAAAAATTAGCCAGGCATGGTGGCACATGCCTGTAGTCCCAGCTACTCGGGAGGCTGAGGCAGGAGGATCACTTAAGCCCAGGAGTTTGAGGTTGCTGTGAGCTAGGCTGTTGCCACGGCACTCATTCTAGCCCAGGCAACAAAGTGAGACTCTGTCTCAAAAAAAAAAAAAAGAAAAAAAAAAAAAGAGATAGGCTCTACTCTCACTTTACATATGCGGAAACTGAGGCACAGACAGTTTGGTAACTTGTACAACGGTTGCCAAACAGGTGATTCAGTGGAAGACACTAGGTTTGAACCCATGTCTAGCTGGCTCCAAAGCCCAACTTCATGAGTGCCCTCTGGCCCTCTCTGACTGCCCTTTCTTGGTCTGCTGGGATGACCAGTCTTGCAGTCAAAACAAAACTTACTAACCACATGCTGTCTAAACCCTTAGGCGGGCAGCAGCTGCACCAGGGGCACCACAGGACCTGCACCCTCTCCCCTGCCCTCCTGATGCTCCTATCCGTCCCTCATCCCTCCGGAAAGCAGCAGCTACAGGCTCAAAGCCCTGCAGGGCCTTGCCGGCAGCTCGGTGACCCTGCCTCTGGGCCTCTGGGCCTCTGCCCTGCTCTTTCCTCCCCCAGCTCTTCAAGCTCTGCTTTCTTCTTACCACCAAGGTCTCTGTCACCTGCTCCAAGTGGCCTCCCTGTCACTTGTGACCCTGTCTCCGTAGTATCACGTCCCTCTGGAATCATCTTCTTTATTTTATTTGTTTTTATGTGCATTGTCTCTCTCTCTCTCACCCCAGGAGTTAAGCTCCGCAAGGCAGAGACCTGATCTTCGCTGCCGCACCCCCATAGCCGGCACATAGGAGGGCCTCAGTCATTACTGCAAGAATGAATGAAGTGTGGCGTATCCAAGTGTCTGACCCAGAGGAGACTTGGGAGAGGAGGGGTGCTGAGAACGAGGTTCTGTGACAGCGAGGCAAGGCAGAAGGGGAGGGGGCACTGGCACAGGTGCCCTCTGGAGCACCAGATGGGGGACCTTGCTGCTCACCCCAAGTGGCATCCATATATAGAAAGATTTGCAGGCCCACCAGTGCAGGGACAGCTGTTACAACCCTGTGAGGCTGGCGTGGGGGGGGTCATTGTCTGGGTGGGCTCAGGGTGAGGCTGAAGGTGTGTCTCCTTCATCACTCTCAGGGTGATCACTCCTCAGGGCAGCAGCATCCTGGAGTGCTGGATCTGGGAGGGAAACTGAGGCTCGGAGAGGGGAACCCCTGGTCACAGCAAGCTCATGTGAACACAGAGGGGTCTGCTCAGGGTCAGAGTCTGCACCTCCAGCCTCTGAGAGTCTAGAGAGATGGAGGCACTGTCATTTTTGAGTCTTCAGATAAATGAAAACAAATACAGAAATGCCCACATAAGGTTTCAAAAATTGTGGTGTACCTGAAATTTTTGCATCGAACAAAGTAACACTTGAATACCTCCCAAAATTATCATGCAACGCAATTATGCTCTTCTGAAGATAATCATAGTATTTGGAGAAAGTGATCAATTCCTATGTCCCACAGAGGTGGTCAGGGAGCAAGTGGGTGTTGCTGTAGGATGGACATTGTCTTTATTTACCCCTGCAGTGGGTCTCTGAGACTCCACGTGGAGGTCCACTGGGAGACCCTTCAAAGCCTGAAGTTGTGGCAAAGACATGTGGCCTCCCTGAGACAGGCCGGGTCAGATAGTCCAGGGTGTGGGTCCCACTTGGGAGCCACTAATCAATCCCTCTGAGATTCAGTTTTCTGATCTAAAAAAATGGGCACACTCCTTTGTACCTCCACAGGGCTGATTTGAGGTTGGATATATGTGAAGTGCTTTGCATGGACTAAATGCTGGCTACTAGATTCATCCTCAGAGGGACCCAACCCCAAAGCTCCCGCTCTTTGTACACCATTCCTCCGCCCCATAAGCTCATCTCCTGGAAAGGTTTCAGAACTCTTTGCTAAGAGGACCTATCCCTTGAAAGCAGAAATGGGATTTTTCTTCCCAAATCCTTTCCTTGGGGGAAGTATTCAAAGAGAATTCTTATAATTTTCCATTATAAAATTTTATGTGCAATTACAAACAATGAACTGTAAGCATTAATTGAGCAGACTGGGCCATTTTCTCTTTTGAAATCACAGACTATTTTAAATCCTTCCAGACCACAAGAAACTGCCCTGAGGAAATGAGCTTCCAGAGGGCAGCCCAGGCAGCGACTCACTCCTGCAGTCCTCCTTGCTGCCTCTGGGATTCTCCAGGAAAACCGGCCACTGCACACAGCAGAGCTGGAGGCCTGCTGCAGCCCTGAGGCAACAGGCTCTCCTGTTCTCCCAGCACACGTGTGTGTGTGTGTGTGTGTGTGTGCGTGTGTGTTTGAATAATGGCTTTCTACCCAGTCAGCCTACCTGACATATAGTAGGTCTGCACTCATTCACCAATTCAGCTATCCAACCATCCATCCATCTGACCATCCATCCATACATCCATCCAAACATCCATCCATCCATTTGTCCATCCATCCATCTAACCATCCATCCGTTCGTTTAACTATCCAACCATCCATCCATCCATCCATACATCCATCTAACCATCCATCCACCCACCCATCCACCCACCCATCCATCCATCCATCCATTCATCTAACCATCCAACCAAGCAGTTTTTGCTGAGTACCCACTATATGCCAAGCCCTGGGCATAGAGACGTGAACAAAACAGACAAAATCCCTACCCTTCTGGAGCCAATATTTTAACATGGGAGACAAAGACAGTAAGCACAATAAGTAAGAACATTATGCATTATATTAGAAGGTAATAAATGCTTTGGAGAGAAAGCAATTGGAGGTGGGGGATGGGTCAGGGAGGGAGGGGACGGGGGCAGGGCTGCAAGTTAAATAGGGTGGTCCGAGCAGGCATCCTTGGGAACGTGACATTGTAGCAAAGAGTGAAGTAGGCGAGGAAGCCAGCTGGGGGACTCTGGGTGGCAGTGTCCCGGCAGATGGAAGGAGTGAGTGCAAAGGCCCCGTGGGAGGCTGAGGAGGACAGGGCCGCGGCACGGGGCCTGTTCACCCTTGTAAGGACTGTTACTCTGAGAGAAATGGGGAGAAGTTGCAGGTTCCAAACAGGGGAGTGACATGTGCTGGTCTACGTTTTAAAGGACTGCTCTGGATGCTGTGTTGAGAGCAGAGCTTTTCTTTCCATGGTTGAAGCCGCTGGCCACACGTGGCTGCTGTGTGCGTGAACTGTGGCTCGTCTGAATCGAGATGTGCTGTCTGTGCACAAACAGGCTGGATGCCGAAGGCTTACTGTGAAAAAAAGAAAGTGAGGCCAGGTGAGGTGGCGCACGCCTATGATCCCAGCACTTTGGGAGGCTGAGGTGGGAGGACTGCTTGAGCCCAGGAGTTTGAGACCAACCAGAGCAATGTAGTGAGACCCTTGTCTCTACAAAAATTTAGAAATTAGCCAGGTGTGGTGGTGCGTGCCTGTGGTCTCAGCTACCCAAGAGGCTGAGGCGGGAGGATTGTTGGAGCCAAGGAGTTTGAGGTTTCTGTGAGCTGTGATGATGTCACTGCACTCCAGTCTGGGCAACAGAGCAAGACTCTCTCCATGAAAAAAAAAAAAAAGATGAACTATCTTATTAACAAATTTTCAATATTGATTACATGTCGAAATGATAATATCTGGGGTATATTTTATTAAAAATATGTTATTAAAATTAATTTTATCCATTCCTTTTTACCTTTTCAAGTGTGGCTACTAGAAAATTTGAAACACTGTAGGTGGCTCATATTATACTTCTGGTGGACGGTGCTGCTATAGACAGGACAGGCCAAGGGCAGAAACTGGGCACAGTGAGCAGGACACGGTCAGAGCCGGAGATGACGGCCGCCGAGCCAGGGAGCAGGCGTGCTTGGGTTCCAGGTGTGTCACGAGCTGCGTTTGCAGCGGGCATGGGGTGCTGCCTCGAGACGCGTGTGGGTGGGGTACTTGCGACGAGCTCTGCCCGTTGAGGGGCGTCCTGTCACCTGTGGCGACAGAAGTAAGAAGATGGGCTGCGGGTGGGGACCTGCGGGCGTCGGAGAGGTCCCGTACCTGGAACCCGGGAGGCTGAGGCGGGAGGATCGAGTGAGCCCAGCTGGCTGCACAGTGTGCACGGTGTGAGCGTTCATGGAGCTGTGCACCAAAGGTGGGGTCACTGGACTGCTTGTACGTTAGCCTAGTTTTAAAAAATTAAATGAGATAATATATATGAAGTAAATAAACGACATTGAAAAGTGGGTCTTGGGACAGAAGACCCTGGGTCTCTGCCTGCAGCCTGGGGTCCTCCCTGGCCCCTCGTCTAGCGAGGCTCTCTTCAACCCCTGAGCTCAGTGCCAACATCCGCTCTGCTCCCCCAGCTCACTAAGCTTCTCAGTGGAGCCCCCCACCTCCACCCCATACTCCCTTCCCAGCATTTCTCACATGGTGACCTGGTGATTTGCCGGTGGCCCCCTTGTCTGTGAGTCCCTTGCTTGTGGGTGTGGCTCCCAGCCTTGGCACCTGGGACACCAGCTGCTCTCAGTGGTGTTTGTTGAATGGATAAGCACCCACTATGTGGGAGGAAGAGAGCGGGTGTTCGTCATTCCTGCCCCAGACTGGCACTGTCCTATCTATCTGGGGAGAATATGCACATTTAGGGTCTGCAAGTCCAGGGGAGGGCCAGGAGGGAAGGCCTTGTCACCAACACACTCTTTGCAGGGCGGGGCCGCGGAGGATGTGCCAGTGGCAATGTTAGTAGCAGCTACCGCTGGGCTCAGCGCTTGCTGGTCGACCCCTGTAATTCCAGCCTTGAGGTGGGCACTGGGTTTCCACCTATGTTACAGAGTGGACCTGCAGGCTCAGAGAGCCCGAGCCACACAGCAGAAGGCGCAGAAGAGGAACTGTACTCCAGAGCCCCAGCTCTCCCCCCGGCATTTCCTGGTGAGTCTTGCTCAAGTAGAAAGATGAGGAAGGAGGGAAGACAGCAACTTCCAGTCCCCTGACACTTTCCTACCTCCAAATGCTGGGTTTTCAGATGTCTGGTCTTTAAATCAGAATTCCTTATCCTCCAAGATACAGATATAGTCCAACCTTTGGATACCACATTCTCAGAACATACTTTTATATGAAAGCAGGAGAGACAGCAGTTAGACCTAAGAAAGCACTTCCTGACTATGGGTGGTAAAACACCATGTAGGGCAGGTTAGCTGTGGTTGGCCTGGACCCAGTGAGGTCTGGGGTCTCTTGGGCCCGGAGTCTGATTCTCCACGAGCGCCTGGCTCTTGAGACCACCTCGGAAAGAGTGAGGCCAGCCAGGCCCTAGGCCCCCTGGGGCCCACGTTTCTGTCCTCCTCCGCAGCAGGAGCCCAGGAGGCCCAGAGCACACCTGGGGCAGAGCCTTGGCAAACTTTTCCAAGCCACTTTCCAGTGGCGCGTTGCTTCCCTGGGCTCGGCTCTGGTGGGTGTAGGGCCCTGGGGTGGGCCTCTGGGTGGCTGGAGCCAGGCAACCCCCAAGCGGACCGCCCCTCCCCGGGGGCCCCTTCCCAGAAGGGCCCTGACCCCAGAGTCTCACTTTCCAGTTCCTTCGCTCCACCTGTCCCCCGTGGGCTGGGGCCCGGGTGGCTGAGCAGAGGCAACCAGAGGCTCAGGGGACCTGGAGGAGCCAGAGGAAGCCCTGGTTGCCAGGCCCCCCACTCCGAGCCTGGAGCTGTGCTGCGTCTGCGGGTGGGGCCTCCCCTGGGGCCGTGGCAGGTCTTGGTGGAAAAGGAAGTATTCGAGTGGGGAACGGCGCGCCAGGATCTGCAAGAAGCAGCTTACAGGAGCCTCCTGAACACATTTATGTATCAGGATTTCCAAGCAGAAGGGAGACTGCCCTCCTTGGTGACACTCTTTGGTGCAAAACAGCAGCTTTGGTCCTTTGTTTCATCCACCTCTTCTTGGTGGTGGCATCAAATGACATGCAATCGTTCGTTCACTCAGCACAGATTCACTGAGCACTGAGCACTGACCCTGCGCCTGGCGCTGGGGACCATGGGCTGGACAGACAAAGTCCCTGACCTCGAGGAGCTGACATCCACTGAGCAGATAGATAATACACAGATAAAATGTCTTCCAGGAGCCATGGGGACTGGACGGCAAATCAGCAGGATTTGACAGAAAGTGCGAGGTGGGGAATGCTACACCGGGTCATTGTCATTGGGAGTGGCACCTCTGAGGAGGAGGCGTGTCCTCTGTGGCTTGGCGGACGCACCAGGTGCTGTGCGAGGGCAAAGGCCCCGGGGCAGGAAGTGGCAGGCGGAGTTCCAGGGCCAGGGGGGTGGCCGGAGTGGCCCGCGCAGCGGCCAGGGCCCTCTGCCCCATGCCGGTCGGCTGGCTGCGGACAGAAGCTGAATCTTCCTCTGATGGTCGGGGAGCCGCTGGGGAGTGTGAGCCGGGTCGACGTGCTCAGCTCTGCATCTGGAGAACGTTGCTCTGGAGGCAACAGCGGAGCAGGTTGGAGGGGTCAGTGGGGGTGGGGGACACCTGTCAGCGTGGAGGGCAGATCAGAGGGACTCCCTGGAAACCCTTGAGGTCCTCTAGGTGCATGGGGCAAGGCCCTGGCTTCCACCTGGTCCTCCAGGTAACAAAACGGTGACCTATGGAGGCGCCTGCGACCGAGGTTTGCCTGGCATGTCAATCAGCCACCTGTGGCTGCTGTGTGGGTAGAAGAGGGTCCCTGTGATTATTTAAAAAAAAAAAAAAATATATATATATATATACACACACACACACACACACACACACATACACATAAATTCCGCTTTCTGGAATGTGAAACAAGAAGGGACCCAAGTTCAGCGTGACCTGGGAAGGCAAAGCCAAGGCTGGGCGGCTGGTCAGTGGGCATCACAGCCGACCCCTCCCAGGCAAAGCCCAGTAGAGGGGTGTGGGAGACCGATCATCACTCTTACTAGCAATAATCCTCTCTGCGGGGTGCACTTGGGGGAGCAGATTGTCCCAGGCACTGGACGGCCCCATCTCTTCTCACCAGTGGGCAAGAAATCCCTGGTTGTGAGTTCTAAACAGAAAATCTCAAGCTAGGTCTGGCGAAAGGCAGAGAAATTACTGGAGCAGAAACAGGTTGGGAAAGGAAGAGGGGTGTGCCGAGTCTTCACTTTTCCAAACGCTCTGGAAAAGTAGCAAAGTAGCAAACGTGCATAGGAGTCCCTCACACCTGCTCAGGGTTCTAACTTCAGGCTTCCACCGTCATGAGGCTGGACAGTTCCCCCAGGGTGAGAACTTGAGGGGATCGTGGAGAAGTCAACCAGCCCTGGAAGCTTCTAGCTGGGAAAATCTGAAGGTCAGTAGAGGACTTAGGGAGGGCGCCGTGGAGGTGAAGAGCATGGGTGCTGAGCTAGGCACCCGTGTGCAGAGCTGTGCTCCAACGCCCAGTTGCTGCATGTCAGAGGCAAGGTGGAACGCAAGCCTTTGTGCGTGGGTGGTCTCAGAGCACACAGGTAAGGGAGGGGGAATGCGGCAGGCCGGGGCAGGAGGCCAGTAATGAGTCTGTTTTTGAGCAGGTCACTGCATGGGCACCTGGGGCCCATCCCCACTGGGACCTCCGGGCATCAGTGTGTACCCAGGTGGGCGGTGGAGCCAGGTGTCTACCTGCCAGCTGTCATCACCACGGTGGAGGGCTGCCCCTAGCGGGATTGCCCCACAGCGCTCAGGCCCCCCATGCACACGGCAGAGTCAGCTTTGGTGGCCAGAGAAAGGGCTCAGGCAGAAAGAGGGACATGTCGGCTGTGGGCAGTAGGGCCTTCTGGCCCTGACGGGGAAAGGGGGTGTGGGTGGAGCGCCCAAGACTCTGTGGCTTTATCTGTAAAATGGGGATGTTAAGAGCAACCTTGACTTAGGAAATGAGTAGTAAGCCCTGTCTCGGGGTGACGGTGAGGCTGAGGCTCGCTCCCGCAGTCTGCACTCGGGGGGCCACGCAGCGGTGCTCCTGCGCCTGCTTCGTTCACTTATTCGATGGCTTTTTACTGAGGGTCTCACGGTGCCAGGCCCTGGGCCCGCAGGTCAGGATTCGACAGTGAACACACCTGACTTGGCTCTTCCGCCTGTGGAGCCTGGGCTCATGAGGGACATCGAGTCAAGATGACCAGTGTGACAGCGCCACAGAAGGGCCGGCTGGGTGGGGAGGGCAGGGACACTCCGAGGGTGGCATCCGCCACACCTTGGGAAGGCACCACGTCGAGCCCCCAACGCTGGCGGCTCCCATGACAAGACGGCCAGTTTCTGCAGGCAAGGACAGGGAACGCTTTGGTTTGTGTTCAGGGATCTGCTGGTAGGAAAAATACACACCTGAAAACACTAGAACAGTCCCCAGTGCAGGGCGGTGGTGACATTGTGAGGGGGCTTGAGGCCTAGGGAGGGAGGGAGGAGGAGGAGGGGGAGAAAGGGGAGGAGGAGGAGAAGGAGGGGGAGGAGGAGGAGGGGGAGGAGGAGGAGCTGTGCTTTCATTTCACACTGACTCCTGGAGACAGCCTCTCTGTTAAAATGACCATTTCTGTCCATTTCTTCTTCCACCTCACATCAGCAGAGGTGGCCTCATACATGAAATGAGTTGGGATGGAATTCCACTATTGCCACCAACGCTGGGGGTGCCCACCCCAGCCCCTCAGCACTCACCATCTCGGGAGAGCCCATCTGATGGCCTCCAGCTGCCGGCCCCTGACTTTCCTCTGGCCCTGGGGCCCATGTCGTCTGTGCATGCGCAGGCCAGCAGTAGTGAGGAGTCAGCACTCCTGGGAGCAGCTTCCGGCCCAGGGCACTGTCCTCCAGGTGGGACAGCTCTGGCGCCCACCCTGTCTCCCAGGGCTCCAGCTGCCCACGGCAGTCACCAGGGCAGTGACATGTCCTGCTCTTCCTCCTCTTCCTTCCCTTCCTTCCCTTCCCTTCCTCCCCTTCCTTCCCCTCCTTCCCTTCCCTTCCTCCCCTTCCTTCCCCTCCTTCCCTTCCCTTCCCCTCCTTCCCTTCATTCCCCTCCTTCCCTTCCCTTCCCCTCCTTCCCTT
>CM052442.1:89761836-89824809 GCA_028533085.1 Varecia variegata | reverse complement strand
CAAAATTCCTTGGTCACAGATGTATGCCAATTGTGCTATTATTTACTTGGCATTTTTATTTAAATCAATGTTTTAATTGGCTCACATTTTTTATTTTGGTTAAATACATATAACATAAAATTTACCATTTTAGCCATTTTTAAATATACAACTCCGTGGCACTAAGTCATGCAGCCATCACCACCAGACATGAGCAGAATTTTTCCAACGTCCCAAACAGAGACTCTGTACTCGTTAAACACCGACCCCCCCATCCCGTTCCCGCAGCCCCTGAGACCGCTACTGCACTTTGTGTTTCTACCCTGGGTACCTCGCGTAAGTGGAATCATACAGTGTTTGTCTTTCTGCGTCTGGCTTATGTCACTTAATGTGTTCAAGGTTCATCCATGTTGCAGCATGTGTCAGAATTTCATTTCTTGTGGCTAACAAACCATCCCATGTATATACTACATTTTGTTTATCCATGAAAGCAAGACTTGGACGATAACCTTTGTTTTGAACACTCATGAAAATAAATATATAACTAACAAAGTAAAAAAAAAAAAAAGTGTGTCTGTGACGACCTAGAGTCACCCTGCCCTGTCGCCAGGGGTTCACATGCCACTGGGGCGACACCGAGCTCGCACACTGTCTGCATGTGCAGGACGGAGCCAAGCCTCGCCCGCTGCTGGGTCTCCAGACCTAACCGGGCCACGGCCTCGCGCTCACAAGGACTTGCTGGGTGGATTCCGTCTGGAGGCTCAGAGCCTCCTCTGGCCATGGAAAGCCAGGGCTGCGTTTCTCAACGCCCGTCTCAACTCGAGAAATAACATCCCCACCCACTCGTGCTGGGGCTCGGGTTCTACCAGGGGCCCCTGGATCGGGCTCTGTCATCTACACCTGTGTCCCACCCCTGTTCCCTCTTCAGATCCTCTGAGCTCATAGGCCACAGTGGCCCGCCACCACTTCAGCACACGTCCGCCTGACTGCCGGCTGCCAGCCCCTGCCTCCCTTTGCCCGTGGACTTTCTCGGGGCACACAGCAGCCTAGAAGTGCCGGAGAATTAATGGCCCCTGGCAATAGCCCTTAACCAATGACGACAGAGAGAGTAGATCAATACCCCACCTCCCTCACCCCTCCAGTGGGATGACTCGTAGGTGGTGCAGCGTCTACACTGGCTCCTCGAGTTCCCCAGTGGGGTTGAGCCTCAGCTGCTCCCGATGGTAGCAGGATTGACAGCACCCCTTTTATTGGCTCCGCTTCCTCGTCCCACTGGTACTTGCTGGGACCGAGCCAACAACTTGGAACCCACATAAGACCCTGGAAAACATTCGATTTTGCTAATTTTCCGTGCCTAAGAAACGCATTTCTTCATTTTGATTGCTTTTAATGCAGCAATCTGGGGGTGGGGTTGGGGTTGGGGACCAGAAACTCTCTCCCTGTCCAGTGGTCTGTTTTCCACAGGGGGTAACCCCGACCAGATAGAGCTTCTCAAAGAAATGGAAACATTGTAATTAACACATGAAATCCTTACTTCTGATATTATTAAATTTGTTACGCTTATACAGTGCAGAGCATATTGAAAAGGCAAATTAAAATGTTACATGTTAATAAGCTTGGATTAAATTGGGCTTTGAGAACCCAGGGAAGTGATGTTGGTTCCACACGGCCGCTATGCAGGGTTTTTAAGGAGCCTTTCCCGCCCCTTGAAGTTGCTACCACTGCAATTACTTGGGAAGACATGGGACCTTAAGAGAAACCCCCCAGCCTGAGAGTAGAGATTTGTGAGTGTGTTTCTGTCAAGTGTATGTTTAGAATTGTATAATATATAAACAGAATCCTGCAGTATGTACTCTTTATGGTCCGGTCTCATTTACTCATAATAATTTTGCAATTCAACTACATTGTGATGGTGTATCAACAGTTCATTCCTTTTCGTTGCTGAGTAGTATTCCTATGTATAGATGTGTCACAGCACCGCCCAGTTTAATAATAAAGAGGTTGAAGTTCAGAAAATGTAGTGACTTGCCCAAGGTCCCTTGGCTGATGAACTTGAACCCAGACAATTGCATCCAGGGCCAACTCTCCCAACAGCCACCCGGGCCTGCTCGCTGCCTCGGTCATGCATGACACCATTTACTGTGGAAGGCAGAAGAATGGCCTCCCAAAGGTGTTTATGCCCTGTGCTGCGGAATTTGTGGGTATGTTATGTAAAACCGAAGGGGGAATTCAGTTTGCAGATGAAATTAAGGTTGCTATCAGCTGACCTTAAAATAAAAAGATGTCCTTGGTCATCTGGGTAGGCCCAATGAGATCACAAGAGTCCTTTGGAATTAGAAGAGGGAGGCAGAAGAGGAGGCAGAGGCAGAGGTTTGCGGGTGCTGACATGCTGGCTTTGAGGACGGAGGAAGGGCCTGGGAGGCAAAGAACACAGGTGGCCTTTAGAAGATGGAAAAGGCAAAGGAATGGACTTTCCAGAAAGCATGCAGTCCTGCCAACATCTTGATTTTACTCTCGGTGGGGCCCATTTCGGACTTCTGACCTCCAGGACTGTGAGATAATTTTATATTTTTTAATTGATTGATTGATTTTTAGAGATAGAATCTTGCTCTATTGCCCAGGCTGGAGTGCAGTGGCATGATTATAGCTCACTGCAGACTTGAACTCCTGGGCTCAAGTCATCCTCCTGCCTCAGCCTCTTAGGTACCTGGGACTACAGGTGCACACCACGATACCCAGCTAATTTTTCTTATGTTTTGGTAGAGACAGGGTCTCACTCTGTTGCGCAGGCTAGTCTCGAACTTCTGGGCTCAAGTGATCCTTCTGCCTCAGCCTCAGAAAGTGCTAGGGTTATAGGTGTGAGCCACCATGGCCGGGCAACATCAGATATGTTGTTTTAAGTCACTGAGTTTGTGTGAATTTGTTACAGCAGAAATAGGAAACTAATGCAGTGACTTTTACCAAGTCCTTCTGGAAGGTATGTCTGAGCTCTAGGAGGGCAGCCAGGGGCTGTAGGGTGTCCAGGGGTAGTTGGAACAGGCTGAGCCTATCAGAGTATGTGGATCCCTGAGCAGAATGGTTGCACCCCCGGACCCTTGCCCAAGCTCATCCCTCAGCTCTAGCAGAGATATTCCCAAGGTTGTGGTGGGAAGGCCCTGGAACGCAGAGATGTCTGAGCCAAACCAAGCATTCCCTAGTTCTTTGCAGTGCTAGGATGAATGCAAGAGGCAGGTGTTCTCCACCAACTAAGCCTGGCGGGCCCAGGCCCTAGCTGCAAAGGATGCTGGGAATGTGGGCATGCTGGCCCAGGGTCAGCCATGCTGTGGGCACCCAGGAAACAGAGAAGATCAAAGCCCCTGGAGAAGGAGCAGCTCGTGGAGCCTGTGGGAGCTGATGGCCAGTGAGAGCATATTTAATGCTTATGTAATAGGAAAAAAGAAACTGTTTGCTCCTGCTATACTCTCACCACTCAGTACCCCACACAGAACGCTTCCATGACCAGATGCGGGGGGTTTCCCGCACCAGGAAATTCTCCAGTTGTCTGTGGACACTGACTGAGCGTCCGACATTCAATCCGATGCTGCCAGTACCCAGGGTGAGTGCAGACTCCACAGTTCAGGGCTCAGTTCCACGAGGCTGCCCCCAGTTCTGATGCCAACTGCGAGTCCCAGGTTGGCACCTGTACTTCTTTCTGACCGACTGACTGTTAATCAGGGTTCCTACTGCCCCCTCCTCAGCTTTGATAATTTGCTAGGACAGTTGAGAGAACCCAGGGAAACACGCTTACCAGTTTATTTTTAAATAAAGGACATAATAAAGGATACAGATGAACAGCAAGACGAAGAGGTATGTAGGCTGAGGTCTGGAAGAATCCTGAGTATAGGAGTTTCTATCCCCCTGGAGTTGGGGTGCACCCATATCCTAGAACGTGGATGCGTTCACCAACCTGGGAGCTCTCCGAATCCCCTGAGTTTAGGAGTTTTTACAGAGGTTTCGTCACGTAGGCGTGACTTTTTAAACTCAATCTCCAGCCTCTCTCCCCTACCCAGAGGCTGGGGGTGGGGGTGGGGCTGAAGGTTCCAAGTTTCTAATCGTGGCTTGGTCTTTCTGGTGACAATCCCCATCCATGAACCCAGCAACCTACCAAGAGTCACCTCATTAGAACAACACCCACTCCTATCACCAGGGAAATTCCAAGGGATTAGGAGCTCTGTGCCAGGAACTGGGTATAAAGACAAAAATATGTATTTCTCATTATCAATCACAATGTTACAGTCCACGCCTCGGTCTTCAAACATGGATCCCTAATAGGAAAAGGCTGTACGACTCAACAGACACAGGCACGTTACCAGAGTCCCATTGTCATTGGTCGTCAGTCCAGTCTTTTCATCACAGCATAAGCACGTGTCTCCCGGGCTGAGGCCACTCAGGTTTGCAGGCTTCCCCTCAAGCCTGTCAGGGCCCCAGATCAGGAGTGGTCTTGCAAACACAGCTCCACCCCGCAGGCATCTGGGGTGACTGACCTAAGAGACAATATCATCTTTTGTTCCGAGCCTCTTTTGAGGTGTTCATATATATTTCCCTCATTACATAACCCATGTGTTCATCCCTTTACCCTCAGCTCCTCCTCCTCCTCCTCTCCACTCACGTCCAGATTTTCCCCTCTTTGGAAGCAACATCAGGTTTGGCCACCGTGCTGTGCAGATTGCAGGCGGCAGCGCTGGTCCAGCCTGTGCCTCCCCCTCCGTCTGCTCCCGTGAGACAGGGTGGGTTGTCCAGGGCCAGGACTAATGGGCTGTATTTACCACCATGCAACACAGCTGCATTCACTGTGAACCCCAATTTTGCCAAACAGTGTGAGGGCACAACCTCTCCCCTCAGGCCCTTAGGAATTCTGACATAAAATTTAAAAACAGTCACAATTTCTTTCTTAGGAATCATTCCTGCTTCCATCACCTACCATTGCAGCCGTGGTCCTGTGACCACCACATCAGGTAGGAAAAAGAACAAAAAAGTGGAAGTGTTGTAGGGAAGAAAGAAAAAAGCATAGGCATTATGTCTGCATTCTGCTCCTCTGGCAAGAATTGCAGAGTCACAGCAGAGTGACATGATCAGATTTATGTGCCAGCAGGTCCCCTGGCTGTCTGTGGTGGATCCACAGGAGAGTAAGGAGACAGAAGGCCACCAGGAGGTGACTGCAGTTGTCCAGGTTAGAGCAATGGTGGCTGGCACTGCAGTGGTGGCAGCCAGCTGGAGGGGAAAGGGACATCTTTAGGAGAAGAGGGGCAGCTGACAGCCAGTGGGGAGCCCCTTCACCCCAGGGGGAGCCCAGATCTGGCTGTGGTTGTGGCTTCTGGATTCGCGCTCTGGCTGGCGGGCCCTGGGGCTGGGGCTGGCACACGTTTCTGGGCCGGTCAGACCCAGCCAAGGGTGAGGCCGAAATAAAACTAATGCTAAGGAGACCTGAACCCCTGAGTGTATTTAAGAGATCTTTTCATCGTCATTGCTTCTCTCCAGGCAGAATTCCCAAGGAGGTTTAGGAAAGTCTTCCTGAGGGAGAGTGGGAGCTGGAGGAGGCTTCCCGACCCCATGAAGCATGTTCTCGGTCCACCTGGGTGGGAGGAAGGATGATTGGCAAGCTGTCCAGGTGGTCTTTGGGACCCAGGTGCCCTGTCTGGCTCTGGAGACAAGGCCTTCATCCAGGCAGGGACTGGCGAGACGGTCCCCAAAGTGCTGGGATACTGACTCCCACACAATGGCCTGAGTGTGCGGAAGCTGGGGGACGGGCCTCTCCTCCATGCCACCAGCCTCATGGAGGCAGCCCTGGAACGGCACCCAGAGCCCAAGCCTGCCCTGGCCCTGCCCTCACCGGCCAGGGCTGTGGGAGCTCACAGCCAGGCCTGCAGGGTCAGGGCCACCTGGGCAGCCACTGTCTCTCCTCCAGCCTGTTCCTTTTCTGCCCCTGTCGTGGTAACAGGCAAGCACATCTCCCACTGTTATGGGCTATGTCCCCTCAAATTTCAAATGAAGCCCTAACCCCCCAGAATGTGACTGTATTTGGAGATAGGGCCTTTAAAGAGGTAATTCAGTTAAAAACAGGTCATTAGATTGGATCCCTAATCCAATATGACTGGTGTCCTTATACAAAGAGACTAGGACACAGACACACAGGGAGGACCACGTGTGCAGACATGGGGAGAAGACGCCGTCTACAAGCCAAGGAGACAGGCCTCAGAAGAAACCCACCCTGCTGATACCGTGACCTTGGACTTCCAGCCTCCAGAACTGTGAGAAAACAAATTTCTCTTGTTTAAGCCACCATGCTTTGTTGTGGTAGCCTGAGCAAATGAATACGGCCACCGTCACAGCCATAACAGCAGTGAACACATACTGCTAGGCAGGGTGACATGCCTGATCCACATGTCATCATGTTCATCATCTGCGGATGTTCATCATCCGCACTAACTCTGGAAGGTAGGGATCATGACCCCATGATCAGTCTGGCTCTGCCACCTACCAGCTGTGTGATCTGAATAAATCACTTTGCCTCTCTGGGCTCTAGTTTCTGCATCTGTTTCCTGGGGCTAGAATAGTACTCATATCCCAGGGTGGTTTTAAGCAATGATTTAAAATATATAAAGGGTTTAGAGAAGTTCCTGGAATGTAGTAAGTGCTAACTTAGTGTTGGCTCTTATTCTTCTCATTGTACAGATGTGGAAGTGGAGGTTCTGAGAAGTTAAGTAACTTGCTCAAAGTCACACAGCTAGCAAGTGGTAGGGTCCAGGATTCGAGCCCAGACAAGGGTGACTCCAAACAAACTCAACTATACCTTTCTTACCCCTCTGCTCCCAGGCGCACAGTGGCCACCTCTGGGACTCAGCCTGCCACACCACGGTAATGATCTGTTTGGGGTCTGCCTCCCCTGCCACATGGAGCTTCTCTTTGCATCTGGGCCTCATCTTGTGAGCTGGAGCAGCCCCAGCTCTGAACACAGGACCCTGGATATTCATCTGGGAACCGGGCTCAAGTTGCACTTGGCCTGAGGTTGTCTCTGGGCCCCACCCTCTCAGTTCATTTCCTCCTCTGACTCTCCCTGCAGCCCTGTGCAGAGGGCGGGCCAGGGGAAGTGGGGTTCAGAGAGATGAGCTACTTTCTCAAAGACACACAGCTAGTTATGGCAGAATAGAGAGGAGAGCCCTGCACTTCCTACAGCCCCAGGCCCCACCCTCTGGCTCACCATGCTAGGCAGCCCAGGAGGGAGCCCCGGGCCTGTGCCTGGGGTCCTGGGAGAGGACCAGAGCCTCCTGACCCAGTGGTCTGTATTCTGGGGATTGGCCTCTACTGGCGTCACCCAGTGCTGCCGTAGCTGTGCATCTGCTACGGTAAGGGCCAGGTATGCCTGCAAACTGCTCCAGGAACTCAAGGCCTGCATTACAAGGAGGGCTGCAGGGGACTTCTTGGGACATCCATGGCCCTTGCTGAAAAGAATTCTGTCCAGAAACTCATAAGCGTCCTTGAGCCGTCTCTTTTCCACCTGGTTAAGCCATGGTTCAGCCCACACTTCCTGTATCCCCTGCAGGCCTTAGAAATCAGGTTGGGTGGCAGCGAGAAACTCCAGCAAATCGGGCCTGCTTGGAGGGCTACTGTCAGCCCTCCACCTACTAAGTCCTGAGAGATGGGTGCATGGTTCCCTAGACTACAGACTGAAACAGCGAGACAGGCTGGGGCTGCTCCTTCTGGGCCCCTTGCTCCTCGCCCGCACTGGCCTAGGGCATCTGAGCTGCTGGGTTTTGTTTTGTTTTTTGTTTTTTAAAAGAGCTGGGGTCCAAGAAAGGGTTAAGCAGCTCTCAGCCTGACTTGTGAAAATAGAAGATATCTCTCCCAGCTGACCACCCACAGAGCTCTGTCATCTGGCTTGTGCTGGGGTAGGGGGTCTCTGGGTCTTCACACCCATCTGGTCACCCTGTCCCAGCACCCCGTCTCTTGGCTGGCAGCTGGGACAGCCCTTGCACTGGTCAAGCCACTTCTCTGCAGGCTACATGCGCTCTCTGCCTCCAGTTGGTACCCACCCCTAAAATCCCCGTAAGTGGTTTTCCATGACTCCCTTCATGAATCAGAGCTGCTTCTTTTTCTTTCTTTCTTTCTTTTTTTTTTTTTTTTAGAGACAAGGTCTCCCTCTGTCGTCCAGGCTAGAGAGCAGTGGCACCATCGTAGCTCACTGCAGCCTCTAACTGTTGGCCACAAGGGAGCCTCCCGCCTGGGCCTCCCAAAGTGCTGGGATTACAGGTGTGAGAATCAAAGCTTCTTACCTGGCCCTGCGGCTGGCCAGTTTGGGCCCCACCTGCCTACCCATGCCATGCTGACTTCCTCCTCAAACATGCCCCTGTCTATGGGCCGCAGGCCTTGGTGCTTCCTCTCAGCTTGAAACACTTTCCTGTCTCCCTGCCTTCTCCCCACACCCAGCTGGCCCTCTTTCCTGCTGGGCCCACCTGGAGACCCCCTCACCCCTATGCCCCTGGCAGGCAGTACCAATCGATCACAGATGGCATGTGAGATGAAACCCAGCTGCCTCCCTGTACAAGTTCAGTTCCCAAGGTCACTCCCAGCTCTCACTGTCTGCTTTCTAAGACTGTTCTAGCCCCAATTTGTTCTTCTGTAGGATAGAGAGAAGGAAATCCCTGCCTTTTCCCTCATTCCAAGGGACTGAGAGTGTGAATCAGGCTGTCTTCACTTGGGTATGTGCTTCCTTAGGGTCTGCCCCTGCTCGCACCCCAGAACATCTCCTTCTACCCATGGATTTCTACTCTGATCCCTGACAGCTCCCAACAGCTAGCACGATGCACCTGCTTGTAAGTATTGGGACGTCTGAAGTCTTTATATAGATGCTGACTCATGCCCTGGAGCCTCCTGGCT
The DNA here is from genome assembly GCA_028533085.1 of Varecia variegata. Classification (NCBI taxonomy): domain Eukaryota; kingdom Metazoa; phylum Chordata; class Mammalia; order Primates; family Lemuridae; genus Varecia; species Varecia variegata. Next base: position 89,815,917 of record CM052442.1, on the reverse strand, counting down.
CTGCGGACACTGCACTCCTGTGAGACTGGAGCAGGAAGCTGGCACGTGGCAGTGGAGGCCCAGGGGCTGCTGGGAGTGGGGTCCTCCTAGGCTGACATACAGAGGCACCACTCCTGCTTGCCTGGGGCGGGAGTGTTCTTTGCTGGGTGGCTTCACCTTAAAATGATTCAGTGGCAGTGCATGGAGTCAAAGTTGAGCACAGGACCGAGCGCTGGAGACCTGGATTCTTTCGAGCCCCAGTTCCATCCCTTGGACCTGGCCTGTGGGCAACTGGACAAACCTTTGCCCCTCTCTGCCCTGCGTCTCCCTGCCTGTGAAATGACAGGGAACGTAAGTCAGTAGTCACTGCTGTCTGATTCTCCAACTGTTGAAGAAAAAGGGAGAAGCCCAGATTTTGGTGTGGAACTACTGATTTTTACCTGCCAGTAATGAATTCACTAAAATTTTACAAAATACCGTGGGGATCAAAGGAAGTGTGCCAGTGAGCCGAGGACTACTGTTGCTAATGTTGGACTGGAAAATCTCCGTCTGACATTTAGTGCTGTGAGTCTCATCAGGGCCACACATTGGAACCACCTGGGGATTAAATGGTGGCTGTGGGGGGCAGGGGCATCTTGGTGACCAGGGGGCCCTAGATACAGGGCGGAATCCTGGCTATCTCATGGACTAGCTGGGCGACTGGGATAGGTTCCAGCACATCACTGAGCCTCGTCTTAGCCCTCCGACCAGTGGGGCTGTGCAGCGCAGGCAGAGTCTCCTAGGTAAGGGGCTTGGCACATAAGAGGTGAATTAAGAATGGAAAAGCAATTGGTAGCTGCTTTTGACTTAGTGACTTGGATCTAGCCCGGGGAAACAAGCCCATTTGCTTTCAGGACTCAGAAGGTAGAAGGTTCCCCAGGGGTTGGGGGCTGGAGGACTTTGCCATGGGAGGAGTTTGCCATTTCCTGATCTGAGCCCCAGCACCACCTACTTTAACAGTGCATTGGTCAGGCTTCTCTTTCCATTGTGAATGCCAAAAATTAACCCCACACCTATTTGGGGGGAAGCATGGACTGAGCATCTGTGTGTTTCGCTCTGGCAAGTCCCCAGGCAGCCTTAGAGAGAAGGTAGAATTGGCCCATTTGATAGATGAGAAAGCTGAGGGTCAGGTACTGTGACCGCTCAGGGAGACACAGTCTGGGAGGAGCAGAGCTAGTTCTGGGAAGTAGGACCCAGGAGCACCTGACTGCCAAGATTAGGGTCTGGGCGCCTTCGGGGCTGGGCGGGCCACAGAGCGAAGGGCTAGGCTTATGTCAGGGCGTGGCAGGGTGATGTGGTGATCTCAGGAGCCCAGACTCCAGCCACAGGACTCACATTTAAATACCAGTAAATGGAAAAGTTGTCCGCAAGTTTGCCGGCCAGGGGGGACCCACGGGCCCCGGGTTTGCGAGCCCCTGCAGCGCCACTGAGGCTGCGCAGTAGAGAGAAAGGAACCCGAGGGCCAGTCCAGCAGCCGCCCGCTCCCGCGCACTGACCACCTGCCGTCCCGGCCCTCCGAGGCGCCTGGGGTCAGGTCTTCAGCTCCTCGCCCTCCTCGCCCTCCTCGCCCTGGAGCTACCCTGGACGGCCGTGCCCGCCCCTAGCCGGCCGCACCCTGACCTCTCCGCGCCCCCCCCCCTCCGCCCAGCCCCTCCCGGGCTCCCGCCCCTGCGCTGGCCCCTCGACCCTCTGATCTCGGGCCTGCCTCTCGCCGCCCGTCCTCCCCCACTCCGCCAGCTGGGCGGCTCCTCAGTGGGGGGCCAAGGCCCGCGGTTCTCTCCCAGCCCCGGGGCTCCCCCTTTCTCTCCCTTTCCTCCCCGCCCCCAACCCCCGCTGCGGCGGCTTCCTCCCCCCCCCGCCCCCCCGTGGCTCTGGAATTCCTGGTGGAGCCCACTCGGCCCGCACTGGAGTGTGCAGAGAACACCGCGGGGTGTGCCTCCTGGGTGTTGGGGACGGGCCGAATGTGCACGCAGAACGTGCGGCTCGCGGGCAGCCGTGGCTGCGTGGACCTGTCTGGGTGCTTTAACGTGTGCACGCGCGTGTTTCTGTATCCAACTGGGTTTACACACCGGTGTATAATTTTTTGTGCACACACACTTAGTGACTCCTGGGGAAACTTTTCTGAAAATCCTGGGCTGGCAGTTTAAATATAAAAAGGCTTTGTTTAATGCCAGCAGCATTTCTCCTATGTTCTGGGAGTCGCAGAACATTCACCTGCTCCCTCTTTCCCCCTTAAACACTCGGAGGCCTTGGCTGGCTTTGGGGGTAGAGGGGGTGGCCGGGGGTGCCCTAAGGAAGAGGTTCTTTTATCTGTCCACCTCCCCCAAAATCTTTTCTCAGGCCCCACTACCTCTCCGTCTCTGTGTCTCTCCTGGTGCTGTTTATTGTTTGAATCTTCCTCCTCAGATATCTGGGAGTGTCACAGTGATGCCAGCGTCATCCTGGCTGTGGAATTCAGGCACGAGGAAGGCTGTGGAGCAGGGAGTGCGGAAGGTGTTGGGAGGAAGGTGGCAAGGCAGGGAAATTGAAAGCAAGGGGAGCAGAGTGACCCTTGGAGGGGGTGTCCTCCGCTTGAGTTGACCACTGTCAAATGGGCTAATGTCTGTTTCATAAGGTTGCTTTAGTTGAGTTCCTTTATTGTACATTTAGTGCCTAGCCCTGTCTGGCACATAGCAGGTTCTAAACAAAGACGGCTGTCTATTATTTTGTTGGGGTTTTGGAGGTGGAGGTACAACAATAGTGTATAAGAGCACACACTTTGGATTCTGGGCCCAAATCCTGGCCCCACAGTTTCCTACAGTATAACTTCCTGTAAATTTCTGTGTGCCTCTTTCCTTCTCTGTAAAGTGGAGCCAGTAGTGGATACGCACCTCCCACGGTTCTTACGAGGATTAAATGAGTCAATTTACCTAAGCACTAGAACGGTACCTGGCACATATAACTGCTGTGTAAGCTTCAGTTTTTATTGTCCCTCTAGAACAGGGGTTGGCACCACCTGTTTTTATATAGCCCTCCCTTGAGCTGAGAGTGTTTTATACAATTCTAAATGGTTGGGGGAAAAAGAACACTCATATTTCAGGATGCATGAAAAAATTATACAGAATTCAAATTTCAGTGTCCATAAATAAAGTTTTATTGGAATGCAGCCACACCCATTCGTGGCTATTTTCACATTACAAAGGCATTTAAGTAGTTTCAACAGAGAACTTATGGCCTGAAAAGCCAAAAATATTTACTACCTGGCCTTTAGAGAAAAAGTTTGCTGAGCCCTGCTGGACAGTGTCAGCTGCATGAACGCAGGGATTCTTGCCTGTTTGATCATTTGTGTATCCCCAGTGCCTGGAATAGTGCCTGGTATATAATAGATGCCCAACAAGCATCTATTGCATGAATGAGTTTGGCCCCAGGCAATGGAGGGGCTCAGGCTCTAGCATTCCTGAGCTTGCCATGGGGGTCTGCAGTGATTCAAGCAGACCCTCCTTTGGAGATCAGAAGGGGAACTCTCTCCCCCCCACCTCCTTAAGGGGGACTAAAATATCAGACTGGCTCCAGGGAAGCTGCTGCTGCAGAATTTAGCCTTGGTTCAAGCAGCCTAGGTGCCTTTCTATCCAGCCTAGGGGAGGAGCAACTTGGAGTCCCCACCAGGGGTCCCCATCCCTTCCCTCCCATTCTGGCAGACTCACAGCAGGAAGCAACTGCTGCTAGGAGTTTGAGAATGGCTTCCCTGACCTTCCTGGGTGGGGGTGCTCCTAGGCAAAGGGGCTGGTGGGAGTGGACCTTCCTTCCTCTTCTGGGACAAAGAGGAGACAGGAGGCAGAGGAGCTCAAGGCTCTCTGGGAGCACTTTCCATGTTGAGATTCTATCCACTTTGCCAAGGGACTCTTTGAAGATCCTGGTGAGGGTTCCTGTGACCATGGGTGGGAGAAATAACAAATAACCGCCAGTGTGAGAACGTGCACTGATCCTTCAGGGCATACCTGCCTGCCCGGGTGATGGGACCTGAGGTTTGCCCAGTGGAGAATCCCAGGGCTGCCAGAGGGTCCTTCCTTCATTCAGTGTTTCCTGAAATTCTACTGTGTGGTAGGTGCTGGTCTTGGTGCTGGTGATGTTGCAGGGAATGATACATCCCCCTCCCAGGCGGAGCTCACAGCCTTCTGGAACATAAATTTGACCACTGCCATCCTAAACTGGCTAAGGACACAACCATGCATTTTGCAGAAGAGGAAACTCATGTGGCAAAAAACACATGAAAAGAAACTCAATATGACTCCTGGTTGAGAAAATGCAAATTACAGCCACATGAAATGCCATTTTATGCCCATCAGATCAGCAGAAATAAAAATGGGTGATATCACTTAGCTCCGGTGGATCTTGGGGAGAAGGCACTCTCATACATAGTGGTGTAAATACGAATTGTTATAGCTTCGGAGGGGAAGAGAAACTTCGCAATATACATTAATACAGGTTGAGTATCCCTTATCTGCAATACTTGGGACCAGAAGTGTTTTGGATTTCAGATTTTGGAATATCTGCATTCTGTTTACCAGTTGAGCATTCTTAATCCAAAAATCTGAAATCCAAAATGTTCCAATGAGCATTCTTTTGAGCATCAGGTCAGCACCCCTAACGTTTTGGATTTTGGAGCATTTTGGATTTTGGATTTTTGGATTAGGGATATTCAACCCATATGAACAAAAGCATACAAGGCCAGGCACGGTGGCTCACGCCTGTAATCCTAGCACTCTGGGAGGCCAAGGTGGGAGGATCGTTTGAGCTCAGGAGTTCGAGACCAGCCTGAGCAAGAGCGAGACCCCGTCTCTACTAAAAATAGAAAGAAATTATCTGGACAGCTAAAAATATATAGAAAAAATTAGGCGGGCATGGTGGTGCATGCCTGTAGTCCCAGCTACTCGGGAGGCTGAGGCAGGAGGATTGCTTGAGCCCAGGAGTTTGAGGTTGCTGTGAGCTAGGCTGACGCCACAGCACTCTAGCCTGGGCAACAGAGCAAGACTCTATCTCAAACAAAACAAAACAAAACAAAACCATACAAACCAAAAAAAACATATGCAACTACACTCCTGAGATTCCATCCTGGGACTTAAGGGTAAGTATACAAGGATTCGTATTAAAGTGCTTTTTAGAAGTGACAAAAACATGGAAATATTTACACCCAACGTGAAAGATTACATTGTGATACATTTACCCATGCAATATTATGTGGCCGTGGAAAATGATGAGTTGGTGCTATTTCAGGTGCTCTGGAGGGCTTCCAAGGTGGCCAAGGGAGGAGAGCCAGAGGTGGACAAGTGACCAGTGTCTACAATGTGATGCACCTTTTCACACTAATAATAGGCCAGCCCCTTTCCATTCAAGGACTTCTGTTTGTATACAACCTTGAGTAAGGAGAATCTTCTGGAAGGCTCCACACCACCCTGCTGGCCTTGGAAGTGGGGAGTATAAAAAGGATAGATAGGTAAGGGACAAAATAGCAAAAATGGAAAAGTATCTACCACCGAATGATGTTGACAGAAAATATGTAACGTAATATCTTATGTAGGATACTATAGTAAGTCTGTAAAAGCAAATCTGCACAGAGACAAAGAGAAGCTACTGACACAAAGGAAAACATTGCTTTAATTGAGGATGGGTCTTTGGGTAATTTTCCTTCTGGATTTCTGCAACTTCAATATAGTGTTTCTTTTTTTATTTTTATTTTTTTCATTTATTTTTTTATATAACTCATAACCTTCCAAACAATCTAGTGTTTCTTACATAGTGTTTAAAAAATAGAGAGAGAAAGGTCATGTACCAGCAATATTATCTGCAGCTGCTAACTGGGAAATTAATTCTGTCTGGGGGATGGGAAGTTCAAGGGGTTAAATTGAACCTTGGAAGAGAGATAAGAGATATCTTTCATGACTGGGAAGCTGGCTAAAAACTGAGCTGGTCAGGGGGTGAGAACTGTCTACTTTCCCCACCCCCCCAACCCCTACTTCTGGGAGGATGAAATTGCGTTCTTTCCATTAACAATTATTTCAGCACCTATGCTGTTCTAGGCTTGCATCTAGGGACCAGGATCAGAGCAGCGAATAAGGTTCACAAGGTCCCTATCCTCATGAAGCTTGTAATCTAGTGAGAAAGACCGACATTAAAAACACAAATAAATATGAGACCAGGTGGGTAAAAGGAAATAATGATGTAGACAGCACAACACAGTGCCTGGCACACAGGAAGTGGTGAGTGCCTGAACTTGGCTGGTTCAATCACCATGGTCAATTTAAAGAGTTGGGGGCCAGGCATGGTGGCTCACACCCATAATCCTAGCACTTTGGGAGGCTGAGGTGGGAGGATCACTTGAGGTCAGGAGTTTGAGACCAGCCTGAGCAAGAGTGAGACTCTGTCTCAACAAAAAATAGAAAAATTAGCTGGACATGATGACATGTGCCTGTGGTCCCAGCTACTCAGGAGGCTGAGGCAGGAGGATTGCTTGAGCCCAGGAGTTTGAGGTTGCAGTGAACTATGATGACGCCCTGGCACTCTAGCTTGGGCAACAGAGTGAGATCCTATTGCGGAAAAAAAAAAAAAAAAAAAAGAGTTGGGGAAAGAGGCTGGCTCGTTCTCTAACCTTGACACTGCCAGGACAGTTGGACCCTGGCACTGTCACTCTGTGGAGTCTGAGAATGAAGCCACCATGCAGGAGAGCCAGGCAGAATGATGGAGGGACTGTGTCCCTGGTGATGTTATTTCAATACCTGGATCCTCTCATGCATGAAGCTGGAACCACATACTTTGTGTTTAAGCAAGATTTTTTTAAAAAATCACTTGCAATGGAAAAATGCCTGAACTGTTATTATTATTATATTATTATCTCACTGCTTCTACTCTGTGACTTTGCTGAAAGCTCAAGTGAAGCCAAGGAAGATTTAGCATGTCTGGCTCCAGATTCCCAAACCCCAGGATTAGCTGGATAGATACATTTATATGAGGATAACCCCCCAAAAGTGTGTGTGTTTGGGGGGGTTTCCAAAGAGAGATGGAGGGTCCATGCTCCTAAGCTTGAGAGTCACAATCTATCACCTGACCCAGGTGGGCATTCCACCATGGTGGGCAGGCCCTTTGGCATGTCTAGAGATACAAACCTGTAACCTGTCTGTTGTTCCTGTGGATGGTGTGAACACCCCCTCTCAACTTTCAGATGCCCTGGTGGCCATCTCTGCTCACCATCTCCCAACACAGCCCCCAAACCCCTGTGGAGCAGGCAGGCAGCTGATCACCAGGGCCCTGCACCCCTCTCCCTTGGAGGTTGGGCACAGCCTGGTCCCTTTCCTCCTGCCAGGAGTGATCTCCCAGGCCCTTCCTCTAAAGGTGCCCCTTCCTTTCTGCATCCACTGTTCCAGGAAAAGCAGCAGGTAAATTAGGAGGCAGTGCTGGGGATGCGAAAGAAAGGGCAGTCTTTTGCCTTGGGCAAGTCACTTCAAGCCTCCGATTGCACCCCTGGAAAAGGGGACCCTTGCTACCTCCACTGCCTGCTCACAAGGCCTTTCTCCTAAGGGTCAAATGTTCAAGATCTGATGTTTCAGTCAAGGCTCCTGGAGCTTCCCTCCTGAGGTGTGAATACCTAATACTGGAGGCTTTTCCAGGTCTCCTGGTTACCCAGGCAGCCCCTTGGGACCCTGCATTCTTTAGTAGGTGGGGCTTAGGTCTAGCTGGAGGGTACCTAGTAGAGGGTACTTAGAAAACTTGACCTGAAGCTAGAGTTGAGTAAGACAGAGAAAACATCAGTTGTCCATATCGAAGTTGCCCTCCCCCAACACATGTAAAATTTTAACATCTATTGGGTGCACGTGAGTATTGGCCATCTTATTTCCTGCATGTTCAAACACAAAGGAATGTGGAGTTGATGGAGATTTGGGGGAAGGATACCCCCCACCCCCAGCTGGAGGCCTGATACAATTGTTTGTGGTTCCCAAATACCACCTATCTCTACATCTACCTATGTCTATCTAGACATCCATTTTTCTAAAATCATTACTTCAATTATGCTGCAGGCAAGGTGTAGAAACTGAAATTAACCACTGGACAGGGGGAAAAATTGCCAACTTTGGAGGGAGATCTGTCTTGATTTCCAACCCAGTGTCATCCCTTTGAGGGCTGTGTGACCTTGGACCAGTGAAGCAGCTTCTCTGTTTTCTCCTGGAAAATGGGGATAATGACAGCATCCTGGGCATGAACTTAAATGATATAGAGAGAGCTCTTTGCAGGATATCAGGCTGGGCCTTGGGGTGTGGTGGGGGGCCACTGGGAGAAAGGTTTGGAAAGGAGGGGACTGTCCTTCCCCCAGCTGCAGGGGATCTTAGTGCTTCCCCCCACCCCTGCTTCAGACAGGAGGCAAGGTGTCTATGAGGTCCTGGGGTTCTGAGGGCAGAGGAGAAGGAGAATTTGTTTTTGTGCCTGTTTGTTTTTTGAGGGCAGGTTGGTGACCCACAGGAGACAATGTCCCTGTGGGCCACCAGGGAAAGCCTGGGCAGTGCTGGGCATGGGGCATAGAGAGCGAGTGCTGGGAGCTTAGCCAGGTGCAAGGGGCCCCTGGCCACAGCCTGGCCGTGCACACGCTGCCCCATGCTTTCGCAGGCCATGCCCTGGGGCCCTGGCTCCTGCCTTTGGCGCTGGGAGTTTGCGGGGGACACCTGGCCGGTAGCGGAGCCGGCATGGGCAGGGGTGGGGAGGACAGAACACTGAGAGAGGCACTGGAACAAGGGCTCCCTCTTCCTCCAGCACCACCCCTGCCTCCCCAGCACCTTGACAGGCAGCGAGGGGACCCAGGCACTTCAGAGAACGAACCAGATCCCACTAGATTGGGGAGATGGAAAACTGTTGGCCTGGGGCCCAATCCCACCTGAAAACTTAATGGCAATACTTACACGGAACTGCACAGTGGTTTCCCGCTTGTCTTTCCAAGGGAACAAGCCCCCCTCCCACAGATCCTTCCTACCTCCCTACCCCTCCTGACTTTGTGGGCCAGCCGTACTCCTACCCGGAGAAGGGAGCATTAGGGTGGCCATGTGTCAGGCACTGGGCTGGGCACCCCCCAATGTGGAAGTTCCACCAGGCCAGGGTCCCTCTGCCTCACCCAGCTGTAGCCCCAACACTGACCTGTTATGGTGTAGGTCCCTGGGGAGGTCGCAAACAAGTGTTCATTGGGTAAAGAAAACATTTACAGGCAGTAAGAGGTCTCTTTTTTGAGCACTATTCTAAGTGCTCTCTTTACCTATTGGCTTATTTAATCCTCATGACAGCCCTACAAGGTAGGCACCGGTATAGCCTCATTTCACAGATGAGGAAACCGAGGCACAGAGAAATGAAATTACTCGCTGGGAGGCAGAGGAGCTGCGAGTGCAAAGCAGGCTGTGCCCTTTCAGATCACCCTACGTTGGTCTCGCGCAGGACCAAAGGGAATGACTCCCCTGCCTGAGCAGCAGCAGGTGTTGAGGCTGCTCACCTCGATGAACTCCCCAGCGTTTCTCTGATGCCTGGTACTGGGACTGGCAGTGTTGGCTGCAAGGTCAGCTCTAGCATTAGTTGGTGATGTGACCTGGGCAAGTCTGTCCACCCCTGGATGTCAGTTTCCCCATCTTTCCAGTCCAAGACTAGATCCTCTCACAGGGCCCTTCCAGGTCTAAAGCCCAGAATCCCATTGCTCTTGTAACAGGGATCTTTATAGGGTGGTTCATTTTCTACCCTTGACAAACAGGCCCTCCAGGAGTGCTTGGCTTGGCCAAATGGCGGCTCTACTCCCAGGGGCAGGAGGAGGTTTGGAGTGCTGGCAGAAACTTCCCGAATCCTCCCCTCGCTCCTGCTGTGGCCTTGGCTCTGGGCGGGGGCTCCAGGGCCTCTCCCAGTGGGTGCCGGAGGCCAGAGCTGCCTTTGTCTGCTGCAGGAGCCCAGCCAGGCGGCTGTGGCTGCAACCGGCCCCTGCCCAGGCCTGGGAGAAGGTTTTTTTTTTCCTGTGTGTTGCAGCTGGGACCGTTTATAATAGGAAAAAAAGAGAATGACCAGGCCAGCCGGCTGGAAAATAAAGAGACTTAAAAAGAAAAGGGCTAGGCCTGTTCTTCTCCTGTGGAGGCTTTGGTTAAGCAGAAAGTTTTAGTTCCTTTCTGAAAGGCATTTGGGCTTTTGAAGTCCCCTGCGGGAGCTCCCTCTGGCCCCTGGGAAGCCAGGCCCTGGCATGTCCCAATGTGCATGACCAGGATGGGGCCAGGCCACTCAGAGGAGGCAGTAGCAGGCCCTGGGAAATGCTGCGCCCAGCTGGGTCCACTGTGGTCGGAGTCCTCCCCCCACCCCAGTCTGCTCCTATCCCAGTGGGGCCCAAGCCCCATAACCTCTCTTTGGTGGCCTTTTGCCTGAATTTCCTCTGCTCCCTCTGGCTTTGAACTCTGGCCTGCTGCCGGTTGGGCCAGAAGGTGGGAATAAGCCCAGATCTGCTTTTTCATTGAGAACCAAAGGGATTTCACAAATAGGGAGACTGAGGCAGACAGAGAGTTTGCCTTAGGCCACCCAGGGAACCTAAACTTATTGAGTGGCTGTTGTGTGTGCTTTGCCTATAAACATTAACAATTGTTAGCATTTATTAAGCAATTACAATGTGGAAGGACCCAGTGAATGAATCCAGGTAACAGGCAGATAAAAAAGGGATGGTATGCTCGGGCTCCTCTCAGAGAAGCTGCCCTCGCTGCTCCCTTCTCGGGCCTTGGTGAATTCCAGTCTGTGCAGATGAGCTTGCTTCTTGCCAGCCCAGCCCTCTGCAGGAGCTCAGCCACCCCCGTTACTGGAGAACCACCATCGAAACATAACTAACATCGATCCAGCACCTACTACGTGCAAAGTGCTGTGTGCTAGGCATGTCACAGCATTAGCCCATTCTGTGTCCTCCCCGCATCACGGAGGCAGGTCTCTATGACGACATTCTCTTGCTGCTCACAACTACCCTGTGCCATTGACATTTTCCTCATTCTGTATGTGAGGCTGCCTTGCCCAAGGGGCATGGCTGGTAAATGGTAAGGCTGGGGTTTGAATTTAGACCTGTCTGCCTTTCTGCCCTGTCTAGAGCCCACCATTAACCTCTGGAGAGCTTCTCCAATCACCAGCACTCACCAGGCAGGAAGTGGGGACCATGGCTTGGTGGGGTACATAGCAAACTCTAGGGCTCTGCCCCAAAAGAGATTTTAACCTAGTTGAGTGGGCAAAGATTTCTACCAATTGGCCTCTGTTGTCCAGCAGAAAGCCTTCATGTGACAATGGCTGGTTGTATAGGGATGTATTGGGCACCTCCTCTGTACCCTGCACAGGGTGCTGCCAGTTTTCCTCCCAATGCCAGCACTAAGTTGGGAGCATCTGCAGGGCACTGGGGATGTATCAATAACAGGCAGCAGTGCAGATGCAGCCCTGGTGATCCTATTTCTCTCCTTCCTGCCTGTGCCATTGGGTGCCCAAAGGCATTATATGTGCTGGGCACAGGGATCGTACATGCTGATGTTCTTCTGAAATCGCTATGGTATTTCTCCTAGGCCTGGGCTCCTAGTAGAGTCTTTTCGTGATGGGGGGTGGGGTGGGAGGAAGGAATATGTACACAGGAAAAAAACTACCGGATTGTTTTTTCTTTTTACAAAAAGACTTAAGCCAGTTTGGTCCTTTTTAGTAGATGACAGTGGTCACAAAAGAGGTTTCTACTCCTTCATGACCTCTCTACCAGGTGATAATGAGATAATGAAGGCAGACCAAATTCTGCCACACACATCGGCAGTCATTAAACAGACCAGTAGCAAAGCAGGACCACTTTAAGGACAACCAGTTCTGTCAGCTCCATGAAGTCTCAGCTCTCTGTCCTTCCAGGTTATCTGAGCATTCCCGATAGGAAAGGTATATCCAGATAAGCCCATCACATTCCTAGGCAGGATTCTATGTCCTCTGCTGGGCACCATGAAGTCAGAAATCCTATTCAGGGGCTGGAAAGACGACCCCTAGGGATCACTGTGGGGTGGGGGGCTGTGCCCTAGGGATACAGATTGCCCCTGCCTCACTGGCTTAATAGTCCCTGATCATGTGAGGTGGGAAGTGTCTCTTAGATCGTGTTTGCTAAACCACACCATGAATACCTTTAATTGTACCAGTGAGAGCCCATTTCTGAATCTGTCACCTTTTTTGATACCCAGTTTGCTAATAAGATTGGTTGGGTGGTTGACTGAGCTAGTGATGGCAGAAGGATTTGTGACCAGTCCTGGAGTTTGCATGCTGGGGGCATCTTGCCTGACCATTCCTAGTTAAAGCTTACAAAACAGGGTATCTTATCACATTCATTAACCTGAATTTCTAAAGTATTAATTCAAAATAAATTATACTGAAAAAAAAATTAAAGTGAATCACAATCATTGTAAAAGACATATTTAGGAGAACAAAGCAGCAACTGAGCCCAAGTTAAGTGACCCCAGGCTTGAGTGTGCCGCACACTCGGGCAGCTGGAGGTGGTCCGGGCGGAGGCTCTCAGTGCTGGGCCAGGAGTTTCAAGTTTTCTGAGGGTGTGAGTCCACGGGGACGCTCCTGCCGAGTTGGTTTCCTTGCTGCCTTGTGGGTGTTCCCCACAAAGACTGCTGACGCTTGAAGAATTAAATAATTATAATAATGATGATAAAATAGAAATGGCTTTCCCAGCTGAACAGAAACTGGAGAAGACAAGGAGGTTCCCACACCCGTCTTATTGTTTTTGGCACCGTGCTCCTACGGCCCCAGAGAGGCAGATGTCTGGGCCTGCTGCTGGCCTCTTTGAGTTGTGGTCATGGGGGGACAATGGGGCCCCCTGGGGAATTTCAGGAGCATCTGCAGGGATTGCCCTCCCCAAAACATCAGGCTGAGAACTGAAAGCAGGGAAAGGAACTCTTTTCCCTCTGGCCTTCCTCCCTTCTGAACCTTCAGAAGCCTCAAGTCCAAGTTGCCCTGTGAGAAGAACCCTCAATGCTGCACATACTGGTGCAGAGGTGGAGAAGCCCTGGAGTCGTGGGTGGCGGCTGGTTAACAATCGTGGTGCCCACCCATGTCCTGGGATATTCAACCAGCAGGCATGACCACTGCTTCCTTAGTAGCCCCAGCAAAGGAGTGTCCAGGGAAACTTGGATTCCACAAAAAGATGTATCATTAAAATAAAACAAAAATGCACAAAGCCTTCTCCATAGACCTAAAGAAGCTAGAAAGCTTCTAGGAAGCAGGGGCATTGTCTGTCTCAAGGTAACACTGGTGGGGGGGGGGGGGAGAAGGGACTTATCCCTGAGAGGAGGGGATTTGCAGTTGTGTGACTGGCATCTCTGTGAATACGGTTGACCTTGGAGGTGGTGAAGGTGAGAGAGAGGAAAGGTAACGGAACAAAGTGAAGGCCCAATTACCGTGGTCCTGTGGCCTTACTCTAGGCCAGACTAGCAGCACTTACTCACAGAAAATCCTCAGAACAACCTCATGAATACAGTCTGTATTCCCATTTTGCAGATGAGAAAGTGGAGGCACAGAATCCCTTGCTAGGGGTCCAGCTAAAGCAATGAGGGAATCTGGATTGGAAAGTGGATCAAACTGGCTCCTAAACCTGTCTATGATTGCCTCCTTGGGCTCTTTGCCTAACCTGTGACAACTTCCTTTTAGAATCACCCAGCTCCTTCTTGCCCCAGGCCCTTTGCACACACTATTCACTCTGTGGGGAGCTCTGTTCTCCATCTTCTTCCTTGAGTTCCTCTTTCTCCTCCTTCAGGCTCTCAGCCAGACTACCACTGAGACCCTCTGTTTTTTGGCCTCATCTACACTGTATCTTTCCTTCCCAGGATTGATCAAAACTGTAATTGAATAATTATTTGTATGGCTATTTATTAAAAGTCAGCCTCCCTCACTAGAGAACAAAAGCCCCAACAGGGAGGAACTGTAGTCCTTCTGTTCACTGTTTTACCCTCAGTCTTAGCACACAGTAGGCACACAATTGTAAAGAAATGTTGAGTAAACAAATGAACAAAGGCATGAACTAATTCCCTGGGGAAAGACTGGGGGTGTGGGAGGATAATCTTCCCTCCCCAAAATGACTGTTCCTTATATAGGTTGATGCAAGTTCTCCCCAGTAGAGAGTGACAGTTTCAAGTGATAAAACTGTAAACAAAAATCACTAATTCCACATTGTATATTATTCAAGTGGCTGTCATTTAAAGGAAGCGTGTGTGTATGTGCACCTGTGTGCTGGTGTGCGTGGAGGGGGAGAAGGTGGTCGTTTGGTCACTTACTGCAAAGCATCTCTTGACCCACTCTGGGAACTCTGTAGGGATATTACTTTAGAGGCCACAAAAGGAACCCTACTTTATTTTACCTACTGCCTATCTTTCTTTTGTAGTCCACCAGACTCTCTTACTCACCAGATTGCTCCCATGACGCCTGCCTCTTTTTGGAAATTCAAGTGAGAAGCCTCAGGTGCTGCACCTCTAGGAAAACATCCTTAAGCAGCCAGGCAAGAGGTTTCCCCGCCTCCAGCCAAGTATGACTTTGAGGAAGATGCACGTTTGTGTGAGCCAGTCTACTTGTTCTCAAAAACATCAACTCGTAATTTCTCTTGCATTTATGATGGTGGCCCTGACAGTTTACAGTGAGTTTCCACAGCCACGCCTCCGAGCAGGTCAGGAGCAGCTGGCCACTCTGCGGGTGAAGGCTTGGCCATAGGGGGCCTTTCTCACAGGTAGGGGCCCAGACCCCCGGATTCCCCGCCAGAAGTAGGCAGGTGTGGGTATAAAACATCATCTGAAAATGACCTCTTTTTGGTCCAAGGTCACCAGGCTGATGAGAAGCAAGGCCCAGGTGTCACCCGGTGCCCCCTGAGGCCCTTGTGGTCCGAGCTCAGAGGGGAAGTGGGGGTGGCAGTGCGCAGAGTTCAGGCACTACTGGCTTTTTGCTCCTTTGAGACTTTCCTTAAAACAACATTTTTCTGGAAGGACTTAAAAATGAAACAAGTTTCAGAGGAAGCGGGCCGGGCCGGGCCCAGGCAGGGGTGAAGTCGAGCTCCCTCCGTACACCCCGACTGAAGCTGAGCTGTGAGACCGCGGAACCTGGCGTGGGGGAGGGGTGAGCGTCGGGACGCGAACGTGGGTGACGGCTACACGTGGGAAGGGTCCAAAAAACTTTGTGCGCAGCTCCGGGACCCTGGTCCTCGCGGGTTAGTTCGGGATGGGCTATCGCGTGGCAATGCTGTTACCCCAGCCCCCGCCTCTGAGCCTCCCGCAGTTTCCCACCGATGGAGAAAGGGCAGCGCCGGGTCTCTCCAACGACCCCTCCCCGCCGATGGCTCCCTCCTCTCGTCCCGCACACCCACGTCCCACCGCGCGCCTTTTGTCCGCCCCCTCCCTCCCGGCTGGGCATGGCCCGCAGTCTCCAGCCCCCCGGAGAGCCTGGGCGGGGGACTGGGGGCTGTTCTATGCCCCCCCCTCTAGGAGAGGCAGCCCACGGCGGGGGCACCCCGGAGCCGAGGCCAGTCGCCCCCCTCCCCCAGCGTGTGCCATCTGCCGCCTGTCAGCCTCTCTCCGCGGGCCTGGATCCCAGGCGCCGGCGGGGTGGGGAGCGGCGCATTCTGCCCCTCCTTCCTGGCTCTTTCCCAGGGCCTCGCTGCCTCTGCCCTCGCCTGGCCCTTGGCACCCCTCTTGGTCTAACCGTGGCCATTCCTGGGCTTCGGGAGGCGGCTCCCATTCCCTCAGGGAAGGCAGGGATGTTGGACACTCTCGGACGCACGAACTGGGGAGGGCGGTGGCCGGGGTGGCAGCCCTAACCCGGAGAGGGGCGGCTCTCGGAGCTTAGGTCTAGTTAGGGGACATCTCTGTCCTGGCCCCAGCCCCTAGGGGATCCTTGCTCTCCGTCTCCCAGTGTCAGGTGTCCACCTCGGCGTCGCGTTTCGCTGGTCACCAGACTCCACGGCGGAGACGGCCTCGGGCGCGCTGCGCAGGGCCCCTGCCCCAGGCCTTTCTCTGCATCCTCCGGCCCCGCTCCCTTGCCGCGGAGTGCGGGGGCGGCCTATCCCCTGCAGTCGGCCAAGCGCCGGGCTGGCAAGCGGGGCCCGGCGGGCGGCGGGCGGGAGCGGCGGGGCGCAGGCACCCTGCTTGCGCGGGCGCCGCTGCGGGCCGGGCCGGCGCTGCTCTCGGCGGGTAGCGGGTTCTTCCGTGAAAGGTTGCCCCGGGTAACTCGTCTCCGAGGGGACACAGCCCTCCGCTCTCCAAGTGGCAACTTATCGATCCGCGAGATTGATAACCCCGGCGCAGCGCCGCGCACCCGCTCCGCTCTCCCGGCCTGGGCGCGCCTGCCCGAGGTGGCGCCGTCGCCGGGAGGGGTCGACGTCGGGGCCTCTGCCCAACCCGGATCCGGCCGCCTGCAGCTAGTGGGGGAGGGGAGCTGCAAAGGAACCGTGTAGGGGGCCGCCGAGGAGACTTGCCCCAGTCGGAGCCGCTCCCGGCCTGCTCGAGGCAGCGTCTCCACTGGTCCAGAGCGGCGGGGGGCGAAGGCGCCCCCTGGTGGCCGGGGCAAAACGCGGTCGAAAGTGGCAGCTGTAGGGGAGGGGTGCTCCTGCAGCGTTTTGGGGGCGAGGTGTTTGTTCCCTTTACAGTCCTAGCTAGGAAGTGCGCACCTGGCTCAAGAACCCTACAAATGCGGGCGTAGGGGCACACAGGGTCAGCCCCGCGATGGAAGAGTTTGTTGGACGTGGGGCAGGGGTAGTCTTCGAACACCCACCGGTGGGCAAAAAGCACTGAGAAGGAAAAGCCAGGTCTGGGATATTTACGTACGTGGGGCACGAATCGCGGGGTGGCAGTGCTGGGGGGCTAGCCTCACTTCGCTCCCCCATGCTCTCACTTTTGCAGTTTGTGATGCTAATGCATCTCAGCTAGCTTGACAGCCGCAGGGGCCTTGCGTTTGTTTCCTCCTCCCGCCCCCGGTGCCGCCAGCGCCCGAGCCCAGGCCCGCGTGCCGGTGCGGTGCCCGCGCCCGCGCCGTGCCTGCCGTCGCCACCGCCGCCTCGGTCCGGGTTTTGCGGGCGGCCGGAGCTGTATTTCCAGCGCTGTCCATCGCTCGGTGCTGTTGGCCCTCTCTCCGTCTGATCCGAGCCGGAGCAGTGCGGGGCGCCCCACGGGATCAGAGCGCTCCCCCGCCGGGACTCCGCTCCTCACATCCTCCTGCTGGGACCCGGCTACATTTCCAGCCAAGCCTGGCTTTATTATGTGTCTCTGCAGTGCAGCCCCAGCAGCCGGATCGGGAGGAGGAGAGCCAGCGACCACAAAGAAGACAGGAGCGCGAGGGAGGCTGGCGGGCGGGCCGGCGCCGGCTGGAGCGTGGAGGAGCCGGGGCGCAGCCGCCGCCGCCGCTGCCCGGGAGGACGGGAGCCCGGCCGCCGCCGCCGCCTGCGCGTCCTCCTCCTCCTCCTCCGCCGCCGCGGCCGCCGCCTCCCCCCTCTCCGAGCCCCTGGCCCATGGAGGCAGCTAGCGGGGCCGGCGACTTGGCACCGGCCTGGGGATCGGCTGCGCGCCGCGCGCTGAGCACCGCAGCCCGAGGGCAGGCAGCGGCAGCCCGGCGCACGGGCTGAGCGATGCCCGGGGCACGGGCGCGCCTGCCCGCCGCCGCCTGAGCGCCCCCGCGCGCCCCTTCCTCCTCCGGGGGGCCGGCGCCGGACCGAGCCGAGAGCCAGAGAAGGGGGCGTGAGCCAGGGACCCCAAGCAGCGGCTTCCGAGCCACTGCGGCCGTTTTGAGCCTCCCCTCCAACTAGGCTGAGTTGAGGGACCCTCCTCCTCAACCATCATCATCTCCAAACCAGGCGTTTGGGCATTTTTGAGCCAGTAATATTTATTCTTTTTTTTTTTTTTGTGCGGCAGGGGATAATCTGAAGGCTTTTTTTCGGGGGTGCTGAGCTTCCGCGCTCCTGGCCGCCTCCCGGTCTCCACCCCCCGTGAGACCCCCTCGACTCCAGCCCGGTTCCCCCTCCTCAGATGGGTTCATTGTGAGCTCCGCACCGGGCTGCGTAGCCGGACGCCTGCAAACTTTGCACAAAAATCCGGCAAGGGGCGGAGGAGGAGGAGAAGGAGGAGGAGGGTGAGGGTGGCGGTAGGGTGGGGGAGGGAGCGAGGGGGCCGCAGGGGCCGGGGGCCGGCGGGGGGTGGGGAGGAGGAGGGGGGCGGCATTTTTTTTTTTTTTTTTTTGCATAACTCGGTTCGGCCGAGTGGCCTCCGGACTCCCCGCGCCGCTGGGACCGCCGCTGGGACCCGGAGCCCCCGGCTGCCGCATTGCAACAGGCAGGGCCCCGGCGCGCCCCCCGGGCCTCCCCCCGCCCTCGAGCGGCCTCGGCCGGCCCGGGCCGCCCCCCCCAGGGAGGCCGCCCCGGACCTGCGGTCCGCTCCCCACAGCCGCCGACCCGGCTGCAAAAAAAAAAGTTTCCAAGAGGCAGGCGGAGGAGAAGGGGGAGAAGGGCTGCCCGGAGCGGCGGGGGGCGGCGGGGGGAGCCGGCCGCGGAGGGCGACGGAGCGCCCGGAGCCCCGGACATGTCCAGGCGGAAGCAGGCGAAGCCGCGCTCGGTGAAAGGTGAGCGAGGCCTGGCGGAGGCGCGAGCGAGCGAGGAGGGAGGGAGCGAGGGAGGAGGGACCGGCGAGCGGGCGGGCGGCCGGGGACCCGCGCGAGCAAGCCGAGAGCAGGAGGAGGAGGCGGCGGAGGAGGCGGAGGCGGAGGAGGAGGAAGAGGAGGGGGAGGAGGAAGCCGGGAGCGGGAGGCGGAGGGGCTCGTAGCGGACACCCTCCTCGCCCGGATTCTCTCTGGGCCCGGCGCTGCCGCCCGCGGGGGACCCGGGCCTGGGGGCGCCGCCAAGGGGCCCGCGCCGCCGCCTTGGTGCGGGCCTCGGGCCCGCGTGGCCAATCAAGGGGTGCGGGCCCGAGTTGGCGGGGATTGCGAATCTCGGCGGCGGCGGCGGAGGGCGGCAGGAGGAAGGAAGAGGACGGGCGTCCGGGAGGCCGGCAGCTCCAAGGCCGCCCTCGCTGGCCCCGGGCCTCGCTGGCTCTCTCCGGCCCCCGCCTCGCAGCCCCGGGCCGCAGAGAGCGGCGAGCGCTGCCCGAGCGCGCCCCGGGCGTCGCGCCCCCGCCCGGCCTCCTGGCGCCCCCTCCCGCCCCCCGCCCAGGCCGCGCTCCCGGCCCGGGCCCCCGCACTTCCTGCCTCCTCCACCGAGACCCACCGGGCAGGGAGCCTCCGCCAGGAGTTCATTGTCTGCGCCGCGCCGGCGGGACGCCGGTCCCCAGGGGAGCGCAGCGGTCGCTGTGCTTGCCCCTGCGCGGAGGGCGTCCGGATGCGGCCCCGGGCACCCGCACCCTCGACAGCCAGGCCGACTTCCAGTACCCCTTCTCCGGGTTGCTCACGTTTGTGAGGAGATGTAGATATAGGTACACACACACACACACCTCTTCGTTTCCCTGCTTTGCTCTCCATTTCCACCCAGGGCCCCTGGCTCAAGGGGGACCCTGGAAAACAGAGGCCCCGGGGAAAGGCCGCGCCGGCAGCGAGCCCCTCCCCTGCCCTCCTCGCTCCACGGGCTGGACTCTCCCAGCCTTGCCTGCTGCTTTGTCCCTATTCCAGCCCCTTGGGTGGGTGACTGGCTGCCCGTCGGTGAAGGGAGGTGATTGAGGAGGGGCAGGATGAGAGCGGCTAAGCCTCTAGAGCCCAAAGTCCCGAGGCCCTTGTCCTCTCCCAACTCCCCTGATGACCTCTGGCCTGAGCCCAGTTCTGCTCTGAAAAGTTCATTTCCTGGAGGCCTGCGCGGGAAGGCGCTGGGGCCCCGCTCCCTTCCTGCCAGCCTTGCGCCTGGCTGGAATGGCTGGAACTGAATCTGGCAAGGAGGGTCGTTAGACACCCATCCTCTCTCTCCCAAAGTCCCGGGAAAGCCGGGGTCACCCGTCCCAGAAGAGTCCCCTTCCTGCCTCCCTCCCATATTAGAAGGAGACCAGCTCAGTCCACACTCCGAGCAACTGGCCTGCTCTCTCTCCATTTTTCCCTTGAGAGAAATTGGTCCTGTTCCCCTCACCCTGGCTGGCCTCCCAGTGGGAGATACCCGGGCCTGCTCCACAGAACTGGGGCTTCAGAGGGTGTTCTGATTGAGGGGCAGGAAATCAGAAGAGAGACTCCAAGAAGACAGGAAAGAAGGATAGATATTTCACCTTTTGCTGAGGGTCCCCGAGCTTGAAATAATATTTGGTTTCTTTTCTCTTTCCCTGGTCACTGCTCACTCCTTCAAGAGCCACTTAAGGCGGCCCAGAAGAAAATACAGAATTGAAATTTCTGGTTGGAAAAACAGTTTTACGTAACTTGGGCAGTTGATTTTGAGTTAAACCTATGTATCAGAGCAGATTTTTCATAAAGATGCAAATCTTGCTTACCTGTAACCCCACTCCTGTCCCGGGCCTCTGTAGTTCAGAAGCTCGAGGCACAGAAAGCAAAGGTGGAACGGTTTGCAGGGAACAGATGGGTGGTGTTGCAGAGTTGCTTGAACCGAATTCTGAAACCACTCTGGATCTCTAAGACTCAAGAATTGGTCTTCAGCCTTTCATGAAATGAGCCTTGAAATGCTTTTTAATGAGTGCCTCTCTTTAAATGTATATGTGTGTATGTTTAGCAGGCAGTTCAAGCAGGTTGTTGGGGAAAAGACAACAAAGTGGGAACAAGACCAGTGAAGGCATTTTGAGGCTCAGTATTGTAAATAACCGCTCAGCGCCTTTCTGCCCCTGGAGTCTGAGACCCTCTGTTTCCCCCCAGGGCTCTTTGCATTTTCCAGAAGCAGCTGTAACCCTTGTCTCTCACCATTTTGCCTTTTATTGGGTTTACTGGGGAGCGTGGGGTGGAGATGTGGCCACTTACCAAAGGAGGAATTAAGAGAAAAGATAATTTAAATAGATAAGAGTTACTGCAGGTGTTGGATTTGTTGCTTTTCAAGAACTGCCCCCTTCTCTCAAGCAGTATTCAAAAGTGTGTGCTTGAGTGTGGACAGCTCCACACCAAGTGTTTGTAACGACAAGGTCTTCACCTTTAAAGATGCTTGAAGGTGCTTCTTAAGGAACAGCGGTGTCTTTTAAATTTTATTTTATTTTGCCTCTACTGCTGAGTGTCAGGGCTAATGTAGAGGCATTGTGGACTTCCCCAGCCTCGAGCATTCTGCTGTGAAAGTCGCTTGACTGTAATTTGTAATTGATCTCAGAAATGTGAAAGCCCATAGCAGGAAGGAAAGACAGAAATATAACATTTTCGAATGGATGCTCAGAAAGTGTGATTTGAAAGCACAGGCATTGCTGCTTTGAAAATCAAACGGGCCTCTGGGGGGGGGTCTCATTTCCCACTCATGTACACAACCTCCCTTCTGGAGTGGGGTCACTTGTCCCCTCAGGATGTTTGTCCTTCTTTGGAAAACCCAGCTCACAGGGAGGATATTCAGCAAATAGGGAAGGTGCTGGGACAGTAGGGCAGGGGGGAGAATAGCCTCATTGGTTTTCAAAAGCCTTGTGATTTTGTAAAAAAAAAAAAAAAAAACAAACTCACAAAACCCAATAAACCCATGAATGTTACAAAAGTCACATTTTCTGACCGGTTTTCCCTCCCTGCACCCTTCTCCCCTTTTCTGTTTCCTGGTGGAGTGGTGTGGTGGTTGCAATAATTCCTTCTCTTTGATAATTTTGGCCTCGTTCTCCCGGGCTGTTCTCATCCTGCTCACTGATGTTATTTCGGCCGATGATATCAGGTGGTTTGGTAGCGATTGCCTTGGCAGTTCTGTCTGTCACTTGACATTAAGGAGGCCTGCCCTGCCCAGCCCCCCAGGTTCCTCAGAGCCACGCAACAGCCTCTTCATTTATACAGAAAATTAATACATTTTTTTCCCAGCCTTAGTTTAAAAGTTTTGAACCATTTTAATACTGTCGATTTTCTCCATCTAGCAACTGCCTGTTAATTACAGTTCTTAAATTAATTAGCACTCAGGCTGTGTCCATGCACCCCCCCCACCCCAACATCCAAAACTGCCCCCAGTGACTTCTCTGCATTCCCTTCCCCCTCTTTGTCCTCCTCTCCTGCCAGCATGTAGCTCCTCAAAAGTCCATCTTATAAATTTGGTGGTCTAGGGACTTGGGAACATTGTGTGTGTTTCCATGGAAATAATTGAGATGTAATAAATAGAGGCGTTCTGAGGTTACAGGTTTCTTGATTCAGCTGAGACCACATACAAGTGTAAATTGTCGAGGTTTGTTTGGCTAAATGTACATGATCTTGTAGGAAGCGCAAAACAAATCCTTTATAGGTTCTTTAGCTTTGTATGTGGATTGGGGTAGCTGACATTTAATCCTAATATTTAATCCCCCCATCCTCAATTAAGTTATCGATTCCCAGCTTTGGGAAGGACCCGTTTCATTCTAGAAAACATCCTTTATGTCTAGTAATTGCTGTTTAGATGTGTACACCTGTTTCCTTGCAAAAACTTAATAAGCAATAAAATAAGATAACTATGTGCCTCTGGCAGGAGAATCCTGCTAAACGTTTAACCATAAGGTGCCTAGTGTGCATTAATAATGAAAGGTGCAAAATGCCAGTGACTTTATAGTCATAAAATAATTTAGTAGAACCAGCCAGCCCTGGCAATGTTGTGGCATGCTACAGCGTGTTAACAGAGGAGGAGGAGGGGAACCACGGAAGCAGGAAACTGGAGCACAGCATCTTTGAGTACAGCGTTCCTAGCTGGAGACGAAAGGCTGGGGATCTGGTTCAATCTAAGAGAAAGTTGTAATAATTGCTATATCGGTAGCCAACTCTTAAGCTAGTGGCTGTGGAATTCTTCCCCTGATGTAGATTTTAATAGTCTGGCAATTAGATGCATTGATTTCTCTTAACTGTTCATTTGGATGTGTAAACGAAAGGAACCTACCACTGAGGCTGATGGTGCAGACATGCTGCCGGGCTCTTTGAAAAAGGCTGATTTAGGTGGCGGTGGTGGGCGTGTATGATTTTTCAGGGCAGTGTTGCGACCAGTTCCCTCTTCTTTTAAAATTTCTGCTCATTTTGCAGTGAAATGAATGGCACCTCTGGTTCAAATTCTCTTTGAAAATAAACAACAGTATCCAGTCACATCTGAAAATCTCTGTCTTTGAGTGACTGGACTCAGTTGCGTGTTTTTGGCGGATGATCTGTTGGGTACCAGAAGGTTAAGTCACAAACACCTTGGGCTCTGAGTTCTAAAGAGTCCTCCTGCTGAGTGAGTTCTCTCTCTGTCCCTCCTTCTTGCCAATAGTTTGAGACTTGTGGCCACCTAGACCCAAGTATGTCAAGCCCTGAGTGGGTGTGGGATGGCGTCTTGAAAGGCTGGAAGGCTGTACGACTTCAGTGGCTTGGAAAGTGTGTAGAAAATGAGCTCTCTTAAACATTAGCCCCTCTACCTTCCTGCTTCTGGGCTTGCAGTTTTCTGCAAGTGTCACCAACTTCTGACGTGCCGGCATCTAAAACTGTCTTATAGTAAGCAAGCAGAGGATGGCTACGTTTCCTGATGGCCCCGTGGTTTTTGTCAAGGTGGGTGGGTGGTTTAGTTCACTCTTTGTTTGGAAGAGTTTGAGATGGACTTGCCTTTCCCACACCCTGGCTAAAGCAAAGCCCAGCCTTGTCTATGGTACACTGGTGTTTGCAAAGAATATTATTGTCATGTCTTGAAAACATTTGCACTAGATATCAGGGTTCCTTCATATCTGCAAATCTAGGGTAATTACAATAGAAGAATATCTTGAAAACTGTTAGTGGGCTCCTCATTACTGTGGGTAGCTGGGAAAACCCTGATACAGCTTGGTTGATGAATTTGATAATTGCTGCAAATTCCTGTCAGTTTGCAAGGGTATTTTGTGCATAGACATGTTAGTGGGTAATCAGAGTAGTTTTGTACCACAAATTGGACTAATTAAGCCTGGATTGGTTATATCCTGCTTGAAGTTTTTGGTGCTGGCTGTCAGCTCCCTCAGCCTACTGTGGGAGAGGCAGGGTGAAGTGAGTGGGGAGATGCTGATGGAAACTTTTGATTCATAGCTTACCTGCAAGGATCGGTGGCCGCCAACGACTGGGGTTGTACACTTAGTAAATAAAAATACTTTACTGCTTTCAAGGAGCGCCAATTAGCTGATTGCTCTGTGTGGCTGTCTTTAAGGAGAATGCTGTTTTACCTATCTTCTTGTACAAAGGTTTGATTTTTAATGTCTTGTGAAAAGGATTCTCTTTGTCTTGATTGATGTCAGGAATAAAAGCATGATGGTAATATCCCTTTGAAAGCTATTGTATTGTCAGCCCTGGCTGACAGCGGGAGGGCCTCCCAGCGTTATAGATTAGTGCTGTGAAAACACTGACATTTTCTTTGTTACGTTGCTGTTGTTCTACTTGCAAAGTCAATTACACAACGTGGGAGCTCAGTTACCGAGTTGACTTTGGAAGTAGCAATGTCTTTCATTCTCTTTTTAAAGATATAATTTTCCTTTGTTGTTGTTGTTTTGTTTTCTTTCTTTCTTTTTTAACCTCCCTCCCTCTGGTTACCTCCTCTCCCTTGCTCCCCCCCTCTCCAAGAGTCTGCACAAGTTAGCTAGGCAAACGGGGCTCTGGTTTCAGTTGTGACAAGTCAAATTCAAAGATTGCTACATCGTTATCTCCAAATTCTTCTACTCATTCACATTTCAGTGGTGTCTTATTGATACAGTGACTAAAGCAGCCAAGATACATAAAAAACCCATCAAATGAGATTACAGTGTTAATAATCTCTTATCAAGTGGGTTGTTCTCTGGATCTGGGGTCATTGAGGTTGGCAAATTCCGAGTTTTCTTTCTTTCTTTTTTTTTCTGGAGACGGCAGCTGAGAGTGGCCTGAACCAGGGTCCTGGGTTGATGGGACCCCTGCGAACAGTTTTTTTTTTTTTTTTCCTACAAAAGATTTATAAGCATTTAGGTCTCAGAGGCTGGGGCGATTGCGTGTTGGATTCAAAATCGTGGGTGACATGTCAAGAGTAGAAGGGGTCTCAAGAGAATCGTGTAATCCATCTTTCTCCCATTGCGGGCGGCAAACTCGAATCAGAAGATGATCGTATGAGGTGATCCGGTGTGCCTGTCCGGGGCAGGATGGGACTCGGGAGTAATTTGCGATCCCATCTAAGTGTGTGAAGTCTTGCTACTGGTAGGGAGGAAAGCCTTGAAATATGCAAAGCTGAAAGTGGTCATGAGGATGTTTTTTGCATACCCTCCCTCCTCCAGTTCTCTCTCTGTTCCCACCCTCTCCCGAGAAAGAACAACCTAAAGTCCTTAGTTCTCTAAACCTGGTCACCAAAGCAGCAGTTACCGTCCAGCAGCCGCTTGCTGGAGCATCTTGCCAGCCCGGCCTCGGGCGAGGAGATGCGCTGCTGTCACTGGCCCCAGATGACAGGGATCCATCAGGAAACTCCGTCCGAGGACACTAATTGTGGGCCCCAGAAGTTATTATTACGAACCACCAGACAAGAGCCTGTATTCACCAGCAATTTGTCAGGACTAATTTTGTTTTTCTCCAATAATTGAAAATTAATGTCTTGAAGTGAAAGCAGATGTTCATGTCATCTTCTGAATTGGGATATAAAATGGGGCTCTGTGGATGTGCTCACTAATTTAACAGCAATTTCCCTCTCCTAGATAATGGGGGTGCTGGGGCTGACATCACCTCAGGAGCAGGGATTAGGGGCTGAGGGAGAGGGGCACGGGTGTTCCTTGAGGGTTCACCCTGGAGAGAGAGCACATAAATAAAAATATTTGCTTGGGCTATGAGACTAGGAGAACTCACTGTCTGCGTAACAAGTATTTATTGAGATAATCCAAGGCATTATTCTGGGGAGCCTAGGGCTGGAGAGACGGTGGCTTCATTCGGCTGTCTTGTTCGTCACCGTCACCTTCAGTAAAGCTGGTTAAAATTGCACGTTCCTGGGCCCCGATCCTGGAGATGCTCACCTGGATGGTTGGAAGAGGGACTCAGAACTCTTCATCCTCCTCCCACCCCCGCTTTAAAAAATTTCAGTAAAATATACATAACATAAAATTTACCATCATTTTTAAGTGGCATTAAGTACATACACGTTGTTGTGCAAGTGTCACCACCGTGAACTTTTCAATTTTAGTTAGCACCCACATGGTGGTGGGTTGGGGTTCTGCAGCCCACCACCCTCAGAGGAGGCCATCGAGGTCCGGCTTGCATTTTCTAGGTAGGCATGAGAAACAGAGGCTTAGAAGATAAGTGACTCTCTCAAGAGCTGTGTTTCTCCCCTTGCGCTAGTGGGAGAGGTGCGACCGCGTTGCCCAAGGCTAGGGCAGGGCATGCGAGAGTGGGGCTCCACGAGGCTCCTTGGGGCTGGTGGGGCTGGGGACAAGGGCAGAGGGGTGCTCAGGAGTTGTTGAGTGATCTGGTGACCATTCTCAGGATAAGAACATTTGCTCTCTACTTGGGGACACCATTCTTCGGGAGACTGAGCCTGGCTGGGTGTGAGCTTGCTCAGCGGCCCTGGCAAGCCAGATCCCTTGTGGCCCCCACACCTGCCTGCCAGGATCCAGGTAGCCCCTGACCCCGCGGCCCACCCAGCCCTGGACACTTAGGCTGGTTTGTCTGTGGCAAGGAAAGGGGAGGAACAGCTATTTTGGAATGGCCACTTAGTTGCCTTGATTTCCAGTTCTAGAGCACTGACCGTCTTGGGCCTGTTGGTCTAGCTTTGCAAACTCTTACACTGTTCTCCTTGGAGGTGCTACGAACTTTCCTCCTGTTTTCTCTGTAATTGAAATTTGCCCTTTCGTTACCTGGGCATGAATTATTTTTTTGCAGCGTTGTCATTCCCTATCCTGCTGTGAGGTTTATCTCTTCTGTTGATCCTAATTAAATAAAACATACTGTTCACCTAACTCCTGTTGCACTGATTTTTACCTGCCTGAAGGCAGAGTGATGCCATCTGGGCTTGGTTAGGGAGCAGGGTATGGCTGGATACGGGCTGGTGGTGGCTGCCACCTTCAGGCTGGGAGATTGGGCAGGTGCACCCCCTTGGCTGGGGGCTGCAGACCTTGGAGCCCCCAGAAAAATGTAGTATATTTTTGGTTCCTGAACAAGAGATGTGGCTTTGTCCTCAGCCCCCTGGGACTGCAGTTTTTTGAACTTAGGGAGAGGAGAGACAATCGCCAGCTCCAGAGGGTCCCCAGGGAGAGGGTGAGAGAGGAGAGGCAGGCTCCCAGCGGCGGGGAGGTGGAAAGCGGGGGCAGGCTCCTGTCCCCTGGGGTGAAGGTTACAGACTGTTGGGTTCTCTGGGGAGATCGAGGGGTGCACATGTTTTCGGTGCCCAGGACGGCCTCTGCAGATGCCCTGTGCCCCTCAGGGAGAGAGTGGTCAGCCAGGGGCACAGCACACGTGGTGGCAAGATTCAGGCCTTTACTGTTTTTGCCTTTTAACCTCTCAGAATACTGAAAACCACAGATTGAAAAGGTACCTTGGAAGTCACTTCATTTAAACTTCCTTGGGTGTGGCGTCCTTAGTTGCATCTAGCCTAGACTTACACACTTCCGTTCTCCAGGAGCTCACTACCTCGATGGCACATGTGTGCATTTTTAGCTTGAATTTCACACATTAAGCTGTAGTCTGCATTGCTCCTGAGTCCACCTCCTGGGGCCACAGAGAGTAACTCAAACCCCCAGTCCCTTGAGCAGCCCTGTTGAGAGTTGGTGGAGCTTGTCCTGCCTTACTCGGAGGAAAGATCTCATTGTGTGGGGGGTCAGCCTTGTGTGGGCTTCCAGGACCTCATGTTCATTCGTAAATGGCCACAACCTGGGCTTCTGAAAGGATCATCATGTTTTAAAAAACTATTTCTTTTTTCTTTTCTTTTCTTTTCTTTTTTTTTTTGAGACAAGTTCTTGCTCTGTTGCCCAGGCTAGAGAGTTGGTGCATCATCATAGCTCTCTGCAACCTCCAGCTCCTGGGCTCAAGGGATCCTCCTGCCTCAGCCTCCCAAGTAGCTGGGACTATAGGCGTGCATGCCTGGCTAATTTGTCTATTTTTTTGTAGAGAAGAGGGGGTTGTCTCGCTCTTGCTCAGGCTGGTCTTCAACTCCTGGCCTCCAGCAATCCTCTTGCCTGGGTCTTCCAAAGTGCTAGGATTATAGGCGTGAGCCACCTCACTGGCCTTAAAAAGGATTTCTTGAAAGGGTAAACGTGTAAATTGTCAAGGGAGTAAATATGAATGGGTGAACAAGTGAATGGGTGGAGAGTGAATAAATGACTGAATAGTGAGTAAATGAATTCACAGATGAAAGAGCGAATGAGTGAGTGAATGAATGAGGAGGTGGACTGATAGGGACACAGACTAGGCCGGCGCAGGACTTGGGCTCACTGCTGGCATCGGTCTTTGATGGCCTCTCTGTTGCAGATGAGGGGGTGAGAGCTGCCCCAG
Source organism: Varecia variegata (assembly GCA_028533085.1). Taxonomy (NCBI): domain Eukaryota; kingdom Metazoa; phylum Chordata; class Mammalia; order Primates; family Lemuridae; genus Varecia; species Varecia variegata. The sequence goes on along the minus strand of CM052442.1, from coordinate 89,787,381 downwards.
ATGGGGTGCTTCTCCCAGCCATATGGCCCTTGGGTGGGAAGGGCTTGTACCTGTTCTGCCTTCATTCTCCGGGTACTCTGTGCTGTGAGATCGTAGCTACAGTGTATTGAGGGCTTTGTGCTATGCATTGTTCTAGGCCTGTAAAACATTCCTTTTAAAATGAAAAAAGCAATATGAGAGTTTTGTACTAATTTTAAATAAAACAGAATGTTTAACTCAATGTTCTCCCATTCTTCTGCCCACCCCCATCCTGCCACACAATTGTGGGGTTTCAGAGTGGACGTATTTGACCAGCTCTGTGCTGGCCACGGATCTGCAGTTCAGCCATTAAGTGACCTTTGGGACCCAGGAATAGCACTAGGAATGGGGTCTGGTGAAGTAGGCAGGAGGGAGAAATGGGATGTGTTGGCAGGAGAACCTGCTAGTCACTCAGAATAGAAAAGAAAGACCATTCTCCCTGAAGGTGTGAGTCAAGATTGCTTTATTTCTCTCCTTGGGGAGGGGAGTGGGTTGGAGAAAATGTGCTCTGGGATCTTGGGCAAGACAGTTCCCTTTCTGGGGCTCACTTTCCCTGTCTATGAAATGGGTTGGAACTAGTAGGATTAGCTACATGCCTTAAGTTTCCAATCTTAGTTGGTTGCACATTAATATCATTTTAGGCATTTAAAGAAATAACATTATCTGGGCCCCACCACAGATCACATAATCAAGAATCTTTGAGGATGGGGCCCCTGGTCAGGTTTTTTTTTTAAAGCTTCCTGGGTAGTTCGAATGTACAGCCTAGGTTAAGAACCATTAGTCTAGGTGATAGCACCATGTAAGTGTCATAGATCTGCTCCATCCATATTAACAGCCTAAGGAGTTCTATAGAACGAATGTACCAGAATTTCTTTACCATCTTCTATTAGTGGACATCTAGTTGCTTCCAGTTATTTGCTGTTACAACTATGACGCAGTAAGCATCTTCATTTATAAACCTTTGTGTTCTCAGTTGAGTGTTTCTCAGGCTAGATTCCTAGAAGTGGAATTGTTGGGTCAAATTGTTCACTTGAACAATTTGATACATATTTCCAAATTGCTCTCCATGAGGGCTGTACTCATTTACCCTTCAGTAATAGTTACGAATGCACGAATGCACGTTTCTCCTAATATGATGTTTTCTTTTTTCTTTCCCCCACTTTTCTTTTTGCCCATCTGGAAATTCACACATTGTTTTAATTTGCACTTCTTTAGTTATTAGTGAAGCTGACCATTCTTCTTATGTTTTTAGACCGTTTTTCTGTCTTCTTCCAGAAGGGACACTGCAGTGGATGTAGAGCTTGGGGGTATGGGCGTTTCTTTCCCTCAGTGAGCTCTTTAGTTAAGTTTCCCCTCTCCCTTCCATACATCCGTCCTTCTGTCTAAATCCTGAGCGTCTCACCCCGATAAGGCTCAGCCTGGCCTCCAGGGAGGATGCAGAGAAAGCCAAGTGGAGGCCACGCCCCCAGGGAGCCCACAGTCTGGAGAGGGCATAGGATGGCTGGGCCAGGCAGGGCAGCCCAAGGTAGAGCTGCAGGCTCAGGGTTGGGGGAGGGGTGGGAGAGGTTGGAGGGGATTCCTTTTGATTGGGGGAATCAGGCAAAGCCTGGAAGAGGGGCTAGCATTTTATCTGGGCTCTGAAGGATGTAATCCCAATACCAAGAGCAGTTAACATCTAATGAGCACTCCTTGTAAACAGGCACTGGACTACGCACTTTACAGGCAGTATTCCATTTAGTCTTTTTTTTTTTTTTTTTAAATCTATCCTCTGACAAAGGCTTTACTGACAACTTTCCATACAGTTAATCAAAAAATTAAAAAAATAAAGAACACAGCCAGACAGTATCTTGTACACTAGAAATCAACGTAACAGGAGTCCCTTCTCATCATTGTAAAAAAAATAAATTCCCCCAAATCTAAGAACTTAGTTTTTGGTGGTGGATAGGACTTTGATCCCCACCAAAAGAACCAAAAGAACCCAGCAGAGAATTCAAACCAAGGGTGTAGGGTAGAGAGTGGATCAGATTTTAAAATAACTGCTTTTGTGACACAAACATAGAGCTGGAAAAGACAGGTTTGGGCTAGGCAGTGTCTCTGACTATGACTATCACCATGTGTTCTTCTTCTAGCTTGCCCAATGTCCTTAGTGCTGACTGGAGGTACTGCTGTGAAAAGTCGCAGGGTGGGAAGGCATAGAGCTCGCCTGTGCTGTCTCTGCCCTTGGACCCACCCACTGGCAGGCTGATCACCCCTGCAGCCTGCTTCTGTTTCAAGTAGGAGACCAGGTTCCTGAGAAGTCGCCTCTGCAGGCCTGGCTCCATCCATTTAGTCTTGACACTCATTGTTGACTGCTTAGGTGGGGCCCTCACACTTTGTTTTTCCTGGGCAATAGTGGATCTCAGAGAATCAGCTGAGCTCGCTTTTCATATGGATGGTCAGACTTGCCCAGAGAGGGCAAGTCAGATGTCCAGGGTCATAGAGTGACCTTGTTGCAGAATTGTGCCTGCAACAGCAAGGGCTGGGATGAGCTGGGGGATCTTGCTGCTGCCATTGACTTAGGCCAGGGTCTCCCTTGGGAGCAACCTGGGACCCCCAAGCTTCTGGAGTGTGGGGGGTGGATTCTGAGCAAACAGATCTGGGCTTCTGCATCCCCACATCCTTGCCATGTTATTGGTGAGGCTGTTTCTTTTTCTGTGTAACAGGGCTCCACTCCCAGGAGAGGGGTGAGGATGAAGTTTCAGGTGAGGAAGAGCTTTGTAAAACCAAAATGGCCATATTGGTGAGGCTTTAATCTGTCACCTGCTGCCCCTCTTGGAGATACCAGGCTGTGAAGGAGTCTTTTGCCTCCCTCATGTACATCCCCCCACCCCACCAAAAGACAACTGCCCTTCTCAAGGGCTCCCTGGCCAGGCACAGGGAAGGGGGCTGTGTGGCAGGGCATATGCACCAGAATGGGTGTGCATATGTGTGGGTCTGTGTGTGCCTGTGTGTATGTGTGTGCACAGGCGCGTGTGTATGAATCTGTATGGGTGCCTGTGGGTATGTTTGTGCTTGTGTGCATGTGAGTCTGTGTGTGTGTACTAGTGTGTGCATGTGCATGCATGCCTAAGTGTGTGTCTGTGTGTACATGCGTGCAAGAGTATGTGCATGTGCATGTGTGTGCATGTGTGTTTATGTGTGAGTGGTCATGTGTGCCAGCCTCCAGGGGGAAGAGACTCTTGTCATTACTTGCCTGGTTCAGACTCTCAGTACAGTGGCAGAGAAAATGCACATGGGTGGTAGACTGTGTTCATGAATTTGTTTTATATGCATTCATTCAGATATTTTTGGAGCACGTACTATGTGCTGAGTGATGTGTTAGACCTGACCCTATAAAAAGAAAGAAGCAAGTCCTTTCTTCTTTCTGAGATTCAGTTGACCATTTATAAAGCTGTGGTTGTGAGGGTGGGAAATGAGTTAATATTGGTGTTCCCCAAAATGTATTCCAGGATTTTGTTGATGTTCCACCAAAAAAATAATTTTTTTTTCTCTGTGACCAAATGCATTTGGCAAACAGTGGATTAAACAGAATTGAAAGTTTCTAAAGCCTTCAGGGCTTCTCAGAGCCTTTAAAATGCTAATGTGGAACTCTGAGAGATGTTAATAATTCGTGATTTCCAAACTTATTTGATCACTTGTCATGGAATCCTCTTATCTGGGGCATGGTTTGGGTTTCAAGGCTTTTAGGGTCTGCTATCATTACCTGCTGTCCATATGTTCATTCATTCATCTCACATATGTTTACTGAGCACCTACCATGTGCCCAGGCACTGTTCAAGATGCTGAGGCCACGGTGGTGAACAGATAGAAGTGTATGCCAGTGGGAGTGAGGGGCCATTTACAAGTACATGAGTCAGGAACACCCTTCCTGTTAAGCAAAGCAAGCAGGTGGGATAGGCAGGGAGTGGTGGCAGCTGTCAAGACAAGGCCATGCTGGAGGTGACACTTGAGCCCAGGTGGTGATGGGGGGTGGTGAGGGGAAGGAGATTCCTGAAAAAGTCTGTTTGGCCGATGCTTTGGCGGGGCTGGGAGGTTGTGAGAGGTGGGGGTCCTCTGATCCTCTGCCTCCTCACCCGGGGAGGACCCACCATTGGCTCCTTCCTCTTTGGAGGCTCCCCTGTGCCCCCCTTTGGCAGTCTGTTCCATGGGGCTGTTCCTGGGCATGGGCTGTTTCTGGGTCCTAATCTTGCCCTGGAAATCTCAGTGGCATGTGTCCCCCCCCGACATACTGGCCTATCTCAGTGTAACCCTGCACAAGTCATCAACAGGGCTTTAGGGGATGGGCTCTCCCTAGGCCTGCGGCCGGGAGCCCTGCCCGGCAGAGCTCAAAGCCTGTCTCCGTCACTGCCATGTTCCCAGCGCCTGGCACTGGACCCGCATTCCCACCCCGCATCTGACAGATGGGGAAATGAGGCCAGGAGGCACCCACAGCCCATTTCCTGAGAGGCCCGGCCCAGAATCCAGCCCTTTCCAAGCCAGGGCTGTGACCCGAGGCTGGTGGGGTGGAGGGAAGCGTCTCTGTGTGGGGGCAGCGGGGATTTTGCCAACGGGAGGTGGGAATTGGAGCCTTTGGGGCCTTCCTGGAGCCTGTCTGCTTCGGAGTTGCCTTGTCGGATTTGGGTCCTGGGAGATGAGGGGAGAGGATGGAGAAATGGTGGGGGAGGGTGGGGGGGTAAAGTGTCGGAGAGGAGGCAGCAAGGGGGGCAGTTGGTTAGGAGGCGGGGTGTGGATGGGAAAGGGGGCGGGGAGACTCAGGGGAGGGGGCCTCGGGGCTCTTCCCGCGGGCGGCCGACGCTTGGGAATGGGGCTTGTCCCGGCCCCTCCCGGGGCCCTTGTCTCCCCGCCTCGCGGGGGCGGCCCGGGACCCTTTGAGGCGGCCGTCCTGGGAACGCGTCGGGCCGTCCCCCGGGCGGGAGGGCTCCATGGCTGCGGCGCAGTAACTCAGGGCCGGGTTTGGGCACAAAGCGGCCGCGGCGGGGGGCCGGCTGGGAAGGCGCAGGCTGCGCCGCTCGCTCGCGCTGCCGGGCGGACCCGGCCTGTTCCGCACCGCGGGCCGCCCCCTCCGCCCGCCCCTCCGAGGCCGGCGTCCCCAGGACTCCGAGTCCCAGGCCGGGCGGCGCCAAGAGCCGCGGCGTCGAGCCCGCAGCTGGGTGCGCCGGCGGGTGGGCTGCGGGTGCCCCGCCAGATGTGCGCCTTCGGGGAGCGCTTGGGGCCCTGAACGCTCATTGGCTGTCAGCCTTGGGGCGGGGCTGGAGGGCAGCCGCCGAAGGGCCATCCGCGGGCGCTTAATAATAAAAAGAAATGTCAGTGATGTTGATCGCGTACTTCCTAGGTGCCAAGGAGTGTTCTGGGCACTGCACACATTAATTCCTTCAAGCTGCACAGCAGCTCTATGAGGTGGGTACCGTGGCGATTATCCCCATTTTACAGCGGAGGGAACTGTGGCACGGGGAGGTAGATTGCCCAATGTTCTCGGAGGAGACGGGATTTTGAGTAGGCCCTCCGACCGTCTTGGTGCCCAGGCAGGCCTGGGTGGGCTGGACGTCCGGCCTGGGAGTGCAGTTCGTAGTGATCGCTACAGTTCAAGGAATCACAGACATGAGATTTACAGACAGAATATTTGCAAGCAGATCTGTCCCGATTCTGGGTTTGCCACATAAAATTCACTCACTTGGTGGATACTTCCTGGTTTCATTCATTTGCTGAAGGGACATTTCTGAGTCTGTGCTAGGTCTTATGCCAGTGCTGGGTCCCTGCCTTCAGGGAGCCTACAGCTTAGCTGGGGGTGGGTGGCCAGGCAGACAATAAAGAGTAAACAGTTGCACCAATATGTAATTTCTCATCGAGCGAGTGCCTGGCTTATCTGACTTAGACAGCGTCCTCCCGGGAGGGCATTGCAGAGGTGATGTGACAGCTGGTCCAGGATGACGAGAGGGGGCTGCAGAGGAAGGCGGATGGTCTCCTCTGGCTCTGAACTCATTCCCCAGGCCTGCTTCCCCTGCCTTGGGCCCTGCTCATGAGGACCTGATGGGACAAAATCTGGGGGAGTTTTGAGCGTGACCGTCTGGAGGGTCAGGGACCAGTGCCAGTGGGCTCTCCTGGAAGGGCTAGAGCAAGGATGAAGGAAGAGGCAAGGTAGGGTAGTGGAAGAGATGGCCAGGTGTGGGAGGCATTGTGGGTGACCTACTGTGCGTGCACACAGCATGGAGGGAGCATGGTCCTTTCTGGGGAGTCCCCAGGGCAGCCTGCCTGGGCCTTGAGCTTAAACAACCCCTAAGGTTTGCACAACCTCTGTTCTGTGTGGCTCCAGAAGTTCTCGCTGGCACCTCCAAGTACCCAGGGAGTAGGTGCAGGGGTGATGTCCCTCCCCATTTACCAGATGAGGAAGGGAGGTCCAGAGAAGCTAACAGCCTTGCAGAGCCTGTGTCCAGCTGGCAGTCGGGCTGCTCATTTCCAAGGTCTGCATATCCCTGACCCCTGGTGAGTCGGGACCCAGGGCTTCCTCTGCACATTGTTAGGGTTGGAGGTGGCGGGGAGTTGCTGATACTCTGTCACTGTCACCCAAGTCCTTGAGCCTTGCAGATTGAGCTGCCCCTGAACCCCAGACATCCAGCCAGGCCAGTGAGAACACAGCTGCTCCCCTGTGTCTCTGCATCCACAGTTCGGTGTGCATTGGGCATCTGAATGGGCTTTATTCTGAATTTCCTGCCTCTGTTGGCTCACAATTCCCGCTGCTCAGGCTCTCCCAGGAGAATGTGGAGGTCTGTCATGGGTTCCCAGGGTCTGAGCACATTTCTCTACTTGGACGTGCTGCACGAGGTTGGACCTGTCCCCAAACCTCTCTGTGCATCCTGCCCTGCATTTTTTTTTATTAGGAGAGTTCCAAGGCTGCTCTTCTCTGTGGAGAGAGATTCAGAAGGGGTGGCAGGAGGGAATAAAGACATTTGTGGATAATGTTTATCGGGGTCATTGTGTGCCACTCTGAGTGCTTCATACGCATCTTCTCAGGAATCCCTCCAACAGCTCGGTGAGGTTGGTACCATGATGTTCACCATCCCGCAGGTGAGGCAACCTTGAATGTCAGTGTGAGGTCCAGGGTCACACTTCACAGCCAGGCTGCCTGATGCCATGGTGCCTGCCAGAGTCACTCCCAGGGCCACTTTCTACACACCTGGTGAGCCAGAGCCATCCCAGACCCCTCCCCCAGGAGCTCCTGGCAGGCTGGGAGGCACACCCGTAAGCAGTTATGAACTCTGAGGCTGGTAACACGGTGTTCCCACCGAGGACCCAGCTGGTGACTATGCCCCCACCCTCACATGCCCCCGCCCAGGCCTGCTCCTGAGGCTCACTTGGGGAAGAAGCAGTGTGGACAGGTTGGGAGTGGGAGGATGAGGCCCGGTCCTGGGACATTTGGGGTGGGCGGTGGGCTGTACCTGCTTCCTGGTTTCTTGGGAACTGCACAGCCAGCAAGGCCCAAGGCCCAGCCCAGCCAGGCAGCCTTCTGTTCTGCTAGGTGGTTGCTGCACTTAGGGATTTAGGGTGGGAGTCCTTCCTTCTACTGTCTTCCTCTCCCACCCCACCCCTACCCCTTCCTTCAAGGCCCCAGGAGTCCAGCTGGCTCAGCCAGGAATCTTGGATGTGTTTGTTGGGGGTGAATAGCCTTGTCCAGGGATTCAGGGCAGGGCCCAGGACCTGGCCTGGAAGCCTGCACCTTCTTCCCTGGCAACATTTTCATCCCTGGGGCTTGAGTTGGACCGAGTGGGTGTGTGCCCCTCCTGGGCTGCTTCTCCAGGCTGCCCTTCAGCTGGCACTGGGTCTGCTGAGAGCCCGGGAGCAGCAGTTCCTCCTCGCCTGTCTTCTGAAATCTCACTCCCTGGGCACCGGACCCTTTGCATTCTCTGCCCTCCACCCCCCTCCTTTGCTGGCTTCCTGGAACCCAGGGACCCTGGAGGTTTCTGGACCATATCGAGTTGCCTGGGTGGTTGTTTCCTTTTTTTTTGGGCCATGCTGGGTGGGGGAGCTGGGAGAGAAGCTGATGACTGGACTGGGGCCAGCCGAGGGTGGAGGCTGACCACCAGCCCGTGTCTCCCTGGATCAGACTGCGGCCCCCCAGCCCTGTCTCTGAGGGTCCTGGGGCTTGGCTTCCCCTCCTGGCTGGGGAACAGCCCTGTTTGGCATTTCCTGCCTCCCTCCTTTACATTTTGCACCAGACTCCCCAAGGACACCTCTCTGGGGATGTGGGGCCCACCCTAACCCTTCTCCCTGGTCACTGGGCCTCAACTTGGCCTTGCACTGCCACAGTCCTGCAGCGCCTGGGCCCAGGATGGGGTCGGCTAGACTTCTCCCCACACTCCCCAGACCCCACCTCCTGGCTGGACAGCTGGGCCCCAGCTGGGCCCACCTCCAGGTCTGAGCCAGGGGCCCGGAGCTGACTGAGCTCACTCCTCACAGACCCCTTGGCCAGGGGCCAGTGGGGTGTGGGGGCTCTGGAAGAGGCCGAGGGGATGGGGGAAAGGGAGCCCCAAGGCTAGGGAGTGGGAGAAAGGGAATAACAGACCTTCTGGGGCAGAAGCCAAGACCAATGCCACCCCCCTCCCACTTGGTTCAGAGGTGATTTTTGAGACCCGCCCCCAAGTCCTGGGCAGCCCTTGTGCTGCTCTGCCCTGGCCCCCCAAGGCCCACTGCACACATGGTTTTGCTTTTCCAGGCATCCTCCCCTGGTTCCCTCCCCCGGGTGCCTTCTAGAGCTCCTTGGCCCCTCCCCCAGCCCTCCTGGGCCCCCTCCTTCCTCCTTGACCCACTTTAGTCCCCTGTTGCTGGGGGAGGGGAGTGCACAGCCGGCGGCTCTGATCCTGGCTGCCTCCCCCAGCATCCCTCGGGGCAGGCTCTGGATGGAGCCAGCAGGCTGAGCTGGCTGGCCCCAGGGACTGGCACACAGCGTGCTCCGAGTGGCAGCCTCCCTGCCCCCTCCATGGACAGACAGTTCTGGACAGCTGCCCCTGCCCGGGCCCCTGGGAGGCCCTGCCAGGACCAGGCTCCGGTTTCCCCCAGCCCCAGGGAGCAGTGGCTCCAGAGGGCCCTCCTACCACCACTCCTTGCTGAGTGCGCTTCCCAGCGGGGATGCAGGGCAGGGCCAGGGCCGGCCTTCACCTGTTCTTCCCCCAAAGCTCTGCTGGAGAGGCAGGAGTGGGGGGGGGTGTCAAATCCTTTGTCTGCTGCTCATCTGTGTGCCTTGGGGAACGCCACCAGCCCTCTCTGGGCCTCATCTGTGCACTGAGAGATTTGGATCAGATAGCTAACCTTCATTGAGCATTCCTGTGTTCCGAGGGCTCTGTTAAGCCTTTTACATTCATGATCTCATTGTGTTGTCACAGAGCTGTGGACGTGCTTTCTTAATCCACATTTTAAAGACAGGGAAACTGAGGCACAGAAAGGGAAGCAGCTTGCTTGAGGTCACACAGGCTGTACATGGTGGCAGCACAGGGGTTTGAGCCCAGGCCAGCCTGGTGGGATGATTTTTGGTCTGTCACATTCTTGCATCTGTCCTGACACTGGGGCTGTTAACTCTTCAGGGACTACTGCAGGGCCTTCTGAGCACTTAGATCCTCCTCCCGCAGGGGGCCGTTCACTCTGTCCTGCTTGGGTGCTGGCTGGGTCCCCAAGCCTGCCGCCTGCCCCGTGACAGGCTGTGGGAAGTCGAGGCCCCAGCCTGCCCAGCTGGGAACGCATCCCATCCTGAGTCCTGGACCTGTGGTCCAGGGAACTTGACCCCAGCCGGGCGCCATGGCGAGCCCTGCTCCCGGTGGAGGGTGAGTCTTGGCTTCCAGCACCGCCAGCTGCAGGAGCCAGGAGCAGCCTGGAATTTCCGCATGTCCTCCTTGCCCACCTACCCGCCCTGCCCATTCCCCCTCAACCTGCCCCCAAACAAATGCAGAATACCTGGAGGCAGGGCCCTGAGGGGGCTGCTCAGATTTGGGGACCGGTGCTTCCCTAATCTATGCGTTTGCTGTCTTTTCCTCCTTGGGCTCGGACATGTGTCCGTCCTCTGGGAACCTTTTCATTTCACCGTCATTGTCTTCCTGAATAAAGGAGGGGTGGGGTGGGAGGGGGCTCTGGGAGCCAAGTCAGGACATCTTTTCTTATTTGACTAATTTCCTCAGTCAAATGTGTCTTGTGATTAAACATTTTCTTAGCGTGCTTGGTCAGGGCCAGGCCGAGTTTCTTTTCATAAACATTGGCAAGTGAATTTAACAGCCCTGTTTGTATTAGCTGGAGGTTTCATTTGCATAGTGATTGTTCTTATGAAACAAAATAATCGCTTGCAGTTTATGAAACTGTATAAATACCGGGGTCTGGAGCCGGGCGCATGCGCAGGCCTTTCCTCCCGCACATAAATCCATCCTGTTTGGGGAGGAAATTCAGCCTGCAGGAAGAGCCAAGTGTGAGGGTTTTCTCCGCGGAGCATAGCGGTGTTTCCCAGGCTTTGGTCCTGGGCTGTGGGTACTGCCTGCTGGGAGGAGCTTGCAAAGGAGCTCAGCCTCGCCTGGGGTGTGTGAACCTCAGTTCCAGTCAGGGTTCCTCTGGGGGGCACGGCAGAGGTGGGCGAGGAGGAGGGCTGCACACCTGATCACCCACCTGCTCATTTACGCTGTCCTTCCAGCCTTTTAGGTGAAGGTTGCAGACCGGAGGCCTGAGGCTGAGAGTTGCTCACAGATATGTTTTGCTTGGCTTGCACTGTGTTTAAAAGAAAGAAATCAACATTGAGAAATCTGGAGATGTCACAGAAAAATTCAGATCTCTTGCTCCTCTCTCATGGCCAGTGGGCAGATCCAGGACTGTGAGGTCCACGGTCGGACCTGGCCACAATGCTGGGGTGGGGGTGGTGGCTGCTCCGTGGGTGGGCATGTCGTCCCATCTGTCACAGTCCCTCAGTCCCTGCTCTAGTTGCCCATTTACCTCCCTGCCTGGCCCGTGGGGGATTTGGGGTCCTGCTTGCAATGGGTCCCCTCTGTTCACCCTGTGTCTTGCAGCCTTGAAGCTCAGCTGGGTCACGAGGACCCCTTGGGGTGCCCTGTTCTGACTGTTATGATGGCTGCGCCTTCTTCCTCGTGCCTAGCTCAGGCCCTGCCTGTTGGAGGAGCTTTTGCTGGGCCTGCTGGCTCTGCCCCAGTGCCTGCGGGTTCAAGCCCACCTGACGTCCCTATTGGCCAGGGACGGAGATCTGGACAGGGAGTCATTTTGAGAGGTCACACCCTTATTCCCAGGAGCTTGCCTTTGCTCAGAACATTCTGGGCTTTTCCTTAGTGGCTTCCTCTAGAGCCCATGGCCCCCAGAAGACAGGTGTTTTATGATCTCAGAGTCTGTTTTTCAGACTCGAGTGGCATCTCCCAGCTTGGTCAGCTGGCTTGGCCCAAATTTGGAATCTACATATGTCGGGTGGACCCAGAATAATACCTGTCCGTTAAAGGAATGGTTTGACCAAGGGTCAGACCTGGAGTTGGATTTCTAGCTAAGGAATGATGCCTGCCCCACACCCCCAGATGACAGGCCTTGGCAGCCAGGACCCTCAGATATCTCGTTGCTTTTAGGGAGCTTCGCTACTTTACAGGAGAAAAAGTCAGAGACGACAAAGTAAGCAGGTGAAACTGATTAATACTGACAACTTCTTCACTGTGCAGAGCTCTGTCCCATAGCCTGGGTGTCTCAGGTGTCCCCTAGGGCAGCCGGCTCCTGTAGATCCCAGTGTTCCTCCAACCCTTCATCATGGATAGCCATGGTTAGAAATCACACTCAGGGCTGTGTACCCTTTCTACAGGGGTCTCACGTTATACTCACACCAGCTCTAGATGGTAGTTATATTATCCCTATTTTATAGGTGAGGGAACTGAGGCTCTGGGGCCCAAGGTCACTCAACTGCCCAAGGTCACACACCTGGCGAAGGATTAGAGGTACTGAGATTTGAACCCAGGCCTCCTGGCTCTGGGGTCTGCCCTCCTAACCCTGACTCTATATGCTTTCACTTCCTCCAACTATAAAATTGGGAAAATGAACCCATCTCCTAGGGGTTCTTGAGGGCAAAGATAAAACAAGCAAAGAAAGATTTCACTGTGACCTCTAACATCTACTTATTCCAGCAGGCGTGTGGACTCAGGCATTTTGAGATTTCTTTAACCTTCTATTACTGGATGGTGTCATTAAACATAACTCTCCTCTTCTTCTTCTCCTTCAATCTTCATGATATGTACTTTGACCATTTGGTTGCTCTGGCCAGGATTTCCCTCTAAGATCCTGAGGTTGTGCAATTCCTCTGGGGAGAGGGTTGTACAGTTGGGGCTCCTCTTGGCAGGGAGTGGTACAGAGAAACCTGAAGCACCTTCTGGAAAGAGGAGGAGCAAGCAGTCAGGTCAGGAATCTAGTTTTGGTGGAACTGGCTGGCTGATAAGGGATTGTATCAGCTGGGATGTTTTGGGCTGCGAGATATGCAATCCAAGTTCAGAACGGCTCAAGCATAGGATGAGAAGTCTGCAGGGAGTGTGGCTGCAAGTACTTAGTTGAGCAGCTCAGCATGGTCAGCAGGGACCCAGGTACCTTCCATCTTTATGCTCTGTCCTGCTCAACACATTGGCTCTTATCTGCCCATGGTGAAGAAATGGCTGCTGTGGTGCCAGACATTACACTTCACCCCCATCTGAAGACCAAAGACCAAGAGACAAGAGAGAAGCACCCCGACACAGGCCTGTCTTTAGAGGAAGGATACCTTTCCTACGTGGCCCTGCAGTCCCTCCCTTGTGTCTCATTGGTGAGAAGGCATCCCCTGAACATCCTACACCAATCACAGGCCAGGTGTGGAACGTCACCCTCGGGGCTCTGGAGAGCCCCAGCTTCCCTTGTAGTTAGTGGCTCTGGACAAAATTGAGTCAGGTCATTGAGAAAGAAGGAGGCAGAAAGGCTTTTGGGGAGCACCTGTTGCTGTCTGGGGGGCCTGGGGAGGCAGCTTTGTCTCTTTGCAAGGTTCTGGGTCACCTTCCGCATCCCCCTGCACTGATCATCTTTGTCCCTCTTTCTGTGCCTTCGTGTTCTAGGACTGCACCATTCCTTCCTCTGCATGTCTGACCCAAACACCCTTCCTCTTCCCTAGCCTGCCTGGCTCCTTCCCATCCTCCTGGACTCAGGTTCAATGTCAGCTCCTCAGCAAGGCCTTTCCGGACCCCTTTTCTCCCAAAGTGCTGCTATCTCTCTCTCTCACTCTTTTCAATGTCCTGTTAGTTATTCTTGGTAGGAGTTTACTGACATCTTTACTTGTGTCCACTTCCTTCCCCACTGGACTCTCAGCTCTGCCTGGGTGGACTGGGTTTGACTTGTCCACTCCTGTGTCCTTGGGCTTCAGCAGGCAGTGTCTGCGGGGAGGAGAAGGGATTCAGGAAGCGTCTGGCATGTAGTAGGCGTTCGGTAAATGTTTGCAGAATGAAGGGCCTGCTAGTCACCAGGTCTTTCTCCAATTCCTAGTTTCTTCCTTTCTGTCGCATCTGCTTCTGTCTCCCTCTGCCCAGGAGCCCCCAGTTCCTTTTTGCTCTTTGAGGAAGAGTAGAGACAAAAACATCTCCGTGAGCCCACGGACCCGTTTTCTCTTGACGATGTCTGGCTTGCTGGCCGGGCTTCTCCAAGGGCCAGTCCTGCAGGGAAACCTGCGCCTGGAGGCAGGTGCCCAGTGCGAGCCTGGCGGGGTGGGCTGAGGGGGGCAGCGCCCGCACGGTTCAGCCTGTCTGGCCGGTCGGTCCTGCGGCTCAAGCCCGTGGGCAACATGGATGCCGGTCTGCACATCTGGATTTGACCCTTGCCTACACGGGCTGGGTCTCATTGCCCCAGGACGGTTCTTTTACACTGCTGGGGACCCTTCCCGTCCATGAGACAGTGGGGTGAGCCCATGCCGGGGTATCCAACCCATCTCACTGCTAGGAGAGCAGTTCAGTTCTCAGGCTTGCTGATGTGAAATTGTAAGGCTGGCATGGGAGTCAGTTTAGACAACATAAAGGTAGAGAGACTTGGCTGTGGTTCTTTTAAGTTTTTAAAAAATATTTTTATTTTTTATTATTTCTTGAGAATTATTATGTCTTGCTCTATCACCCAGGCTGGAGTGTAGTGGCTCAATCACAGCTCACTGCAGCCCTGAATTCTTGGGCTCAAGCAATTCTCCCGCCTCAATCCCCGGAATAGGGGGGACTATAGACGCAGGCCACCACGCTGGCTAATTTTTAAAAATTTTTTGTACAGACAGGGTCTTACTATGTTTTCTAGGCTGATCTCAAACTCCTGGCCTCAAGTAATCCTCTTGCCTCTACCTCCCAAAGTGCTGGGATTACAGGTGTGAGCCACCATGCTGGGCTCTTTTAAGTTTAAAGACAAGTAATCTCAATAACTTTCAGGAACTCCTTGACTGGAACAGTCAGATTGACCACCAAGAGGGGTCGAATGAAGTGAATTTGGGGGCACACCCACAGACATGCATGCTGCCACACTGTGGGTGTGGAACTGGGGAGGAAACAGCAAGTCCAGGCCTGGCTGGGCAACACTGGGGGCGAATGAGGGCACAGGTGGAGTGGGCCATTAGGCCGGAAGGTGAGTGAAGCCAGAGCAGGGAGGGCCTTGAAGGCCACAGACCCACCTGCCATTAAGCCTCTCTAGTGTGGGTCCTCAGGCTGCCAAAAACTGCTCAGTTTCGAAGGCTGAGGTCTCTCTCTGGGGATGGAGAAAGAGCCTCCCAGGGTCTCCAGACCTCTCCTCCGTAGCTGGTTGTGGGACAAATTATGGCCTTTCTGCGTGTGTAGGTGGGACTGCAGTGTGTGCACGGATCCACACGAGCCTCACCTGGAGCACGGTGCCCACCCCGGGGCTCTTTGGGGAATACGCTGGCTGCGGCGTGAGGCTAATGAGCAAAGTGTGAGGTGGTGGGTCCGTGGCTCCCCAACGGGGCTCAGTCTCCCCAGGTCCCCTAAAGTGGAGCTATTTAAGCTGGCGGAGGCTTTTCTAGACCCCTACTGTTGCTTTTCGGGATCTTGCTTATGTTGCCTTTTCTTTTTCAGTGGGAAGTGTCGGTGTGAGTAATTATATATATTTTCACAAACTCGAACTATGCTTCATTTAAACTTCTATAAACATGTCTGTGTAACTCTAATTAACTGCGCGCATAAAGCCATCAGAAAGTTACATGGGGAAACGCTCATTTGCCAGACTGTTGCCTAAAAGCCAAGGAAAATATTATGTTCTTCCAACAAACGGACTATTCATGTAGACGGTTACCAAGATAAACAGGAGATATTTGAGGACAAGCGAGATGCTAGGCGGTGGAGCCGGAGCCTGCAGCAAGTGGCGCTGTCCGGGGTTGGCAGGGTGGCAGCTTGATTGAGTGATAAATGCTCTTCAAGAAAAATGCCCGAGCTTGGAATGTGGGGTCAGGACCCTGGAGATGGGCCATCTCGTGGTGCTCTGTGGGCAGGAGGCCACTCTGAATTCGTGAAAAGTCTGAATCGGGGAAGAGTGAACCAGACGGCTTGCACTCGTGTTTGCAAGTTCTTTAGCAGTGTATGCTAGGGTGACTAAGAATGTGGTAGAAAAAGAGCTTCTTGGGGCTGCTTTGATAAACGGGTCAGAGTGATTTCAAGTTAATCTTCCCTCCTTCCTTCATCCGTCCCATCAGCTATGGCAGAGTGCCTGTCAGGTCCCGGAGTCAGAGCCTTGGTGCCGCAGAACTCCTGCCCCTGGAGCTGTTTGGCTGCTGGTGGTGGAGGGGACACAGTGGGCCAGATGAGGACGCCGAACGTGCATGGGGTGTCAGTGGTCAGGGCTCAGGAAGACCGGGAAGGTGGGGTGGAAAGCTGGGAAGATGGTCTGCTGTGTCTGGGGGAGGGTGAGGGGGGCGGCCCTGGCTGGAGGCTGGAGCCCGCAGGTGGTCGGGTGAAGTCCCGGATTTAGTCGGCTCTTTTATTATAGTCAAGAAGATGTTTCTGAGCTGCTTGGAGTTATCTTTTTTATATCCATTTCTTCACAGAATGAAAAAGTCTTTAAAATGTTGTAATACTTGCTCAATTGCAGATGAGAATAGTACACAAAACTATAAAGAGGAAGCAAGAAAACCCCAAGCCTCCCCCCGGAGGGGACCTCTGTTCCACCCGGGGAGCTGTCCTTTTGGGCACCCTTTGCTGTACCAGCTGCCTTCGCTGTCTCCCCACCAGCCTTTGCGAAGGTCACAGAGAAACGCGTAGTCAAGCCCCTACTTGAGTATCACAGGTGACTAATTTGGGGATTGAAAATTAAGGAGGTTTTGTTGTGCTCTTAAAAAAACTTGAAATTGGAGTCCAGGTGGTTTTGGTAAGTTGTTGTTGACAGCTGAAAAAACTGTTGAAAAGTGAGCCCCTCTCGGCTGGTGGTTTTGTGCAGACCATCTGCGGTGGCACACCTTGCCGGGCCCTGGCTGCGTCCCGGCCACTAGGCACAGGCAGTCCCATTCGGTTCCCTTTCAGTGCTCGCAACGGCTCTCCGAGGCAGGGGCTCTTCTTGTCATTATTGTCATAGACAAGAAACTGCGGGTCAGGGAGGTTGACGGCTTTCCCCAAAATCAGACAGATAACCAGGGACGGAGCTGGTATAGGGACCTTAACATTTGAATTCTGGTTCTGGGCAGTTAAAGGTTTGAGATGCCATAAAGCCATCCAGCCTGGTTCATTTTCCTTCCCCTGAGCTGCTTGTCGGGTGACCCCTGCTGTGGTGTTTCCCGGGGCCGGGGCCCTTTGGAGAGGTTCTCCTCTCTGATGTGCTCTGGGGAAGGCATCCTGGACGGTTCTCTCTGGGTCCTCCGGGCTGGACTGGCCGGAGAGAGGGATGTGATAATATACGTCACGCCAAGCCCGCCCTGGCATGTGGCGGCCCTTTTTAAGGAGCAGGAGTTTTTATTATTAGTAAATTCTTCTGAAATCTTGTCAGGGCCTTTGGAAGGGAACACCTGGCACCACCTGTGTCTCACAGGGCCGGACGGATTAGGTCCCGGTGTAAAGGTGTGTTTCTGGCTGCTTCATTCATTCACTCCCTCACTCATTCATGTTGAGGTGTGATTTTCCAGCAAGGAGAGTCCCCTGGTCTCAAGTTTCCGGAGGCACCCTGTACAATCTAGATTCCAATTAGCTTAATTGCTTCATATTAGACTTCTTAGAAAAGGTTTTTTTTTCTGTGCTGATGGCTGCGTTTCCAGGAATAACCCTCCACTGCCTTCCTTCCCGCTTCGTCCCAAGCTTGTCTCTTCCAGCGTTATTTCTCCAGTACTGGCCAAAGTGAGGTGCAGAAGACACTAGGAAAAAAGAAAGTATCCGTGGCATGTGTATATAAAACCTCCATATAGCACATAAAAAAATTTCAGATATATTTTTAAACAGAAAATATCTAGATAGGGCGTGCTTATGTTTCAGCGAAAGAACTGGACACAGAAGCTACCCCCGGTTCTGCCTCTGTCCCTCTTCCTCTTGCCATCAACACCAGATTTTTAAAAAAGTACTTTGCAACAACCAAAGGAAACAGTTACATCCTGATTGACAACACAGGATGTCGGAGCAGCATTCTTGCTGTTAAGTGATCAGGATTTCAGCCAAGGGAATATAATGAAATCCACATAAAAATTTATTTACCTAATGAAAATCCTGGAGTAATGCATAAGTGGTTCTCTGATAATAAAATGCAAATCTAAAACTATAACCAGGAGGACAATAATCTTCATTAAACGTATTGTCTAGAGGAAGCCCATGACATCCACTTAACAGTGATTTGATTTGTTTAGTAATTTCCACGTAATATTTAAACTTTATTTCGAGCCTTAAAAACCCGCCCACGAGTTTCCTTCTCGTCAGAGCGGAGGGCAGCTGCCGGTGGGTGAGGGTGCCCAGCCTGGCGGATTCCCGGGGCCTGTGCCACGGGGCGCCCTGGAACCGCGTCCTTTTCCAGGCAGCTGGTGTGTGGTGGGGGGCGGGGTCCAGGAAGGAGAGCACAGGGCGGGTTTCCTTGTGTGCGGGACACCCAGAGGAGCTCCTGTGCCACAGGGAAGCAGCATCTGAGGCCCAGGAAGGCTCGGAGCGGGGAACTGACCTGCCTGGGTTTCTCCCTGAGCTATGGTGGAGCCCAGGCCCCGGCCCAGTGTCCCTGCCTTCCTGGATGCCGCCAGGGCTGAGGTGCTGTGTGGCATCTGTGTAGATGCCCCCGGCCACCCGGCAGCACGCCTGCCTTTAGGGTTTGCAGCACTGGGAGTTGGAAGCAGGTTTGAGACCTGGCCCTGTCACTTGTAAGCTGAGGGACAGTGGGCACATTCCTTGTGCTCTGTGAGGTTCAGGTCCTCACCCGTGGAAGGGGGGCTCTCATTCTGCCTCCAGCACCACTGGGGGGACTCAGAGGAAGCGTGTGAAGGTGCCTGCGTAGCGGCTGGCCGGGGGTGACAGTGCCTTGCTGCGGGCTCAGAAGTCTCTTGGGTAGTTTGAAGCATGACAGGGAAGAATTTGTGTCTGGGACTTTTCTCCCAAGTTTGGAACTAATAGTTTAAGCTCTAGATGAGAAAAATTAGCCTTTGGAATTTTTAATACAAAATCCCACATAGGTGGCAGATTAAGGCTGTTGGGGTGTGTGTGTGTGTGTGTGTGTGTGTGTGTGTGTGTGTGTGAGAGACATGTTCCCATGAAACATACTGTTAACCTCATGGAACGCGCAGCCTTCTTCTCAGTGTCTCTCCGCCTTCGCCTTTTTTCCCCCTAACAAGTTACAACCTTTTTCCCCTTTGGAATGTTGCAGAGCATTTTGAAAACATTAAAACAAATCACTCATAATCTCAACCAAGAATCTCCTTCCGACGGCTGCACAGGACTATGATGAAGGACACGGGCCTGTTCAAATTGCCAGCTTCAAGCTTACTAGCTGGCCGTGCGCCTTTAGGCCACCTCCTTATCCTCTCTGAGCCTCAGTTTCCTTGCCTGAAACGCAGCATTCATACTCGTTTTTCTGTGCAGTTGTGAAGATTAAACAAGATAATGTGTATAAAGTGTTTAGCAGAGTGCCTGGCCCGTAGTCAGCGCATGATAAATGGGAACTGCTTTGTTGTTGTATGATGAAGGCTGCACCGAACAGAGGCCGGTGAAATGGAGACGCGAAGGCATCATCCAGGTAGTGATGCCAGCCGGCCGGCGGGCCAGCCAGCCCTAATGCCTTGAGTTTCCATCCACGGGCTGGCTCAGGTTACTCCTGGCCCATTAGCGACGCTGGTGAGAGCTTGGAGCCTCTTAAGTTCAAGGTCGATCACAGGCCTTGTTCCCCACACGAGCCTCTCTGCTTTGCCAGAGTCATTAGTCACCGGGGTGGCCTGATGGGAGAGTGGGGATGACTTAGGACCTCCTAGCCTGACCTCTGGGCCAGGGCAAGGCTTTGCCGGCAGAGGGTCCGCAGCCTCAGCCTTGCAAAGGTGTTGAGAATCCATTCATGTATCTGGAAAAGCAGCTAAATCCCGGCTCTGCTGCTGGCTAGCTGGGCGAGTCATTTAACCAGTCTGAGCCTCAATTTTCTCATCTGTTAAACGGGCATGCAAGTAGCGTCTCACTGTGGGATTGGGCATGCTTACTAGCCTGCAGTAAGCTATCCTGTTATTATTAACCCAGGAAAAAGGATGGATCTTAAAAAAAGAAAAGATGTGGATGCGTGAGAAGTGGGGAGAGCAGGAGAGGCCTTGGGCTGAGGGGTGGGGCAGGGGAAGTAGGCAGATGGAAGGTGCTAGAACTAGAGCTCAGTTCTCACTGACAGTGTGGGTCTGGTGCCTTCTGACCCAGCTGGAGGCCTGGCGGTGGGACGCGCATGTGCAGGAGGGAGGATGAAAGAGCTACGTCTTGATTCCGGCTAGGTTGTGTTCAGAAATTCCCATAGGGGTGACTTCCGGCCTGAGTACTCCTGCAGCCTCCTGTGTCAGGAACTGTCCCCCCATGCTCCAGGGGTGCTGCCCACGCTCTTGCTGGAATTCTCAGGGAGCCAACCGGCGACTACTGGCGCATTCTTTCTTACTCGCCTTGGCTGTCCCTGCTCTTTTCTGCAGTAGGACAGGAGATGCGGAAGTGGTTGAACCATCTCTGGGCAAGGGGGGAGCCCAACTGGGGGCATCGAATACAGCCTCCAGAGGCCCTTTCGTGGTGTGCACAGCAGAGCTCACCCCCTTGAGCGCAGCCTCAGAGGCTGCGGAGGGCCTGGGGCTGAGGGGGGTTGTAATAAATACCCTGAAGCCTGGGGCGCCTGGGTGGCCTCCTTCCCTGGGCCACAAAAGGGCCTGAGTGACAGCCAGTCGGGGCCTTCACACACCCGGGAGCTAGGGGGAGGGAAAGAGAGCTCAGCAGGGGCAGAGGGGGGGTTCTGCCAGCCAGGGACAAAGGCAGAGACAGAGAGAGACAAAGGAGGGGAGAAATCCCCTCTTGTTGCAACCTATGGTTTAAAGAAAATGTGGTTTGCTACCTCTCAAGGCCTTGGAGTGAGACTCAGTTCACCTGATCACAGACCAGGACCTTTCACTTTGCAAACTGCACCTCCAGCCCAGGTGTGACACTCTTGTCCCATAAGCTCTTCTGGGCCCGAAGCTTCTCCCCCCACCCATGCATGGAATCAGTTGGAAACGAGAAAAATCAGAGGTAATCATCTGCTGCCAAATTTGGGAGCAAACATTTTTCTTTCTGGATTTAAATAATTGCATTGCGTCCCCAGCTCTGGTTCTCTTCTAAAGCCAGCCCCAGATGACATTTGGCAGGCTAACGATGGTCTGGCGCGCTCCCCCGTCCGCCCTGTGGAGTTTTCTCAGAATATTTTCCTCAATGTCTGGGTAGCTGGCTTTTAAACCAGTTCATTTTTTCTTTTTCCTTTTTTTTTTGTTCAGGTCTCAAATTTTATTAAATTTAAATTTTATTCCATTTCAGACTATAAAATCTCCAAAAGTGGCTTTGAAAGTGAACAGGTTTTGGCGTGCTGGAAATAGGTTACCTCCAATGCAAATGAAAGAGCCTAGCTTCCGAGGAGAACAAGGCTCCAAGGGTTGGGAAAATGCGTGGAGTGGTTAGAGACCACGGCATGGAAATGGTCAGAGACCAATTTAAAAGCACATATATTTTAAGTGAAACATTTTGTGGACATATGGAACCAATCGTTTTTGCCAAAAGCTCAATTCTGGGGATCAAGTCTTAAGAGCTAAACTTCAATCTACTACCCAAGGTGATTTTTAGCAGACAAATGAAAGCTCCTTTTTGCTTTCTAGTCTAAAGGGAATCTTAATACATTTTTAAATTATTTGGCATTTTGAATTAATTTTCTTAGAATGAAACGAGATTCTTAAATTGGGATCTTGTAGGGAAAAGACAGCCAGGTAATTAGTGAGCTGATCTCCTTTCCTGACACATGGATACAAGGGGGGAGTTGAACTCCAACCAAGGTGCACACAAAATCTATTTTAGAGCAAAAATTTCAAAGTAAGCAACACCATCTGTTCTTTAATTATTTCTCCTTATTAAAAAAAAGTCGCTAAATTTATTTGGGTTACTTAGTTGGGAAGAAATATCTTTAAGACACTCGGAACTAGAGCTATTAAAGGCAGATTATCCGCTCTGGTTTGCTGGGTCTCCAAGAACTCAAAATAGTAAAGGCATTTTAGAATAGACTTTCTTTTCCAATGAAGCTTCCTCTTGGCTAAGCGGGACATGGTTATCCAGGGCCGGGGGGACAGCCCTCTGCTGCTCACGTGTGGGGACAGGGGCTGTGGGATTGAGCAGAGGCTCCATGCTCTAGCCTGACAATCAAAGGCTGGGGAGGTCTGGCCCCAGAGAGGAATTAGGCCACTGGGAGTCACTGCCGGTTTCAGAGTTCTCACCATGTATCTGTCCGTCCATCTGTCTGTCCATGCATCCATTCATCAATTCAGTGGAGTGAGGGCTTGCTATGAGCAGAGTACAATGTGAGGCTCTGTCTTCATGGAACATACCATCTTATGAAAGAGACAACAGTGTGGATGCTCCTTGACTTCTGATGGGGTTACATCCCGATCAACCCATCCTAAGTTGAAAATACGGTAAGTCAAAAATGCATTCAATGCGCCGAACCTACTGGACATAATAGCTCAACGTGGCCTGCCTTCAGTGTACTCAGAACACACTCCTTAGCCTACAGTTGGGCAAACTCATTGAACACAAAGACTGTTTTATAATAAAGTGGAAAATATCTCATGTACTTTATTGAATATTGTATTGGAGTTTTGTTTTGACTGAGTCTGTGTTGCTTTCACACCATAGTAAATTTGAACTGTCATAAATTGGGGACCGTCTGGAATCAGACACTCGCACAGATGAGCTTATGGTTACCAGCAATAGCATGCACTCTGAAGTCTAGACCAGTGCTGTGCAATAGAACTTGCGGCAGATAGAAATGTTCTGTATCTGTGCTGTCCACTAGTGTCCACATGTGGCTATTGAGCATTTGAAATGTGACTAGTGTGACCAAGGACTGCTATTTTTAATTTGATTTAATTTATTTTTTATTTTTAAATTTGTATTTTATTTATTTATTTATTTTGAGACAGAGTCTCACTCTGTCACTGGGGCTAGAGTGCCGTGGCGTCAGTCTAGCTCACCGCAACCTCAAACTCCTGGGCTGAAGCGATCTTCCTGCCTCAGCCTCCCGAGTAGCTGGGACTACAGGCACACACCACCATGCCTGGCTGATTTTTTCTATTTTTAGTAGAGATGGGGTCTTGCTTTGCTAGGCTGATGCCACGGCACTCTAGCCTGGGCAACAGAGTGAGACTCTGTCTCAAAAAAAAAAAAAAAAAAAAAAAGAAATAGCCAAATGAGGCTGGTGGCTACTGTATTGGACAACATGAGGTCAGCCTCAGCATCACCTGGGAACTTGTTCAAAATGCAGAGTCTCAGGTCCCGCCCTGGATCTGCTGAATCAGAATCTCTGTGGCTGAGGCCCAGGAATCTGAGTTTCAGCAATGCCTGCAAGCGGTTTTGTGCAGCCTTGCTCTAGGAAGGGTAGGCTGTGGGTGCGATGCTGTAATGCAGCCCAGTTTTGGGGTGGGTTGCGTCAAGGAGTAGGGGGACTGTGGATTTCAAATGAACAGAAGGCCCCAGAGAAGAGGGGATGATAGAGCCTCAGTTGAGGCAGGAGGAATGAGGTGAAGATGGGGGTACTGGTGTGGGGTGGGTATTGGTGTTGGTGGTGCTGGTGGTGGAACACAGCTCACCACACCCAGTGGTGGGAAGGGCTCGGCACATTTGATGGACTCAGAAAAGGCCAATGTGTCGGAGCAAAGAGAAGGGGTGTTTGTGAACCGGACTGGATAGGCCGGATAGAAGACCTGGTACTGCCAGCTGTGTGATCCTGGACTGCTATCTTAACCTCTCTGGGCCTCATGTTCTTCACTGATAAAATGGAGATAACCACACTTTGCTATGTACTTATCTAGTAGAGTCAAAGGACAGATGGACCAAAACTGCATGGACAAAGCACACATGTGCAGAGCACCGGTGCTGGGATAAGCGGGTGGTCTTGTTTCTTATTTATCTTTCTTTGTTCTCTAAGTGCCCTTTCCCTATTCTCCTCCTTGTGGTTCTGTGACCTGCACCCTGGGCTGGGGGATGGGACTCATCATGTTCCTGTTCCTGTTGCTGCTCTGCGTTTGCTTCCTGGGAATTCCTCCCCAGGCCTCTGCTTCTCTTTTATTGGGTTTATAATCTTGGAGGCCCCTTTCAAAGCCCTCATCTGGAAGCCTAGGGTGGGCCCAGAGAGTCGACTTCTACAAGTGCCTTTTCAAATCAGATGTAACCAAATGCCTTCTGGGGAAAGACTTCATAGTAATTTTAGCAGCATCTTTTCTGTTGTCTAGACCTAAGATCAGCATTTTAGGGAAAAGTGTCAAGGTAAACTTTCCCTTGCCTCCCTCTGCGCTTGCCTCTCCACCACTAGGACTCCCTGCATCCCCCACCCCCCAGAACCATCAGGTGACCGGAGCCTCAGGGGAGCCCCAGATATCTGGCAGACGAAAGTTTTGTCCCTGGAAGACGCCAGACTTATTTTGAGATGGCAAATGTGGCAATGCTTCCCTGCTGGAAAGACACCAAGTGTCTGATCTCAGCCTTGGGGGCCGTATTTTGGGGGGATATTAGCAGCTTCTTGTCTGAAATAGACACGTGCTTTTCTTCACCCTCTCAGGAGCCTTTGCAGCCGACTGTGTCCCCAGCACTTGCGATGGTGCCTTGAGCTCAGCGGTTGCTCAGTGTA
Source organism: Varecia variegata (assembly GCA_028533085.1). Taxonomy (NCBI): domain Eukaryota; kingdom Metazoa; phylum Chordata; class Mammalia; order Primates; family Lemuridae; genus Varecia; species Varecia variegata. The sequence goes on along the minus strand of CM052442.1, from coordinate 89,763,003 downwards.
GGTTAGTTTTTGCTATTGTTGTTATTATCATCATAACTTTCTGTTTTCCCAAGACTGAAATGTTGCCTGGGTCTCTTCTCTAGACTAAGACATTTACAATAAACTCTTTGGAATTTTCTTTTTGAGAGAATATCCAAGGAGAGCCTGTTTGACTCAAAGGAATGAATGGCTACCGATAGAATTTTAGCCACCTTGGTGAGACATTGATTTACAGGGAAAGATACTTTCCAAGCACTTCTCATGTTATTTTGACGCGATGCTAAAAAAACATATTCAGGACCTGTGCCTGAGTCCTGGAGTGGAGGGTTGCAGACTATAAACTGAGGAGCTCGTCCGTCCAGTGACAGAATCATTTTGTTTTGTTGGCTGCTCCGGATTAAAATTTGTTTGGAATTAGAACGTAACACTTAACATTCGGGGACGTCTGCACAATAATCCAGATTTCTAGCTTCACAGGAATCAGAAGCTCTGGCAGCCCTGGACCTGGCTCCTGCCCAGCAAGGAGGGGCTGGCACTGCCCACTCACACCGGGGCACGCTTTGTGCCCATCCCTATGACTCCCTGCTGTGCTGCAGCCAGTGTCCTCGCCCCTTTATGTTACCTGTCTGGCCCCAGAGGCTGGAGGCTGCCGGTGGTCCAAGGGTTAACTGAGCGGAGGCAGTGCTGCCTGCAGGAGTCTCCTGCTTGCTGTGTGGCTGCCCCTTCACAGCAGTCTCTGTGCCTCGCCTTCCCCAGCTGTCCAGTGGGGCACCAGACTGGATCAGCGGTTTCCCACTGTGCCAGGATGAACCAGCGGCAGAGGCTGGGAGGTGGGGTGCTGGGCCCCCACGTCCCTTATGTAGGTTATGAATTAGGCCTGTGCATTCGATTTCTCATGACAAGTTGGGTCAATCCTAGATCATTTCAATGTCCCGACCCCCTACCAAGATCTGTCTTTGTACGGCTGCTGCCTAGGGGGCCGCTTGTTTCCTTTTCAAATTTTCCCGGAGGAGTGGTTGGTGGGGGGGTCAGGGCAGGAAAGAGATAATACTCTTATTAATAATAAGAATGGCTACATTTACCAGGCAGCATTATTTTTCTGCTAAGGTAGGACTCTTTCCATCACTGTACTGATGAAGTTCTGAGAGGCTGAGTAACTTGCAGAAGGTCACACAGCTGATGGGTGGC
>CM052442.1:89688722-89761336 GCA_028533085.1 Varecia variegata | reverse complement strand
GGGGCAGCTGCCTGTTCCCAGATCTGGGGTCCCAGGCTGGGTGGCTGAGCCTGGTGGGTCAGGCGGGGCCTGGGCAGCTGACAGAGCCTCCTGGCGTGTGTGGGGTGGGCTCGGAGGCCAGCTGCAGCCCTGGAGTGGAGCAGTGCCAAATCATACTTTAACCCATTCTGGTCCTGTGGGATGGCTGCTCTTCCGGGCCCGGAAATGGCTCCCGTCTGTTTGGATCGCCTCACCTGCCCTGTGAGTTCCTTATCAGACCAGTGGGCTCCGCGGCATGCGGCGCAAGGACTGTATGTGGCCTGTGAGAAGTTCAGTTGGGCCTATTTAAACATTTGGAATGATTCCCATAAACATCTGGGTCTCTGGCTTCCCTGGAAAAACCAGAAGATCAGACCCTCTGAGCATACCCTGGGTGGCAGCTTTGGTTGGGCTGGGGTAGAGTGGGGTCATTCACAACCTAGTGGTCCCCCCACCCCTGTATTTATTTCTGGTACCTGCCTGGTTGCTCTGCCATCATTTGAGATCCTGTCAAGGTCAGCTCTAACCTCCTCTCCTATCTGAGCCTTGAATTGCCTGGGCATCTCTCTGCCTCTGCTTGGTCCCCTCCTGTGCTGGCAGCCTCACTACCTCCCAAGTGCATCTTCGCTCATAGCCTCTGCTGACAGAATCCCATCCGTTCCTTCCTGATATCTCCCTGTAGAGACTGCCACCGGTTGGTCCCAGTTTGACCCCTCGAGGCCACATAGCAGGCTCAGCCCGTCTTCCCCGAGACAGCCCTTCAGATGTCTGAAGACAGCTCTGGGGGCCCCTGGGTCTGCCCCTCTGGGCTGAACAGCATTGGTTCCTTTACTTTCCCAACTAAGCTGTGGTTTCAAGACCCCCCCGTTACCCTGATGCCCCTCCTTGGCCATGTCCTTGTGGGCCCGTGAGCTTCTCGAAGCCTCTCTGGCGCTGCCCTGTTCCTGTGAGGGCATGAGACCACTCAGACTTTCCCCAAAAGGGAAAGTGTCAACACATGGAATGTGTCCAGTAATGCCAACTACCCCAAAATACCCATGGCATTTCCGAGTGGGGCATTTGGATCAGTTTTATTTTTCTTTATGTGTCCACCTTTATTTAATTTTTTTCCTACAATCTGGGGGATTAAAAAAGGTAACAAAGCAAAGGGCTTGTGACTTTCACCAGTGACGGTGGTTGCCGGGGCCAGGGGTGAGGAGAGAGCAGGAGGAACGGGACGGGGCCCTGCTTCGGGGCAGAGCCCGCTGCGCCCAGGTGTCACACACTGGGAGGGCGAGGGGCCAGGGGAGGAGGGGTCCACTTATCCAGGGGTCTGGGAGGCCTCTTGGAGAGCAGAGGTCAGATGGGGCCTCCAAGACAGAGGGGGGCATTTTAGGTGCCAGAAACAGCAATAGCAAAGGCCCTGCGGCAGGAAGGTGTGTGCCTGGGAGGCAGGGGGCTGGGCACGCGTGGACATATGCAGGGAAGGGTGCCAGGCTGGGGAGCAGAGGGACTGGGCCAGGTGGTGGCAGGTCCGGGACACAGAGTGAGGCCTGGGGAGGCTGTTGAGAAGGTGCTGAGCACATCGGCACTGGTGACTGTGGCTGTAATAGCGCAGGGTGCTGTCTCTGGAGTCAGAGCTGGGTTACATGCTGGCTTTTCCATTTTGTAGCTGTGTGACCTCGGACACATCATTTAACGTTCTCAAGCCTTGGCCTCTCCTGTGAAATGGATAGGATGGAAGTGAGCCAGTGCTCAGAAAGTGCTTAGCCTGTGCTGGTCCCTGGGATCACCCTGATGCTGCTCTGCTCTCTGGCGCGGGTCTTTAGGGTCTTGCTGGATGCCGTAAGCCCGATATGGAGCTTATCCGGCACTCACAGCTGCCTAACAACGAGGTGGGTGCTGTTATGCCCCCATTTTACAGACGTGTACATGGAGTCAGAGGCTCAGGACTAAAGTCCAGGCCTGCTGGGCTTACACCTGGACTCTTCCCACTACCCTGCCCCACTCTTAGGAGGTTTGGGGGTGAGGCACCTGTCCTGAGGGGTCATGCCTGACCTGGACGCCTTTCCACAGCATCTCTGGTTTCCAGAGAACATTTCTCCGAGGGCTTTACCCAACACAGACTGTCTGCAGGGTGGGAGGGGAGCGTATTGGAGCGGTGCTGGCACCGGGTGGGGGCTGGGCCCTTCCCGGCAGGAGCCAGAGCACCTGGCATGGCAGGTGAGTAGGGCTCCTGTCCTTGGGGTGGGGGTTCCTGGGCTGCAGCACAGGGGCTACAGGCTGCCATTGTTCCTGGCCCAAAGGTCTTTTTGGTGCCCATCCAGCCTGGATGGCTGTGGCATGTCCGTCCCCTTGGCAGGGCTGGGCTGGGCTCAGAGTGACTTCTCTGTCCCAGGGTGCTGTGAGGCTGCCAGGTGCTCAGTCTGCGGAGGGGTGCCGGGAGGTGGGAATGGCTGCTGCCGACCTCTCCGCCGCCGTCAGAGGAAGTGTCTGGCTGCGTTAGGCTTCTCAGGGCCCTGCCTGTGTCCTCCGCACCCCAAACTGGAGTCTGCGATCAGCAATGACAGTGCGGCCGGGGGATAATAGCAGCAAGGAAGACCCTGGCAGGCCTGCGGAAGGAGCCCTGGCCCCGCATTCCAGGCCAGGCTGGACGCTCACATGTGACCCCGGCAAGCACATCATTTCTCAGGCCTCAGTGTCCTCCCCTGTGACACGTGACACGTGGTGCTGCCCTTCCTGACCCAACATACTTGAGAATCAAATGTGATTCTTCCTGGGTGTAAGTGTGTGTTGAACGCAGCAAAGCGCCCTGCACATGCCAGTGGCTTTGCTTTTTGAGAGACCACGGCTGGCCTGGTCTCAGGAGCTAAGGCCACCAGTGTCCCCGGAGGCACCATTTACTGGGCTTCAGCTGTACCCCAGGCGCCATGCTCTGTATCCCATGCATGGTCTCGCTGCCTCCTCACAGCACCTCTGAGGGTTGATGGGAAAACCAAGGTGCAGAGTGGTGACCACATGGCCAGTGTTGGAGCCAGGCCTCGAAGCGGGGGTCTGAGTTCAGACCCTGTGCTCTTAGCTGTTGGGGTCCTGGCTGAGAGACCTCACAGGCCAGATATTAAATATACCCAGTGAACTTCCTTGTAGAATCACGAGCAAGAGTGGAAACTGAGGCATGTGAGGCCTGAGGGCTGAGTGTGGGGCAGGACCAGGGCCCCTGGGCTTTGCTCTGTCTGTGAGATTGAGGCTCTTAGGGTGAGGAGTCTGTGAGCCCCAGGGATGTACCCCCACTTTCAGACTGTTCCAGGCCCCAGGACTCCCTGAGCCCACATGGCTGCAGACCACCCTGGGCCTCTGGGGCTCTTCCTGTCTTAGTTTTCCCAAGGGCGGCCAGAGCCTTTGGTGTGCATCCCCCAGATCCAGCAAGGGGGGAAGGGGTGCCGCTTGCAGGGAGTGGGGTGTGGGCAGAGCTTTGGCACGTGTGTGCCCCTGTCCTCGTGGGAAGGAGCTGGGGGCGGGAAGGAAGGCAGGTGGGCTGCAGGCTGGGGGCCTGCAGATGTCAGAGGCAGGCCTGGTCCCCGACCCCTGTGCACAGGTCACGGCACATGGAGGAGGGTGAGCTCTCCTGCTCACAGCCTTCCAGAAGGCTTCTCCTGTTGCCCTGCTGGTGCCCCTGGGTGGACACTCCAGCCCCAGACCCCCAGTGTCTGTCCCCAGCCTCAGGAGTGTGCTCCAGTTGCCACGGCATGGTGGAGGCACTGGAAGGAGCCCTTTGGAACAGGGAGTAGGCATGCTTTTTCTGGCTGCGTAAACCCACCCAGGGGTCACCACCTCTCCCCTCGGGGAGCCAGGGTGTGTGCCACGAAGGGAGGAGATGGCAGCCACGTCTGTGCTTGCAGGTGCAGAACGGAGACTCTGGGGTCTTGGGAGCCTTTCTCATCAGCACTCCTTCCCTGCAGTCCTTCTCTTGCCTTCCTGGGGGTTCTGGGGTCAGTGGACCTGGGTGTGATTTTGGTGGTACACAAGCTGTACTACCTTGTCCCCTGAAACCTCCCCGAGGCCTGCCTACCTGGCTGGGAGGGTTAATGCGCTCCTGGCCCAGGAGCCTGGCGCCGTGCGGACACACAGCACATTGTGTGGTGTAGCCTCTGCGCTGCACCGAGCAGCCTTTCCAAGGGCCCCGAGGGCCGGCCCTGCCAGCAGTGGGCCAGATGTGTTTTCTCGGATGGTGTTGGGGGAGCTTCTCTGTGTGGGTGTCCTCGCGTGATGTGTGGGCTGCTGTGTTTTGATCGAAGGGAGCCAAGCTGAGTTCCTGGCCCATCTCGCCACCACCCGAAGCAGAAAGTTAAATAAACGTAGCCAAGTATTATCATAGGATACGAGGAAAATGAACTCGGTCCCCACGGGCGGCCCACATCTGGCAAGTGTTGGGCCTTGCAGGGCTGTGGCATGAGACAGATGTGGCTGGGGGTGAGAAGGGCTCCGTGTGCCCCCTACCCAGGGACGTGCCTCCTTCCAAGGCTTCATGCCAGCCGCAGGCATCTTGCCTTCAGCTACACCCCTTCCCAGCACTGGCCCTTTCTGAGGCCTTGCCTTTCTGCCAGGCTTCCCTGGAGCCTTCCCGAGGCCCGGTGCTCCTGGCCCAGCCTGGTGCTTGGCCCTGGAAGCCCAGCTTGTGGCCGAGTGGTCCGGCCGCTGGGGAAGCAGCCCGACTCATCCGATGCTTTTCCGTCCCTCTGGGCAGGCCGCAACGAATGAGCCCTGTGCCAGGGGAGCGCTTTCCTCTTGCTGGAGTGTGTGGTCGGCCTGTTCCCCACCCGCCCGCCGTCCTCTGCCCAGCACTGCCCTTGGCACGCCACACTCAGCCCTCGCCGATCTCAAACGGGCCGGGTGGATTCCTGGAGTTCCGCACAGGACAACTGATAATGCGTGTGGCGCTGGGGGAGGTGCGGAAGTGCAGAGTGTGCACCTCCCTCTCCACTCATCTGTTTGTCAGAGGCGCCCAGCATGTCACATGCCCGCGTTCCCCAAAATGGGACGTTTCACTGGAGGCCTGCGGTGATCTGGGTGGTTGATAGGTGAATGGTTCTTTTTTTCTTCATACTGACATATTTGCTCCTTTGTCTATTAGGAAGGTGTTGCTTTCTATGCTCATTCTAATAGCTATTAGAAGAATTGTTACTAGCACATCAAATGTGTGATTTCATGAGTAGTGCTGCTTAGAGAAAAGCTAGAAGAAAAGGAATTTAAGTAAAAGAAGGGAGTTTACGGAAAAAAAAGCATTCAGTGACCCTGAGTGCAGGGGGTGTGTGCTCCGAGCAGAAGTCTGGGGATGCTGTCATCTGGGGAGGCCCCTGCCAGCCCGGGGCTGGGACAGCGGAGAGGCCCTGTCCCTGCGCAGGAGGTGTGCTCAGGTAGACCCCTGCAGAGGCCCCCTTGATGGTCGTCTTGGGAATGCCAGCCGGTTTGGGGTCGGGAAGGCATGCTTTTCTGGGACCGGCTGCCAGGTGGAGATGCTTGGGGCCCCCCAAAGGCCTTGCCCACGTGCACGCCACCCATGGTGGGTGGGTGGTGGGGCCGAGCTGGGGGACACATCTGTGCCAGTGAAATGTCCCCTCCCAGATCAGACTTATTAAACGTACCAGCTCCCCGAGCCATAAAGTGTTATGGTTGCCCCTACCCCTGGGATGTCACGTGCAATGACAGAATGTTTGGAAATGGTCATTAGACGTCATTCTTGTGGAAGGCCTGGGGCATTTAACGTGAAAGAGGCTGAGGACGATGTGCACATAGTTAGCGCTGCTGCTCTGCTGTCCTCTTACACGTGGTTGAGATGGTACATTTTATACCACGGTGTGTGTCTTTTACCACAAAAAGAAGTTTGAGGGAGAAGAGCAATATGTAAGAAGAAAAAACAGAAGAGGAAGAGATGGAGGGCTGATCTGTGTGTCCAATACCAGAGGAACCCACACACACTAGTGTACGTACACACACACACACACACACACACACACGCAAATCAGTTTTCAATAAGAGACTCAGTTTCCTCTGCTCGTGTTTAAAATAAACCACATGTGTAACAAGGAACGGACATGTATTTACAGTATGTTAGCACAGAGGATAAGTTGTTAAGGGGTCGTAAAAAAATATTAGTTTCTATTTTATGGTGCTTTTCTTCAAACGAAAGTGGGAAGAAGGAAGGAGTGGGGTGCTGGTCTTGCCCCTCTCTTCCTTTCCACCTGAAACAGCAAACAGATCTGGGAGGACGCTCCGTCCCCCTACCTGGCGAGGGGCCGGGTCCCCGGGCTGACGTGCCCACCCCCAGGATGCCGAGGCACATTGGGCCACTTCCACCCAGCCCTTCGTGTGGGCTGTGGGGGGCCCCTCCCTGCAGGGCTGGGGTGCCCTCTGCTGCGCAGCCTGCCGTGGGCGCTGGGCAGCCGGGGCGGGAACCGGTGCTGCCACCGAAACAGGATGTCGGAGCCAGGCCCCGTCGTAAATGCACGTTTATGTGCTGCACGTTGCTGGTTAACGAGACCGTGCAGAGATGATGGTATGAAATGAAATACATGTATGAACGAGGAGACGAACCTCAAGGGGAGACCCGATTAGACAGGAGGGCAGCCCGGGAGGCCCGGGGCCCCGCTGCGAGGGCCCAGGCCGGCGGCTCCCCAGAACAGGGATTTTCAGGAAACACCCCAGCCCTGAATGGATTTGGCGGGGCACAGAAGCAATCGTCCTGCTTGGTGCTGCCCGCTCTGTGCCGGCACTGCTGGTGGCGTTTCACTTTGTCTTCAGAATGAACAGGAATTTTACTGCCCCCATTTTATTGACGTGGAAATAGACAGTCGGGTGAGCCCACTGCCCAGGGTGACACAGCAGGCAGGCAGTGGAGTTTGAGATGGACTCAGGTGGCACTCCCAAGACCGACCTCTGCAGACTGATCTTGGAAGAGCTCGGAAATGAGGGGTCATTTCAACCCCTTCCTTCCTGATGGGCTTCTGCTTTTCCAGGGAGGTGTGGGCGGCCGGGGCAGCGCGGCTGGTCGACCACTGTTGGTGGTCGGCCCCTGGCCGAGGGGGCAGGTTGCTGAGGTGTTGGGGATGTGAGCTTTGCAGCCATGTTGACCTGGCGTCAAGTCTGGGCTCTCGCTCCCGCTGCTTATATTACTTGGCCCACTTTACAAAACTCACTTAGGTCCTGGTTTCCCCACCTGTAAGGTGAGTACCTACCTTTGTAGGGCCAGTGGGAGGGTGCAGCATCAGCGTGCTGACACGTGTGAAGAGTGCCGCTCAGTGTGCTCGCTCGAGTTGCGCGGTGGTGGTTTTTGGTGTCCCCGACGCAAGCAGTCTGGTGCCAGGTGGACTGGACAGCGAGGGAAGGAGGAGAGGCTTCCCTCGGGGAGGGGAGTATAGTTCAGGGCGACGTGCTGTGCCGTGGAATCCTGGTTTCCGTCTGCCAGGCACCTGGGTATTGGGCTCTGAACCATGCACTTCATACACAGCGACTCATTGGTCTTCAGAGCTACCTTGCAGGGTTGCTGTGTACAGAGAGGTTACCTGATTTGCACAGGCCACACAGCAAACCATGGTGGGTTAGGATTTGATCCTCCTGCAGATGAGCGCTAACTTTAGCCTGTAGCTGGGGTGGTCAGGGAGAACTTCTTGGAGGAGGTGAGCTTGAGCTCTGGGCAGTGTTTCTGGCCAGGGAAGTAGGCGGCCCTGTAGCTGGTGGTCAGGCTGACCCTGGAGCTTGAACCAGAAACTGGAAGCCCTGGGCCTGTGTCCACGTTTCCCCATAGGCAGAATCTGAGGTGGTGCTAGGATGGATTGGATGGGCTACTTCAGATTTCTTCTAGTATCTATTTCTTTGGTTAGCCAAATTTGATTTGATTAGGCTTTTCTGAACCTCATCTTTGAGCAGGAAGATTTTTGCTTGCAACACCAATTGTGTATTGGACAGAGTTGGGGGGTGGGGGGAGGGGATGGGTGCATACCTATATGATGAGTGCAATGTGCACTGTCTGGGGAATGGGCACACTTGCAGTTCTGACCTGGGGGGATGGGGGTGGGGGAGGGGATGGGTGTATACCTACAAGAAGAGTGCGATGTGCACTGTCTGGGGAATGGACACACTTGAGGCTCGGACTCGGGGGAATGGGATGGACATGGGCAATATATCTAACCAGAACTTTTGTACCCCCATAATAAGCTGAAATAAAAAAAAATTAAAAAAAAAAAAGGGACTCAAAGACTTTTAAGACTTTTGTCTGTAATTGTCATTCTTCCTAAAATGGGATTTGCATGTTAGAGTAAAAGGGTGTCAGAATTTTAACTGTGGTTAAAGTGGAAACTCGTCCTGGCTCGGGCTGGTTTCCCTGGCCCTGAGCCTTGTCCAGACGGAAGGGCCCTCCTCTGACTCTCGGCTGCGGGTTGTGGGTGGGGTGGTCGCTGTTGTCCGGGGGCCTGCCCTGCCCCTCTTTTGTGTCTACACTCTGCGTCAATACCATTTCGACTTGTTTCTGTCTAGTCCTGAGTTTGGGATTCATTTAGCGTCCTCCGTCATATGGTAGCGCATTCATTCATTCATTCATTCACTCTGCTCCCGCTGCCAGCCCTCGAGGGGCACAGCAGCGGATAACACTTGCCAGTGACTGGTGATCCAAGGTCAAAACCAAACTTCCCTTTCTCATCTCTCTCACAGCACCTGGCTTGTTAGGCAACCTGGAGGTGCTCAGTGCTTATTCAAGGAGGGAATGGCCCAATGGCTATTGGTAGTATGTCCCAAAAGCCTAAAAATGGGCACACTCTTTTTTTTTTTGAGGCCAGAGTGCAGTGGTGAGATCATAGCTCACTGCAACCTTGAATTCCTGGGTTCAAATGAGTCTCCCACCTTAGCCTCCCGAGCAGCTGGGACCGCAGGTGTGTGCCTGCCACTGTGCCCGGGTAATTTTTAAAAACATTTTTGTAGAGATGGGGTTTTGCTCTGTTGCCCAGGCTATTCTTGAGCTTCTGCCTTGGCCTCCCAAAATGCGGAGATTATAGGCGTGAGCCATCGTGCCTGGCCTGGCATATTCTTTGTCCTAGCAATCCTGCTTCTGGGAACTAAATCCTAAGAAAATCATTGAACAGGTTTGTGGCCATATATGATGTATGTGCATATGTGTGGCACTGTGGATTCTCCTACAGTAGAAAACAGCTGGAAGAAGCCAAGGTGTCGAGCAACAGGTTATTTGGAGGCTCCTATGATGCGACTCAGGCCATCGTTAGTAGTGATAGTACTGGCCTCTGTTCTGATGTATTGCTGCGTTACAAAAGCAGGTTACGGAGCTGTTTTTGTGTCCTCACAGCCTTCTGGAAAGATGTAACAATGTGTTTATACATAGGGGAAATTGTGCTTTTACTATCTTAATTTTCACTCACATGTATTTTCTAGTAGATTTCTATCTTGTACATGGGTTACTTATATCAGAAACTTTTATAAAAAGAAAAAGATGCATATTCTAGGGAACACTAGGAAATTAATTCTGGGCGCATTCTCTGTTTCTGACATGCTTGGGACATGGGGGCAAAGCCTGGGCAGGGCAGGTGGGCTCCCTGTGGCTTCCTGGGCTGGTGCCAGCTTCCCCTCTGCAACCTGATGTCCCTTCTGTCCTGTCCCTCCTGTGGCACTCTTCCTTTATCCTGTGGTGTGCGCGTGGCACACGTTTCTCCCCAGCTGCACGTGCAGCAGTGTCTTGTTTGGGCGCTTGCTGTTTGCCGTGGTGGGGTATTCACACTACAGAAAGTGGCAAACTCTAACCCAGCCTTTTCCCCTTGAGAGCCACCTGCTAAACACTCACCAGCACACCACTGTCCTGCCTGGGTTCCCAGGTTGCCCCTGGAGCCTGAGTGCTCGGGGAGACCCAAGAGCTGAGCTCTCCGCTGTGTATAGAGGTGCGTGTATGTGTGTGTTGTGCCCAGGTGCTTGAAGGGAAGGGTAATTCCATGGACGAGGACAGAAAAGCCCAGTGGATTTTTAACCCACTTTGTTGAGCCTTTTGAAGCCGCGCCTGTGCCTGAGGAGGTAAAGTAGCCTGATCAATGGGCAGTGTCTAGGTGGGTGGAGGAGAGGGAGCTGCACAGGGAGGGGCTCAAGGAAGCTCCTGTATCGTTGATCACGGGGGCGGGGGCGGGGGAGAGTGAGAGCGGGTGAGTCAGTTCAGTCTTGGGTTGACTGATGTGACCCAGTCTGGAACCAGAGCTGCTTCTTGTTGGAGGCAGAAGTGAAACGAAGGGGTAAAGAATTCCAGTCCTGGCTCTGCCCCATCCTAGCTCCATGCCCTGTGACAGATTGCGTAGTCTTAGTTTTCTCATCTGTAAGTGGAGTGAATAAATGCATTTATCTCCTACGGTTGTTTAGGCCAGTGGTTGTGCAGCGCTAGCATGCATCAGAACCACCTGGAGGCCTTGTGAAAATACAGACTTCTGGGTCCCAGCGCCAGATGCTCTGGTTCCACGTGTCTGGGAAGGGCCCGAGGTCTGCGTCCTAGCAGGCTCCCTGAGGTGCTGCCATTGCCGGTCTGGGGACTAAATCCGAGAAGCATGACTTTGGGCAACTAAAGGCATATAAACTGCTTGCCACAGTGCTTGGCGCAGAGTGAGGACTCAGTGACACTTAGCTGCTTACTCTGGGGTGGGAGCATTGTCTATGAGGATGCCAGCGCCGTCTGCCTTTGTCACCGCATCTGGGCCCCCCGGGTGAGCCATTTCTCTTTGCTGGGACTGTTTCCCCTTCTGTGAAATGGGTCAGTAAAACCCTGATTTTCAGGCAGCAGCTGAGGAAACGTCTGTAAAAGCCTCTGCTGGCAGACGATTCGGGGCAGGGTGGCAGGGAAGGACGGCAGGGACCCTGGGCCGCGCTGGCGTCTGTCTCCTCACCCGCTTGGGACCGGCCCAGAGGGGCAGGCTGTGGCGGTGCATGCTCTCACCAGTCCCCTGGGGCCGCCAACTCACCCAGCCTGGCTCCTCTTCTGACAGGGCTGCGAGGGACTCTTTCAACAAGAGAAGAAAAAAGACGTTGTTTTAATTCACTGGGGTGCCTAGGCCTTGCGATGTTGTCTTCACTGCTGCTTCTCAGTTCCTGATTCTGTTTTCCAGTAACGACACATCAGGCGGCTTTGTGATGCTCGGTTTCCTTTGCTTTCCCTGCCCCATGGGCCGGGCTGGAGCGGGGCAGAGCGCGGGTGGGTGGCTGGGTGTTCTCGGCCCCTCCTTCCTTCCTTTCCCTCGTCTGCCTTTGAGCCCAAGCCATGCTCGCAAACATCCGCACTGGCCTGGGGGCCGGGCTGCTTCTGGACAAGGCTGGGGCTCCCTCAGAGCGGGGCTGGGCGGATGGAGGGAGCGGCCGCTGGGGTGCCCAGCAGCGTGCTGCCTGCCACCTGGGCTCAGCGAAGGTGGCCTTTCCTGCTCGAGTTGGACACGTCCCCATGTATGTGTGTCTATGTGTGTGTTGTGCCCAGGTGCCTGAAGGGAAGTTCCATGGACCAGGACAGAGAAGTCCAGTAGATTTTAACCCACTTTGTTGAGGCTGTTGAAGCTGCAGCTGTGCCTAAGGAGCTAAAGTCAAGTTCCCCGACCGATTGGCCGAGTCTGCGGTGGGCGCAGGAGAGGGAGCCGGGGCAGCTATACCACATGTGTTCTGTCCTGGGTCCGGTGAGAAAACCCTTCGCCTGGTACTTAAAGAAAACTCCGAGTGTTTCACATTCACTGCCCGATCTCATACATCATCATCACCATCATCTTTTTTATTAGGGGCAGTGGAGGGGAGAGGAATGAGATTTCTGCAGAGTTGCCCAAGATACAGCTTTTGCTGGGACTGCGGCTTCTGTGTCTTCTGCAGAGGCCTCCTGGCCCTTCTCTTTTGGGGTGTGTTTAGGGGGTGTGGGTGATGATGTGGGATGGGGGAGAGGGAGATTAGCTGGCACAGAAGCTGAGCATCGTGGCTGGGGTCTGCGGCAGTTCCGTATTTAGGGACACCATCCCTGCCCTGTGGCGGGGACAGGAAGGCAGCGATGTCGGAGGATCTGTGGCTCTAGCTGGGCCTTCCTGTGGGTGGGGTGAATCTCACTCTTCAAAACTCAGCCAAGCTATCTTCCCAGGCAGAGTGAAACCTCAGCAGGCAGCCAGCGACCTGGGGGGAAAAGGGGCGCTTGCGTGATCCCAGTAGCGGGAGCTACCATGGACTGCGTGTTTTCCTGGAGCCAAGTGCTTCAGGAATATCACCGCCTTTCGTCCTCTTGACGCGCCTGCGGGGCTGGTACTGCCGCTGTCCCCACTGTACAGAGACCTACGATCAGAGTGGATAGAGCATCTTGCCTGAGATCTGACGGCCTGTAAGTGGCACAGGGAGGGGTGGTCCTGGGCAGCCCTGTTCCAGGGCCCACTCCCTGCACCCCTACATGTCAGAGCTTCGTTCCAGACTCCCTCCTCTACCTCATCTGTACAGCCAGATGGGCGCTGTTAGGTGACTTCTGGAAGGGTCACTCTTCCCATAAGGATGGACCAACTTCCTTTTTGGGATTCTTGGTCTTGGACTCTTTTTTTTTCTTTGACAGAGTCTCACTCTGTTGCCCGGGCTAGAGTGAGTGCCGTGGCGTCAGCCTAGCTCACAGCAACCTCACACTCCTGGGCTCAAGCGATCCTTCTGCCTCAGCCTCCTGAGTAGCTGGGACTACAGGCATGCGCCACCATGCCTGGCTAATTTTTTCTATATATATTTTTAGTTGGCCAGATAATTTGTTTCTATTTTTTAGTAGAGACGGGGTCTCGCTCTTGCTCAGGCTGGTCTCGAACTCCTGACCTTGAGCGATCCACCCGCCTCGGCCTCCCAGAGTGCTAGGATTACAGGCGTGAGCCACCGCGCCCGGCCAATTCTTGGACTCTTACTGGCTGTCCTTCTGCCCTCCCTACTTTGTACATAGCAAGGCAAGGAGAGGAAGGGGAGACGGTGGCTGAACAAGATTTAGGGGGATTCGCCAGGGAACAGGTTACGAAAAATCTCCACTTTTACTGTCAAATCTTTCATAGGTGCTAGTTCTAAAGCCAGCATTTAAGGGGCAAGTCAAGCATTGCCAGAATTGCCTGTAGGAATCTGTTATGAAATCGCTGACTTGGAGACCCACTTACCATCTCTCGATGAGTCTACGCAACAGCTTTTCCTCCAGCATTGGAATATATTGCTTTTTGAAAAAATTTCATTTCATTTATTTATTTATTTAAAGTGCTAGAGCAGGTAGAAGCAGACTTCCGGTTAGGAATCAAGTTGTCTAAAAAATACGTTTCTTTACATACTAGCCCCAGCCGTGCCGTGGTGAGGTGCCCGTGTGTTGAGGGTGCATGTGTGGACTGAAGGGTCCGGTCCCTCCTCTCGGCCTGACTTCAGGGCGTTGCTTGCTGAGGAGGATGGCAGGCAGTCTCACCTGTGCTGTTGAAATTGTTAGTCTGTTCTCCTTTCAGCAAGTGGTCAGGGGAAATCATGAAAGGTAAATAAAGGTGACTGTGATGTGAACCTGTCATGGTGTCATGGCTTCTCCGAGGGTCTGAGCTTGGTGCTGAGGGGGCCGGCGTGGGGCATTGGGTGGTTGTAGCTTTAGCTTCAGAGTCTTTGCTTTTCTATGCGTATAACTGCCCCCAACCCTACCCTCTACCCAGAACCCATCTCCACCTGAGAGGAGCCTGGAAAATGTGGGCAGGGTGGGTTTGTCTGCACTTGACCTTGATCATGTTGTCCAGAAGCATGATTTCAGAGCTGATCATGGGCTATAGCAAAAGATTGGCCATGACTTTGTGCAAAGAAATAGGCACCCCTTCCTCTCGGCATTCACAGCCCTGGACCAGGACACCATGCATGGTGGGCAGAGTGTGGATTAAATATCAGCTTCCTCTCACTGCCTTTGCCTGGCCCTTTGTGCAGTGCCCAACCTACACAACTATACATGATGGGCCTCCCTGCTTTTTCTATTTTTTTTTTTTTTTATTCCGTGAGGTTGCTTAGTAAAAAGCCAGGAGCAGTGACACTCTACTTCATGCTTGACGATGAGGTTCTGTGCTCTCCATGCCTCCTTTACCTGCCTTGGCCTTGGCCTGGTGTAGGTGAGAGGGTTTCCCTGAGGATGAGCTGAGAGGCAGTCACATGCCCCTTGCCTGGCTCACCACCTCTGCTGGGACAAGGATGTCCCTAGGGGACCTCTGCCAGGCCAAGGTGGGTCCAACTTTCCGGTAAGGGTGGGATGATCCAGGGCCAGCAAGCATGGTGAGGTCCCCTGGGACCCCGGGAACACCAGCTGGGGGTGTGGACAACTGAGAAAACTCCCAAGATAAGAGCTGTTGGTCTAGTGGTTCTTAAACCTTTCCTTTTTGCAGAGGGAGTGGCGGTTCTAGGTCTTGTGATGAAGCCTACAGAAAAATGCCCGTGTGCACACGTGGCCAGAAGCTTACCTCCAGGGCCTTCGTGGGTCCCCGAAGCAGCCTGAGCAGCTGGCCCTGGTGTGGATTTTGCACTTCGGTGGGAGGTGTTCTGGGTCCTGCCCTGGTTGTGCTGGAAGCCTCCTCTGACCCTCGGACCAGCTTGTCTCTCTCCTTCACCTCCTGACACTGTCTGCCT
This sequence comes from Varecia variegata, assembly GCA_028533085.1. NCBI lineage: Eukaryota > Metazoa > Chordata > Mammalia > Primates > Lemuridae > Varecia > Varecia variegata. The sequence goes on along the minus strand of CM052442.1, from coordinate 89,746,696 downwards.
TAGAACTGGTCCCCTGAGCTTCCCCGCCTCTCACCTGCACCTCTGCCAGCCCACTCCTGCCTGCCTTTGACAACCCACAGCAGGGCCCCGTCTCTGTCCAAATTCGACTGCTGTGTTCCAGGCCCTGTTGCCGGCCCCCACCTCAGGCCCTCGCCTTCCCTTTCTGCTCCCCCCTCAGATCTGTCTCCTCTGCCTCTACGAGGTGTTGGGAGGTGTTGGGGACCCCCCTGGGGGGTGGAGGCTCTCCCCGTGGCACTGGGGAGGAGGTGTACACAGGGGCCTACCTAGTGCCGCTTGCTCTGTGTCACTGGGTGCCTGGAGCCCAGGGGCCCAGTGCACTAGACTTTGGGTTTTACTGAGATCTTGGTGGTGGTGGAAAGGCCTGGCCTGGTGCACAGAGGGCAAACTGTGTGCACTTCCAGAGCAGGAGAGTTGTGGCTATTGTGCACCTGCTGCGGAGTTGAGACAGTGTTTGGTGGGGCTCACATAACTCTCATGGGTCAATCAGCCGTCCACAACCAGTGATCCCAGAGCTGGGAGTAAACATGGAGTTCTGACCTGCGTGAAGCCCTGGCAGAGCCTCAGAATCCTTCTTAACACACCCCAGGAACCACGGGTAATAGTCAGCTCTGGTTCTTGAACTACTGCCTGCAGGCAGATGCCCTCTAAGGGCTCTCTGGCCTCCTTTGGCTCCTTCCTTTCCATCGTTAAGGATTCTGGTCCACACATGGTCCTGGAAGCCCCTCACATCTTTAGAAATGATCAGCCACCCCCTTTCTCCTAACAGGACGTGTTTAGGTGCTGCCTTGAAGGGCTTCCTTCAGCAGCCTTCGTCCAGGGGCCGCACCTTGCGCCCTGCTCACGGGGAAGTATTTCAGGATAGCTGAAAGATGCAAGGTCGTGCCTTTCCCCACCTCCCTCCCAAGGCCACCTTGTTATGGTCACACTCAGCCCTGGAAAGGGTCTGTCCCTGATGCACTTTGAAGGTTCCCACTGTGTGGGCGGGAGCCACTCCCTGCTCCTCTCTGTAACCTGATGGGCCAGTGTCTTCTGTGTCGCTTCCTCTCCTGTCCGTCATGTTGGGCTGGCCGTGGGCATTTTACGTTCTTGGTCTCAAAGGGACCCCCAAATCGTTTCAGCTTCTGCCCCTGAACTAGCTCCTGCTGGGCCCAGGCAGTAGACTTCAGGTACCCTCTGTCCAAATGTGTGCATGTGCACCTGCAACGCTCGTGTGTGCACAAGAGCTTGAGGGACACAGAAGGCTCTGGACTGGCCCCAGGTCACATTGCCAGGCAGCAGCTGCTCCTGCCTGCACCCCCCCCCCCCCGCCCTGCCCCGGTCTACCTGCTCTTGATTCCACGACCTGACCCCGCATCTCAGCTCCCTGCTCAGCCCTCCATAGGCTGCGCACCTGTTATCCCCCCCCTACTTGTTCACTTGGCTTTTACCCGCCTCCCTCCCTAGGGCACGGCCGTGCCTGTCTCGGTCACTGCTGCATCCCAGCGCCCAGCTCAGTGCAAATACACTGGTGGGCCTCCACGGCCTTTTTAGTGAGTAAGCAAACAGGACTCAGGCTGACACTCCAGAGGGCCTGCCAGGGGGCTGAGCTTTGTTCTGAACCAGGCAGTGGGTGACACAGCCACAGACACACACCTGTGCCCTCCACACCACTGCTGCCCGCACCCCGTCACCCTAGAGTCATGCCAGCCCTGGAGCAGCAGGTGACACACTCCAGCCTGGCTCCCTCGTAGTGCCCACGTCTGCCCAGGCCTTGAGTATAAGGCCCGCACGTCTGGGTCGGAGGGTGTTCTGCAGGAGAAGGGTTGGCATCCTGGTGCGTCCTCTGCCATGTGCGTTCACACCCACGCTGTGTGCCCCCGAGTGTGCACACACTTCCCCTGTGCACCCTCCTGTGTGTGTACACTGTGCACCCTCTGGTGTGGCACACTCACCTCGGGCATCCCTCTGTGCACACACCTGGGCACCCGCCCTGTGTGCACACACTGGTCCCGGTGCACCCACCTGCCTTACAAAAGCCTGTGATCACAGGAGAGGATGTCCCTGTGTTCCCCTTGAGACTGGGCAGGGTGGGGGTGTGTATCGTGGGCTCAGCCTCACCAGGTATCTTATACATTACAGAGTTAGAGGTGGAGTCTGAGGAAGTCTCCAGAAAGCACCCAGCTCCCCGGGCCGGCTGGGCAGCCCCTTTGGTGTGGAGTCTACACTGGCCTCTGTGCTGATTGGTTTTTCTCTGAGCCGCTCGGTCCTCAGTGCGCAGGTGGCTCTGCAGCAGAATTCCACTTCAGGCACGTCAGGGGCTCACAGGGCCACCCAGCACCTGGTTCCAGCTGCAGGCGGGGCCTCCCTCTGTGCCTGCTGCCCTGCCAGTGAGGCCACTGTCGAAGGCCCAGTCTGGACAGAAGGTCCGCGTGGGGAAGGAAAATCCCACTCTCAGTGCAGGGTGGCCCAGGGCCGGGCGGCGGTGCTGGGGGCTCTTGTGTTACCATTGCTCACCAGGAATGTGCAAAGGGTGGTGTGCTGATACCATCAGAAAACAAAATGTGAGGAGGCTGAGCACGGTGGCTCACGCCCGTAATCCTAGCACTTTGGGAGGCCAAGGTGGGAGGATCGCTTGAGGTCGGGAGTTGGAGACCAGCCTGAGTGAGACCCCACTGGGTGTGGTGGTGCATGCCAGACCTTGTCTCTAAAAAACAAAAACAAAAACAGAAACACCAAAAACCAGAATGTGGGCCAGAGGGTGGCATGTGCGTGAGTGGTGCCCGCAGCTGTAGGGAAATTCATTCATGACCCAGCCGCGGGCCCCTCGCCGGGCTGGGAGGTGGCTTCAGGGCCTCCAGTGTGACGCAGCCGCTGGCCCGGGAGGAGCCGGGAGTCGGTGGTGATGCTGCCACTCTGGGCTTCCCCGGCTGGCCAGACTGGGCCACTTGCAGCCCCCTCCCGCCCCTGCAGGCCTGTCTGGAGGTCCTGGACCCAGATCAGAGCCTTGACGCTCCCCAGAGGGCTCAGAGTGATGGATGTTTTCATACTCTTGTTCCCACTGTGGCTGAGGCCACGTCTTCACAAGGCAATGACTTGGCATCTGGGGGACAACCTCAAGTTCATTGACTTGGGAGGTCACGTTTTTAACAGCCTTTGGTGGGCCAAGTGTGAGGACTGTTTGTCCTGATACCTGGGAATACACAGGACACAGGAGAGCTGGGGTCTTGTCAATATCCTGACGACCTGTGGGTGGCCAGGTTTAGGGGTCCACGTAGACCTTGTTGACCGTGTCTGGCAAAATGGCAGCACGGTCACCTTACAAATTAGCAGTGTGTGTGCCTAAAAGATGAAATAGGAGGGAAACTGATCTTCCGGTGTGGCAATGGGAGCCGTTAACAGTGCCCTCTCATGCGTGGCTTGCTGCGATGGCTTTAAGCATTAGCCACCCATGTTTCGGAGCTGTCTGGTTGGAATCATCTTAGTGAACCATATCAGTTTTGTCTGACATGAGGTCTTGATTAATATTTACAAAGCTGCGTATTTGAGAACCACCACAGGTGTAACCAGCTAAGTAGAACAATAGCTTCAGTCCCAGCTTACTCATCTCTGCAGTTCACCGTCTCCATTCCGAGTCTCTGCTCTCAGGATGCAAACTTGGAAAAGATAGAACCTTCGTTCGTATTCCTTGGCCTGCTGTTCATTGACGTGGATATTCCCTCTCGGGGGTTATGTCTGAGGATTATAAGAAACGCGTTTGTGAGGCTCTGGTGGGGGAGTGAGATCGTGGCTGGACAACGAAGGTGGGCAGCCTCAGCACCCAACTCTTCAAGACGTGGCACCAAACCCACTTGAGTGCTTGGGCCAGTGTTCCAGCAGATGGCGGCCCTGACACCATGGGGCAGGTGCACAGCGCCACGCAGGCATCATCCCACTTAATCCTCCCAACAGCCCTATTTAGGTACCATTATTTTTTCGATTTTTGAGATGGGAAAAACAGAAACCCAGAGGTTAGATTATTTGCTCAAGGTTATACAGCTAGGAAGAGGAAGAGCTGAGATTTGAAGCCAGGCCCTGCCGGGTGCTAGAACCCGGCTCTGACCCCAAGCCGGCCTGCTTGGTCCTATCACCTGCTGGCTGCCCACCTGGCATGTACCTGCCTTCCGTGCGGTGGGCTGGGGTGCTGCTCTCCTGTCCTGAGTTGCTAGGATTCTGGACAGAATCCTTTGTGCCCCAGTGTGTAGTGGTTGCAGAAATAACCTTTTCGACAGGTGATCCTGGGTTCGAGCCCAAACTCCGCGTGGCTCTTACTAGGGGTAAGACCTCAGGCACGTCCCTGCACCTCTCTGAGAGTCCATTGAGGAGGACTAAGTCCAGCGATGGTGGAAAAGCACTCGGCACGGTGCCCTGCCAGCGTCACCCGTGTAGCGCCGGCAAGGATGTCGGCAGCGCAAAGAGAACTGGGTGGTACGTGGTAGCTTCAGCCTGCACGTGTGTAGAGCCAGAAAGCCCGTTAAATCTGAAAAATACTGTGTATGCACATTTTTGGCTTAAACAAAGTTCCATTTACAAAGTCCATAACCCAGCTTTAATATTATTACATGCCCCAGACTGGGATTAATTCCAGGACAAGAGCGTTATTATGCTGTATAGGGTTTCTGCCGTGTTCTCCTAGCACGGCCTCCGCCAGCCTGGGCTCACGTGCCGGAGTGTGCTGTGGTGCGGACGCCCGTCTCTGCCCAGCCTTCTGCGGGGTCTGGGGCAGAGTGGGGGAGGGGAGCTGGCTTCTCACGGTGTCGGCCCGTGAGTTGCTGTGTGCAAACCTGCAGCCCTGGCGTGTCCCTCGGTCAGCCTGTGGGCTGGGTCTACGTGTGGGGACTGGCGCCCTGCTCTGTGCCAGCCCCTGAGAGCAGCTGTCTGCATTTCCTGGGGCAGCGCTGTGAGTGGTCGGTGGTGTCTGCCAGGGGCACAGGGCTGGGGCACCATACCTGACCCAGCACCTACTCGCTATTCATGCTTTATTCTGATCATGTTACATCTCTGTGAAACCAACAAAGGCCTCCTTGTGGGTCTTACCCCCGCCCCCCTGATTGTGGGTATTATAATAAGGACCCCGCAAATGTCCCTTCTTCCTTGCCCTGGGCCCCACCTGGTGACCTCTTTGCACTGCCTCAAACTCACAGGCCCATCTCTGTTCTCTCTCTTTCAGTTGAGGAGGGGGAGGCCTCGGACTTCTCGCTGGCCTGGGATTCCTCCGTGACAGCAGCAGGTAAATGCCCAGGGGCCGGTGGGACAGTTGCTGGGGGTCCTGGGGGGCTGGCCCAGGAACTCAGAAAGCCACCCAGCTGGTTATGGAACCGATATTCTTCATGTCACATTCCTGTCTCCAGTCCAGACTACCCCGTGCAACACGATTTTTATATCAGTTCCATATGGTCAATAAAATCTATTACACACAGAGACTAATATTCCCTTACTATCCCGAGGGCCATGTTTCCTTCTTGTGGGCACAGTTCAGATGGGCGGCGATTTCCCCACTGCACGGGCCTGGAAGCTCCTGCTCTGGGCGTCCCTGCACATTCATTCCAATCTAATTGCATAAAAACCACTTTAATAGGACTTTTAAACTCCAATCTAAATCAGAATTCCTATATTTCTCTTCCCGGAAGGGGCTGCTTTGCACTCTCAGGGCCGTCAGCCTGAGCTCCTGCCTCCCGGGGTGGGTGGGAGAGAAGCTCAGACTTGGGGGGTGCGTGGCCATCGTGGGGTGAGGGGGTGACATGGCAATCGGGAGACAGGTTTCTGCATACGCTCTTTGTCGTCTTTGCACCGCAGTTTCCCAGCTGTAAAAAGAGCTGGATGAAGGAGGTTTTCCTAACCATGAAGTTTTGTACCTAGGAGCCTGAGATTGGAACTGGCATTGGGGTCTTGGAAGCCCTTGTGTGGGGGCTGGGCTCCCTGTGTGCCCTGTATCTGGCCAGGGCCTCTCTCGGCGGTGGGGCCCCGGTCCCTGTCCTGCAGGTGCTGGGCTCTCCTTCCTTGTCCCCTCCCTGCCTTGTGCCAGGCCTGTCCTGGGATCCTGAGTAGCTGGTTCTGGGCCCATGGGAGCTGGGGCCTGTTCAGACTTGTGCAATCTTAAGGCCTGGGGAGACCTACAAGTGAGTCATTTCGTCCAGTATCCTCTTTTAGTTGTGGAAACTGAGGCAGGAAGAAAGATTTGCTCTGGGTTAATATTTCTGAAAATGTGGTTTTAGACATCAGGCACGTGAACGTTTAGTATTTTAATGGTTACACATCAGCCCGGGGTTGCCCACAGAAGGTCCTCCCTCCCAGCTGCCTCTCTAGTGGGGAGGCGATACGGACAGGTGGGAACAGCACTGGGGTGCAGGGGGCTCTGGTGGTGCTTGTGGAGGACGGAGAACCCTGGGCCGGGGCGTCGGGCGCCCAGGCTGCCCGCCTACAGCAGTGCAGCGTGTCCCGGTCTGCAGAAGGAGGAGTGATGTCGGTGTTGGATCCCTGCGCTCTTCAGTTCTGTGATTCCGGAGCTGGACGGCCAGCCTAGGGCCTCTCTGGGGTGCCCGGGAGTCGCGGAAGCCGTGGGATCTGCCAGTTTCCAGCCAAGGGCTGAGCATGCCCCACACGCGTGTGCAGGAAGAGGTGCACTCCTTGTGAGTTCCCTCCGGCCCTGGGGACTCCACGCCGTGGCTCTCCATGGTGCTAGTCAGCTTTGGATTATCTGCTCAGCTCTGGGGAAAGGGAGGGCAAAGCATCCCGGGCAGTGGATAAGCCACAGCCAGGCTATGAATTGTTTTATTTTCTTTGGCCCGTTTCTGATGATTTTTTTCATAATGCGTGCATGTGATAAATTCTCCTTCCCAGTTCTGCTGGACTTGGGCTATTAAAGTCAGCTTGTATTCCCTGTGCGTGGGGCTTGTGAGATGGCTCAAATCCTGGGTGGCAGGACTAAGTCAGTGTGGGAGGCAGCCCTGGACCTGGGTGATGTCACATTTACCGAGCACTTCCTTATTGTGTGCCAGGCACGGAGAGAACACAGTATTCAGTGAGCCAGCGTGCCAGCTCTGTGAGGTGGGTGCTGTTTCCAGCAGCACTGCCGTCGTTGCTCCGTGGGCTGGTTTAGGGGTGGCCATCTGGTAGAGGACACGGCCAGAGGTCCGGTGAAAGCTGCTTTTGTCTAATACTTTTCATTCAACTGAGAAAATGTCACTTGGCCACATCAGAGAATGGGGGCAGGTGCCAGGGAGGATTATGGGGGAGCAAAACCTCCCCGAGCCACCCTTGGCACTGCTGCCGAGAGTCGCCATCCTCTTTTGGCAGACAAGGGAAGGAGGCTTGGAGCGGCTCCGTAGCGTGTCCAAGGTCCAGCCAGTGAGCTGTGGGGCAGACTTGAACCCAGGTCCTCCCGCAGCCAGAGCCTGTGGTTTAACCCCTGCACTGCCTGGCATTAGGAGGTGGGGTGCTGAGCAGAGACCTGGAGGCCAGGCATCGTGGGGGCTCTTGGAAGGTCCCTGGAGGCACAGGCTCCGTGGCTGCATTCTGCTCACCCGGACCTGCGGTGGCCGTGGGCTGAGCGCATTTTACCAGGAGCAGTGAAGAGCTGGAAGGCATGGGGCAGCCCCTCTTCCCTGGGGACGCAGCTGGCCTGGGGTGCAAGCTTTTCATGGCACCCTTTCCTTCCCCCACTTGGCCCTGGGCCTGGGAGTGTGAAAAGGCAGAACGCATAGCGTGCTTCTGCACTCACCCCTGGCCTCCCCTGGCCCCTCTGCCAGTGGGGACCCTATGGCCACCCGCCCCTGGGAGCAACCAGGCCTGATGCATGTGTGCCCTCGAGCTGGGGCCCTGACGGCGATGGAGAGCCCGGCCTTGCCTAGCAAGGAAGGGAGCAAAGTCATCAGCCCACGGCAGTGTTCTCCAGCCTGGGAGGGGGGTTTGGGGGCAGGGAGTGCAGGCCTACTCTTGCCTGGCAAGCAGCACTGCTGATGGCAGGACCCCAGGGGAAGGAGGGCTGCATTCAGAGCCAAGCTATGGGAGTGCCTTGAAGGTGTGGAGCTGGAGAAGTTCTTAACCCGTTTTGAGCCATAGATGCCTTTGAGTGTGCAACAGAAGTGAGTAGATTCTCTTCCCAAACATACACCGTGTTCACATGTGATCTCAGGGGTTCACGTGTTGTCCCCCCACCCATCGTCTCCCGCCTTGCCCCAGGCCATAGGTGTGAACGCCTTGGAAATGTGGATGTCCTCACTGTCACCTCAAACACCTGGGCTCATGAGATCCTCCTGCCTCAGCCTCCCTAGGACTACAGCATGCATCACCACGCCTGGCTAATTTTTTAAAAAATGTTTTGTAGAGACAGGGACTTGCTATATTGCCCAGGCTGGTCTTGAACTCCTGGCCTCAAGCAATCCTCCCGCCCCAGCCTCCCAAAGTGCTGGGATTATAGGTGTGAGCCACCACCTGGCCAAGATCTTCCAAGTTTTAAAAAGAGAAGACAGAAAGGTATATTTTCATATGAAATCCATCAGATTCTTTTAAAAAAGGGCAATTCATATCTTTTTTAAAGCAGCTTTATTGAGATGTAATGCACATACCATACAGTTCACCCATTTAAAATACAGAAGTCAATGAATTTTAGTGGTTCAGAGATATGTGCAACCAACACCACAGGCAACTTGGAGCATGTTCATGACCTCAGGGAGAAACCCTGTGCCCTTGGCTCTCACCCGACCCTCCCAGCCCCAGGCAACCACCAGTCTACTGTCTGTCTCTGTACACTTGCCTGTTCTGGACGTTTCCAGTAACTGGAATCATAGAATATGAAACTTTTACGGACTGGCTTCTTTCATTTAGCCTGATATTTTCAAGGTTCATCCACGTTGTAGGAGGTATCGTCCTTCAGCCCTTTTTAGGGCTGAGTAATACTCCGCTGTGTGGACAGAACACAGTTCGTTTATCCGTTCATCTATTGGTGGACATCTGGGCTGTTTTCATCTTTTGGCTACTGTGAAGAGTGCTGCTGTGGACATTCTGTGCAAATTTTTGTTTGAACGCCTGTTTTTGGTTCTTTTGGGCATATTCTGAGGAGTGGAATTGCTGGGTCACATGGTGATTCTATGTTTAACTTTTTGAGGTGCAAACTGTTTGCCGTAGCAGCTGCATGGTTGTCCAGCCCTACCGGCAATGTATGAGTCTAGTTTCTCCAGATCCTTGCCAACACTTATTCCAGCCTTCCTAATAGGTGTGAACTACTTGGACAACTCATATTTTTAAAAAACATTGTTCAGGCTAAGAAAATCCTCCTACCAACTGGTTTTGGCCTGGCTGCCGATCAGGAGGAGATCGCCGAGAGTGTTTTTACCAAGGCACCGTTGCTTAGGCTTGATGTTCTAGCCCCCAGCACTGTGACCCACCCTCCTGCCAGCGTCTCCAGCCCATGCCTGGTGTGGAGACCGTCCTTCCTTCGGCATCTCCTCCCTCTTCCCGCAAGCACTTTGGAACGAGATCGCTAAGCGGCAGGCACCAGAAACAACGTGCATGATCCTGACGTCGGCAGTGTGGGGTTTCAGGGAGCCAACCCAACCACATGGCAGTTTCCCTCCCTTCCCCTGTCACTGAGTTTGAGCTGAGGGCTGAAGGTGCTCTCTGTGTGTAACCGTCCAAGCTCAGTCTCACGGGCATCTCCCGCCTCTCCAGCCTGGGCTCCGGGACGGTTGGGTGGAGCCTGCCACAGGGCTTCCTTCCAACATGGCAGCTCTGGACCGAGCCGGGGAGACTCGGCGGGAGGAAGGTCTGGGGCCGTCTGGAGATGGGACATGGTTAATTTGTTCACAAATGCTCGTTGTCGATGCCTGGGCAAGTTAGCTAAGTTTGTTTGTGGCGTGGTGACAGACAAACTTGTGGTTTGAGAGAAACACTGGATATCATCAGTTGTGCACTGGCCCAGCAGCCTGAGACCTTATCAGTGTTGCTCTGTGATCAGAGTTTAGACCTTCCTGCTACGCGACAGGCCTCGTTGTCCTGGTTAATGGAAACTGTCACTCCCACTTATAAGGTGCTTCTAGGAGCCAGGTCTCCTTCCCTGTGCTTTTTAAGTACAGATGAGAAAACTGAGGCACAGAGGTGCCAGCGACCTGCTTCCAGGTCACACAGCCGGGAAGTGGCAGAGCAGGGACTTCAACCCAGGTGGCTCACGCACGAACACAGCACCTCAACTGTAGATGGCAGACCTGCCTGTGAGAATGTGGGTCCAGGCGCTTCGTTTTAGAGGGGACTCCATGAGGGGTGTCAGTTCTGTGCCCAGGTCACGGGCTCAGGTGGAGGGGTCTGAGCAGAGCCAGCCCCCTGCTCGCTGCGGAAGGAGAGGAGGTGCCTGTTTTGAAGATCTGGCACACATTTCCCATACTCGAAGGCTAGGCCTGGGAAATGCTGGGGGCCAGGCTCTCTGCAGGGACTCACACCGCCCCCACCCTGTCCCCAGCCCTCTTCCCATAGCTGGGTGCCAGCACAGGGGCATGTGCAGGGGTGGCAGGGTTAGGGCTGCAGGCTCTTGGACCTGCTGGGGGGACTGGAGCCAGCATCTGGGCACCTGGTGTTCTGGGGGCTCCCTGGGAAGGACACACTGAAGCCTCTCATTTCCTTTCACCCAGTTCTGCGTGAGGGTGGGCTGGGTGGAGTGGTCAAGTCCACGCTGCTGTCGAAGTGACAGCCTCCTCGCCCTGCAGTCCTTCACCTCCAGGTTTGGCTGGTGGAGTGGATGGGAGCGTCCGGAAGACTGGGCCTCTCCCGGCAGGGCCAAGGCCGCTCTGTGCAGTCTGGCCTGCACTTCTGAACCCACATGGAGCCGACTCCCCGCCCCTCGTGTTTTGTTAGCGCGTATTTATTATTTCAACTACTTCCCAGAAACTCCACCCGCAGCCTCGCGCTTCTGCACACACTTGCCGAATTCCCGTTTCCCTCCGCTCCCGTTCGAGCTCCAGCCGTGTGCACACACGCCCTACGCCCAGGCCAAGTCCAGGCTGTAGGCTCCACAGCCTGACCCCTGTGCCACTCTGGGGCCCCCATACCTTCCACGTTAGCTGCTGCACTTGTCATCGAGTGGATGGGCACGAATTTCCTTAACTGCATCCCCTTGTTGGCCATGTGGGCTGCTAGGCTTTGGCTCTTGTAAATAACGCCATGGCGGACATCTCCGTGTGGGTGGGGTCTTTTTCTCCCTTGAAGTTTCTCTTAGGGGCTCCCAGCACCTTTTAGCTTTTCTTTCAATCCTCAGTCAAGGCTGGAGAGACTGTCCCTCTCTGTTTGCCGCAGGGTCTCTCACCTTGAATTCTTTGCTGAGTGCCCCTCTCCTGCAGCAGGGACGCCGGCCCGGAGTTGTGCCGCCGTGACCGAGGGCGGAGCTGCCCAGGCGCCCTTTGGCTGCAGGCTGGCGTGGCTGTGCTGCCCACCTTTTCTCCTGGAGCCTCCACCCAGTCATCGTCTCGGTGGGGACCAGGGGTCGTTTTAAAGGAGCAGAAAAGTCTCACGAAATAGAAGTAGAATTTCCCAGCATTTTAAAGGCTTATGAAATGCGTTTTTATACGGGGCCAGCTGGGGAGTTTCTCATGAGCTCGGCTGGGGAGTCTGTGGGGAGCTGCGCTGAGTGGAGCCAGGCAGGCTGGGTGGGATTTGCTGTGGCCCCACACTCACCGGAGAGCAGCCTGGCAGGCCTGTGCTGGCTGCTCTGCTCGGCGGACCCCCGGCCAGGCGGCCTGGGCCAGGCCTTTGTTGGAGCTGCGTCCCCCAGTAGGGGAGGGCTCAGAAACCGTCAGGTGGTGACGTGAGCTGAGAGGTGGCCACTCTGTTACCATGGTGAGCAGTCCACGGGGTAGGGCGTCTGCGCTGTGTGTGCACATGGACACATACACTCTTGTGTGTGCGTGTGTGAGTGTGCACGGGTAGCTGCAGCCCTGACCACACCCCTGGGGGTCCTGGTGCCTCTGCCCCTTGTGCTCGGTGGTGCTGTCTGCGGGGCCCTCTGGGGCTGACTTGGATCAGCTGTCTGAGGAGGACGTGGTGTTTGCTGCCCACCCTTCTCCTCTGGCTCAGGACCAGCCTTGGGGTCCCTGTTGGGGTGCACTCTACATGGCTTCTTCCTTGACGTGTCTGCCATGCACATGTGTGTGCAGAGCCAGTGCATATGTGTTCATGTATGTGCTCAGCACTCAGTGCACTGGTGCCCAGGACATGCATGAGTGAACGTGGGTCTGATGTCTCTTCTGACTCCTTTCTTCCTCCCCTCTACCCTGAATGATGGCGTCACTTGCATGGAGTTGGACTTGGTCTTGCTGATTTCCACCCTCTCGAGATGGACTTGTGACCTCCTCAGTGGCAGGGACCCTGTGTCATTTGTCTCGTTTCTCCAGCCTGGCACTCAGCAGGTGCTCTGCCACTGGGCCCTTGCTGTCTGCACACAGTTGCCTGGCTCCCAGCCCTGCTGTTTGGGGCTGTCCACCCCAGCAGGCCCATTGTCCTGTCCTGGTGCTGTTGGGCTTTCGGGGACGTCATTAATGAGGATTGTAATGATGAGCAGGGGCTGGTCCCACTTTCTCCAATGCTCGATGCTCTCCGAGGACACGGAAGAGGTACCTCTGGATGTCGGCCCTTCCCCGAGGCCTTGAGGTCCTGCTGGTGGACGTTGGAAATCAGTAGTTCTTTGCTGACTTGAAGCCTGGCCACACACCATGGCCATAGTCAGGCACGTGTGTGGGGTGGGGTGATGATGACATCGCTCCTCCTGCATTTCGGGGGGGCCATTGCCCATCCCACTCTCGCCCTGTTGTCTAGCCATGTGCATCCTAGAGTGGTTTACACAGTGCTGCTTGAATTCAAACATGTGTGCAAATCCGGTGGTCTTGTCAAGATGCGGATTCTGACTCAGCAGGTCTGGGTGGGCTTGGGATTCTGGGTGGGCTTGGGATTCTGGGTGGTGGTGATCCTGCTGGTCTGCAGACGCTTGCCCTCCTGCTTTAGTCTTCGTTCTGGTGGAGCTCCTTCTCATCCTTTGAAAGCTCAGCCTACGTGACACCTCCTCCAGGAAGCTTCCCATGATGGCCCTGCCATAATTTTTGTGCCCTTGAGCCTAGGGGCCGCCTGCTCCTGCCCTTGCTGCCCCCGGTGCCTTCTGCTTGGTTATCATGATCCTTCTCTTGTATCCATTTCCCTTGCTGCTCTGGTCACTCCTTGGAGGCAGTGACCATGTCTGATTCTCTGTGTCCCCAGAGTCCAGCCAGGGCTTGGCAGTTGACAGGTGCCTGGCAAATGTTTGCCGGGTTGCAGAACTTTGTCTGTGCTTGTCCTGGGCAGTTCAGGGCCTGGTTTTTGCTCACTTTGTAAAGAGCAAAATCTGGATTTGAGGTCTAGATGCTTATTAGCTGTTTGATTGTGAGTAGGTTACTCAACCTCTCTGTCCTCCCATTTCCTCATTTGAGGTGGGATAATAGTAGTCCTGCTCCCGAGGGCCGTGGGAAGGACTGCACAAGGGAATCCACGTGGCACACTTGGCCTTCAGTGTGCCAGCTGGTACTCTGTGCTGTCGCTCTTGCTGGTGGCAGCACACTGAGGGAAGCTCGGATAGAAGCTGAGCTCTGATCTTGGCTCCGCACGGCTCAGATGGGCGCCTCCCTGTCATCACTGCTCCTGTCGTCCTCCCCCTGTCTTGACTGGCAGCCTCTGGGCCTGGCCACAGTGGGCAGGGCAGTGTTGCCTTCACCCTCTTGCAGGCTTGGGGTGGAACTGAGTCCCCATGGGATGGTCGTTGTTCATGCTGAGCCTGGTTGGTGGGACATGGCTTGTTTTCCAGGTAGAGAAGGCTGGGTGGGGTGGGGGTTGATGGGAAGTGGGCAGGGTCTGCTCTGAAGGGCAGAGGCCCTGAGGCTGTCATGTGATCAGGCTCCTTCCTGGGTGGGGCTGGAAACATGGACTGTGCAGCCATGGGCCAGTGCCCGGAAGGAAATGGCCAGGGTCAGCCTGACTGTGCTGCCGGCTGGTCCTGGCTTCCCAGGTGGACAGGCTGTAGGCCCAGCCTGGGGTTGGGTACGGTCAGTGCTGTGCCAGGCAGGGCCTTGCTGTAGGCTGTGGGCAGCCAGCAGGGGTTAGGCTGCTGTTATCTTGGCTGACATTCCCTTAAAATCCTTGAGTGTGTGGGCAGGCGTGCACACATGCACACACACGCTCACACACACCACGTGTGATTAGGTTGAACCTGGATAACTGATGCCTGTCTGGTTCAAAAAATCATTATTTTGCTCCCATTGATAATTCTTTTCCTTTGTGTGGCTGATTGCTTTAACTGATGGCTGCTGGCCATACTTGGCAATAGCACATCAGAGTGATACGGAGTCTGGCAAGTACAATACGTTTTCCTTATGCTTTCCTACTTCTCAGGGCTAAATGCCTTGCAAAGCCTGTAAACTTGTGGAGGCAGGGCGATGCCTGCTTTGCTCACTGTTGTACCCTCAGTAACTAGCACTTCCGTAACAGTAACAATTAAAAAATAATAACCATCTAGTGAGCTTTCACTCGGTGAGGGCAGGCGGCTGTGCACCTGGCATCATCTCATTTAAACCTCAACTACAGACAGTAGGAAGTATTATCATTCCCATCTCACCGATAAGCAACTGAGACTCAGAGAAGTAGAGACCAGCGTGGTGCGTCCCAGCCAGTTGGGGTTGTGTCTGAGCCGAGGGCACGCTTTCTGTAGCTGCTAATTCACAGTGCCCGGGACTCAATGGAGACTTACTGCGTCTTTGTGGAACGAAGTGCGCTAGATCGTGCTGTGAGCCCTCTGAGGTCTTGGCAGTGACACACCACTAGGATGGGCACAAGCCTGAGTGTGCTCTTCAGTAGTGACACATAAACTCACGAATCAGAGTGTTCATGCATGTATACACACAACATGCACCACATACATATACAGATGCGTGCAAACACACACATTCATACATACACATGCTCACATATACACCCCGCCACAATGCACATATATACACACTCACACACAATTTGCAAGTACACACTCCCCACCATATGCACATTCACACATATAAGCTTTCACATATGTGTCCCTCCCTACTATACATGTATGTATACAAATGCATAAATATGTACACACATGCACACAGCCAAGTACATGCACATGTGTACATGCACACCCACACAGCCGCAAACACAAGTGCTCACACCTGGGTACACAAATGCACACCCAAACATGCATATAGGACACACATGCAGCGTTCACTCCCCCACACCCCTAGGCTTGCAAGTGAGCAGAAAAAGCCTGTTTCTGGGATCTCTCCCTTAATGGATCAGGACAGTGCCCAGGTGGGAGTTCAGAATGCCGGGCTGTCTCCTTGCTCTCCGTTTTGTTTCTTTGGTTTCTTTGTTATACCCTCAGGGCCCCAGACATTCTTTCCATCCGAAGATTTGCACCCCTGCTGTTGGACCCGGTGCTGGGCTGACCCAGGTGTGGACCTAGACCCCAGCGCCCATCTGTCTGCTCGCCTGCCTGGCCCGCTGTGGCCTGCATGCGCCAACCCCCACCCCCAACTTGGACATGACTTCATTTTCCACCCTGCACCTGCTGCTTTAAGAGCCCGGGGCCTGGCGGGCCTGTCCCCAGGGTCAGGGCTGGGGGAGGCTGGACAGCTGCAGGTTGGGGGGAGCTTTGTGAGATCCCGGCAGCCTCTCAGAGCCTGGGTAACGCTGGGGAAACGGGAACAAAGGCCGACAATGGCCTCCTTCCCTCCGCGGGCAGCCTCGGAGCGGGGCCCACATGGGCGGCCTCTGGGGGCCCCTGTTATTTCCTGTGCTGGCTGTGGGGCTCCTGGACAGCCTGGAAGGGGCAGGAAGCGGGGCAGGGCATCTCCTCCCCACCTGCTGGGCGGCCCTCGAAGGCCAGAGTAGCCGCTCCTGTGAGAGGGGGTCAGTCTGGTGCTTCTGCTCCGCGTGTGCTGCCCCCGACCTGCGTGGCACAGGCCGCTCCCCTGCTCAGGTCTGGCCAGGCTCCTGGGGGGCAAACCCAGCCTCCTGTCCTCGCCGCCCTCTCCCTGCTGCAGACGCCACGTGCTCCTACCATCTGCGCTGAGAGCCCTGCCGTCACCTGAGCTCCTGCCTCAGGTCTCCCCAGGTGGCCCGAGCCGTTGTGGCCAGGGCCCTTGCCCCACAGAGCCCAGGACAAGGCCAGGCAGGGAGCATTTCACTGCTTAGTAGTTTATTAATTAGGGATTGTGCTAGAAATACGCTTAGGTTTGGTGTCAGGGTTAGGGTTACACTGAAGGTTAAGGTTGGGGTTAGGTTTACCAAACCCTGAGGAGTTAAGAGCATGGATTTTGAAGCAAACAGACCTTTATGTCAGTCCTGGCTTTGCTACCAGTTTGTTCATCATGCCATTGTCAGGTGTCTGTTTGTGCTGTCCTAGGCCACAAGGACACAATGGTCCCTGCCCTGCAGGACCCGCATTGTGGATGAAGAGGCCACCACGAGTAGGTGAAACACACAGCACGACTTACGAGCTTATCAGCTGTGCGCGTGGACTAGACTCAGTGACCGCCCCTTCCCAGGGATCAGTGTCCTGATCTGTGGAGTGGGGGTAAGGAAGCCCCTTGTGGCAGAGTTATAAAGACAAGTGAGAGAGTAGATGGCATGTGGCCGGCACAGCGCCTCACACACAGCAGATGCCCAGTAAATGCTAACTATGGTGGTTATTAATGAAAGGATGTGAGGTGGCCCATGCATCACTGGGCAGCTCAGATAATAGAGGAAAAAACTAATTATGTCCGAAACCTAAAGTAGGGATCAGGGTGCTGTTGAGCTTCCCAGATGCCTAGACCGAAAGAGAGAGAGACACAGGCCACCTCTGCCTGACATCAGCACTTGGGCACACAGATGCTGTTCCCCTGGCACTGAGTGCAGAGGAATTTATGTGCAGATCCTCATTAATCATTGAATGAACGGCAGGCACCATCTCGGTAACAATTTGGCACATGATACAGAAACATCTTTCCTAGAATTCCTTCTTAAATTGACCCTGGGAAAGTGCTTGGCGCCTAAGTGCACAGCGTGGCCGTGGAGCTCCGTGCACCGCAGGCTGCGTAACTGGGGGTGTGGGGCTGGCGCGCAGCTCCCTGGGTCACTGTCCGGTGCCTAGTCAGACGCAGCTGAATGCGTTGAAGGCAGGACCTGGACGAGCCCCCGATATGCCAGCGGAGGCTGTGAGTCTGGGGGGTTCTTCAAACTTTGTAACCTCAGAAACTGCCTTCCACCCCCTTTTTGATGCCCACCTATCCCTGAGTGGAGGTCTTGGAACACAGTTTGGGGAGCTCTGCTCATGTTGCGCCCCACTCGCGGTGTCCATCCCCTCCCTGCCCAGGCTGGGACCTGGCCGTGGTCTGTGCAGATGGGCCTGAGGTTTTCATCTGGCAGTGCCAACCCCCACCTTGTTTGCTGTTTACCTAGTGGTTGTATTTACACCGTCTTATCTGAGTAGAACCCAGTCTCCAAGAGGGGTGCAGTCAGGGAAACTGAGGCTCAGCGAAGTTAGAGGGCTGAGAGCTGGAACTCCTAATTTAGGGTTTTCCACCACCCCACATTCTGCAGATACATATGCCTAATGCACACACACACTCACGCTCACACACACCTCAACGCACTCAGGATTGCCCACTCTTTGCTCTGTGTCTTTGCCTGAGATGGAGTCCGCTGGAGCCCCCTCTCCCTCTCCCGGCCCCCTCCCCCCGCTGGGCAGGGCTGTGGGCCTGGCTCCGGTAAGGCCTGCCAGTGGCCACTCACACCAGGTCTGGCTGGCGCCCTGTGGAGTTTCCATGGTGAGCTGTCCTCTGGGGGCCCTGGGTGGGACTTTCCATCTGGGTGGAAACCTGACCCGCCGGCCCAGGCCTGGAGAGGGAGGAAATGCCTTCTCCAAATGTGGAGAGAGAAAGAAAAGAGAGGTGGCCAGCCTGGGACTCCAGCCACAGTCCCTGACTCCTGCAAAGCCACAGAGCCTGGGGGTCCCAAGGGGCCCGGGACAGGGCTGCCAAGGACGCACCTCTGGGGGGGGCCACAGCCACACACCCTGTCATCACTTTGGGGGCTGACTGTTGTGTGTCCCTGTGGTTCTGCCCATGATCTGTGTGTGTCTGTGCTTGCATTCACAGCATGCTTCTGCAGATAGCCAGGGCTAGGCCAGGGTTCGAACTTGGCTCTCTGTCCCCAAGGCCTGTGTGGTTGCCACTCTGCCCCCTTGCCCCGCTCTGGCAGGCATTTCCATAGGCATCACCTCGTTGAATCCTTGCTGTAGCGTTTTGATCATAGTTATTATTATTACTGTTCCTGTTTTTCATAGGTGGAAATTGAGGCTCAGAGAGGCTAGGAGTCTTACCCAATGTCACACAGCAAGTTTGCAGCAGAGCTGTAGCAGCACAGGTTCCACCCGTCCCTTACCTTGCTGACAGCAATGTGTGCATACTTACACATCACTGTTACTCATTGGTCTTCTCCTGATTTAGACATGCACGTTTGCCAAAAAAACAAAGGGCAACACCAATTAAAAGAGGGTCAGCAGTTGCAGCTGTCAGGGGCTGACTCACTCGGGAGTGGGTGAGAGTCTGTGGCTCCCTCGGGTGGTGGTATGTGTGGCCCCTCGTGGGGCAGGTGGGTGTGACTCTGGGGTTTTAAAGTGTATTTTCATCCCACATGCTTGCTCTACGGACCAGGCACGTTACAGCCACTGTCTCCGTGTGTGTGTCTTAGCCATGGCAGCTGTACCTTAGGGCCGAGGAAAGAGCTTTTGGGAATAACTTTGACTCTAAGACACTTTTGCCTCATAGGCTGACTTCAGGACCTGGCGCCCCTCTGTCACCCCAAGCTGGCAGTCCCAGGACACCAGGGATGGGATGTGTCATGAAGGGCACATGGACCAGAGTTACAGGGTGGGTGTGATGCTTAATTTTATGTGTCAACTTTACTTGTCCAAGGGATGCCCAGATAGCTGATAAAACATCGTTTCAGGTGTGTCCATGAGGGTGTTTCTGGAGGGGGTTAGCACTGGGTTGGCAGACTGAGTGAAGAAGGTGCCCTCACCAGTGTGGGCCAGCATCGGCCAACCCACTGAAGGCCCAGATAGAACACCAAGGCTGAGGAAGGGTAAGTTTGCGTGTTCTGAGCGGAGCATCCGTCTTCTCCTGCCGTGGGTGCCAGTGCTACCGGTTCTAGGTCTTTGGGCGTGGACTTGAACTGCACTAGCGGCTTTCCTGAGCTTCCAGCTTGCAGATGGTGGGACTTTTCAGCCTCTGTAATTGTGTGTAGTAAATCTCTTACTTTGTATCTCTGTCTCCTCTTGGCTCTGTTTCTTTGGAGAACTCTGGCTAATCCGTCGGGGTTGTGTGCTAAGGCTGAGTTGTCTCCATCATGGGGGTCATGCTTGGTCTTAACCCCGAGCAGTTCCTGGGGCTCAACCTAGAGATGCCTGCTTGGACCTTGGCAGAGTTTCCCTAAAAGGAGCCTGTCTGTTGGCAGGGGGCCCTGTGGCTCCTCCAGCCACCTGGCGTGGCCTCCTGCTGCTGTGGGGAAGGGCTCTTGACCTTATGCTCTGTGGCACGATGGCTTCCAGGGCTCAGGTCAAGTCCTGGGCTGGAAGCTCAGGGGGCCAGGTGATGGGGGGCTTGGGGAGTGGTAAACGGTAGGAGCACTAGGCCAGGAGTCCAGAGCCCCAGACTCGGGCCACCAGCAGCCCTGGGTGGTTGGGGTGCCCTGAGGCAGGGTGGTGCCAGGGGTTCACTGGTGCAGTTGGCTGGGAGAGTCAAGACGGGTAGGAGACTCCGCCAGGCCCAGAAATGGTCCCATATGGTCCCCCTTGTGTCCCCCATATTCATTCTGGTCCCCGTGCCTTTGCTGAGGCTGTGTCCCCTCCCTTTCTCCTCCCTCCCACCTACTCCAAAGCAGCGTGTCCTTCAAGGCCCAGCTGCCACCCTGCCTTCTGTGAAGCCTTTGCACCTGTGTCTCCTGGGGGCCTGTCCTTTCTGTGAACCCCGTCCTGCCCTTTGGAGTCTGAATGACCACATGCTGGCCTGTCCTTTCTCCTTAACTGTTCAGAGGCTTCACCTCTCTCCCACTCCAGACTGATTCCTTTCCCTCCCTCCCCTGGTAATCCAGCATGAGACTCAAGCCATGCCTTATCCACAGACGGACAGTTTCTCAGGATCTACATCACCAGAAAGTTCTACTTAATATCTAACCACATTCTCAGTTGCTGCCGATGGGCCTCAGTGCTATTGTTGCAGGACCTCTCCTCCATGGGCTAATGGCTGTGAGCCTGCAACGCCACTGGCAAGATCCCCACAGGCACATTCATTCATTCTTTCAGTCACAGATGTTATTGAGTGCCTACTATGTCCTGGGCGCTGTCCCAGGTAGTGAACAGGACTGACAGAGTCCCTGCTGTGCACAGAGCTTGCAGGCTGGTGGGGAGATGGCACTGGGAAAGTAAATGGATAAATGCATAAGGTGTTTCCACCCAGGGGAGCAGCAGGTGAGCAAGGAGAGTGATGGGCGGCTGTCTGGGGCCATCAGAGTGCCTCTGTGCCCAGGAGTGCCACAGCCACGCAGAGGGGCAGGAGCAGCGCTCCAAGCCTTCCCACGGTGGGACAGAGGGGCCATCGCTGTGACTGCAGTAGAGCAGGTGAGGGGTGGTGGGGAGAGGCCAGGTCAGGGAGGGGAGCGGGGAGAGGTGGGCAGATGTGAGGTTGGAGAGCAGGGGAGGGAAGGGGCAGGGGCACTGGGCCTGGGGCCGTAGTGGGCGCCCGGGCTTTTCCTCTGGGGGGAGTTGGAGGGTTTGAGCAGGGCGCGGGTGGGCGGGTTCTCAGGAAGGGGTCCCTGCAGCTGTGTGTGGGGAAGAGGGCTCAGGGCCGGGCATGCCCTCCCAGGTGGGCAATGATGGGGCTGGGACCAAGGTGAGGAGGTGAGGAGAGGTTAGTGAGGAGTTTCTTTCTGGAGGTAGGTCCAACAGAATTTGCTGCTGGGTTGGGTGCTGGGCACGAGAAAAGGAGGGGACCGAGGATGGCTGAGCAGCTGGTGGCTGGAGCCGTGCAGACTGACACGCAGGGCGCAGGGCTGTGCATGGCAGGACTCAAGAATCGGCTCGGCCGCCGTAAGTTGGAGATGCCTGTCCGCTGCTGAGCTGGCGTTTGGATGTGTGGCCTGGTGATGGGACTGGGCTGTGTTTTGGTGTCACGAGTGTGTGGCTGGCACTTACAGGGGGTGGACACCCTGAGACTTTGCTCTATCAGTCACAGAGAACAAAGGAGTTGAGGGCTAGGGACACGTGGACGCTGAAGGCTGAGTGCAGAGGAGCCGTGGAGGAGACAAAGGCTGGTCAGGGAGGTAGGAGGAAAATGGGGAGGGGGGGTCCCCAAAACCCAACTAAGAGAATCTTTCAGGAAGGACAGAGTCACCAGGCAGGTCCAGTGCTTTCCGAAGGGGAGAGGCTGTGACTTTGATGGGACGCTGTGGCCAGGTTGCTCCAGGTTTGTGCGGAAGCGAAGGAAGGCCAGCCTGGCGGCCCTCGTGCCTGGCGGGAGCCGGATCCGCTACAGCAGCCTGTGTCGGAAACCATTCTGGGCCGAGCAGAGATGGGGTTCAGGGGTTAATGAAGTGAACTCTCGTCTGCAGACTGGCCCATGCGGGGGTGTCTGTGCAGAGCCCCCGTTCCTGGCTGCCGCCCGGGAAATGTACCCACGGCCGGACCAGAGGTGTGTCTGGGAGCGGCGGCCGGGCGCGGCGGAGCCCCGCTGTGAGCGAGCCCTCGGCGCGAGACGCCAGCCCCTCGCAGCCCGAGCCAGCCCGCGGAAGTGGGCCAGCCGCACCTCCGCACAGGATTAGAGGGATGTGTAATGGATTAAAGATCAAAAATGTTAATTAAGAAATGGTCTTTTCTAATAGGATGCCTTCAAGGGCACAGGCCTGCGAAGGAGGGGAGTTCTCATTTTGGCAACGCGGTTTCTGTTGTAATGAAATTGGTTCACAGACAGCGGGGAGGACCCGACGTAAGCCTCATTTTAAAGACATCTCCATCCAAATTAATTAGCAGGAAGAAGCGAGGGGCCGAGCGTCAGGTTGGGAGGCAGGCAGTACACGCTGGCCTGCAGGAAGGCTGAGTGGGCTTCAGAGAATCCCATCTGTGTCCTGGCTCCTGCTGGGATGCTGTCCCTGACGTTGTGTCCCAGGGCACGTTCCTGAGGGGCCTGGTGGGGTCTGACTCTCTGGGGTCACGGGACGAGGCCTGGATGGTGGTGGCTGGGACTACCTCAGTGGGAACTTGCTGTGTGACTTTTGGCTGTCCCTGCCCCTCTCTGATCATTCCTCTAGTTTCTTATCAGTTGTGGATGACAATGAGTGACATCTAATCAGATGGCACTGACAATGAACAGCCCTCCCTGGGCTGTTGGATTAAATAGATTCTTACATCCAAGTGCTCCGAAAACTCAGGATGCCCTGTTTGAATCACTGCCGTTATTGCTAAGGGACGGTTTGGTCTTTGTGCACCCGATCCAGCCTCGGGGTGGGGAACAAAGATGCAGATGCCTCGGCCCACTCCGGGATCTGCTTTCCCAGCCTTCCCTGGTTCCCAGGCTGTGAAGTCCCCTGGGTTGTTGAATGTCTCAGAAGGTTACAAATTGGGTTCTGGAGTCTGCCAGGTCGTAAGTTTGAATCCCAGCTTTGCCTCCTACCTGGGACTTAAACCTCATTATTTGACTTCTGAGCCTCAGTTTCCTCATCTGTAGAATGGGGCCGCGATCCCCGTGTCAGGGCACTGCCGTGAAGAGTGAAGGGAGACCGTGCTGTAATGAGCCTGGCCCCTGAGGGAGCGGGCTCAGCGCAGGGCTGGGGGCTGCTGCTTTCCCTGCTGAGACGTGGGGAATCTGCCGGCTGGCTCCAGATGGGGCCGCAGTTGGAGGCTGGCAGCCTCCCCGCAGCTCGGGCTCAGGCATGCGGCGTTTTGGGTTTTCTGGGCCCGCCAGGGTGCGAAACCTTGTTTTATAAGAAGCCGAGGACGGGGAGTCACTCAGAGCCGGGACTTGCTCTGAAGGTCGCAGACCTGAAAGGAGTGTGGATGGGGATGTCCAAGGGAGGGCCTCTCGCCGCCGTCCGCACTGGTGCCGGCCGACGGGAGCACCTGCGTTTTCCTGCCCCCCCCCCCCCCAGTCTCGCTTTCCCTGGGAGGGATGTTGGGGGCCAGCGGGAGAGGGGAGAGGAGGCTTTCGCTGTCGTCTCTGTCTGTCTGGCGGTTCCGCACCTTCTGCGCTGTCCTGCTCCTGCCTTGGACTGTCGCTGGGGCTGCAAACCTTCACTCTTTAAAAGAAATATCAAACAAGCCTCGTCGTCTTACTGACTGATATTTGCCTTGAATTGTGCTTTGTCGTATATTAATATCATGACTTCTGCTTTAGTTTTCCTTGCATGTGCCTGCTCTGCCCTTTCTCAGCATTTTACTCCCCACCCCCCATTTAAAAACCTTAAAAAAATTGTGGCACAATATGTATGAGATAAGAGTCACCATTTAACCCACTGTGAGAGTGCATTTCGCGGCGTTAAGCTCGTGCACTTTGCTGAGTGACCGTCACTACCAGCCATCTGCAGAATTCTTCCCATTCTCCCATCTGAAACTGTCCCACTTAACACTGATGCTCTACCCCATCCCCAGCCCCCGGCAGCCACCGTTCTGCCGTCTGTGAATCTGACCACTCTGGAGACCTCGTATGAGGGAGTGACAAGTGTTTGTCTTCCGTGATTGGTTATTTCCCTTAGTGTGACGTCCCCAAGGTTCAGCCAGGTTGTAGCATGTGTCAGAATTTCCTTCTCTTTTAAGGCCGAGCAACATTCCACTGTACGTGGCCCACGTTTTGTTCTTCCCTTCGTTCCTCAATGGGCACTGGGGTTGCTTAATGTTTGGAGGAGCGGCTGTACCATCTTCCACCACGGCTGCACCAGTGAGCAATGCCCTCGTGTTTTCAAAGCTTCATCTGCCGGGATCAGAGGGAGCCTGTATGGTGGTCTTCTCTTGTGCTGGCCTGGATGAAGGGACCGTGGTCAGAGCCCGTGTGTTCCCGTGTGGCTTTCAGGTTCTCCATGGCCGGGTGCGGGAGCGAGGGTGCGGTGTGCGTGTGGGTGAGGGCTGTCGCCAGCCTTCGGCTCTCCACACACACGGCTTCCCGCTTGGCGAGATGAGAGGGACTGGGCGGCCCACAG
This sequence comes from Varecia variegata, assembly GCA_028533085.1. Classification (NCBI taxonomy): domain Eukaryota; kingdom Metazoa; phylum Chordata; class Mammalia; order Primates; family Lemuridae; genus Varecia; species Varecia variegata. The sequence continues at coordinate 89,722,408 of CM052442.1, read as the reverse complement.
ACACAGCCCCTTCTCCGCCCCCTCCCCAGAGCCGCCTCGGCCACCAGACCTTCTGCACCAGTGGCCGTCGGAGGGGACAGGGAGCTCGCCGCTGGGTTGGAAATGCTTTAAACCTCAAACCAGCAATCCGGCCGTGGCGGGAAGGACAGCATGGGGTGAGCTGGTCTGTGGTCTTGTGTCCGCTCTCAGTGACACTGATGGGCTGAGAAAGGAATGGGTGGGAAGTGACCTTTCCGAAAGCAAAAATTAAAGGAAAAGCACGAACTCAGCAATGAAGACGAGCGGCCCGCGGCACGTGCCACCACCAAGCGCTGGGTGACTCTTGTAGACACGACGCTGAGCAACAGGGGCGCACGGCGTCCAGGAACGGGCAGGCGATGTGTGTGGGGAGGGCGCGGTGACTGCTGCGGGGGGCGCGGGAGCCTGCGCGGGTTTGGGGCACGTCCCGTGTCCTGAGCGTGTGCTCACATATGTGGAAACTCGTCACCCAGTTTGCTTAAGACTTGTGGGTTAGACCTCAGTGAGAGCGGGACCGAAAGACACGGAAGAGACAAAACATTTTCCTTTTGGCGACGTGGAGGTCGAGGGCTTTCACTGAGTTCGTTCCCCTCAGTTATTAGAGGAAGGTACCCCACGACCGAGTCGTGGGCAGCAGCCTCTGCCAGCGGCCTTCAGACTGACGCCAAAGAGAAGGAGCAAGGTCCCGCCGGCGGCTCCCGGGGGTGGAAGGTGCTGGGAACGTCTGGGGTGTCCTGTGGATGTCCTGAGAGTGCTGTGGGCAGGAGCTCGCTCGCTCTTCCCTCCTCGCCGCGCTGGGTCTTCTGATGCCAGGGAGTTGTTCTGGAATGAACAGGATGCCTGTCTCTTCTTCCTCCTGGCCTGACCTCCTCGAATGCTCTGACCCGGATGCAGGGACAGTGGCTCCTGCCTCGCCAGCCTCCCACGGTGGTTGGGACGCTCCCACGGGGTCTTTGTACCCCTGGCGGGGCTGGCCACTGGCTCCGGCGTGGGGAGACGTGTCGGGCGCCCATGGGCTCCTGCAGCCGGCTGGGGGGGGGGATGGGGGAGGAGAAGGTGCTGCCGGGCCGTGCCCTTGGCGGGCCCCTTCCTTCTGGGCATTTAGGGCCTGACGAGAGCCGGTGTGTGGGGGGGTTTGATTCACGGGCTTCTCCTGATAGGCCTGGCAGTTATGAACGTGGCACCCCTGGTGTCTGGGCACCGAGGCTCTGCTTGCTGGGTCTCAGCCCCTTTGCTGAGTGCGTTTTAAATGTGGATTTGCTCATTAATTCATTCGCTCGTGAAACCTTATTTGACCACTGTTACTGTGCTCTGTGTGTGTACGCATGCACAAAGGTGAATATTATTTGGAGTTAGCCAGTTAGTGGGAGAAGAGAAGGGAGGAAGGGGGGAGGGAGTTACCAGTTCTCAGCGCCCACTCTGTGCCTGGCTGCAGGGGTTTCCACACGCGCATCGTTGCGTTTCATCTTCACTGTAACCCGGTGAGGTGGTGGTTGTCCCGTTTTATAGTGAGGGAACCAGAGTTCAGCTGGGCTGAGTCTTTGCTACTCAAAGTGTGGTCCTCTTCGCCTGGGAGCTTGTTAGAAATGCACAGTCGTGGGCCTCTCCCCAGATCCGCCAAATCAGACTGTGTTTTGAGCAGGATGGCCTGGGATCTGTGCACGCCACGCTGGTGACGTGAGTGGCTGGCGCAGACTCAGTGTGTTTCCCTCTGAGTGTGCCCTCTTTAGTCGTGGTGGTGGTGGTCGTCTGCATAACCAGTGCCACTGCTGTGCTGAGCACTTTCCGTGGTTTGTCACATTTCGTCCCTTCTACAAGTTAGGTGCCATTATCATCTCCCTCCACTGCTGGGGAAACTGAGGTCTCAGAGAGGTTAAGTAACTCGACCTGAACCTTTCTCGGGTCATGCTGTATTTGGGAGGCAAAGAGCCTCCTGAGTGTGTGTGTGTGTGTGTGTGTGTGTGTGTGAATTACGGGAAGTGACTCAGAGGCAGCAGAGGTAGCAGGTGAGTCTTGGGAGAAGTCAGTGGGGTGAGGAGACCTGGCTACCTCTCAGTGGAGAGACTTCCTGGCTTTTCCTTCAGAGTCAGCTCCGTCCCCTCCTCCGAGCAGCCCTCCCTCATTCCCCCCACAGTTCGAGCCCCTCCTTGCTCCCGTCTCGCCCGGCTCCGTTTCTGCCTTCACCTCATCACGTCGATTCCTTGCTGAACGGTGAGGTCCTTGGCGGCGGGACCATGTCTCGATCATCCTTGTACCCTCCATCCCTAGCACAGTTGGTTTTTACACATTTATTTTATAAAGATGTATTGGGGGCCTACCGTGTGTCGAGCCCTGATGGCTTCATGGTAAGTAAGGCAGATGCTGGTCCTGCTCCCCTAGAGTGTACGCTGGAGAGGAAAGCTCTTGGGGAAGGGTGACAGATTCGTTCGCTCACTCATCCATCGTTCACTCACTCACTCATTCGTTCAGCGAACACTAGACGCTGGGGTTAGGGTCTAAGCAAGCCAGAAGTGACCCCGGCCCACGTGGAGCTTACAGCCCAGTGTGGAGTCCACAACCAGAGCTCTCTCAGGAGAGCAGGAGCTGAGGGGCAGGGTACGGTGGGGATCCTGGCCTCATCGGGGCAGACAGGGCAGCTTCCTGTGATGCCTGAAGGATGACGTGAAGTTACCCTAAAGACTTTTCACTTGGATTGTCAGGCACCCACCACATTCTGAACTCATCACACTTCCAGAGGTTGGGGGCCTTAACTCCAAAAGAGCACCATGGTTAGAAGCAGGAAAGTTCAGAATGTGTTTGGATTTGCAGAGGTGCAACTCCATGCTTTAAAACAGCTCTTACCCCGAGAAGCGTATTTCTCACAGAGAACTTCCGCACGCCGCGTGCTGCTGGGGGTCCTGTGTGCTCCTGCCAGGCTGGCTGTTGAAATCTGTAGCACCTGGTCTGTAAGCTGAGCCTGCACTGGCTTCACGTCACGCTCCAGCCACGTGCTGCCCTCGGGTTGCGTCACCTCCAAGCAATGGTATGGCAAGCTTTCCTTTTCCTGCTTTTATTTATTTATTTATTCTTTGAGACAGAGTCTCACTCTGTCACCCTGGCGAGAGTGCCGTGGCGTCAGCCTAGCTCACAGCAACCTCAAACTCCTGGGCTCAAGCGATCCTACTGCCTCAGCCTCCCGAGTAGCTGGGACTACAGGCATGCGCCACCATGCCCGGCTAACTTTTTAGTTGTCCAGCTAATTTCTTTCTATTTTTTAGTAGAGACGGGGTCTTGCTCTTGCTCAGGCTAGTCTCGAACTCCTGACCTCGAGCGATCTTCCCACCTCGGCCTCCCAGAGTGCTAGGGTTACAGGTGTGAGCCACTGCGCCCGGCCCTTTTCCTACTTTTAAAAAACTGTTTTATTGTGAAATGAAACATGGATATAGAAACCCCACAATGCAAATGTAGAACTTAGTGGGTTCTGTGAGGCGACACCACTGAAACCATCTGCAGGTCTAGAAGCAGAGCTTTGCCAGCCCATCACAAAGCCCTGTCTGTGTCCCCATCCCAGTGGCAGCCCCTTCCTCCTTCCAGAAGTTACCCCCAGCTTGACTTTTACGGTGGTCGCATCCTTGCATCTCTTGAAAGTTCTGTCTCCCACGTGTGCAGCCTTTGCCACTATAATTTAGTCTTAGAGTGTCATTTTTTTAGGAGTATGAGGGAGCAATATTTTTTGTAAGGATGATGATTTTAAAAATCCTTTAAAACAAATCCCCGATCTGGATGCTTCTGGTATTTAGGCTTCTGGAGAAACCATTTTCCACCATTGGCAGGTGAAGATAGGGCAGGAGGTGCCGACCACCTAGCAGGTGCGCACTCGGAGTTTGGTGCGAGCCCGGGAAGAGGTTGGGGAGTCCTGATGCTGGGGGACGATGGCTGGGTGGACCAAGGGAGTGGAGGGCAGGAGCACTGGGTGGCTGTGGGGGAGGGGTTAGCGTGCAGGGAGAGGGGAGTCGCGCGTCATTCTTTCTCTGAACTATTTGTAGCACAGTTCCCCTTCAGTGCGCTGGGGGAATTAATCTCCTCGCACCTGCTATGGCAGGTAAACCTGAGTTTGCCGTGGGGCTGTCCGGGCGTGCGTGGGTGTGCATCTTCTAGGCCATTCTTAATCAGAATTGGTGGCAAGGGAGTGTTTCCTGCTGAGTCAGGCTCCGCACCACGCCACCCAGGAGGGGACTTGGAGGCAGGCGGTCATGTGTCTGGCTTGGTTTGAGATCCCAAGAGCCTCCATAACTTGCAGCAATGTGTTGAATTTTAGAAGCTCCAGACAGGCGAGCTCTGTGGGCGAGGGGCGTGGGTGATTTTACAGTGCTGAGTAATTGAACAGGGTTGAGCTTGGGCATGGGCTGTGCAGTCCTCGCCTGCGGGAGCTCCGTGTGTCCTGGACACTTACTTCGTGTAGGTGGGTGATAAAGCCGTCCTCCTGGTAGGCGCTGGGGGCTGGTCTGTTCATCTCTCTCCACGGAACCGGTCTTCTCTACGCAGGGAGTGTGACGGTGGCATGTCGTTGCAAAGGACTCCCCTTGCTAGAAGGTCAGCGTGCAGGAACTGACATAGCCAAGTTTAAGCTGGTGGGTGGTAAACATCATGAACCTATGGAATCCCCAATATTATCTTGAAACTCAAGAAAAATGAGATTGGGCATTCTTGGCCTCGTTAGTTAATAAACACTTATTGAAAGTCTGTCTTTAGTCTTTGGCGTGGTGGAGACAGAGGTGTTGGATTCGATCCCAACGTCGCACAGTCTGATGGGAAAGAAATAGCTGTCATTGTAATCGCGGCAAGTAGTTTAGAAGAAAAACAAAACACCTGAGCACACGGCCAGTTGTTTATTGTGTGTTGGTGACACGGAATGGTAATTGTCACCGTCGGTAGGCGGGGTTTCTGTCTTTTGGTAGATCTTCGGCTTTTGAAAAGTCCCACATGTTTTAGAAGAAAACTCAAGTAATTACGCAGCCATGTGGACATGGGTTCTGCGGCCGTTCCTGTGTGTCCCAGCCGGTCTCACTGAGGACGTGTCCGCAGACGTGCTCACAAGTGCCTGGACTTGACGTGGGCGCCCCGCCCCGCCCCCTGCCCACACCCCCTGGGCGGTGATGATGGTCACAGCCACCTCCCTTCCATGCAGGCGCGACAGCCGGCTGTGACGGCCTTCGGGTGGGGGCGGGGGATGCTGGTGTCAGGTGAGAGCTGAGCTGGGTGAGGTGGTCTTTCAGGTCCCTTCCAACTTGATGCTTCCCTGGGTCCAAGCTTAAGAGAAAGGCAGGGACCTTTTGAGCCACACATCTAATGGGAAGATGACCCTGAACGGTGCCACCGAGTCATCTGTGACAGTCCAGATGCTCCCTGCCTTGGCCAGTGTTGGAAGCGAGGGGAGCTGGCCCTACTCTGTGTATCTCAGGCCTCCCACAAGGCTGTCTGTCCTCCAAGCACTTGATGGTCATGTTGCTTTGATTCCAAGATGTGTATTTTGTCATAGGCTAACATTTCTGAAATTGGGAAGCGTTTCGGTGTCCATATATATTTAATGAAATGACACCCCCTCCAAAGAAAAGGCTGTCCTTAAGTTGGTGGTATGTCACGCGCTCACAGCCTCTTAGACTCCAGGGGCTGTGTTTACTGGTGGTGGCCTGGGCTGGTGCAGGCTGCCACCAGGATTTGAACACCCAGCCCCGGACCTGTGTGATTATAGCTGTGGCCTCCTGGGCTTCTTTCTGTGCCCAGAGAAGGCAGCCAGCAACGGGCAGCAAGTCTGTTCTGAAAACCCTGGATGTTGAAACCTTCCAGTCACCTCTGTGGGCTCTCACCTGATCATGCTTAAACACTCCGTTTGCCTCTCCTCCCTCCCTCACACACCTTCAATGGCTCCCTGTTTCTTCCACCTCAGACGGGGACTCGGCCTAGCTTTCAGTCTGGCCCCTCCATCATTATTTCTGCCTCAATCAACCATTCGCCCAGTTCCTTCCTACCACTGTAGTCTCCTCCGAGGCAAGGCTGTCTCTGACTCCACTTTTGGTCTGACAGGTGCCTAGGACAGAGCCTGGCTGGTGGCAGGCGCCCGGCAGCCCTTGCTGGCTGAGGGACGGATGCGACTGCAGCTCAGACCCAAAATCCTGCAGGCCTTTGATTACCGTCCGCCCCTGTAAATCTCGAGGAATAACAGTTACAGGAGAGAAGTCAACTCGAAGAATGGCTTATTATTATTATTATTATTATTATTTTTGAACCAACTACAATTTGCAGAGGGTACGTAGAGGGAAGGAGGCACCAAAGAGCACAGCCTGTAAAGGGAGGTTAATGAGAAGGCTTCCCGATAGCTGGTGCTCCATCAGCAGCGGAGCGGCGTGTAAATAAATCTCATTTCCCTCCAACGCAACTCGTCACAAGCTTAATTACAGCAGCCACAATGTGTGCATGTGTGTGTTTTTTTCATTAGCGAAAGAGGGTCATCATTAGCCATGTCTGGTACGAATTATTATGAAGGGCCTGGTTCACCCTCGATAGGTGTCCTCAGAGAGCAGAGAGGAACTTTCCGTGTGAACTAAAGAGTTTCCAATTAAGGTGGTTTGGAGGAAGCAGGAAACGGCAGCGCAAATTAGAGAAAGATTACAGAACGGGAAGACGGGCGGTGGCGGGAGGTGCTGGGAGGCTCGGTTAATTACTGTGTGGAGGAAGATTTCCTTCTGGGGGCTGGACCCTCTTTCCCCCCCACATTGTCACTTGCCTGCCCAGAAATCGTGGGGCTATAAAACCCCTCCTGGGGTTCTCTCTGGCATTCTGGCTCCAGAGAGCTGAAAATGAGACTTGCACTTGGGGGGACAGGGCTTGGCCACCTCTTTTAGATGGCTTTTTACACCTCCCTCCCCTCCTCCCAAGGGGGGAGGCAGGGGAGAGCATGCTGCTGTCACCACCGAAGATCAGGCCCTGGAGGACTGTTGCAGGGAGCATATTGTCCTAGAAATAAATAGCTGAAAACCCAGAGTCAGAAATTAGTTAACACAAAGGAAGTCGAACCCTACAGGCCAAGTTCCAATTGTCTGCAGGAAGCGCCCTGCCCAGGGGGGCCTTTGAGGGAGGATTTAAGTCCATTCTGCCTGGCACTCGATGCACAATGTTGGCAAAAAGTTTTTTCTTTCCTTCCGACCCCCATCCCCCCAATCCCTGAATGATTACGGCCCTCATTAAGCAGTGTAAGAGGCTGCACTTTGTGGTGCTAATAAATCTCTAGTGATCCAGAAATCAAGGCTGCCCTGGCTCCGTGCACATGCGTTCTGGCTGCTCGGACGCCGTCTGTCCTTGCGTGCCCAGCAGGGCAGATCCAGCAGCTTTCAGAGTGGGAGGGAACCCAGAAGCCCCGGCCCATCCAAGTCTCTTCCGGTGCCCGACAGGTTTTCTTCCAGGCGCCGCTTGGATGCCTCCTGGGATGGGAGACTCACCCCCTTACAAATCAGCTTGGTCCCTCATGGCAGCCCCGATGGTCCATTTGTTGAGCACTTACTGAGGGCCACTGATGACTTAATTAAACAGACATTATTGAGAACCTCCTCTGCATTAGGCACTGTGCGAGGCGTTAGGAACTAACCACATGACCCAGATGGAGATTTCCTGCCCTCCTGGAGCTTACACTGGCCTGCCTGTCAGGAGACCAGAAGCGGCAAGCGTGACAAGGTGAGCGCTGGGAGAACTAAAAGTAGGCAGGGTGAGGGCATGGGGGCCGCAGCACCACCGCCCTGCTTGGATGAGGAGTTGTTAAACCCAAACTTCTTGCCCTGTCTTTATAAAACCCCACCCGACCTGGCTCCCACTCAAAAGTGCTGACCTTTCAACTCCTTGACCACTCCAAGCGTGCTCTGCCTCAGGGCCTTTGCACTAGCTGTGCCTCCCACCTGGAATACTGTTTCTGCATTTTTTATGCCTGGCTTCTTCGTGCCATTCAAGTGTTTGCTCAAATGTCCTCTCCCCAGAGAGGTCTTTTTTGACCTCGGGGGCTACAGTTGCTTCTTTGCTTGCATCACTGCCTAGCTGTCACCTCTGTTGCAGTTCTCTGCTCTGCGTCTGTCACCACCTGAGATTTTCTGATTATTGTATTCCCTGCTGCCCGGTGGATTTTGTCGGAGTGGTTGAGCGCTGTGTCCCCAGTCCAGGACGTTGCCTGGCATGCAGTAAGCCCACAGTCACGAACTGTTGAGTGGGAGAGGGCTTGTGAGGCACGTGCCGGCTCTGTCTGTCCCCTCATGTGATGCCCACAACAACTTCATGTTCTGTTATCCTCCCATTTTACAGATGGAGTAACTGAGGTTCAGAGAGGTTAAGTAATTAACCTAGGGCCACACAGGGGTGCATCTCCAGCTTGTCTAAGGTCAAACCCAGGCTCTCAATCCTCATGATGAAGCAGTGAAGGTTCTATCTCCTCCTGGTGGCCCCATAGGATCTGTTCTGTGCCCTATGACCTCCCAGAACAAGCCTGCTCACTTACGGACAACTCTTGACAGGCTCTCTGCCTCCCCTCTGCGCCCCCTCTTAGAGGACAAGATGCTTGGAGAGATATCCAGGGCTGGAGGATGTCACCATTGTCAGAGACCAGATAGATCTCTGGGGCTGGTGCTGGGAAGGCCCTGGGCAAGTCGTGCAGGCAGGAGAGGGATTTGCCGCTCTGCCAGGAGGGGCTGCTGAAGACCCACCAGGCCTGAACCGATTGTGGGGGGAGGGCCACTGACACCCGGCCCCCCTGTGCAGTTGCTGGCTGGGGTCTGCGGAAGCCGGGCCAAGCACCAGGCCACCTGTTTCAGATGCCTTCCTGAGCTACGTAATAGGCACGGTGGCCCAAATTCTTGGATTCCTGGGGTAACAAATCATGGGTGGGGGAGGATGTTGCCACACGGTTCAGCTTTCTTCTCCAGGAGCTCGATTTGGAGGTAAGCCCCTGGACGTGGGCCAGGAGAGCCTGCAGGGGGCGGGTAGGGGGTGCTGGGGGCCCTGAGATGAGCTGCTGCTCTTTATTTGCTCTGTCCTTGCTGTGTGGTGTTGGCCCAGATCCTTGCCCTCTCTGGGCTGTGGGGGCCTGTTCACTGTCCTGCCTGGGGGCCACTGTTATCCTTCCTTCCAGGTCTAAGATGCAGGAGTTCAGGGGCTTGAAGACTGTGGCTCCAATGCCCCCTGGGACAGACGGCCCAACGCCACTGTTTGGCGTAGGTGTTGGGCTGTGGTGGCCGATCCCGGCACTATTTTGGTGGCATACCAGCTTTTGAATATCACTTAATCTTTGAGAAATCAGAACACTTGTCTGGCTGAGGTCACCGTGGGATTTGAACCCAGGTCCTCACAGCCTGTGCCTGCACCACGGCACTTTGCATGGAGCCGAGTGCACCTTGCGAACGACAGGGCACTCCCTTGCTAGAAATGTTTGCCAGTAAGATTTGACCGAGTTGAATTATTTCGGAGTGTGGAGGGTCTCAATCTATCTCTGTGCGTGAGCAACGGGGTCTGTTCTCAGTCTGGGTTTCCCACGTTCGCCTTGGACCGGGATGCACACGCTGACTCCAGCTCCGTCTCAAGGGGCTCTCTCCCCGCCACTTCCTGGTTCAGGATTTGGTGGTGTGTCCCAGGCCTTCCTCAGGCCCCACGTTGCCGTCAGACCTCGGTCTCGCTACTCTGTGTTGTGGACCCGCGGGCCTCCTCTCAGCTCCTGGAACGGGTGATGCGCCTCACCCCGGTTCCTTTGTGCCCGCTGGTTCCTTCCCATCCCCGAAGCTGGGCTTACCCTCCTCCTCATCGAGGCCCCTGTCACCACCTGGCTGAAGCTGGCCTCTCCTCGTCCTCCTCACGTCACCTCTTTCATTTCCTTCGAAGCTCTGATCACTCGCAGAAATGATTTTGTTTCTCTATTGTTGTGTCTGTGTCTTTGTCCTCCACGAGGGGGTAACTCCCCCAGAGGATCTGTCTGCCTGGTTCCCGGCCAGGTCCTAGGACAGTCCCTGGCTGGCTGTAGAGTCTCGATGAATGTTTTGTGATCATGTAGATGTGCCTTAAATGTTCCACCGTCTGTCTGTCTTCTGGAGAGGGGCGTCAGGCCGGCCCCGGGCCTTGGCCCTCCTCCCTGTGGCCGTGCACCTTCTGTGAATCAGCGCTGGTGGCCGGCAGAGAGAGGAAGGTGCCTCCCCGAGGAGCCTGCTTCCCAGAAACATCCAGCCTACTTCCCCCACCGGGCATCCCCCAAGGACAGAAGAGTTCAGGGACTTCTTGGAAACCCTCCTGGCTTGGCCCCTGGAGGGCGTGGATGACTTGGGGCCCCGTGTTTAACTGTTGGTGACGAAACCCAGGAAGCATCCCAGTTTCATGCCTAGGAAGGAGTAATCTCCTTTGTTGTGGAGAAGAAAGAGGAGAGGAAGCTGCCAACTAAGAATTCCCGGAGTAGGAATTTCCTAAACTTTCCCCAGATCACTGGGTGCGAGGAAGAGGCCCCGCGTGACTCACCCGGAGCAGGGGCGTGCTAGGAGAGTGTGCGCTCCCTGCGCACATGTGAGTGACCAGGCTCGTGAAAAGAACACAGTACGGTATCCTTCAGGGTTGGCTGCCCAAGCGCCCCCCACGCGGCCCTTTGTCCTTTGCACTTGCACGTACCGGATGGGAAGTGGTGGCCGGGAAGGTGGGAGGAACGGACGGCCAAGCTCTGGGGACTGTAACGGGCCCTTGCTCCAGGTGATCTGAGGCAGGTGGTCCTCCGAGCACCACCTCCAGAGATGCTCCTTAGGCAGCGGCTCCCAGGGTGACGCTATTTGCAAAGCGAGGAAACCTGTTCTAAGATAGAGACCCGCCCACCGCTCCCGGTTCTCTGCTGGGGGCGGCTCACATTTAACTAGGAGCCGAAGACCCCTGTGATTTCCCTCCAGACGGAGCTTTAAAGGCAGACTCTAAAAAACGATCCCTGGAAGAGATGACCACGGTACAGGGTCGAGTGGAACAAGGTGTGAAAAGGTTAGAAATCCGCGTGCGGCTCCGGGTCCCCTTCTCACGCAGCGATTGCTGCGCGTGGCCGTAAGTGCAGGAGGGGACGGGCGAGATCCTGTTCATCAGAGTGGTCACAGCCCAAACCTCGTGGTGAGATTTCAGGTGATTTTTACTATTTTCTTTATACTTCTCTGTATGGCTTGTATCTTTGACATCAGTCACAGTTAGCTTTGTAATCAGAAATAACAGTATAGCTTCATTTTTGTGGGAAAGAAAGTGACTCAGAAGCACAGAAGCCGTTCTTGGGGGAAAGCCGGCGGACCTCGGGCTGGCCTGGTGTATGCCCGCGTTGGGGCCACGGTCAGGACCTGGGGTGCTTGTTGGAAGTGCGGGCAGAGCCCCCAGCGTGGGCGTTTCTGGGTGGGCCCAGGTCTCTCCTGCATCCATCCTGGGGGCCCCTGGACCTCATTTCTGGGGCCTCTGTCCTTGGTGAGTCTTGCTGCTAGGTGTCCCTCTTTGGCAGGTGGCTCGGCTTGGAAGCAGGTTCCGTCCTGTGCTGCTACACCACCTGCCTTGTCTCTTTACTTGACGCCGTGGAGATGGAGTGGCAGCACTTGGATCCTGTGGAAGCCCTGTCGTCCACGTGAGAAAGCGGCTGTGGTCTTGTCGGTCTTTGCCTATGGCCTGGGCTTCTCCAATCACCCCTTTCCATGTGAGAGGGGTGAACCCAGAGGGGTTCAGAACCTGCTACCCTGGGAAGCACCTCCGCGATCAGGAGCACTGGTCTCTTGGGTTGGAACCCCTGTTGTGCCATCCTCTAGATGTGACGTCTCAGGGCCTCAGTTTCCCCATCTGTGATAGCACCTACCTCATAGGCAGGAGATAACAGTGGTGCCCATCAAGCTGCTTTCTTCTCCTTCCCTCCCTGCAAAGAAAAGGGACCTTGCTGGAGAGATTTCCTGAAACCATTTTGAACCCTGACCCTGGCCATGTCTTGCCTGTGGCAAGTGATCAGGTGATGTCACCCGATGTGATTTCTTAGCAACCAGTTCCTTCTAGTCGGCTCGGCCATCAGATGTTCTCCTACAGAGAGAGTTTGAATAATTTGTTCCGTTCAATGTGCACTCATGGAAGGGGGCCAGGATGCCTTTTAGGCAGTACCTGGTTCCTCCTTAAATTAGACTGTTTTCCATTCTCATCTCCCCAAAGGTGGTTTTCCAGATTCAGCCATGACTCACAATCTCAGCCTACCCACAGGAGGGTCAGAAAATTGGTGAGAAGTCAGAGTTGGGGCATTGATTTTTTTTTTTTTTAAACACAAAGGTGGAAATTTACTTACTCTGCGTTTACTTAAAAATGACTAGTGTGAGGCCGGGCGCGGTGGCTCACGCCTGTAATCCTAGCACTCTGGGAGGCCGAGGCAGGCGGATTGTTTGAGCTCAGGAGTTCGAGACCAGCCTGAGCAAGAGCGAGACCCCGTCTCTACTAAAAAATAGAAAGAGAAATGATCTGACAGCTAAAAAAAAAAAAAATATATATATATATATATATATATATATAAATTAGCCGGGCATGGTGGCGCATGCCTGTAGTCCCAGCTACTCGGGAGGCTGAGGCAGAAGGATTGCTTGGGCCCAGGAGTTTGAGGTTGCTGTGAGCTAGGCTGACACCACGGCACTCTAGCCCGGGCAACAGAGTGATGCTCTGTCTCAAAAAAAAAACAACAAAAAAATGACTAGTGTGGTGTTGTGCAGCAAGGGTCCTGTCTAAGAGAATCTGCTTTAAGGAATGATGTGCAGGACTTTACATCATCCCAGTGTTCATTCATTCATTCACCACACAGTTACGGTGCACCTGCCACGTGCTGGGCACCTGCTGGGTGCTGGGGATTCCGCAACGAACAGATGGAAGCTCCTGCCCTGGGAGAACCAAGTGCTTGGGGACCATTTATTTTTCTGAAGCTGGAAGCCCCACCCCCGCTCCTCCCTGCCCCCTGTGCCTGTGTGGGGAAGGAGCCCAGGGCTGGACACCAGCCCAGGTTCTGCCCGTGACTTGCCTTGTGGCCCTTGTGGATTCCGGAAGAGCCGTGGATCGGGCTGGCTCCTTGCTCCAGGACCTCTTCCGTCTAAAACTCTGTGCTTCCCTGTGAGTCTCCAATTTGTTCACCATTGTTCTTTTGAAAATTTTTATCATTTAAAAATTTTTAGTAGCTCAGCAATAGTGTTTTTTTAAAAAATGAAATATTTCAGATGCAAAAGAGAATGACGAGCATCCCGGATGTCCCTTTCAGTGTGAGGAACGTGACACTGTTCAGCCAGCGCAGCTCTGGCCGCCTCCTCTCCCTGCCCTGGGGCCTGGCCTCCCTCATGTCTGTGTCTGTCTTTCATCTGGAAGTATGTAGAAACGAGAGAGGAATACTGTTGGTGAACATGTTTTAAAACCTAATGTAATTGTTGTCATATTTTACCATGTGTATGGCTTATCTTAGGTTGCTGTTTTGCTCAGCGTCATGTTTGGAGGAATGGCCCATGTGGTACCGGTAGCTCTGTTTCGTCAATCTGCATTGCTGTGTGGTGCCTCCTCGGTAAACGCACCCCATTCTGTCTGTCGATCTGTTCGTGGAGATGAGATGCTTTCTCTCCTTTGTGTGTGTGCTGTGCTGTGGTGAATATTCCCACACTGAACTCAGGAAGGTGAAAACAGGAGTCTTCTAGCACATGAGCCTCGGCATGGCATGCCTGGGTCAAAGGGCATGGCTCGGACACCCTCCGTCGTCTACCATCATTAGCTCGGCTCTCCCCGCTTTAGGTGACTTCCTTCCCGCTGGTTCCAGAAGGTGTCTCCGTGTCCTCACTTGAGTCACGGGCCAAGACTGGAGTCTGGGGGAGCTCAGATGCTGTGACGAGGGAGGGACAGCTGCCGGCACTGCTCGGGGTACGGGCCCCGGGCTGTTCGGAGGAAGTAGCTCTTTGGCCCCTTGTCTTGAGCTTTCTTAGAAAGTGCCCGGCTCTTTGGCAACAGTGGGTGAGCAGGTTAAAGAAGCCAGGTTTGGGCTTTCACTCCGATGTATGCGGACAACCCGGGCAACGACCTTCAGCTTGTGCTTTTTAGAGATGGGGAAACTGAGGCTCGTGGGGTCTAAGCAGATCCCTTGAGGTGTCTGTGGGACCTGCCGAGCCCAGGAAGCTACTCTGCTCTGCTTTCTTCCTTTAATGACACCTAGAGTCAATTCTGTCACTTCATAGGCGGGAAAACCAAGCCCGGGACAGGAGGGGCTGACATTACACCCCACTCACCTAATATCCTCAACACTATGTTGATATAGGATGTTGTTACAGATGGAGAAACTGAGGCTCAGAGGGAGGAGGTGACTGGCCCAAGGTCATGCCAAGAGTTAGGGACAAAGCTCAGCTAACAATTAGGCATCTCCTCAGGTCCCCTTCACCTGTCCTCATTTTAGGGTATCTCTCTGCGCCAAGGGAGCTGGTGTTGCTGCCCAGACACCAGTTGGACCTTCTGTGGGGTGAGCAGACAGTCCACTGGGTCCCCTCACTGCGTCTCCGGGGACTTCCCACAGAAAGTCCTTTCCTGCCTTTGATGCAATTTCTTGCACTTTCCCGGTAATATTCTGGGCTCTTCTTAACGTGTGGGGGTCAGCTGTGAGGCATCTCAGCAATTTATAATTCTTGAAAATTCTGTTTGGTGACACGAGTTAGCATTTAATAGACACCCTGCCACCTCCTCTCTCCCTATTGTGACAAGCTCCTGGCAGAACTCTTTTGAGAATCAGGGTAATTGCACCACGCTGCGGACGGGACGGCCACGCCGCGCTCCAGTGCGCCTCAGACGTCTCCACAATAGACAGTCAGGTGCGGCTGCTCCGCTTCAAGGTAAGGATTTAAACTTAATGTGACCCTTGGTGAGGGAGCCCGTGTTTCTGGTCGGCCGCGGTCTTTCAGCTTGGGCTCGCCTGCCATGCCGTCAACGCGAACACAAATAATTCCTTCATAACAAGTGCCTTTCAGAGGATGTCTGCTGCTGACAGCTAATATAGAATTATTGCCCCTGAATGCATTTCTGTAATTACTTCCCAGAGATCTGTCTTTGTGTTAGAAGACATTTCGCACTTTAGTAGCATGAGTGTTTTGGGAGAACCCGAGCAATAATTATGAACAGTCTTTCCGTGAAAATAAACCTAAAAAAATTATAAAAGCTAATGCTAAAATTGGTTAGAGTCAGGGAGGAATTTCATTTGAATTTGATTCATGTATATTTATTCCGAGTATAATAACCTTTCCTGTATGGAAACTTTTTTTTTAAACAAAAGCAATAATGATGCAAAGAGCCCGCTTTCTAATTTTTGAGCCATAGTGAAACTGAAAACTGATTAAAAGTGACAAGTTGCTCGAGACTGAATAAAGAAAGCGTAGTCATGGAGCCCTGATAGGAGACATTTGTGGTAATGGAAAATGAAATGATTCACAGTGTGATCAATAAAAAATTAGCAGCATTTAATAAAAGGTTTCTGCTTCATGTTGACTAAAGAACATCGCGAGCAGTTTGAAATCCGAGTTAAGTGACGGTTGAGGATGAGCCTGGGGAGGGGTGTGGGGTGTGCTCGTGCATATACATCGCACGGATGTTGGCCATTTCGAGGAGGCGGCCAGGCCCGGAGAGGGGGGGGGCGGATCTGGAAGTTTCCTTTGTGCTGCCCACTTGACCTTTGCCCTGTGGCTAATCCTCCCCCAGTCTGCTCCTGTTTGTGTAGGAATGTGTATCCAGGGATCCTAGGCCACTGCCCAGACCTTGCTTTCACTGGCTGGTGTGGGCCGAGTGCAGCACCCCTAAATCCACTCCTGCCCCATGGGGGTCACCCCGCCTTAGGCCCCTCAGACCTCTGTGGTGGATGGTATTGTGCTGCCCGGGCCTTTGGAATCCAGGTTTCTGGAGCCGTCCCGGAACGTCTTACAGCCACTTGTGGGACGCTGAACACCCTCCTGGGGACAAGAGGGAAATGGGCACAGAGCTGGCAGACGGCAGAGCTGGCAGCAAGCAGATGGGGCCGTTGGGGGAGACCCCCCATGGTCTCCTGAGGAAGCCCACTACCCGCACGGGCCCTTGGCGGTGGGCTGGGGGCCGCTGCCCTCCACGTGGGGTGGGGGTGCTGGCCCCTTGGAAGCCGAGTGTGTGCCGCCATTTGACTTCCCCCTCAGTGGGACAGCGTGGCGAGAACCGCTCCGTCAGGCCTGCTGTCTTCCCCCGGTGCACTTCAGTGTCCCTGGAAGGTGACCGCACACCAGGCTGTGTCCATGCCCAGCCACCAGTTAATTTTTAAAGGGCTTTTACTCTGCCTGTGTGCCAGGACTGGAGGGAGGGAGGCTCCTTGTGCCCCAGGCCCACCTGGGAATGGGACGGGAGGCCGCAGGCTGAAGCGTCATTGGTGGGGAGGGGGTGGCTGGCCTCTGGGCTGCAGTGCAGGCTCTGGAGCCTGGGCTGGTGGCTGGTGAGCCCCAAATCATGGAACCCTTGGTGCCCTGCACCCTGGACAGCCGGCAGGGCCAGCGTCCCTTCCTGGCCTTATTCCTGTTGTCTCGACCCTCCCCAGAGAGACAGACCTGTGGCTGGATCTTTAAATGTCAGAGTGGGCAGGGCCCTTCCAGACTGCTTCATTCAACAGATCCTTATTGAGCACCTGCTGTGTACCAGGCCTCGTGCTGGGTGCTGAGGGGTGGGAGAGGGGGAGGCAGGGTGAATAAACTGATGTGGACCCTGCCCACCTGGAGCGTGCTCACCTGCCCGGGAGACGTTTGCGTATCCTGCGCATGAAAGTATGATTACTGTGGGGGCAGGAAAGGTGCCCAGCAAGCCCCCTGAGCTCCCCGGGGGGCCTGACCCTGTGGGGGTGAAGATTCACTGGGCTGAGACCTGCGAGGCCAGGAGGGGGAGCTGGGGGAGCCCCCGTGCACTTTCTGGTCCCACGGTGGAGATCTCCCTGCGGAGCGGGCCGCGGGCGTCCCCTGCGGAAGGCAGAGGAGGCAGGACCCCCCCAGTGTGGAGCTGATGCCTTGAAGTTCTGCCCTGGGGCCTGCCCCTGGCACAGCCACAAGTCACTGAGGTGCACTGTTTTAGAAATGGCTTCTCCATGGTCCATGCCTTAAATTGCAGATGGGGTGACCCAGGCCCAGAGAGGGCACACCTTGCCTGGAACCCACAGCAACCTCGAGCGGCCCCCGGGCTCCGGGCTCTCTGTCCACACCGCCTGTATTTGTCTTTGACCCTGCACCAAGATCCCTTAGCCTGGCTGCTGGTTCTGTTTCTGGGGTACAGACCCCTCTTCTGCCCCCTTTTCCTTCTCCCCAGAAAGAGGAGCTACCACAAGGGGGTGATTTGTGCCCCAGCTTCGTCGCCTTGAGTTCGGCTCCAGGACCAGGAGCAATTAGGAGTGTCAGGCGCTGGCGCTGGCCACAAATTAGCCGGATTTATCGCGCTCCCCTCACTGCCCTGACATCCTTTCTCCCTGTGCACCTCCATCTCCCTTCCCCGAGACGGAACATGACAGCGAGGGGAGGGCAGGATGGTCACCGCCTCAGGAGGTCACAAGGATGAACGGTGCACAATGTTCATGGTTCCTTCATTACTGCGTGTGGCGAGATCAGTTTTATTAAGATTGGAAGGCTTGGGGGAGCGACGCCGTTAACTACTTGCTGGAAAAATATGGTTTCTTTTTGGTGGGGACACCTGTGATTGATTTTTCTTCCCCTGCCACAGCTGCCTTCCCTCCCTCTCATCTGCCCTCTTTTCTTTCTGCCCATTCCTTACCCGGCACGGTGGGGAGCCAGGTGCAGGTGTGCCGTGGGGCGGTGGAAGTTGCCGTCTCTCTTTGCCTCTGCCAGTTGGGCTGAGAACTTGAACCACCCGGGGAGAGTGGAGTCTGCGTTGCTTTATTCATGGAACACCCATAGAAAGCAAGGTGCTGGTGACAGAGCGTCAGCCTCCTCAGTTAAGGAGCTGTGCTTTGTTCTTTGATGTGTCTGCAGCACCGGGAACAGGTGCTGGCACAGGGTAGGTGCTCAGTGAATGTTTGTTGATTGACTGAAGATTGGGAGCATTTGCATCCAATATGGCTCCAGCTTTTGGGGAGCAGATTGCTGATGGGACCTGGGTGGCAGAGACCTGCAGCGAGGTCCCCTGGAAGGTGGCCCCCACAGGGAGCTCCTGCAACCTGAGCAGGAGGTGGTACCATCCTCGTTCTCTAGGTGAGGAAACTGAGGCTCAGAAGTATAAGTAACCAAGGTCTCACACAGAAATGGACTTGGACTCAGGTCCTAAATCTCCAAAGAAAAGACACTTTCATCACTGCCCAGCCAACCTCCCTGCCTGGTTGAGGAGTGAGCAGATGACCCCATGATCCAGGGGCACCGGTGGTGCGTGCTGGCCATGCCCCACGGCAGAGACCCTCAGCAGGTGCCGTAGGCTGTGCCCAGCCCTCCAAGGTGTATTGTTTGGCCTATACTGTGTTTCTTAAAACTTGAAGTCAACATTTAGATATACAGAGATTTTACATGGATTTCCTTCTTTCAAACAAAGCAGCAGATGTGGTTCTACCAGGTGTCACTTGTCCACATGGTGAGCATCTGGAGGAGCTCAGCCGGGACCACTTCCTTGGGTGGGCTTCTGCACCCAGCCCCGACCCAGTTCAGCCTGTTCCACTCATTTGTATAATTTGTGTAGTGGTGGTGGTGGCATTGGAGTTGTGAGCTTTGGTGGCCTGCTTGTTATCTGAGTGATGACAGCAGAGTGGGCCTTTTTACCCCTGTGAGCCTCAGTTTCGCCCTCTGTAAAATAGGGCTGATGGTGACATCTCCCTCAATGGACCACAGCGCGCTAGATGAAGGGTACGAGTGAATCGGAAGGTCTGTTCTAAGAGGAAGCCATTGCCACGACTCTGCCAATCTTTTTGGCCTCAGGTTCTAGAATCCCTGACAACTGAAGAGGTGTCCTCTGGAAGGTTCTGGTCATTTCTGTGGTCAGCTGTGGGCCTGTGCAGAGGCTTGTCCGGCATCCAGTCCCTCACGGCCAGCCAGGATGGAGCATCCCCGCGAGGCTTGTGCAATGCAGCCCAGGCCAGGCTCAGCGTCTCTGACTGACCTGGGCTTGAAATTCCACCCGCAGAGCCATCAGCACTGACGGGGACAACAGGCGCTCCCCAGACAGCCGTCCTGAAGTCGCTTCCTTGTTTAAGAAGCAGAACTTGGACAGCAAATTATGTGTTAAAATATTTGCCTACAGCTCTGCTGCCAAGGGGACCCTTTAGGCTGAGTGTTAAATGTTACCCTGCTGCCTGCACTGCAAATATTTTAAACCTGAAGATAAATAATGGCTGCCTGGCAGAGTCTGGGCCGGCCATGGACGCACAAGCAGGGCGGCTGATTGGGGCTGGCGGGCGCCCACTCGGCCCGGCCACACCCTCCCGGCGCGGAAAGTGCTCCGAGCAGACACCGAGCAGAGGCTGAGCCCCGGCTTTGACCTGGCGCCGGGTTCTGGAAGTGCTTCCTGCCCTCGGGAACACGTTTGTAGGAAACATACAGGCTGTTAAAATGGAATATACGTTTCTATTAAAAAAAAATGTTGCTCCAGGGTGAAGTCTTTGCAAATGGCAGACACCTTCCCGCACCGGTTTCCCCTCAGCTACCTGCGGGGGGTGAGGACAGGGAAAGTGGGTTGTGGGTGTAAACACCTCCGTGCTGTGTCCCCAGGCCTTGGCCCAGGGCCTGTCCCTTGCAGACCCTGGTCAGAGATCGCGCTGCTTCACAGGGGAGGTGGCTTATGCCTTACTCAAGGTCACACTCTCTGGGCGGGGCGAGCGTGGACTGGAACCTGGGACTTTCCTTTCCTGGGTGATTGGTTTTCCTTTTTGTGGTCTACGTGGCCATTTTTGTGCCTTTCAGGGGTGTGTGTGCCCTGATGCTCCTCGTCCTCCTCTAGCCTCAGGAGCATGCGTCTTCCTGCCATACCGGTCCGGTGTGGCGCCTGCTGCTCTGGGCTGGGACACGCTGCGCGCGTTGGTGTGAGTCGTTTGACTTACAACAGCAGCAGCAAGGCAGTTATCATAAGCTACTGTTTTCTCAAGTTTTATTATATAGAAACTCGATATATTACCTCATTAAAATCATTTAGCTTAATTCAATGAGTCCCAGAGAGGATCAGTGACTTGTTCAAGGTCCCCCAGCTGCTGACTGGTGGAATATGGATTTGAACCCACACGAGCCGGGTTCTTTCCCTGCCGTCCTGACAGTCCCCGGAACGTGAGTCCTGCTGTCTGCTGCCTGTGTGTGTCGTTATTTAGTGACTGTCTTTATTTCAGCAACTTGGTTCTGTCAGCGCCACTGAACTCCTTATGCTGGTGGCCCGACGCTCCCTGCACAGTCGAGCTTCTGGTCAACCCCTGGGTGTGCCTAGAATTCGCCCGCCGTGGTTCCGCTTTCTGCAGGGCTGGGTGACACCTGTCACGGTCCGACTGGGACAAGTGAGACCTGGGGAAGCCTCTCCAGGACTCACCAGCCCTCCTGAGCTGACTCCGCTACCTCCCCACTCGCACCTGGCACCCTTCCTGGCCGTCCTCTCTCTGCGCCGCTGGTCTCCGCTCTCCCCTCCCCCTTCGTCCCACTCAGCCCTGCTCCAGCCTCCCCATGGCACCTTGAAACCCTGCAAGGCTCCCGTGGTCACCTGCGTGGCGCTCGGCTGTGTGTACACCCCACGATGGCCACCCATGCAGGTGAGCCTCACTTCCACCTTGCGAGGTCACCAGGACCAGGCTCCTTGTTGACCCTGAGGAACCGGAGGCTCTGACAGGAGACGTGGCTTGGTCAGGGTCCCTCACGTGGCAGGGTGAGGGGTTCTCGAGCTAAGGCTGGACCTGGTCCCTGACCGGCCCCGGCCTAGGATGTTAGGCCTGGCTGCGTACGCCTCCTCTTTGGCGTCCAGTTACTCGTCTGTTTACCATTCACTCACCCCGTGTTTATTAAGCATCTTTTCTGTGCAGGCTTTGTGTGGGCTTTGAGGCCACCTGGACACACAGGGCCGGGGAGCAGCCGTATGTGGCAGCAAACATGCGTGTGTGGTGCCTGGCACATGCCGGCGCTGCGCTGATACTGCGGACGACTGAAGGACCGAATGGAGTGACGCACGCGGTGCCGGCGCTGCTGTGTCTCCCCCTGGCGAGCCCGGTCCGCGCCTTCTCTGCCTGGGTGCGGGGAGGCGGCTCCTGGCCTCCCGCCTTCACGCTGTGGCCGCTCAGCCCCGAGGCCCCAGAGCCAGGGCCCCCAGCGGTCCCCAGGAGGTTCTCAGCGTGCCCGGGGCTCTGTGCTGGCCAGCTGAGCCCCGGGGTTCCTCCCAGGGAGCAGCGGGGGCTTCTTTGTGACCGCGTGCTGGCCGGGCTGGGAAGGAGGGTTCCTCACTGGTATTTGTGGCTGGTCCTCTCGGCTGGCCCTTGGGAGGAGGTGAGGCCCCCACAGCCCTGACTCATAACCTCATGAAGCCTTTCTGAGAAGGTAGGAAATGTCCTGTTCCCAGACCTGGCAGCCCGTGGGCAGCCTGGCCCCCTGGGGCCTCTCTCCTTTCCCCTTTTCCTGGCACTGGACTCGGCCAGCTGTCCCCTGCCCAGCCCTTTAGTAGGCTTTCCCTTTCTGGGCCTTCCATGTGGTGGCTAAGAGGCAGGATCTAGAGTCCAGAAGACCTGGGTTCGGGTCCAGCTCTGCCCTTGCCAGGGCGTGCCTTGTGTGTGGTCCTGAGCCTCGGTTTGTTTTCCCGTCTGCAAAGTGGGGCTGTCCATTGTACCCACTGAGGTTGGGTTCTGTGACAATCAAAGTGGGGTGATGTAAATGTAAAGTGGCACCAGGAGTGGTCAGCATCGCCTCTGGGTGCAGGGTGGGCTGGGCCACCTCCCTCCGTCGCTGACAAGCTCTGTGCTGTCCCTCCCCTGAGAAGGCATGGGGCCGCTTCTCTTGCTGCACAGCCTGTCTGTGAGGTCCCACTGTCCTCTCTAGTTACCACCTCGAGTGAAAGCCCTTTCTTAAGGGCAGTGGCTCGGGGGGTGGGGGGGGTGGAAAAGTTCACTGCTTTCTAACGAAAAGTGATCAAGGTGGAAGGTTTTGTTATATGTATCTCGTAGAGAGTCCCCCGAGCCCACACCTTAGGTTCAGGGACTCCGGGTTCAGTGGGTGTGGTGTAGGGGGCTCACTGGTGTGGGCATACCCTCTGCCTCCTGGCTTTAGGAAGAAGTTGGTGGGACAGAACAGTGCCATCATATGTCAGGTTGAACCATTTGAGATTGTGGATAGTCAACTTTTGACCTAAAAACATGACATCTTTCTGTGGTTCGACCCAATGCTTGTCAGATAATAAATAGCATTGGAACCACCCCCTCCCGCTGCCTCCGCCTGTGTGGATATTCAGAGACCTGCTTCTTTGAAACCAACTCCGTTCATCCATTCACCTAACAGCCATTGAGACCCCACCGTGTGCCCACCTGTGTGCCAGGGGCTGTGGAGGGCACCGGGCCACTCAGACACAGCTCCTGCCCTCGTGGGGCTTACACTCTGGTGGTGGTGGGGTTCTGGCTGTCTGTTGCTGGGTCACAAGCCACCCCAAACTTGATGGCCTAAAGCAACACTTTATTATTATTTCTCGAATTTCTCTGGGCTGACTATGTTGTTCACTTGGCAGTCTCTCGGGGCATTTCTTGTGCAGTGGCAGCTGTGTGGTGCTTGGGCTACAGCCACCTGAAGGCTCGTCTGGGCCGGATGTCCTAGACGGTGCACGCCACGGCCCCATTTGGTGCTGGAGGCTGGGAGCCCAGCGGGGGCTGTTGGCTAGAGCACCTGCGTGCTCTCCCCTGCTGTGTGGGCTTCTCACAGTGTGGTAGCTGGTTCCACGGGGAGTGTTCCGAGAGACGCAGGGGAGGCTGCAGGCCTTCTGCCCTGGCCGCAGGGGTTTGGAACCTCACTCCTGCTGCATCCTATTGGTCAAGGGAGTCCCTAAGGCCAGCCAGCCCAGAGGGGGATTAGATCCCTCGTCTTGGGGGGGAGTCAAGGTCTCACTGAGGAAGAGCAGGGGTGGGAGGTGGAGGTGTTGTGGCAGTCTTTGGCAAGTGCAGTCTGCCACAGGGAGATGGGTACCAGTAGCCCACAAAGGTAGGAGTGCGCATTATGCTAAGTGCACCGACCTCTGAGAAGGGAGGGAGCCCCTGGGGAAGGACAGTGGGACGTGCGTTGCACTGGTGCTCAGGCCTGCTGGGAGATACCCGTGAGGCAGGTGTAGAGTTAGGAGAAATCTTCCAGGTGGGTAAGAGGAGTGTGAAGCCCTTGGCAGAGGAAAGTTGGCAGTTCAAGGAGCTGACAGAAGGTCTGTGTGGCCGTGCGGACGAGTGATGAGCCAGAGAGGTCACTGAGCCTGGCTGAGCCCAGGGGCTGTGGTTAGGACCCTACCCAGGAGCGTGCGGGGTTTACAGATTCCCCAAACTCTGCTCATTTTTCCATCAAGTCTCTGCCGCAAGGAGCAGGTGTAGCAGAGACAGACCTCGCAGGGCTTGAAGCCTGGCCTTGCCACTCCCTGGTGGCCTTGCTTAAGCTTTGTCACCTTACAGAACCCCAGTTTCTGCACCTGTGAGGCAGGGATATGACGGTGACAACTCACAGGGCTGCCTGTGCTCGGAAGTGCCAGGCATACAGCAAGTGCTCAGACAATGCCAGTGTGCTTGGGGGATGCCTGGGCAAGAGGCTGGAGGTGTACACGTTGGAAAACAGCCACACTGTAAGTGGTCCAGCGTGGGGCATGAGCTCCGGGGAGGGGGGAGCTTTGTCCCCTGCACGGGCAGGCCAGCGTTTGCGGCCCCACACGTGGCCCCGAGGGGCAGGGCTCTGATTCAGGATCCGTTCAGCGTGCACTTTCCTTGGGCGCTGTGCAGGCGGCCCCCAGGGGGACTGGGCAGGGGCTGCTTTCTGGAAGTCCTTCCCAGCCCCGGAGGCCTCTGCAGAAAGAAGTGAGCTGGCCGCCTTCTCCTCAGCCTGCTGACTCTGCGTCCTCAGGCCCGGGCAGTTGGAGGGGCCAGCAGGTCAGCTGTGGCTGGACCCCAGGAGGTCACAGAAACACGAGGCAGCACTTGTGATGGGGGCTGAGGCAGGGCCAGGTGCTTGGCTCTGGGCGGTGCCTCTGTGCTTGCTCAGGTGACGCACAGCCTCAGGGCGGGGCCCTCAGGGCCTCTGGGGCTGGACAGGGCAGGACCCGGGGACAGGCAGGCTGCATCAAAGGAGCAGGGAGGGTCCAATCATTTGGTCCCCAGGGGCTTACTGAGCAACTGCTCGGGTGGGCCCAGGAAAGAGGAGACCCCAGAGAGTCTCCAGATAGGACTGGTGTCCTCAGAGTGCTTTGTCCTCCGGGATCCCGTCTCCTGGGCCTGGGAGAGCCTGGGGCTCCAGCAGGCCTCGGGTAAGGTGTGCTGCTTAAGTAACACCAGGACTGTCAGGTTCAGTTCCTCACGTGAGACTGGGTCACCACGCAGAGCCTTGCTTTTCTCATCTGCAGATGGAGAGACAGCGCCATTTATCCTCTTTCGTCATTGTGAGGCTCAGATACTTCCAGGCATGGAAGTGCATCGCAAAGAGCAGCCCTGCCCAGGACTGAGGCCCCCTGTTCTGCGGAATCGGCAGAGGGGCCTTGGGTCTTCTGGGAAGACCCGCTCCCCAAAATTTCTTCAGGGCATGGACTCTTCCCTCTCTGACATCACCTTCCTGGGGTCAGGCTGGCCGACCTGTGGACCCCGGGGGCCCAGGTGGCGGGGTCCGTGCCGCTGTCTGCTCTGAGCTTGCTTCCACCTTCGCGCCCCGCCGTCCTCCCTGCCCGCCGCCCTCTGCACGGCCGCCTGGCCTGCCCATTAGTAGCCAGCCGTAGGGGAGGTGACAGTTCCTTAAAACAGATTTATACTCTTGGATGACTTTATGGGTTTTTGCCTTATAAAAACCTGAGAGTTGACATTCTGATTTATCTACTCCCGAGTCAACAGGATGTACCAGATTTAAAGAGATCAAATACATTGTAATGTTCGTGGTTCCAGTTGTGGATTAGATGAGCTATTATAGAAAGTGCTGCCAAGTAAATATGGCCAAAAAAAAAAAAATAACAAGGGGATAATTTAAATATGTCTATTAAAGTGTGTGTTAAGTAAAGTAGCACAAGCGTGGTGCTGACTGTAACTTATTATCTGGAGAGTCGGTGTAGTAGATAAAGCTGGAATTATGGTTCTTTTTTTTCCTCCCACAGAACATTTTTTTATTGAGGAAAAAGACTGTAAACGAGGAATTCAGAGACGGGCGCTAGGCTGTGTAACCATGGTTGTGTGATGACTTATAATATTGAAGGCTCCAAATGATATTTCTCATTTCTTTGCTTTCTATTTCTTGCCGTTGCTGCAGCAGTGGATCAGATTCCCTGAGATAAATACGCTGCCTGGCTTTTAATGGGATTTCTGTATTGCAGGGAGTTGGCGTGTTCTGATAATAAAAGAACCTAAAAATTGTACATCCCTTAATTGGTAAGAAGAGAGATGTTTTGATGGGCCACAAATGGAAACATTGATTTTACTGCCTCCGTGCAGCTCCAGGCGGCGTGTCACGCAACGTGCCCGCCTCGGAGGCAGCAGCTGGCTCTGCCATGAGCTGATCTGTGTTCCCAGGTTCTTGATGTCGGGTGCTTGGAAGTGCATGTTCTGTGCGGACGGGAGAAACAGAGCCCTTGTGACAATCTCTGTTTCTAAATTGAAATATTTATAGGACTGTGGCTTCTACCGTGAATTGAACGCATTCTTCACTTCACGTCTCTCTTTCTTGCTTTGGTGACCAGCCCTTGGGGGCTTAAGGTTATGTGCTAAGCCTTTTTCTGTAACTGTGATGTCAAGTATGTACACACTTGTGCACGCATGTATGTGTACTTTTGCATAAGCACATACATTTGCATAAGTATTTTTATGCATAAATAATAGAGATCTTTTTCTTTGATTTAAATCAGTGTTGCCAGTTTCTGGGCTGGTAGATCCGTTTTCCAGGACAGACTGTGGGAAGAGACAACATACACTTGGCTTTTCCGATCCAAGTGTCTCTGTATTTTAATGGGCAAGTCTTACCCACTGACATTTATTAGGATTACTGATATATTCTGTGTATTATATTTACCAGGCTTCTTTTGCACTTTGATTTACAAGTTCTTGATGTGTCTTACTAATCTCTTTGAGGCTCTGTTCCATTTCCCACAGATGTGCAGGGACGTGAACTAGACACGGAGTTAAGGTGGCAAGCTGAGTGTCTGTGGGGTGCTGGGGATGTTGCCTCCCCTGGCTGGATGCCACGTACCTCACCTGTGACACGGGAGTGACAGAGCTGCCCCTCTCTACGGGGGCTGGACCATATGATCTCTTGAGCCCCCTTTTAGTTCTGGGATGCGAGCAACTGTGAAATGGAGCTGTGTGTATATGATCGTGGCTTGGAACAATCACAGGATGCTACACAAACACACCATTATCATTAATTCACTTTTCTCTACACATTAGCTGCTCTCTGCACAGTGCTCAGCATAGAACAGGTATTTTATTTTAAAGAAATCAGTTGAGTCATTCCAAGGCTGGCTCTCCCTCTCCAGGCCAGTACCAGGTCACAGCTGAGGGGCTGTGCGTTGTAAGCTTGCGATTTGACTATCCTCGGTTCTTCAAACACATGTGCCTCCTTTATTCCAGAATCAGGACATTTTTGCAAAGAAGCAAGCTAACATCATCAGATTGGGAGGCCTGCTGTGTGGAAGGTGAACGTGGCTAGGAATTCTCCCAGGTCTAACTTGCGAGGCTTTGGGGAAAACTAAAAGTTTAGGGGTATGAGGACCAGCTGATGGAGGCTGTAGAGAGGTTTGTAACAGAGTTGGGTTTTTAGGAGACAAAACGCTAAGGCATTTTCACCTCCCTGTTGGGTCACAACCCCCAGCATCCATGCCCAGAGGGAAGATGACAAGAAATCCCCCTAGAAGATTTGTACCAAGAATTAAAGAATCTAGTTGAGAATTACGGCACTACATGCTACAAAAAACCCCCATCTATTAATATACTGAGAGGTGTCAAGGATAATGGACCCCGGGAGGTAGAGTAATTAAATGTATCTTAATAAATGCCGGGTGATTCTTTCAAAACCCTTTCCCAAGACCCCATCCGCTGACATGGACTGTATTCTTCCTGTTGGCAGGAGGCCTAGAAGGAGAGCCGGAGTGCGATAGGAAAGCCAGCCGTGCGCTGGAAGACAGGAACAGCGTGACAAGTCAAGAGGAGAGAAATGAGGACGATGAAGACATGGAGGATGAGTCAATTTACACCTGCGATCACTGTCAGCAGGACTTCGAGTCTCTGGCAGACCTGACAGACCACCGGGCCCACCGCTGTCCTGGAGGTAATGCTAAGTAGCACCGGGACTCTGACAGGTGGCTACACGGGTAATTGGACATAGCAACAGCTTGAAGCCTCAAGTGAGATTAAAGAATTAATAATGTAATTTTACAGTTAATGTCATTTTATTGTGGTGTCTTGGGTACCCTGTATCTGCCTTTTAAATAAAATTAAAAATAAAAGCAACAGCTTTCCGGCAGGCAGGAATGAGATAGAGGCACCCTGTCCCTGCCCCGCTCCCCCCAAAACTGTACTCTGTGGTACGTGGGCTATCAGTGGGGAGGGGCTGCACCCTGGATTTCTGGAAGGGCTTTTGGAAACCAGAAATTAAGAGGTTGTTAGTGCCGAATTAAGCAGCTCAAGTGTGGAAAACTGCATGAAGAAGCGAGCTCTGAGGCAGGGCTTGTGATGGGGTAGGGAGGATTTCAGAGGCCAAGGTCAGCCAGTGCAGAGAGGGACCCAGTTCCACCTCTGTGCTTGACCTGCTTCTCTGAGTAGGAGAAGGGCGGCTGGGAGCTGTTTTTGCTAGACCTGACTGGAGCTCTATTTTCCATTTACTTGGTGCCTTGGAGAAGGTGTGCAAGACAGCAGTTTTATAGGAGCAACTTAAGACTTCACAAATTTTGTGTGTGTGTTTGGGGTGTCTGGGGTGGGTGGGTGCTGGGGGGATGTGCATTCCCTGGGGTGTGGCAGCCATGCTCCAGGGGCTGGCACATTTCCAGGTTCTGAGATTTGCAGAGGTAGTTAATAGCATCTGTGTTCCTTACACAGCCTTCCTGATCTTCCTCCACTGTGGTTGGTGATGAAACCCCTTGGATGCTGGTTTGTGGAAGCGGACCTGAAACCTCAGACCAGCATTCTAAAGGATACCTATCACCTGTTTGGTGGAAAATTTGCTGGTGGGGAATAGATTACAACCCAGAGTTCTCACTTTCCCTGCTCCTCGAGCCATCTTGGAATTTTGAAGCCAGCTGTTTGGTCAACAGCTATGACTTGCCCTTTGGTGGCACCTGTGCCTGCCTAGCCCTGCTTAGACCAAGGCTTTGCCCTCAACCTCTGGAGGGAACAGATATGAAAAAACTTAAGAGGACTTAGGAAGACTCTTAACAGTTTTAGACTTCCAGGGGACCAGTAATTCAAACCCTAGTCATTTGGAATTTGTGATATTTCAACCTGAGGAGAGGTGATGGTTAATTTATAATTCTAGAATCAGAATTGGAAGGGACCTATGGGATTAGCTTTTTCACGGCCCTGATTTCCCCATGGGAAATGCTGAGGCAAGGAGAAGGAAAGGTGATTGCTTGACGGTCACATAGGTATTTGGTGACCAAGTCGGACCTCTTCAAGATCCTGGGCTGTTGATGGTCATCTCACTTGAGAAAATAATGGACCCTGGTGTATTTCTTTCTTTTTCTTTTCTTTTCTTTCTTTTTTGACAGGGTCTTTCTCTGTTGCCTGGGCTAGAGTGCAGTGGCATCATGATGGCTCACAGCAACCTCAAACTCTGGGCTTGAGCAATCCTCCCACCTCAGCCTCCCAAGTAGCTGGGACTACAGGCACGTGCCTCCCTGCCTGGCTAATTTTTCTATTTTTTGTAGAGATGGGGTCTCGCTCTTGGACCCTGGTGTATTTTTTGATTTAGCCAAGAATTGTCATGGAACCTTAACTATAAGACAGTGAAATATGGTCATTTACCTTAAAAACAACCAATTGATCTTCTATTTTCCTTTTTTTAAATTTTTTTTTTTGTTTTCTAAGCCATGAGTCCTTAACCCTCTGACATGTATTATTTTTCATGTATATATACAATTTTTTTTTTTGCTTTTTTGAGATAGCGTCTTGCTCTGTCACCCAGGCTAGAGCCATGGTGTCAGCCTAGCTCAGAGCAACCTCAAACTCCTGGGCTCAAGCAATCCTCCTGCCTCAGCCTCCCGAGTAGCTGGGACTGCATGAGTGCACTACCATGCCCTGCTAGTTTTTCTGTTTTTAGTAGAGACGGGGTCTCACTTTTGCTCAGGCTGGTCTTGAGCTCCTGACTCAAGCGATCCTCCCCCCTCGGCCTCCCAGAGTGCTAGGATTACAGGCGTGAGCCACTGCACCCAGCCAATCTTCCATTTTCTACATGTAACAGAACAGCCGTCTGTTCTGCTGGGCAGGGTTTTCTTGAGTCCCTACGGCTCTCAGATGGGATCCTGTCCCCATCGCCGCTGAGGCCGGCTTTTCCTCCAGCCCTTCAGAATCAAGGCGATTCTCCTGTCTCTCAGCTTCACTTTTGAGATTGGTGTCATTTCTAGGTGGAGAAAGGAAAACGTGAGACTTTGGGGCTGTATGTGGGTGTCTGTGCCAGAAATAAGAAATGGTAGCTAACTGTGCTCTGGCCCTGGGCAGGGCTCCTCTCCCACTGGCAGACCACCAGCCTCAGACGTCGGCTGCGGGGTCCCCAGCCATTCTCATCGATGCTGGTGGTACCCACTGATACTCCTGTCCACTTCCTAACAGGACCCCACTAATGACCTCCGCGGGGACAGGGAGCCAGGAATACCCTGAAAGCCTGGAGCACTGGAAGGGAGTCGGATATCCCTTGAAAGTGTGCGGGAAACGACCTGGCCTAATAGCATCCCTGAGAAATTCATTACCGCCCGGTAAAGGTGTGACCCCGTCTGGGAGAGCTTCCCTGACATGGATGAGACACGTGAGGAGTTGTTTCCCCCAGGTCTTAGGTTTGCCCGATGACAGGATAGACCACTGGGAACTGTGCATGGTATTCTGAACAATTTCATACCTGGGATGCCTCCACACTCTTCCACTGTGCACTGGTTTTCCAGCTGTTCCCAGAGGTGTGTTTGGGGCTACTGTATGTGTGTAGGGTACTGGGGCCCGTCAGACTGAGGGGCCTTTGATGCACAGACTAGTCAGAGCTATTCACCTTAAAACGTCTGCTTTATACGTTGGGCTTTAGCACAGGGCGTTGTGTGGAAATTAACTCTGCTTTGAAAGTTTGGAACTGATGTGAAAATGCAATAGCAGCCTTTCCCGGCCAGGAGTGTGGGTCTGCTCAACACTGGTCATGGACAGAGGCCACCAACCCTGCTGCGTGCTAGCACTGTACTGGGGACTGGTAAGTGGACATTGCCACCCTCATGAAACATACATCTGCAGGGAAAGGTGGACACTTGACAGCTGACAAAGACCATTCCAGAGAGGACCACGCCAGGCTGAGGCTGGGCTGAGGGCTCTCAGAAGATGTTACTGTGGGAACGAATGAGTCTAGTGCTGTTGAGAATTTGCAGCCCTAGGGCAGCACCACCTGTCCATCCCACGGTCGGCTCCTCCTGGAATGGTGGTCTTGGGTACAACCCTCGTCCCTGTAGAGGCTATCACTGCTGGAATGTGGAGGCAGTGCCCCCCTCCCCAGACAGGTGTGTCCTAGGAGCAGCACTTCCCAGCGGTTGTCATTTGGGGAGGGGGACTGTGTGGTGGGGTGTGTTTGTGGGTGGTGACCTTGAATATGGTTCTTCTTCTTCTTTTTTTTTTTTGAGATAGGGTCTTGCTCTGTTGCCCAGGCTAGAGTGCAGTGGTGTCATCATAGCTCACAGCAACTCTGGGTTAAAACGATCCTCCTGCCTCAGCCTCCCGAGTAGCTGGGACTGCAGGTGCATGCCACCACGCCCACCTAATTTTTTTTATTTTTTATTTTTTGTAGAGATGGGGTCTCGCTATGTTACTCAGGCTGGTCTCCAACTCTTGGCCCTAAGCGATCCTCTCACCCCGGCCTCCCAAAGTGCTGGGATTGCAGGTGTGAGCCGCTACACCTGGCCTGGTTCTTCTTTAAAACTGCTTCTGCAGAGTGACTGCTGTGACTCCTTGTCTTTCTGCGGTAGTTGGGCGTGGAGGGGTTGGGAGCAGTGTTTTTCTCCATTGGAATCTAGGAGAGTAGCCGTGAGGTTTGGAGATTTTTGAGGCGGGGGGTGCTCACCGTGGAGGGTAAGGCTCCTACCGGATGGCTGTGATGGTGTTCCTGAGGGAGACCCCCCCCCCCCGGAGCCTGGGCCCCTGCACTAAACGTCCCTCATTTCCGGTTGGGAGCTGGAGAAGGCACCTTCTCCACTGTCCCTCGGCAGGAGTGGCAGTCCTGGGCCGTAGTGGGTGAAGCGTGCATGTGCTCTTCAGCGCCTCAGGCAGCCCCATCATGTCCCTACCCCACACCCCACTTGTGTCTGAGGAGAAACCAACCTTAAACCCATAAGGTAGTCAAGACAAAATGAAACAAGCAAAAACCAATCCTTTCTATTCATTCTCATGCCCCCAACAACTGTTTGCTTTTTCTTTGTTTCTCTGTAGCCCCTACCTACAAGTAGAAATGCTTACACGCTTGAAGTCATGAACACTTACTCTTTTATGTTCTGAATTTGTCACTCAACATTTTTTGAATGGATTTCCAATGTTATGTAGCTGTCACCATTTTTCTCTCTTTTTTTGGCGGGGGGACCTCTCTTTTAACTAGCAGTGCTTAAGGGAGTCAAGCTTGAGTTGCTGGCACTGTGTTCATATCCTATGAAAATACTAAGTTCAGATCAAAATGCCAGTAGACGAGGTTTTTGCAACACAGTCGACACAGGCTGCAGGGCTGCATTGGTGAATGTGGTGGGCTTGTCTGTTCCTAACAGAGACGTTGTTTGTGGGCACCAGGTCAGAAAGTGGCAAGGATTTGGTGGCTGGCTGAGTTGCGAGGGTGGGAAGTCCCTGTCAACTCAGGTCTCACTGATTCCAAGACTGTCGGGACCGCGAGTGAGCTGAAGTTGACCTCGAGGTAATTTGTGCGGCGTTGGCCAAGCAAGTCTGTGCTCTCTCAGCTGTTTGAGGGCTGCTTGTCACCCTCTTCCAGGAGTCAGGAGCACTTCAGCCACCTTGGCAAGCGGCTCTGGGAACTGCCTGGGACACCACAGAAGCAGGTGCGAGAGGTTTGATTCGCCCATGGACTGATTTCGACTTTTTATGTGCTCATTGAAGCCAGTCACCTGTGGACCTGTAGTCTGAATTCAGTTGGAATGTTTATCATTTCCTGCTACAAATACTACCTTTTAAGGATATTCCGATTTAAATTGACCGTTGCTTTGGCTAAATGAATGAGGCTGACTGCCGAGGACATTTGGAGTGTGAGCCGCGCCGTTGCGTGTCGCAGACCTGACGTTCCCAGCTCCGCTCCTCATTGTGTCCGCGGCAGGCTGTCAGCAGGGGTCTGCGCTGTGCCAGTCCGGGAACGTGCCAGTCCAGGTCCCTGGGGTGTGAGCACTTGACAGCTTTCGGGGGTCCCTGGCCTCTTTGCTAAAGGGACTGCTGGCATGATTTGGTTTCTTGTCGTAGGTGGGGAAAGGCAGATGGAGTGTCGGTGGCAAGACCGAGCGTTCTAACTCGGGCTCCAGGCACCTGCTCCATGGAATAGAAATTGCCTTTTGGACCAGTTTGGAGCTAAGTGTTGGTTTCTTCCCTCAGCCACCTACTGCCTGATCTCTGACACGGGCCAGCTCTGGCGGGCACAGAGGGGCAGCTCGGAAGCGGACGAAGTTTGTGCTGCCCCGCGTGGCCCGGCAGTCCGGTGCTGGGGCAGATGTGTCAGCAGGGGCTGCCTCTGGCGTGCTGCAGGGCGGGCTGCAGTCCCGCCATTCTGCGTGTGTGTGGCACTGACTGCCTGTGCGGCACTAGGGGACCCTGCCTGGACCACACGCCTGCAGCCCACCCTGTGGCTGTCTCTGCAGCCCCCGCTCTGTCCAGGGCACGCATCCCTTTCTGCAAGTACCCTGTGATTGTCTTCAACATGTTTCTCATCCTTCTTCCCTACCATGAAGCTTCATGAGGACAACAGCCAGGCCTGTTTTGCTCCCTCTTGTGTTCTAGCCTGGTGCCTGGCATACAGTGGTGCCGCATACATGCTTGTTGAATGAATGAACCGTCTCACTTAGTCCTTACTGCAGTCCAGCGGGGCGACGCTGTTTTTTAACCAGTCATCCTCATTTTACACGCTGGCAGCTGAGGCTCAGAGTTAGAGGACCTTGCTCAAGGTTACAGGGCTTGTAAGTGCAGGCAAGGCTGGGGGCCCAAACAGCTTGCACTGGGGACACAGATGTGGGACTGTGAGCAATTTCAGCCTGAACTCCAGACACAGCTTTTTTAAGTGCTCAACTTAAAAAAAATAAGAGGGGGAATTTGT
>CM052442.1:89603049-89688622 GCA_028533085.1 Varecia variegata | reverse complement strand
CCTGTGGGCCCCGACTGCAGGGCTGGGCTGCGTGGAGGCTGACACCTTTGCCAGCCGCGTTCCTGTCTGCTGCTGGCCAAAGCTTGCCTTTGTGTGCCGGCTCAGGCCCCTTTCTCGCTCCAACAGCATGGGGGGGCTCCCTGCCTTACTGGGGGCGCTCCTCCTGCTGGCTCCATTTGGGAAGCACAGAGTGGGGCTGGGGCCAGCCACCAGGCAGGTGCTGCCAGACACACAGGTGCAGGGCCCAGGTTCCTCCTGCCTGCGGGGAGCTGCACAGCGCCTGGTGTCAGCTGACATCGTGCAAAAGGCCTGGGGGCTCAAGCACAATTAATATCCCCCCATTAAGAGCTTTCCTGCATGCAGACACCTTCCAGTTGGAAAACACAGAGCAAGATGTGGTCCTGCTTATGTCAGCCACAAAATGTATAAAAACCAAGGAACAAACCCAGTAAGAAACCTTCAAATGGACGGAGAGGACAAACAAGCAGAATCAACTACGGGGCTGGGGCGGGGGAGATAAAAGAGACTTAACACATTGACTGCCACATTAGAAAAAAAGTTTTCCTTGGGGCCACGATGTTTTATTACGAAAATAGAATAAAAACTTTGAAAACAAAATGATCCTTTCTAATTTAATGAAAAATTTGTTATTTTTTATTGTTTTCTGTGTGTGAGTTATATGCAATTAAAGTGTCAATATTAATTGTAACAATAAGAATATCAGCAAGTAAGATTTCCATGACCCAACTGCAGGGTTTGCCCAGGGGGCCACCCATCACGAAACATGTGTGCTACAGCGTGGCTGCGTGAGTTGCCTGCGTACCATCCGGCTCCCAAGGTGTGAGTTACATATGCTTCACGTGTCCCTGGGCTCAAAACTAGCATGAGTCAAATACAGCTCACATGGCAGTTAATGTGTGAAATAAATGAAAAAGCAGACCTTATTATTGGGTGGAAAGATTTCGATATCATAAATATGTCAGTTTCCCTTAAACAAACGCATTCACTTAATGTTAGCCAATGAAAGTAGCAGTAGGATTGATTTGGAAAGGGATGAGCTGGATCTAAAGTTCATAAGAGAAAGTTGGGGGGAAGGAATGTTCTGAAAAAGGAATGGTGGGTGGGGACAGTAGCTAGATCAGATTGCTCTGGAGCGGGAGGATTCTAAGTGATGTGAGACAGAAATGGACCCAAATAGAGCTGGAAGTTGAGCCTACGAGAAACGTGCTGCTGCCTGTTGGTGGAGGAACGGGGACTGCTCAGTAGCCGGGATAGGGATGAAGGGTAGCCATCCCGAAAAAAGGAAATTGGATCCTCCCTCACTGTGAACCCCAAAGTCAATCCTAATGGACCAGAAATGTAAACATAAAAAAAACAAAACTTAAAGATACCAAAAGAAAACATAGCGTTAAAAAAAATTTAATAGTATCAGAGTGAGGAAGCCCTTTCTAAATATAACCCCCAAACCCAGAAACCATAAAACAAAACACCAACGCATTCATCTACATAAAAATAAAAAAATTCTGCATTGCAAAAACCACGATAAATCACACCAAAGACACATATCACGGGCAGAAAATATTTTCCTTAATGTGTAAAGAGCTCCTGTAAATGCCAAGAAAATAACCAATAAATCACCAGAAAAACAGGACAGAGGCTGGGGACGCCTGGCCCTCCCCGAGGGCAGCGCTCTTTCTGACTGGTTGGTGCCACACTGGTGGTTAGATATTCTGAATACCTCCCATGTGCAAAGGACAGAAATGGAACCAGAAAAAGAAACACTAGTGGGATCTTAAACATTTAAAAAGATTCAGAACCCCATTTGTAAGAAGGGAACTGTAAATTTAAACCACAGGGAAATACCATTTTTAACCTATCAGATTGGAAAGGTCAAAAAGTTGGCCAACACCGTCTCACTGGTCAGGGTGTGCTCCACTATGTCAAGACTTTGGGGTCTTGATCTCCTCTCTGTCCCCCGGATTGCCTTGGCTGGGGCTAGAACACATGGTAGGTGCTCAAGAAATGTTTGATCTTGTCCCTAAGAAGGGTACAGCCCTTCGGCAAGGCCAAGAGATGTCTGTAATAAGGACAGTGGAAATGGCATGGCTGAGGTGCTTTGGGACGTGAGATGCCAGAAATAAAAGTTCTGTGTTCCGTGCCCAGACATAGTAGGTCTTCAGTTAGCGTGTGATCAGAAGGGGAGGTTTAGAGGTGGAAGAGATGGTTCGTTCATTCTACAAGTCTTTATTTAATGTGTACCATGAGCGGGGACCCTTCGGGTGCTGGGGATGCAGAGGCTGTTATGGAAGGTGACTCCGTAGAGAAGGTGTTCACTTCACAAAAGAACTCTTTGACTTGTAAGATGAAGTGTCACAGGTGACCTTCACACAGCTCCCTTCTCTGCTGCCTTTAAGAGGCATTTCGGTGTCGAGAGAGCTTGTTCCCCACACCTGTCCTGAACAATGCTAAGTGTATGGGTCAGCCTGCTGGGGGGCTTCCACCTGGAGCGAGCGGATGGGCAGGGTGGGCTGCCTGGCTGGGGCAGGGTGGAAACCTTCCCTAAGCTGCCTGCTCTGTGCCCGCGAGTTCCCCGCTGGCAGGTGGAAGCCAGCAGGCCATGGTGACCTGTGATTCTGAGTCTGGGCTCAGACATGTGTGTTCTGCGTCCCTGGTGGTGACGTGAGGGGACTTGTTTTCAGTTGCTGACGTTTTTATTCACCTGCTGTGAAGCCTGCAGCTTTGTGGAACATCCCCCCCGCCCCCGGCGCAATCACATAGCGCAAGCGTTGCTGTCGCGTTGCTGGGCCTGTACGTCTCTCCAAGATTGGATAACAAATATGACAGTATAGAAGGCAGGGGCCAAAGTGGGAAGAATCCACATTTCTTTTGTTTTCTGTGAGAAAAAATACGTCTCCGTGTATATCTTGAGGTTTCTGAGGACTCTCCAAAGTGGGGGGAGTTTCCTGCTTCTTCCCCACGCAGCTAGCTGGGCACCTGGGCGGTTTTCCGAATCGCTGAGCTTCCTGCGTTCCCTGGAGTCCAAGGGTGGGCCGGCGTGGACTCCAGTGTGGTGTCTGACCCACGGGTGTTCCTGCTGCAGACCCCCCTTGGGTGAGCGTCAGTGAAGGCTGGAGACGGCCCTGGGGGGACGTGGCCGGGGGCCCCTCCTAGGCTCGGCCCTGGTTTCTGTCACCTTTCCTGGCAACAGCTGAAGCTTCCGCTGGCTTCCTGCTGTCGGGCTGAGGGTGTGCACGGAGCAGGGCCTTGAGGCCTGGGAGGAAAGAAAACTTCCCGCTGACCTACAGGCTGGTTGCATGCGTATTCCTGGTGTGGTCTGGGTCCACCTGCTGTTGTCCATTTCCTCTTGGAAGTTTCCAGAGGATGCATGTCAGCAAAGATACCTCCCATGTGCCGGGGCCGTGTGTGTGTGTGTGTGTGTGTGTGTGTGTGTGTGTGAGTGAGATCACTCGTTCCTGTCCACAGGGCATGTATACCCTAGCTGGCAGATGATGTTTCTGTGACCCTTGTGGTTGCTGGCACATAGTAGGTCCTCAGTTAATATGCGATCTGTATAGGGACTTGACTCAAATTGACAGGCAGAAGAAAAGGCATTCATTGGCTCAAGGAACTAAGACATACAGGAGAAAGTTTGGCTTCAAGCAAAGTCCTTCAGGGCCTCCAAGGACACAAGCCCCCTGGCCATGAGTACACTGGCAGAGGTGTCCCCAGCACCTGCAGGCTTCCACCCTCTTGACCCAGTGTTGACAGTAGAAAGAGCAGCCTCTTACCATCGCCAGGGTAGAAGTCCTGAGGTTGACTCCTAGTGGAACAGCTAGGAAGGACCAAGACTTACCTGTGACAATCACTGTGGCCAGGGTGGGGGCAGAACCTGTGCATTGGCAAGGCTCAGGACTTGGGAGGAAGTATGGCAGCGCCGTACAGACCACTTTGATTGAGAGCTGGGGAGGGGGCTCCCCCAGATGGTGACCAGGGAACATGGACACCTTCTTGAGGAGGTAGGAATTCCATGCAGACAGACATGAAATTATAAAATCGTTTAAGGAAATGCCAGATTGTTGGGTGTCGATTATCAAGTCTGTTCACTTTGCTTTGGTCAGCACGTAGTCAGCTAGTCTTAGAATTCAGGGATGCAAAGTTCTTGCCAACCTTGTCCTCAAACCCCTTTTGGGCTGCAGACCCATTCTTTCAAACACAACCCGTGCACTGATGGGGCCAGGTTGTTTACTGAGCTAGGACTTGTGCAGGGTCACGCAGGAAGGTGTGACTCAGCCGGCCCCCGGGGGTGTCTGGTGACTCCTGGGAGGAGTGCAGACCGAGGACTGGGGCAGCCTGCTGGGCGCCCACGTGTTCTCTGACGGGAGGTGCCCAGCTCGCTGGGCGCTTGCTGGGGATACCCCACACCAGGCTCCCCCTCTTTGAGGTCTCTGGACCCACAAACCTCGCACCATTTGAATTGGAGCTTTTCTTTGTGTCTTGTGAAGGAGTGATTTTGACCCTTGATTTGTGACAAACTTTGTAGAAGTTGTGCCCCCCACTCGGGTGCCCTGCAGATGCTTCTGTCCCTCCAAACCCCTGCCTCTTGGTCCTTTGGGGCAGTGCTCGGGAGTGGGGGTGTGTGAAGCCCTCACGGCATCCACCAGCAGTGGGGGCCCCATGACGTGGTGTCCAGGCTGGAGAGAGGCTGGGTGGCCATCGGGTTAGTCTGGTCCTTGGGTCTGGGTGGCTCTGGTGCCTGGGTGGTGTTGAGAGGTGGCTTTAAAATCAGTCTGCTGTGCCACACCTCTCCTCCACATCCTGGGAAACCCGGTGTTACCAAAAACCACATCATCCACCATCAGCTGGTGGGGGGAGAGGGATGCATATTCCAAAATCACAATAACAGGATTTTTTCTTTATTCTGTAGGTATTTCATTAATAACCTTTTCCCCTCAATGTATTCATGTATAGCCCTAACCCCTCACTGTCACCCAGCCATCGTGGGGCCCGGCACGTGGAGCTTGTCAAGAGTCACGGTTTTTCTTTCCCCATCAGGTCCACTTTGTCATCCCAGCCGTCCTCGCCCCTCCTGCCACCGGTCTCACCCATGGGCAGGATAAACAGGGCCAGGGCCCTTGAGGGAGGCCCCGTTGCTTTGCTCCTGGAGGTGCTGGTGCTAATTCTGGATCCTGTCGGTTATAAAGATCTGAAAATTGTGCTCCCTGAGTAATCAGTCTCGGTTACTACCAATTTGAGGTTTGAAAAAGCTTCGGGAAATGCCTGTAGGGGAAGATAGGAATCGCCTCCAGCTGGGAGCCTGACCTGATTTTGGGGTAAAAGAGGCAAATAGAGGGGAGTTCTTCTCTGAGAGTCCTTTATTACAACTTGCTATGGTCTGAATGTTTGTGTCTCCCCAGAATTCCTATGTTGAAATCCAGTTCCAATGTGATGATATTTAATATTAAGAGGTAGAGCCCTTAGGAGGTGAGTGGCTTACGAGGGCTCCATAGCAATGGGATTGGTGTCCTTATACAGGGCCGAAGAGAGCTGCTAGCTCCTGCCATCATGCCAGGCCGCAGTGAGAAGGTGCCGGAATAGGCCCCCACCAGACACAGACTCTGCCCTTGCCTTCATTGTGGACTTCCCAGCTGCCAGGACTGTGAGCGGTAAATGTTTGCTGCTTCTAAGCTGCCTGGTCCGTGGCATTTTTGTCTTAGCACCTGGACAGACTCAGACGCAGCTGGAAAGCCTTGCTGACCTCTTCCCACATCCTTTAGTTCAGTGGTCCCCAACCTTTTTGGCACCAGGGACAGGTTCCATGGAAGATAGCATTTCCATGGGTGGGGTTGGGTGGGGGGAGGCAGGGCTCAGGCGGTGATGCGAGTGACGGGGCGCGGCTGCAAATTCGGATGAAACTTCGCTGCCCAGCGCTAACCTCCTGCTGTGCTGTGGCTGCCGTGCGCCCCCCCAAGTTTCATGGAAGACAATTTTTTCATGGACGGGGGATGCGGGGTGGTGGTGGAAAGGATGCGGCAGAGCTCTGCGGCCCAGTCCGTAACGGGCTGTGGGCCGGTACCAGTCTGCGGCCCAGGGGTTGGGGACCACAGCTTTAGTCTACAGTTCCAGGTACCTAAAGAAACGTGCAGACTTACAGATTGAAGGAGAAATGCGTTTCGTAGACCCATAGCATCCTCTGTCGTGTGCATATTCATTCACAGAATAATTTCTTTTGGAGCATCTGCTGTGTGCTAGGCACTGTTCCAGGCATGGGTGCAGCAGTGAGCAAGACAGACAGCAGCGTCTGCCCGCACGGCGCTTGCGTTTCACAGCACCAGGCCCCTTGCTGGCTTTGGCCAGGAGACTCTGCAACTGACTCTCATGCGGTGGTTGGTCCCTTCCCTCCGTGGCCGTGTGGAGCACTGGCGAGGCTGCACGTGCAGTGTGGGAGCAAAGGACGGAGCGGTCCCCTGCCGGAGGAGTGGCGTGCTCCCAGGCTGTGTCAGCAGGAGCAGAGAGAAGGGTGTCTGTTCCACCTGTTGCTGGAGGACAGAGAAGGGGAGGTTGCAGTCACGTTTGCAAGTTGGGACTTTAGGATTACATGGTGGCCAGAGTCAGAAATCCAAACCCGGCCAGTTCACATCAAGTACGGCGATTTGTTGGCTCATCTAGATGGAAATTCTGGGCGCAGGACAAGCTCCAGGCACGGCTGAGTCCAAGGACTCCTGTGAGGGCCATAGGACCCAGGCGTCCTTGGCTCATGGCTCTGACGCACGCCATGCTGGCTTTTGGCTCAGCCCAAGTCAGGTGCTCGGAGTGGCAGACCCAGAGAGGTTCCCGGAGGAAATCAGGATGCGGCTGGCAGGAGAAAGGGGGCGGATGCTGGCAGCAGAAGCAGCCCATACAGGGAAGAAACTGGGGCCGTCGAACCTAGAGTAGCGTCGAAGATGTCAGAGCAGGTGACCTGACCTCAGGGCCAGTAAGAGCTTGGCTGGAAGTTCAGCCAGCCCCAGCAGTTCGGTGGGTGCTGGGTAAGACGCACTCATGGAGCGGGCTGGCCAGTGGGAGCTGTAGTCCAAGCCGTCCAAGCAGCGTGCCAGAGCGGTGGGGGCGTAGGCATGAGCCCCCGCGACCCCTCTCTCCACTGATCTTGATGCACCAAGGGACAGGATCAGGACCAATTCCAGTTCCAAAGGGACACCTATTCTGGTCCACGTGCAGGAGCGACGTCCTCGTTGGAGAGCCATTAAGAGCCTGGGGATGAGCACACGACAAGGCGGCCGGGCGAGGGGAGTGGGATGGGGGTGGGGTGGAGGGGTGGGCACTGGCTAATTTTCCAGGTTCCTCCAAACCCTGAGGTCCTGAGATTGGGCATCCCTAAAATGACACCCTAACACAGAAAAATAAAGAACATCCCCAGACAAGATGAGAAACCAACCAAATTTGTCTCCTGCTGACTGGGGCTTATAGTTCAAGGAGTGCAGCCAGCAGGGGACCCGTGGGCAGTGCCGGTTCCACCTCCCGCCAGCCCCACGGCCTCCTGACCTGGCCGGCCCGTGGCTTGCCGGGAGAGCAGGAGACACTGCTTGTGGGGGGAAGACGGGGCTTCAGAGCAGGAAAAGAGCAAGGAAATTTAACTCTGGCACTGGTCTAAAAGAAGGCATGACTATTGGTTGAGTGTTTGGCAGTGTTTTTAAACACTCTGTGTGCCAGCCCAGAGAAAAAAATGTACAGGGGATTATAAAATGCTTCATTTTGTGTTAAAGTTTTATTTTGGAGTTGACGGGCTAGGGTTTGGCTGCCTTTGGAGATGACATCATGGCTCTGGGGGGGCATTTGGGAAGACTGAGGCTCTGCAGGTGGGGGATGGAGACTGGCTTGCAGGGGACCCTCAGCCCCTCTCGCCACGCCACCACCTTGGACGTAGGGAGTCTCGGCCTCCCCAAGCAGCTGGCTGAGCCTCTGGCTGCTGCCGAGTGATGAGGGTGAGGAGGTCAGGCCTGCTAGCGTGCGTCTGACCCTTCTGAGGCTGGGTCGGGGCTGTGTGCGGAGGAGGTGTGAGGAAGGCAGCCGAGGGGCAGGCAGAAGGGACACTGGGGAGGGGAGACGGTTGGTGTCTGCCTGTAGCCGGCCAGCCCTTCCCAGCGACTGTTCTTGGCTGTGCCCTGTCCACACTGCACTTGAGTCTCCCCTGGCCTCTCCTCCTCCCACTCGGGTCCTCCCCTGGAGCCTTGGGCAGGCCATGCTCGTTCTCACCGCAGGGCCTTTGCACCACCTCTCCCACCACCTGGTTGTTCTTGCAGGTTTTCATGGAGATTGCGCCTTTGCTTCCTTTTGGGCCATGGTCCCGGGGTCAGGCCCTCAGCGTAGCACTCTGTAACGACGCCCTGCCCCCTTGCCCCGCCAAGGTCTCTCCCCTCTCTTCCATCAAGTCATACGGTTTGATTTCTTCCTTGGCAGTATGGTTATTGAAACGATCTTCTTGAGTTGCTTTTGGAATATTGTCACTGCTACTAGAAGGTGGCCCTCTTGAGAGTAGAGTCTTCTCATGCCTGCATCTGTCTCTGGCCTTGCAGAGGGCCTGGCACATGGTAGGTGCTCAGGACATACTCACGGAATGATTTGTTGGAAGTGGCCTGGGTGGTGCCGACTTGTTCCACTCATCACTCCTGTGCGTGGCTCGAGGACCAGGAATTCTTGTGGGCTTGTGGCTGGGAGTCTCCTCTGGCCTGAAGAAAAACCTCCTCTCCCTCAAATTCACCTCTCCCTCAAGCCACACCTCCCGTCCTGCCCCAGAAACCGTCCTTCCCACCTGCTTGGGGGTGCGGGCGGGAGACCAGGGACCATGGAACAAACCAGAGGGTGTGTTCACTCTTCCAGTGGATAGGGGCATTTGTATGTCAGACCTTTGGTTTTTTATTTAGTCCCTGCTATGTGCCAGGCCCTGGCTAGGTGTTGAAGTACAGCAGTGACCTAAGTAGGCAGGATCCCTGCCCTGGAGGGGGCGACAGGTAATAAAGAGGTAAGCAGGTGAGTGCTCAGTGCAGCCTGGGCTGTGCGTGGTGGGCACAGACACAACTGGGCTCCTCCCTCCAGACCCCCAGTCTCCTGGGAGAAAGAGAAGCTCTGCAGAGGCCCCTGGGGTGGGGTTTGGGGGCCTCAGTGGAGTAGCCAGTCAGAGACCCCTAGCTGGCTTTCAAAGTGACCGCATGGGGTGGGTCCACTCTCTCCTTCCTCTGCAGCCTGCCGGGGCTGATTTGTCTTCTCCGTGGAAAGCCCGATGGAGTTGCAGGGAGGAGAAAGTCACTGGTCACTGACTCCACACAGCCAGGTCACAGAGGGTGGGGGTGGGGACCCCAGTGGTGGTAGGGGGAGATACTGGAAAGATTTGCTGCCGACCACATTCTCCGGGGCAGCGTGTCTGGCTCCTGACTTCTCCTCTCGTGCCGTTCACATGGATGCCATCTTTTCATGGCTTCCTCCAATGGCCTTTTATTGCTGTCACAACAAACACCTTGCAGACATGTTTACTTAAAAATTGTTTAAAGGATACCCCCTTAGTTAGGGTCCCAACAGAAAACAGATGGCACACTCAAATAGGGAAATTGAGGAGCATTTAATAAGGGGCCCATTTACAGAGCTGGGCAGGGTCAGGGGACCCCCGAGGGATGGGGGAGCATCTTGAGAGCCCTGGCAGGCAAGGGGAGGAGCATTCGGCAACCTGGAGAGCACCGGCAGGGAGGGCTGCCCCAGGAGAGGCCAGCAGAATAAGTCCCCGGCTCTGTCCCCTCCCCACCCTCCGATCTCTGCAGGGGACACAGAGCTGCGGACAGAGGTGGGGGCTGAATCTGGAGGGGCCGGTGGCAAACGTCCTCTGCACCCCACCCCTGCCCCCAGGCTCACTCGGACCTTGCTGAGGAGGCATGCTTAGAAGTCAAATTTTGGAATCAGCCCCAATTTATAGAAGGGGGAGTTTCTCGTGTGGATGTGTTTGGGGGTGTGGGAGCCGCGCTGTTTATCCTGTGTGTGGGGCTTTGTCACGTTGCTGTGAGCTTTTGGTTTTTGGTGGTCGCTTTTCCTGGGCCAGGCTAATGGTGAGCGATCGGTGTTGGGCTGTGAGGCCACCGATCAGGGAACAGAGGGGCGAATTTGCTGGAGGCGAGGCTCAGCTCCTGGCAGGGCCGCTGCTCAGTGGAGCCTGCGCTGCCGAAACTTTACGTGCGACAGTGGAGATGCGGGCAGGTTGTTCCGATCACGCCGTTTCCTGCTCCACTGCTGGAGAGATCGGCAGTGGCAGACGCTCTGGCCCTCAGCCCCTCGATGGTGTCATTCTGTGTGTGCTTCACAGGGACAATGGCAGTGGAGAAGTCAAGGAAAAGCTGGAAGGTCAAGGATGCGTCTGCGGAGCCTCTTTGTTCATTATGTATTTCTACTGCGCGAGGTTTCCATTTGCCGACCGTGCTGCTCCGGGGGCCCCCAGAGGAACAGACAAGGGAGCCGACGCTCTGAGCACCAAAGCTATTTTTATTTGTGCGCAGGGCAAGGTGATGTGGAGGCTGCAGGCCGAGGTTCAGCCGTCCCCGACACACAGAATTGGATATTAAGGTGGAATTAGAAGCCTGAGTCCAAGGAGGTCCCTTGTGAGTGACGCATTCAGGATGACATTATGACTTTCCAGACTGCGTTTGCAGACAGCAGCGAGGGTAGATGAAGGAGCCGTTTTGGGGGCCAACCCTAAGCCCCCAAGTAGCCCTGATGGTAGTCTGTGAGTAGATTGTGCATTGTTTCCCCAAATCGAATTCTCTCCTGTTGTTTCCTTTTTCCAATGACGCTGTCCCCACCGGACAATCCTAAGAGCCTCCTCCTCATCACAAAGCTTTGCCGTGTCTCACTCGCTCACCCACCTGAGCCCCAGCCCAGGTTAGCACTGCGGGAAGACCCTGTGCTTCCGTGACTCACGCGAGGGTCCCGTGTTACCAGCTTCGCTTCGCCTCTGGGCAAGGGGCAGAGCACGTGTCTGGCCCTTATTTTTAAAAAAGTCAGATGCCATCAAACGTCACAGGAACACATAAATG
This sequence comes from Varecia variegata, assembly GCA_028533085.1. NCBI lineage: Eukaryota > Metazoa > Chordata > Mammalia > Primates > Lemuridae > Varecia > Varecia variegata. The sequence goes on along the minus strand of CM052442.1, from coordinate 89,677,553 downwards.
TGTTGTTTGTGGAAAAGGTTTCAGATAAGTCTTTGTCCTGCTTCCACCCACAGGTTAATTGCTGTCACCTTCTACTACAAATTTACATAATACCCTATTTCCTAGATTCTAAGACACACTGTAACATCTCTGAAAGTGAGGTGCATCTTACAGTGAGTGGCTTGTCATGGTTTAATTGACAGTGTTTTTTGTTTTTCTTTTGTGGTACATGAAATAGTGGCGCCTTTTACAATCCACGGTGTCTTGCATTCGATGAAAAACAGTGTTATCTGTATCCATAGAAACTCTGTTGTATTGATTTTTGATTAAAAAAATAAATGATACCATATTGGATCTATCATTCTGCAGCTTGTTTTGTTTCATTTAATACCATGCCTTGGAGAGTTTTCCGCCTTGGCATGTAGATCTCCCTGTCCCTTAGTAAGTGCCGCGTGGACATGCGTGGCGTGGACGTGCTGTGGTTCATGCAGCTGGTCCCGGGTGATGGGCATTTAGGTTGTTTTCAGTTGTTTGCTGTAGTAAACATTCTTGTACACGTCTCCCTGTAGAAGCACGTTTTCCGTGGTTGCTACAGAGAAGGGGTGTCATTTGGCCCAGCCTTTACCCCACTCTCTTTTCTTTCATTCCAGCCGTCCCGTGCCATCCTATCCCATCCCACCCTATTCCGCAGCTGTCACCCTAGTACTTGGTACCGGATATTGTGCCTCGATCAGGTTGGAGGCTTGTGGGACTGCGGAGGGGAGTCAGAACCCGCCTCCCCAGTCGCCTGTGGTCTAGCGGCGTGAGAAGGCTTGGAATGAGACGGGGACCAGAGCTCCAGAGTGTCACCGAATCAGGCCTGAGGGCGGGGCAGGCTTTGGCAGGGTTCTGAGGAAGGCATTTCAGCTCTCGTTTTGTACTCATTCTGGGTCCTCTCAGGCTGGCAAGCCCATCAGTATAGCAAAAACAGTCCTTTGTACTGCCACATGTCGCCCCTTGACTGTACGTGCGGCGCAAGTGGGAATCTCCCCCAGTTGGGTACCTTAAGGTTGGACACGGGTTTGGGTTGCTGTGGAGGTTCCCTCTCTTGCTCTCCTACCACTGAGAAAAGAGCAACTTGTCATTCCTGTGGCACCGGGCAACTCTACATGGGGGGGCTGTGCCATCGCTCACCAGATGTAGGACACATGGGGTCGGGGGGCAGTCGGAGCATCTCTCGCCAACTCTGCTGCCTGGTGATCTTTGAGCAGAAAGTGCCAGAGTTTGCCCTGGCTCCAGGCAGTGCTTCTCAAACTTTTAAGCACTAGGATCACTCGGAATCGTGTGAAAGTGCAGGTTCTAGTTTAGCAGACCTGGGGCAGCCGAGGTTCTGCGTTTCCTGTAAGCTCCCAGGGGATGCAGATGCCACTGGTCCACGGACCACACTTTGAGTAGCAAGGACGTTAAGAACAATAAGCAGACTGTGGAAGCAGAGGGGACCTGGGAAGTGTGGAAGGAGAGTTTTGGTGGGAGGTGGGTTTTCTAGGGGCCAAAGCTGGACACATCTGGCATCTCGCTTATTCAGACAAACAATTATTTTTCTTTGCACTTTTGGTTCACTGCTCTCCAGCAGTTGTGTGCAAGTAGAGGGAGAGTTTGTTGGGTTTGTTTTCAGCTGATAGATTTGTACTAGAGTTCCAGCTGCAGGGTGGCACTTAGAGTAGGATAATTCTTCGTTCTGAGGGACTGTCCCTTGCTTTGCAGGACATTCAGTACCCCTGGCCTTGGCCACTACATGCCAGTGGCGACCTCCCCGATTATGGTGGCTGTCTTAATCCACTCCAGCTGCTGTAACAAAATACCTTAGACTGGGTAATTTGTAAGCAATAGAAATGTATTGCTCACAGTTTTGGAGGCTGGGAGCCCAAGATCAAGGCACCAGAAGATCTGGTGTCTGGCGAGGGCCCATTCCTCATAGATGGTGCCTTCTATGTGTCCTCACATGGCAGAGGGGCAGAAACGGACTAACGAACTTCCTTAGGCCTCTTTTATAAGGACACTAATCCCATTCTTAAGGGAGGAACTCTCATGACCTAATCACCTCCCAAAGGCCCCACCTCATATACCATCACCTTGAGGGTTAATTTTCAACATACGAATTTTGGGGGAACATAAACACTCAGACCCCAGCAAGTGGCACTTGAAAAAAATGTCCCCGAAGGGCGATGCTGCACCTGGTTGATAGCCATTGAGCTAGATGTGTCTCTTACTGAGGGCAGGGACCATGGCGTGGTCTCTGTGTCCCCAGCAGCTGGCACCATGCCTGGCGTGGAGCAGGAGCTCGGTACATGTGTGCCGTGTGAAAGGAGGTAGGCTCTTGGGCACTAAGAGGGTGTCATTTCTAGTAACACGTGTGTCAGGGAAAAGTCAAATTTGTGTGCCTATGCTGTACCCAGCAGAGTGGCAGCTGCTGAGGACAGCGCCATCCCGAGCTGGGCACGGTGTGGGGAGACGAGACGCGGGAAGCGACGGTGCGTTTGAGTTCATCTGTTTCCTTGGCTTTGCCGCATTGCTCAGGCTCCATTTTCTCATGGAACAACTGCTGGGCGTTTGGGTTTTTGATGTGCTTTTTCTGGGCTCAGCTGCTGGAGGGCAAGGCCTGTCCTGTTCATCTGTGTGTCCTCAGGGCCTGGCACATAGTAGGCGTCTTGCCAATGTTTGCTGGAAGAGCTATTTGAATTCATCGGAGGATTGGCTCTTCCTGGGAGCTCAGGGGTGAACACTTTTGTTTCACTGAAGGTTTCATTTGTCATGTGAACTGTCACCCCCTCATTCATTCATGCAGTCATTAGTCCATTCATCCATTCATTCATTCAACAAATGCGTATTGAGCACTCGCTAGGTTCTAGTCCCTGTGCTGGGCAGGGCACGCTGGTGAGCGAGGCAGGTGTTGTCCCCACCGTGGAGCTGAGAGTGCGCTGGGGACCGGACGTCAGTCCAGGAATCACACAAACGGTGGGAAAACTGCAGCTGCCATACGCGCTTCTAGGGGAAGGTACGCCCACGGCGCTGCTACGGTGCTGAGCTGCATCTGAGACTGAGGTTCCGTGCCTGACGCAGGGACAGGACTTGGTCCAGGGAGTCTGTCTGCTCAGCCAGTGGCTGCGTGGCAGTAAGAGCTTGAAGACTCCGCCTGTCCGAGGTGACGGTCCTGCCCACCTTGTTAAGGTCTGCTTGTTAGGTGGAAATTAGTTCTTCGCAGGTGAACTGGCCTCGTGCTTGATGGGGAGTGGTCCTGGGTCAGAGCTCTGAGGGGTACCAGCCTCCAAGGCCCATGAGACCACAGTTCCCCTTTGTCCTGGGATGGCCCTTTGTGGCTGTGTCTGTCCCTATTTCCAGCCTGTCTCGCACTCCCACCTCACCCTTGCACTTGGGGTCTGCGTGTCCTTGCCTGAGCTGTTCTCTCCGCCCGGAGCACCCCCCTTGCTTCCCTGGCAAAGCTGAGCCCATCCTTCCCGTCTTCCCAGAGGCCTTCCCTGACCTCCACGCAGCGGGTCAGCCACGCTGCTCCGGGGCTCCCAGGAGGGCTTGGACACTCCCGTGTTTTTCAAAATACGTTTTTCTTGTTTTATGCTTGCTACATAAATTCACTGTAAAAGGTCTGTTGAATAAGACAAGCCGGAAGAAGCAGAAAAACCATCCAGAGATCCCGAGCAGTCGTGGTGTTCATGCATCCAGACTCTTGTTTCTTCTCGCCTACCGATGGAAGGATTGCAAACGGTGTATTGTCATACGTGACGTTGTTAGATATTGCCTAACAGCTTACTCCAATCAGCTGTGCAGTGTTCCACTGTGCGCCTGCGTGCAGGTGTGTGTTGCTGTCCCCTCTCGCTAGACGGTGCACGCCCTATCCCAGCGGTCCCGCTACTGCCCCGTAGCTGTGTGTGGCCTTGTGGGGGCCGGGGCCTTGACGTCTCACCTTTGTTCACCCAGAGCCGGGCATTGGACTGGAGGGCTCATGGGCAGTGCTTGCTGAAAGAATGAATTCTGCATTCTCATCTTTTCCTGACATACCAGAGCTAAGCCTGTATTTAAGGCTTTCTTCTCCCACTCTGATACCCTCCCACCTTCTCCCTGAAAGGAGACCCCACAACCCAGGCTATCATTTGAACTTTGAAAGTCCAGGGCAAAGGTCAGGCAGCAGAGAGGCTGGAGGGGTTGGGTGGGAGTGGGGGAGGGGAGGCTACCCGGAGGTTGCACTGTTGGCACCTGCTCATAATAAGTGGCTTCCAGGCCAGGAGGGAGCTGGGGCAGTTCTAGGTGGCCAGAGGGCTGCTGCTGGCAGTGGGCAGGAGGGACTCCAGTGAGGGACACAGGTCCCAGCAAGCTGGGAAGCCTTCAGGCCTGGCTCTGAGCCCTGGCAGCCATGCTTGAAGGCGTCCAGTGCAGCCGAGGCCGTGCTGCTGCCCTGGGGTGTCCGGGGTGTGCGCTGTGAGCAGCAGGTGCGTGGGACTGGGGTTTTGTGCTGTGTATGTGACAAGGCACAAATCTTTGCACTCCCTTTGGACAGACCTATAGGAGCCTAGGAACAAAAGCCTTCATTCATTCGAGCACGCATGCGTGCACAGATTAAACAGACGTTCAGTGAGTGCTTCCCGTGTGTCAGGTTCTATGCTTGCTCCCTGCCTTCGTGGAGCTCACAGCTTGGGCGGTGAGGGTGTAGGGTGACCGACCCTCCCAGTTGGCCTGAGACCGAGGGGCTTCCTGGAATGTATTATTTTCAGTTCTAAAATCGGGGAAATCCTGGACAAATTGGGACAAGTTTGTCACTCTTGTCAGATACAAACATAGACTTCTGTCATCCAAGGAGTTAGGGGTCGGAATCCTGCAGGCAGGAGTGAGGGACTCAGCGGAGGGGGACGGACACCTCTGGATCTCCTGTCACAGGTGTGGCACGCTTAGTGGGAGCTTTCCGTGGAGTTGCGATGTCCTACAAGGGGTGAGGCCCTGGAGGGGTCTGTCACAGTGCTCCCCCTCCTAGTTCTTCATGCTCCATCCCCAGGTTCGCCTCCGGGCATGGCACAGCCAGGGTGTTGGGACAAAGACAGCCTTCTGGAAAGTGGATGCCTGGGACCTGGGTTCAGCCGCCCATCAACCTCTAGGACCAAGGCTGCCTCCTTGAAGAAAAGGGTCCACTCCGAAGTCTACTTCAAAGAGGCAACCTGTCTGTCTTCCCTTGGGATTGGATGGAGTCTGCCTACTGGGGTCTGCTTTGACAGCTTCATTCGTGGCCTGAGCATATCATTCATTCATTTCTTCATTTACTTCTTCACTCAACACGTGGTCATCTAGTCCATGCCAGGCACTGTGCTGGGTACAGACAGGTGATGGCGTTGGGCACATGGCTGGGCACATAGGGCTGGTGGATAGAAAACCCCTGCTGGCCCAGCGAGTGGCCTGGGAGCCAGCCAGCTTTGGTGGTTTCTCACCTGGATAGCTGGTGGGAGGGAATCCAGGAAGTCAGCAAAGCCTTGTCCATCCCTGCCGGCCTCTCCTAGGACTGACACCCAGGAGGGCTGACACCCAGGAGGGCTCCCCTGCAGACACCTCTCTGGAGCCTTTGTCCCTAGGAGTCTGTGGGAGACCTTGGGAGATGGAATCTTGCACCCTTCTCTTGGAAAAGCCATTTGTCCATTGAAATGCAATTTCCTTCTGAAAGGAGGAAAGGGATAAGAAAGGCCACCAGGGTGACAATGAGTTTCTGGTACCTACAAGCCAGCTCCAGAGTAAATTACCAGCATTCAGGTCAAGGCCTCGAAAAATGTAGGCCTGGGCTGGATGTACACCATGCCCTATGACCAAAAAATCAGAAATGATTTTTATTTCTTTGTGTGATTTTAAAAAAATTCATGGAAGGAAAATCCCCAGCTGACAATGTAATAAATAGTATGGTTCAAAGAGATCAAACTGAAAAAAAAAGAACTTTCTAGAGATTTCTTTGTGTGTTTGAGCGGCCATGACGTGTTATGCGGGTCTCCTCGCTCATCCTGGTGTACCTGTGGGAAGGTCCTAAGGGTAAAAGAGGAGCTAAGGAGGAGGAAGATGCCCACTGTTGGAATGTGGTGTGTGCGTGCGTGTGTTGGGGTGTTTGTTTCTATCGATACACGTACACATTCATCAAATCACGTCTGCTTTTGCCTTTAAAATTTTATGAGCGTGAGCGTTTGGCGCATTATCCTGCCATGGAGTGAGTGTGCGTGTGCATGTGTGTGCGTGCGCGCGCGTGTGTGTGCGTGTGTGTGACACGCACAGGCTGGCCAGCGTGGCGTTTGCTCCTCGAGCGCACACGGATCTGTGGCTGAGACTTTGGAGCCGGGAGCTGGGAGCCCGAGCTGCAGCGGGTGAGCCCACCTCCTGGCCGTCTGGCCCACCGGGGCCCCAATGCGTTGCCATCCTCTCTGGCCTGTCACCTAGGCAGCTAATTCCTTTGAGCCCCTCCGCCTTATTAAAGTCACAGATCACTTTCCTGGGCTTAACGCTGTCAAGACCAGCGTGCCCCCTGTTCAGACTCCTCCCCGCCATCCAGCCTCTCCTTGAGGGCTGGGGGTGGAGGTGAGGGTCCCCCCAGCACCCCCGCCCCGTCCCCTCCTCAATTTGATCTGCTCGGTGCCTCACGGTGATCAGTGAGGTCGCCTCAAGATTCCTTCAGTAAAGCCCTTGGCAGGGATACAAGGGCCGTCACAGCTGTGCTGCACAAACCAGCTTCCAAAGGCGAGGACGGGCCGGCGCACTCGAAGAGGCGGCGTGGCGGAGGGGTGCGAGGCTCGCTGCCGGTTTGGAGAGCGCTCCTCCCGTCCCCGGCCGCCGTGGCCTCCCCTGTTATGAAATATGGATGGTACCGGTTCCAGCGTTGGGAGACTCGCTGGCAGCGCCGAGCGTCTCCAAAGGCCCGCCTTGTGCATGCACCTAAACACTTCACTGAGCAATCTGTCAACATGTCAGCAACACATGTTTTGTAAAAAGCTTCCAGTGGGAGTAATGACTCCCACCAGGACTTCCAAAATGCTTTGAATTCAGCAGATTTCTATTGCGGGCATCCCCTGGGGTGCCTTTTACAATGCCTACATTTCAGAAATTTGAGCCACAGACCCCTGGGGGTTTCCTTTCATAATGCCTCAAAATGTAGGGTTATATTGTTGGAAGTCCCCATGGGGTCTTTATTAATACCTGAATTCTGAGGAACTGGAAATTACACAGGGCACTGCAGGGGCCCAGATCCACACCAGGAAGAAGAGAAAAACTCTGTGGGGAGATTTTTTTTCTTCATGCAAGAGTGAAAGAGAAGAATTTGCTAAAGGACAAAATTGAGTGTGTTTGAGCTTCCTTCATTTAATCTGCCTTCTAGAACGCTACAGTAAAATCTGCAACGGGGAAGGGGGGAAATGACTTTTCTATTTTTAAATCTCACTTTGATATTTTAGGGGCCAGAGTATGTTCTCTTTAAACACCCAGTGTCGAGGGGTATTGTTTAAAAATAAATTATTTTCCTTTTTGGTAATTGAAAACACCTCTGTCGTGCCCCTCTCCCGGGTCTCCCCTCTTCCTTAGAGCTGTTAAACTCCTGTCGCGCTCCCGGCTCATTATCATTAACCGTTTGGGGTTGGTTTGAGATATTGGCCCACTTGCTCCCCTCCCCTCCTCTCCTCTTTCCTCCTCTCCCCTCCCCTCTGCACATTAAAGATGAGAAAATCAGCCTTGGAGACGGTCCAATCTCCCGTGCGAACTGGTTTCAAACCCTCACTGCCAGTTGGGACCATCAGAATAAGAAATATCAAGGCTGCCTGCTACTTTCTTGCAAGCATTTTGCTGCTGAAGTCTCGTAAAGACAGAAGGGGCGCCTTCCTGTCCCCCAACACATACACACACATACACACACACACACGTGTGCGTGCATGCACACGTGTGCACATCAGTTTCTGTGTGTGATGTGTCCCAGCCTCCACCGCCTGCACACTCACCTTCGATACTGTTTTTAAAAAAGTTACAAGACTTAAACATGTTAAGCCTTAGGGTTAATTTAAGCTGCCTTTTTTCCTTCTAAATCTGGCACTCACTGGCTTGCTGAAAAGAGGTCTCTTGCTCTAGTTCTATTACAGTCTCATTGACTGGGACAAGAAAATAACATTGAGAGAGCTAACTTACAGTAGCCAAGGCCAAGAAATTCTAAGTTGCTAATAAGACCCTCCTCCCTTTCCCTCCCTCCCTTTCCCTCCCTCCCGCTGCCTCCCTGCTTTCTGCCAGAGTGGCTGGATCACACAGGGGACTCCGGAACTCACATTCCCCCTCGCTGAGACTCCCAGACGGTGTTCAACCATCTGTGGTCCCGTGGGCCCAGCAGAGGGGCCCGAGGAGGGGGTTTGCCCATCAGGAGCTGGCTGGGTCAGATACTCACAGAGACCCTCTGCACCCACCCTGAGCAGGCTGATTAATTAAGCAATGGCATCATTGATTCAAGGTTTGCGATTTGGTGCCAGGGCGCTGGCTGCTGCGTTCCTGAGCTGGGCTTCCCTCCCCTGGGCCTGAGTGGTAGGGTCGCTTTCTCTCTCTAGCGGCTTTTCCTCCACGGTGCCAGCACTGGATGCTCCGCCAGGAGAGGAATTGGCCCCCTGTGTCCCACCTGCCCCTCCACCCCAGTAGAAAGCCCTGGTGGCTCCTGGGGCGTCGTGGGGGGGTGGGGCTGTGGGCCCTGAGCAGACCCCAGGAGGGGCCTTTCCTCCTGGCAGCAGACCCCGGGCTTCAGCAGGGGCTCGCAGGCTGAGAGGGCAAGGAGCCCTGTGGCGCTCGTTTGACATTTTTAGCTGAAGACCTTTGTTCAGACCAATTTCCAAGTAGCTTTGGGTTGGAGTGCGTTCTGCTGTTTTCCTTTCCTTTCTCCTTCTTCTTTTTTGAAACTCTGGGCCTATTTTTCAAAGCAATGAGATAGAATCTGACCCTGGGAATCCCATCTTGCCATCTCTTTCCCAAGCCACCCTCTTCCGCCTGGCCAAGGAGGCCCAGGTTCCTCAGCAGCCTCTGGGTCTCTGGGTTTCTGACCCACCCACTTTCCCGCCCCCACCTCTTGGCAGGAGGGCTGCAGACTCCCAAGGGAGACCAATATCCTGGCCTGGGGCCTGGGAGCTGTGGGCGGGGGACACTCTTTTTCTGTCCTCCTTTTTAGAGACTTTGGCCCTCACTTGGGGAAGCAGCAAAGTCTGTCCAGATTTGGCCACAACCTCTGACCTCAGGATCGGTGGGTGGGAGAGTGGTACAGGGTGAAAACGTAGCCCATATCCCAAGAACACAGACTTTTTCCCAAGGAGGCCCGAACCACGGAGCCGGAGCCTGTTAAATTTTCATCATTATTATAAGAGCGACCTTCTTGCACCCCCAAAATAAACAAAGCAAAAACAAAAACCATAAAAGCAACTAAAAACCACACAATAGAAGTTCCTTCTCCTTGTGAGCTTCACAGTAAACAATGAAGACACTACCTTTGGGAAAGAGGAGATCACAAACTTAGATTCTTCAGAAAGCCCGGCCTGGCTGCCAAATTAGATGCAACTCTCCTTCCATGGTCAAAATCCATGTGGTTCCAGAGAAGACCAGGATGAGGGGGGAGCCCTTGAGCCCAAACAGATGCCCAGGGAGGGGAGGCCAGAAAGCCTCCTCGGAGCAGTGATTTATTTTATTTTTAAGATCTGTATGTTTTGGCCACATTTATTTATTTATTTATTTATTTCCTAAGGGCTATTTTTGGCTCTGCCTGGGCTCCTTTGTAGCAAAGCCCCCTTTTCTAGAATTTCCTTTCCTTTATTAGAGTTACAGCTCAGCTTTGTGTGGCCCCGGGGGAGCTGGCCAGCCGCTGGCAATTTCTCTCAGACACCCAATTACCCCCTGACGTCAGTGCCGCCTCGCCCCGCTCCCCTGGGTGCCTGCATTTTTTCCTTTGTAACACTAATAGCTGACTAGCTAAGTGCCTGTCGGCTCCTTGGCAGAGGAGTTGATTGTGTTTTCGGCTGGATACTAAATCCAAAAACTATGTAAAAATGTCAATAGGTGAGTGCACATTGATTTTGGTTAGTCACAGTGATATTTGAGCCCCTTTGGGGACTCTGTCTGGGGAAGTATTTTACAAGAAAGATAATATAACAGAAAATTACTGGAGCTCCGTGGGTCTCTGGTGGGTTTCTTAGGGGCCTGCTAAATTGCTGTAGAATCAACAAATGCTTTATTAATCTAAATTTGTGGTTTTGTTCTTTCTTCTTTTCAGAAGGTTGGAGTTTTAATGATGCAGCCGGCTCGGCGGCCCGCACCTTGGCTGCGGGGCTGGGGTCCCCCGCTGGCAGTGAGCTCTGGAGGGTCTGGGAGCAGGGCGGCTGTGTCCCCAGCCGGCTTCCTGGGGAGCCCGCGCAGCCGCCTGCCAGGCCGAGGTCTGTGCGAGCAGATAAAGGGGGGCTGCGGCGGGAGCAGCTGTGCCGGCCAGGCTGACTGGGAGAGGCTGATAAGGGCCCAGAAAGAGCCCGGGCGGGCGGCGTGGCCGCGCCAGGAATCTGCCGGGGTGTCTCGACTGGCAAAGAAAGTTAAACGCGCGGATCGGGGGATGGTTGGCGGACCTGCGGAGAAAGATAATGGTAATTGATGGAATCAAAGTCGCAGCACAGCCTCGTGTTTTCCTGGCAATTAATTCCCTCCCCCTCCCCAATCTCTAACCCCCTGGCATTCTTGGAGCCCAGGACACCCGTGAGCAGCCTGCGTGCTCAGATAATCAGCACATGCCCTCTGTGCATCGGGGGCGGGAGCCAGGAGCCAGGGAGACGTGGCCAGGAAAAGACACAATTAGAGACCTGTTTTTTGTTTTTTTTTAAATATTACATACAAACAAGTCAGAAAAGAAAAACCCCACTGAAAAGTTAAGGACGTGTCACTCCGGGAGCTCATCTGATCTTGCTCTGGAAGGGAGGGAGGAAAATCAGTGTCTTTGTAAGAGTGCCGGCTTGGCGTCTCCCGGCTGGGCAGGACAATGCGCTGTCAGGCTGGTCCCTGCACACGGCGGGCACACACGCACCCCCCGGATGGTGCTGAGGGGTGGGGGACGGCATGATGGGACAGCAGCTTGTGCCGTGCACAGATGTGCCTGCCTCTGCCCCGCATCGCGCAGCTCCTCTGCCTTTTGTCCCGTGAAAGGCATCCCTTCTTGACAATGGGCTAACCAGGCTGTTCCGTGTCGCCGCGGGCACACGCCGCCCGCCTGCTCCGTAGGTAAGGCTTTCAGCTGGCCTTTTGTTGTGTCACCGACAAGGTGCACACGCTGGGACACACCTGCTTGCAGAAACACGCGTGAACGCTCAGCTCCGGCCCTGGCGCCCACCCCGCTCACGGCCCGGCGAGCTGCTTCCTAAGCCAGGCCCACTGCGCCCCAGGGAGCCCCTGTGTCGGCTCCAGGATCTTAAGCAAATAAAACACTCCAAAAAATTTCCCCAGAGTCTTTTGAAATTAAAATCAGTGCGCAGTAAAACTGTGTGTCAGTCCAGCGTGTAGGCGCAGGCCTCCAAATAACTGGCAGTTGTATAAAGGAAGCAATCAGGAGCAGCCTTCTAGGTGGTTCCACCTGGCACTCTAGCATGTACTGCGGGATCCTGCTTGGTAGTAGGTAATTAGGTTTAGGACAGGGGTTCTCCTGCTGGAAGGCGACGTCATAAGCCAGAGGGATTTTAAAAAACCCTTTGCTTGTCCTCCACCCACAATGTCTGGCCACCTCTCTTTCTGGGAGGTGCCTGTCTCCCAGCCCATCTCTGGGTAGGTGACATTGATTCTGTGCCCAGAAACCAGGTGACGGAGGGACCCAGTGGGGCAGGGACTGAGAGGCTTCTGCTTTTATTTCGTCTACTCCGTCCCATCTTGGTGAGGGGCTGAAGTTAGCCTTGCTTGGAAGGAGGGTCCTGAGCCCGGGGAATTCTAGAAGGTCAGAGAAGGTGTGGGCCAACCCCTCGCCAGCCAGCCTCCTCCCTCAGCAGCTCTCTGAGCTTTGTCTCCTTGACAGGGTGGGAGGAAGGAGGGTTTGGGAAGGAGGTCCCCCTGGTGACTTCTGAGCCATCAAAGCCAGCTCTCCCCTCCTGAAAGGGCTCTGCAGGCCGGCAGCTGTTTGGGGGCCTGGAGAGGAGACAGGGGGCTGGTCCTTTGTCCCTTGGAGGAGGCCTCCTGGAGGCCCAGGCCTGCATGGCGGGCAGCCACATTAACCTTCCACCCTGGGTGGGGGGGGCTTGCCTGAGGTCAGACATATAATGAGGCCAGGTCCCTGGCTGTCCCCTGCCAGGGCTCTGGCAACAAAGGCCCAGTCAGGCTGCACAATGAGGGGGAGGTGGCCGAGAGGGGGTGGGTAGGTGCCGTGCCGGCAGAGCCTCTGAGGCACAGGGTTTCCTTCCAGCCCACCCCATGCTGGGGACTTCAAAGAGGCAAGGGGAGAGGCCAGGCAGGCCTGGGCCTCCTTCTCCCCAAAGCTATGGGAGGTGGAAAACACCTCAAGAACGCTGATGGAGTCAGGTTTTTGGAATCTGGCACCATGGGGAGCCCCTGGTATGGGGTCTTTCTCTGGCAAACTTGTTTCACTTCCTTTGTTTGCAGCTGGAGCTCAGTTTGGCCCAATGACTTAAATCTGAGCCATGTAGCCTTTCAAATCAATACTACCACTAACGATGATGATGCTATCCCGTGCATGAGGATCCACGTCACTGAATTCAGAGCATTCCCACCCCATCTCAGTGACTTTCCTACCTGCTTAGTGAGGCTGGGAGCAGGTACGAAGGCCTCCGTCTTTCAGGGGAGAGGATGGTGGGGAGGCGCAGCTCCAGGGCACAGCCCGATGTTCCCGTTTTACAGATGAGTCCACTGGGACTCCAGGAAGATGAATAAACCCGCGAGGTCACGTGGCTCCACCACTTGCAAACTTTGTTACTCTTGTTAATTTCCTAACAATCTCTGTGCCTCCGTTTCTTCCTCTGTAAAGTGGGGTGATAATAGCACCTGTCTCAGGGTTGGTGGGAGGACGCATTAAAATGTGGCGATGGCAGAGCCAGTTCTCTCTTTACTCCATGAACAAACAAAATAAAAACCTGTAAGTTTGCTGAGGGAGCCTTCGTCTGCGCCCGTCAGTGCAGAGCTGGGGAATGGAGGCCCAGGGAGGGGCAGGACTGGCTGCGGGTCTCAGGGTGAGCGGGGTGTTGGTACCAGACCCAGAGGTTGCCCCTGAGGGCTGTAGGGTCCCGGCTTCACCAGGCGGAGGCTCTGTGCAGGCATTGGGCGTATTTTGCCTGGTTTCACTTAACTGCGGAGATGCATTGCTTCACGTGAAACTAGACCGTGTTTCGAGTCTTGGAAATGCTCCGGAGTATTTCTCAAGGCCCTTCTAACACTAGCCCAAGATGCTGTTGGGTGTAACCAAAATCTGGCCGCCTTGTTCCCTCCCCTCACTGTGGCCAGGGGATGCTTGCCCTGGCCCAAAGGTGTCAGGGTCCTTCCTGGATGGGGGAGGACAGGGCCTCCCTTCCTGTCCCTGATCCCTCAGAGGCCAGCTTGAGTCCTGCATGTGCTGTGCCTGTTGCAGGAGAGGAAGGCGTAGGGCATTCGACCCTCAGAAGTCTGAGGGGTGTAAAGAGAGTGAAAGAAAAGGCACCCCCAGAGGGCATGATTCCTGATCCCTGCTTGCAGATGAGCAGAGATTGGATGTTTTTACCCTGCCACTAAAAATGTGTTCAGGGTTCTGAGAAATGGTTGGAGGCACAAAATAGTGCACACTGTTAAGAGTTTTACAAATCAGATCCTGCTGCAAATGCCCCTAGCATTTAGTGGAACCCTCTCCATAATCACTGGCAAAACGAAGGTGCATGTTTTGTTTTGTACATTTGCTCTTCCACACATCTGATCTGGGGAGGAGGGCACTGTACACTCAGCACTGTGCTTGGCACTTGGTGACACCAAGCAGAGTAAGCAGAATCTCCGGGCCAGGCGAGGTGGCTCACGCCTGTAATCCTGGCACTTTGGGAAGCCAAGGTGGGAGGATCACTTGAGGCCAGGAATTCGAGAACAGCCTGGGCAAAATAGCGAGACCCTGTCTCTATAAAAAATAAAAATTAGCTGGGTGTGGTGATGTGTGCCAGCTACTCTGGAGGCTGAGGCAGGAGGATCCCTTGAGCCCAGGACTTGGAGGCTGCAGTGAGCTATGATAGTGCCACTGCACTCCAGCCTGGGCGACAGAGTGAGATCCTATCCCCCCCATGAAAAAAAAAGAGAACAGTCTTTGACCTCCCTGCAGGAGTCCAGTCTCCCTCCCACTTTCCCTTCCTCCTTTCCTCTTTCCCATTCATCAAATATTTATTAAGCATCCCTATTTTCTATGCTAATAATGGGGTCCTTAGAAATGAGAAGGGCACGGGGAGAACCTCGTTAGACAGACTGAGGAGGGATGCTGTAGACACGGGTGTAGGAATTTTCATGGGACTGGGCTCTAGCCTTGGCCTGGGCACTAACTGACCATGTGAACTTGACTAAGTCACCTACCTGCTCTGCGTCCCCACATACAAAATGAGGATGTTGAACCTAACGGTGGCATTGGCCAGGCATCTTTCAGTTGCAAGGAAGAGATGCATCGCAAACTGGCTTAAGAATAAACCTTCAGGCCTGGCTGGATTCTTAGGAGTTCATCTCTCCGTGCTCTTGCCTCTGCTTTCATCTTTGCTGGCTTCGTTCTCTGCCAGATTCTTCCTAAAAGAGGGCGAGTTGATCCCTTTGCCCGCCATGGCTCCGAGCTCATGTCCTCCTGCCACGGCGGAGCGTCTCTTTCCTGTAGTGGGGTGAGATCTCAGCGTTCACGCTGACTGGCCCACACTGGTCACATGTCTGTCCTTAGACCAGTCACTGTGGCTGGGGGACGCAGGGCTATTTGGCCAGGCCTGGGGTGCCTGACTCCCACGGGGAGGCGTGTTTGCTCACAGAAGGCCGGGATGGACACTGGGCAGGCTGAGAGGCATGGAGCATTTCATCACGGTCATTGAGAGCATCCTGCAAACTTCACTCATAGATGAGACAGGCTTGGGAGCCCGACGGCCTGGGCTCTGATCCCAGTGAAGCCTGCGTGCTGTGTGATGCTGGGCAAGTTGTTTCACTCTCCACGCCTCAGTTTCCCCATCTGTAAAACAGAACTGACAACAGTACAGACCCCACAGTGTTGTGAGAATTAAATGCATTAATCCACGGAAAGTGCTCAGAACAATGTGTGTCGTATCATACGCACTTAAATAAATGTGAGCTATTGCTGTTTCTTTCTTTCACAGTCATTCATGAACTCTTATGCACGCAGACAAGCAAGCGAATAAACCATAGTCTCTGCCTTCGTGGGTCTCTACGATTATCTTTCACTCATTTATTCAAGAAATGTTTATTAAGCACCTACTATGTGCCAGGCGCAGTGCTAGGCTAAACTCAGGATGCGGGGGTGAAGGAGACAGCCCTGCCTTCATGAAGGTATACAAAGTATCTTTATTAATTCTTAATTTCTCATCTGAACACTAGGGACGATGTTACCTTCTGCGAAGAGACTGCATAAACAGAAGAGGTGTGGGAATGTGTCAAAAACCTGAAAGTGGCTTTTTGTCTGGCGTGTTGTCAGTGGGTGGGCATCATCTTGTCCTTCAGGGGTGTCCACCCAGGGGCTTAGCCTTGCCCCGCCCCTCCCCGGCCCCGTCTCTTTCTCGAGCCCCCCCCGCCCCGTGTGGCTGGTCCCCTTGGCTTCAGTGCCGCCAGCAAGGTGGATGAGGAGCTACGGGGCTTCTTGGCCTCCGCCCAGGGGCGGTGAGGGTGGGGCCTGGGGGTCAGAGCTCCCTTCCCCACAGCAGGCCAGCTTGGGGCTGAGCCTCTGCAGGGGCTCCCTCTGGGTCCTGGGCGTGGCTTCACTCTGGCTTTTCTGGGTGGTTCCCTGAGGCGGACCCTGGGCTCTGCGCAGCAGGATTCAAGCTGGGGTTCAGGAGGTCCCCTCACTTTCCCCTTCCAGCCCAGGGGAAGGGGTCTCACATGTGACGTGCTCTGTGTAGAACGGGGGCAACGGGGTGGCAGGTGTTTGGTCCTCAGCGTCAGGAGAAGGCCAGGCAGTGGCTCCGTGCCCAGCCCGGGGCTGATGGTCGTCACGGCGTGAGTTACTGGCGCCTTCCTTGTCCGCCACCCCACTGCCACGCCCCGTCTCTCCCAGCTTTTAATGCTGCAGGCTCTATCTCAGGGATGCACTCTTGGAGGAAACGGGCTCAGAGACGGTCTGAACTTGCTGTTCACCCATGCCTGCCTGACCACAGAGCCCAGGTTCTTGGTCACTAAGTCAACTGTCCCACAAGGTGACTGTGGGGTGACGGCCCCAATGGACTGAAGAACATCCCTGTACGTGCTCCACGTGCGTGTCGACCCGATCTGTCTTTGTGCGCTGTCTGCCCTGGCCTGGCCAAGTCCTTCCCCACCAAGGAATGGCCCCTGCATACCTTCTCCGTGGGCCGCTTCCGAGAAGGAGGTGACCAGTGACCCTGATCAGATGTCTGTGCCTCCCACTGGAGCCCTGGGCTGCCGGGGGAGGTCACCCCTCCTGTCTCCACACGCTCCCCAGGGCCTGCGGCTGGCGAGACAGGGTTCATTAAGTTTGCTCGAGGACCTCCCGGCCCCCTCCCCTACCCATGTGCTCCACCCCGGGCCGGCCTGCTGTCTCCCTCTCCTCCTCCTCCTCTGAGCCCTGCTGTCACTGGGAATGCTTCATGGCACTGCTCTCTGCGCGCCCCCTGGGAGCAGTGAGGCTTCCAACAGGCATTGCCTCCTAGGACGGCTGACCCGTTGGCTTATCTGGACGGTACCTCGTTGCTGCCGACTCCAGAACCTCTCTGGTCTGTACCTTTCCCCAGAAGTACTTGCTGTTGTCGTTATTGATAGGGGCGGAAGCTCTGAAGAATCTCTGGGAGATGACGTCACACCATGAAAAGAAAAGCAGATGATTTGGAGCTTGACAGTCCTGTGTTCAAATTCCGTCTCTGCCGAAGTCTTTAGTAAGGAAGCTATTTGTGAGCCTCAGTTTACCCCTCTATGAAGTGGGGCCACTGAATCCCCCTTTGCATGGTGATGGGATACTCAGAGGGGTAACGAGCAAGAAGGGCCGGCACGCTGCCCGGCATGTTGGGGCTGCAGTCAGTAGATGGCGGTTCCATGTGCTTTGGCAGGGAACAGGCCAGCCCTGGGGTCAGATGGGTGGAGTGGGTGTGGAGAGGGAGCCTGCCCTGGGATGGCAGGTGGAGCAGGCTGGAGCTTCCCAGCCATGGGACTGGGTGGATCCAGGAGAGTTCCTGGGCTGCTGAGCTGGCTGGTGGCAGCGCTGGGTCGCTGCCCTGGGAGCCCTTTGGAACTTGCAGGGTCCAGAGACGTGGCCATTCTGAGGGAAGACCCACCTGGTTTTCTGTCGAGGGAAGGATAGCCACTCTACACACATGCATCTCTCTAGCCTGGACACTGCCTGTTTCTGACCTTGGTAAAGTTCGTGGTGCAACATCTGGGGCCGCTGGGTTGTCACATGGGGGTTACTCGCCAGAGTCCTTAGGGCCTCTTGCTGGGCATTCTAGGGTGAAGGGAGAGGGCATTATCTGTGTTCCCTTCTCACAGTCACTGCAGTACCCCAGGCCCCCTGAAGGTCACAGGGAGGTGGGGGATGGGCTTTGGGTATTTCTGAAAATACACTAGAAAAGCAACATATCCATGCCAAAATTGGCCCAAATTCCTTATTATACAACCCCATCTTAGGCCCATGTCCTGAGCGACCACATTGATGACTAACACACAAATAAAAACACAGCAAAAGAAATATATTCCCATCATCCCTGCCCCCTAACCTGCAAATCCTCACCTTGGTGCCTGTGTTCCCGCCGGGATCTCTTAAGGGGCCTGGGGCGCTGTGCCCGGGAGCCCCATTATGGCAGGCCGGCCCCGGTTCAGCCCTGGGCTCACGCTGGTGTCTGTGGGACAGCCGCTGGCCCAGGGGCCTCCGTGGAGTGGTCACTGCCAAGTAGGTGGGACAACAGCCACAGGGCAACTCCGAAGGTGCTGGAAGAAGAAAATCCTACAGCTTCGAATTTGTCTTCTGCTTCCCGAGACCCGCACTGCTGGCTGGCTTGGGAATTTGTAAGTTTTTCTTTTTTAATGAGTCTCTCATTTATCACGTGAATAACACAGTCATACTCCATTGTTTGTGGATGTCTTTTAAGAGCCTTAGTGCTTTAATTATTTAAATCATGAGACATTTTAAATATACCACTATTTTGGTCACCTTGGCCTGGCGTTTCTTCGCTTTTATAAAATACACCTGGAGTCTCCTAACTTGGGAAGCGCTGAGCCTCCAGCCCCTTTCAGCCTCGGGGCAGGCGCCGGCCCACCAGCAAGGCCTCTCCGGAAGGCGCTCCCGCCTGGGGCCGGTAGCTGCCCCCTGGCCAGACCTCGATGGACTTCCCTCTGCTGGGCAAGAGGGCGGACTCCCGGGTGTCTTTTCTGCGGCAATGATCTCTCTTGCTCCTCCTCTTGGTACAAAAGACCCAAGTCCGGGTCCAGAGTAAGTTATTTGTAATGCATTTTTAGAGTCCATATTGCAATATTAGCCATGACTGTCTGCTGTGTAGAAAAAGGAGGAGTTGGCGTTTGAAGTTTAATCCAGCTTCTACTTAAGCTCAGTCCCTGGGCAATCCTTTTTTCTGCCGCTGAGCTCAAACAGCCGGTCCTCAGGTTTGATCTGCTGCCCCACGGAGCTCTGCCCAATGTGAATTTGAAGAGTTTTTTTTCCCCCTCTCAACCAGGGAGACTTGCAAAAAAAAAAAAAAAAAAAAGTCGCTGTGGTCTGCTGCATGGGCTCCCACGGTGGGTCCCTGAGTCCCTCCCAGAGCCCCTCTGGCTGTTTTCAGAGGGAGGCCGGGCTGGGACCCACTGGGGCCTTCCGACGTGCATCTGTGTCCCTTCCTCGGGGTCCCTCTGAGCTCTCTCTGCTGGTGGACGGCAAGCACTGGGGAGTCTGGGAGTCCTGTCTCGCATGCGGGGGGCACAGAAAAAGGAGGGAAAAAAGGGAGGGAAATGAAAGGCGCGAGTTTGTCGGGAACTGGTGCTGGCGGTGGAAACAGGAGCCGCAGCGGGACGGAACCTGGTGGCCTTCAAAACTTTTCTTCTCCCCTCTCGCCACATGACTCGGAGGAAGCAGGCAGTAATTAAAGGCCCCCCTGGCTCCTCATTTTCTGTGCCCATGTCTTTGATCTGGCTCATGTCGGGCGGCTATTTCCATTGTTCCTGCCTTTCTTTCATTCGGTTTTGATGGCAGAAATGATGATCTTTGATTCCAGAGTCGGAGGTGGGCAGGAGAGTGTTACAGGTCTTACATAATGCATCTTTCACATCTTATTTTTAAACGCGGGCATAATCAGGGCCGGGCAGAGGCTGGGCTCAGCTTTCGCCCGTGTGTGGGGAGCGGCGGTCGCCCGGCCTGCCGTGCTAGCCCGGGGGTGGGTGGGGACAGGCAGTCCTGTGCAACTGAATGAAAATTACTAGAGGAAGGTTCCCCCTCCACCCCTTTCTAAATATAACCTGGAGGGAGTTTTCCTAATTGTTCCCTTATGGTGAAAATGTGCTGAGAGAGCAGGACGGGAAGGCCCCGCCCGTGTAGCCAGGCTTCTCCCGGTGGCGGTGGCGCCGTGGGAGGCCTGCAACTGTTTATTAGTGGATTTTAATAAACTATAAGGGACACGCCGCGGGAGGTGGCATATGAACTGGTAACTCAGGTAGCTGGGGAGAAATGGAGGCGCTTGGCCAGGCGGGGGAGGTGGGAGGCGCAGAGTTGTCGCCGTCGGCTGCGTCTGCACGGCCTTCGCGCCTTCCCTGGCAGCAGGACACACGGGGGTGGCCGAGGTGAGCGCGTGAGGCCTTCGCGATGGTAAGAAGCCTGTGGTCCAGGCTGGGATGAGGACGCTCGAGGCTGACGCGGGGACTGCAAGCTCACATGGTGACAGGGCCCTGCAGGTGGCTCAGGATGCCGGGGTGCAGGCGCAGTGGGCGACTGGAGGTCGCGCACCGCCCCGCACTTCCCGTCCACGCTGCCCTGCTGGAGGTCGGGCCTGCGCTACCCAGGCTTCCAGGCTTCTAAGAGAAGGCAGACTTTGGGGTCTCCATGGGAAATCCCTCAGAGACGTGGGAAGGAAGAGGTCTTTCTGGGTCAGGGTCAGTGCTGACAAAGGCCGAGAGGCAGGACAGCCTTGGTGAGGCTGGGAGAGGGGCCGCCGAGTGTGGCGGGGGCCTCGGCCGCTGTTCTGTAGCCTCTGCGTGCCCCCGGCACGCTTGGAAGGCCTGTGGCGCAGGGGTGGCCAGCTCTGCGGTGGCTGCAGGGGCACTGCCTGGTGGCAAGTTTCCCGGGCTGGAAAGCTTTTGCCACATGGTGCCCAAAGCCTCCTTTCACCTCCTCTGTGCCCAGCGCTCGTGAGGACGTGGTCCCTCCTCCCTCCCTGGGAGGCTGCGCAGCTGGCCTGCCTGCCCCCCTCCCCCAGGCCCAAGTAGCAGGACTTTCAGGCACTGAATTCGTTAATAGGTATTTACTGAGTGCCTACTGTATACCAGGCTCAGCGCTGAGTGCTGGACGAACAGCGGTCAGCAGCACAGGCCTGGACTCTGCCCTGCGGGGCTTCCGGCCCATGGCGGAGAACTGTGACCGTCGTCACGGAATCACCGCCTGGATCCACACAGGCCTGAGTGTCTGCAAGGAAGAGTGTGCGTGGCAGAAGCAAAGGCTTCTCTGAAGAATTGACACTGAAAATGAGGGACGTTACGGGGGATGGTAGTTTAGAGGGAGGGTTCAGAGACCCCCGAGGCAGGAGGGTGGTGGCAAGGTGAAGGGACCTGTGGCAGGACTGGGGAGCGCGGTGAGCTGGGGGTGCATGGAGGGGGCATTTGGTCTGTCCTGGGCGCGGGGGCGTCGGGGTCTTGGCACACCCTAGACTCGCTCTCTGTGGCGCTCCTGCCACTGCCCTGAGGCTGGGTGTGGGCGGGTGGGGAGGCCGAGATGGTGGGGAGGGTGTGTGCGAGAGCCGTCCTGCTTGGCCACATCGGCAGGAATTGGGGATGGACTGAGTATTGGGGCAAGGAGTGTGGGGTCCCAGCAAGACCCCTGGGGTCCTGGCTTTGGTATCGCGCTGAACAGAGGGGTCTTTCCTGAAGTGGGTTTGTCTGGAGGAGGACTAGGGTTGGAGGTGGGGAAATCTTTCCCCTCTTCTGAGTGTGCTGGGCCAGGGCAGGGGGCCCAGGTAAAGCTGGAGAGGACGGGGGCGGGGGTGCAAGTCCCCGTGAGACCCCACGCTGCATGTGGGCAGGGATGTCCCCTGCTCTGTCCCCAGCGGAGCCCATCTTGCCCATGCTTGTCACACAGTGGGTGCCAAATGAGTGTCTGTTGAGGGGACTTGTTCTGTGAGGCCGCAGAGCAGTTAAGGCACGTTCGCATGGGGGTGCTGCTTGGCCCCTGCAGACTTCCAGGGTTTCCTCCTCCTCTGGCTCCAGGCACTGAGAGCGTGGTGGTTGCTGCCTTCTGGAGGGAGCCGTACCTGCTGGCCGGGCTGCCTGGTGCCCACTCGCTTCGGCCCCGTCCAGGGCTCCCTTCTGACTGCCTCGTAAATCCTCTTGGTCAGCCTGGCTGGGCCTCTGCGGCCGGGGACGGCAGCGGCTGGTGCTGATGGCTCGCACAGCCCGGCCTTTCTGGGCTGACGAGAGGGGCTGTATATTTCCACCTGCTGCCCAGACTGCTCACAGATCTGCCCACCTGGCGTGTGCGGAGCCTGGCAGCCAGCCCTCGCTCTCCCCACCCGGACGCCTGTCGGGCCCCTTCACTTGTGGCCCCCCACCTTTGGCAGCTCTGTCTTGCAGTAGGGTGGGGTGGGAGTGCAGTGTTGACGAGCCTGATGGGAGGGGCCCGTGGCTCACGGTGGGGAAAGGACTTCCGGGTAGTGGCGTGTCTGGGAAGATGGGGGCTCCCAGAGGGCTCCACGCTTTTCATGAGCCAGGTTTCTGCTGTTGGGTCCGGACAGCTCTCCTGGATTCATTGCTTGGGGTCGAGGACCCTGTTGCTTTGGGACCACTCACTCTGGCCAGTGCCTTGGGGGAGTAAGCTCCCCATTTCTGCCCCCTCATCCCAAAGCAGGCTGTCGGGAGGGACATCACCAGGTCTGGGCAGGCAGTGGGAGGCATACGGACCACCTGCATAGACTGTTTCTCCACTATCCAACATTTGGGCTAATTGGTGGCATGGCCGTCCTCATGTTTATAAGTGTCCCTTTATTTTTCCCCAGGGCAGTTTGAGACTCCAGCTATCCC
Organism: Varecia variegata; assembly: GCA_028533085.1. NCBI lineage: Eukaryota > Metazoa > Chordata > Mammalia > Primates > Lemuridae > Varecia > Varecia variegata. Next base: position 89,655,158 of record CM052442.1, on the reverse strand, counting down.
TGATATATCTGGCTGTGCTGTTACAGTTTTACAGCTGAGAATTCAATAGGTGAATCTAAGATAACACAGTTAGTTGAATTTTGAGAAAAAATTCCTTATTATCGCCAAACCCTATTTTCCTGTTCATGTCTTTTCTCTTGGTCTTCACCTGCACACGTGTGTCCTTCCAGGATTGTAACTGGAGAGTCTCACATGTTCTGCTCTTGTGCCCAGTGAGTTTGTGGCCTGACCTGCCTCTGTGGTCCGAGTCCCCTCAGCTGCCTGCTAATGCCCGCTTGGGGATCCCTCTGGGGTGCAGATGGGCTGCTCAGCGTCACGCCTGGCACGCTGGAATCCCTGGGAGGCCTCCCGGGAGGACTCTCTTCCCCCGTTTCTTTCTGGACACTGGACCCCTGGGGGCTGCGCTTGAAGTGCCTTGTGGCAGAGAGGAGGAGCCTCGTTCACTTGCAGCTGGAGAGCTGCGTTCTAGCCCTGGGTTGCCACTAAGTGGCTCTGAGTGAATCCAGCCCTTTGTCTCCTGGGCGTCATTTCTGTGTCTAAAGATGAGGGCTGATGCCATCTACCTCTCACATCCCAAACTTTGGGATTGCAAATATGCTGGGAATAGAAGGGTATACTGACATTAAATATATGCATGTGAGCATATTGAGTTCTTCTTTGTAGCTCTGATCCAGTGGTGGTTTACACTCACCTGGTGCAGTTTTCTGATCAATGCCTGTCTCCCGCATGAGACGGTGAGCTCCTCGTGGGACACTTCTGCTTTGGCGGCACACAGGAGGGCTCGGCCAGTATTTGTTGAGTGAAAGGTCAGATAGCTAAGTTGGGGCCAACACCAGGTACCCCTCTGCCACTTGTCCACAAGATTACAGTTGGTGGGGAGTTCAGGGAGATGGCCAGGGCCAGTCCCCACCCTGCTAGGCACTGCAGCTCTGGGGCCTAGAGAAGGACCCCTTCTTTGTCGGGGCCAGGCATGGGTGGAAAAGCTCCCTCGGCCCTGAGCTCCCTTGCCTGACGCGGATGCCCAGTGGGCTGGGGGCCCTGGGCTGGTCATGGCAGGGGATCTCCCAAGATGTCCACTCTGTTGAAGTCCTGACGCCTACTCAGCGCTGCCAACACACAGCACAAATGTAGTAATTGTCACCACGACAAAGTAACTGCCATTTAAAGAGTGCTTATGTCATGCAACATCCCATGTCATCATCATAACAGCCCTGTGAGGTGGGTATTGTGACCGTCATTCCCATTTTACAGATGAGGAAACTGGGGCTCAGAGAGGTTAGGTAATCTGCCCATGGGCACACAGGAAGTGGCAGGGATAGTGTTTGAACCCGGGCAGCCTTCGTGACCACCCCTGCTGCTTCCGTGGGCGCAGCACCCCCACAAACCTCCCTCCCTCCTCTCTTCCCATCCGCAGGCCATCCTGCCATGCCCGGGGCGACATCCCATCTGTCAGGGTTCTGCTCTGGCCAGATGCAGTGCCCCCCCTGGGATCCCAGACCAGGGCAGTCGCTGCGCAGCAAAGTGAAGGGAGTTCTCCGGCCCCATCCTCACTGCAGACCCTGGTGCCGCACATAGGACGGGGAGCGTCTGGCCGCCCCTGGCCTCCCCCGGCGGGGCCTCTGTGCCCACCCCTCTCCCTGAGCAGGAGGGATGGGACGCGTGGCCTCCCCTGGAGCTCAGGCCACCTCTTGCTCCTTGTGGCTGAGAGAGGGGTTGGAGGCCCGGGGCAGGAGGAGGGGCCTGAGGACAGGAACAGGCAGGTCGGAGCCAGGCCCTTCGAGGGAGGGGAAGGAAAAGGGGCCCAGAGCAAGCAAAGGCTCCCAGGAGGGAAGAGGAGGGGAGGCAGGGTGGGGCTAGAGGAGGAGAAACGAGGGTGGGGGATGGAGGAGGGGTGGGGCAGAGATCAGGAGAGGAGACAGGGTGGGCAGCGCGGGGCGGGGGGCGGGGGGGGGGGGGGTGGTACGCCGGGAGGCTGGGGGAGCCATGCCAGGTGCAGAAAGATTCTGATGCTTGAAGATCAGTGTGCAAAGGCCAGGAAGCTCCGCGTTCCATCCCCACCACCTCCAGGAACCCCCGGGGCAGGCGCTTGGGGCTGGCGGCCGGGGCTGTGGGGTCAGCGTGCCTGAGAGCTGCCCTCACTAGTGGACGGGCCAGGGAGCTGTCACTTTGAAGTCCCTGATGTAGCGGGGAAACCATCCGGCCTAGGTCTCATTAGCCTCCACTTTGCCGCGCACACCCTAGTGCCAAGGTTTGCAGACCCGCCCGCTTGCTCCATGAGGTCTGTCGCTGACGTGGACCTGACAGTTAATACACACAAGTGTTTTCTGCCCTCTCCCCCCAAAAGCACTGGCTTACCGAAGCTTTCCTGCCGAGGGGGGAGAGAGCTGCCAGAAGCGAACCCGTGTTTCATTTTCCACTTAAACTTGGGAGCGGCTTAGTCTGAATGCCGGTGGGTTTTATTTTCCCCAGACTAGAGCGGCCACCACTGTGGCCTGGGATAAAGGATGGCTTTGGTGTTCAGCCGTCTTCCCCAAAGCCACCTTCCCGTCTCACTCCTCTCCTCCTGGGACCTGCACCGGACCCCCACGTCCTGCTTTCCTCTTCTCTCACCTGAGGCTGGAACCCTGACCCTTGAATTCGGGCAAGCCTTTCTGTCCCCTGGCTGGAGGGGCCTGCTGTCCCGGCTCTGGGGTGCACAGAGCTGGGGGGCACAGGCCGGGTCAGGAGCATCTCTTAGAAGGTCCTCTCTCCCCACTGGCCTTGAGCAGCGCAGGCCCTCACCTGGCTTACAGGCCGTGCTTCGGCAAGTGTCCCCTGGCCTGGGTACCACTGGGAGGACAGGCCCAGAGAGACAGAGTGTGCCCGCGGCAGCCGGGCCTGGCCGTGCTTGGCCAGCATTCCGCGGTGTCTCTGAACATTTCTATTGCAGTGAGAATTGATTTTTGTGTCTCATGGTAGATCCTCTTAATGCTTTTTATTCATTCATTCATTCAGTAAATAATTGAGATTGGTCCCCAAACTAAGTGCCGAGGCACCCAGGGTGCCACAGCTAACCACAGGGCCTCCGTTAGACACTTGAAATTTTCAAGGGAAACACAGCAATCGTCAGCATCTGTTGGGCATCCTGTGAACTACCAGCTCAAGGTTGTCCCTAATGTAGAGGGCAGGAGAGAGAGGAAAGACACGTGGGGACCTGATGACATGGAGATCACATGAGGCAAGGAGATGGCAGTAAATACCTCGCCCTGCTTAAGTTTGTCATTCACTTCTGGCTACCCGACATCTTACAGACTCGCTGGTTCCTGGCCCACTGCTGCCTCCCGGCCGCACCGGCCGCCCCTGGGCGGGACTTCGTCTTACTCCCTGCTGTTTCCCTGTCACCCCCGAGCCTGGTACGGGCTCGGAGGGTCCCCGCCTTCTCTGTTCATTGCACCTTTGTGTCCGTAACTTTTTCATGGTGCCCCATAAGCTGAAAGAAACACCTCACGGTTGCCTGCGTTAAAGCATTCAGGTCCAAAGGACTTAAGGATGTCCTGACAACACAGTGGCTGTCGGAAACCTGTGTTTTAATTTCATTCCTGACACGGTTACAGAGGGAAGGTGGGAATGCGGACTCTCGTCTGCCGGAGCAGGTGGGGCCCGGAGGTCTGCGTTTCTGAAAAGCTCCAGGGGATGCCGGGCTGCTGGCCCAGGGCCACATTTTGAGGCGGTGACTCAGATGGTCCCAAGTTCCCCATCCCCACTCTTTCCAAACACCCCGTCTCACGGCTCTTGCTGTCTGCAGAGAGCTTCCCAGCCCCAGGGCATGAGTTAGAAGGCCACTTGTCCCCCGGCTGTTGTTTGAGGTACCCAGCCCAGCAGTCCTCATCTCCATGGACAGAACTCCTTGCCATGCCCCATGCAGGGCTCAAAGTGGCCGACATTCTTGTATGAGTGCCGCGTCCTCGCCAAGAACACAGTTGTTTACAGGTGCCCCCAGCAAGGTGGTTTTGGTGAACCTGGAGCGGGCAGGATGTGCTCACTAGGGAAGGTCGCTGCACTCCTCACTGTTTTTTCACCTGGAGTTACCTGCCTGGGTGAGGGCTGTGCACCTGTCGTAGGCCCAGAATGTCAGGAAGTCTAGCAGACAGCCGGGCACCTCTCTGCTTCCCTTCTGGGAGTGGGATCCATTAGAGGTGATCAATTTCTATCTCCTAGCCGGGGTGGCCGCAGCCCTCTCTTGCCAGCTCCTGGCTGTTATGAATGTCCAGATCTGGGAATGCGAATTTTCCAGCCACATGCACAGCTGTACATGCTGGTGCACACACTTGTGCACATGTAGGCATTCCAGTCAATGCCTGACAGAGCTCCGCAATATAGGTGGAAAGGCAGGAAGTCTGCTCTTCCCAGTCCCTGGGGAATTCCATATGTGATGACAAAACGGCCAGAGCTGGGCTGTTCCTGTTTGCTCACTGTATCACTGATCAGTTGATTCGTTTATTTATTCATTTATCTCCTTGTGCAGCAAGTGTTTATTAACTAACCATGGCTGATGTTCTGAGCTGGAGGGCCAAAGTAGCCGCAGAGGACTTCTTGGAGGAAGGAGCACTGGGGTGTGCGCATGCATGTGTGAGCATGTGCTCACACATGCAGGTACACGTATGCATGTGTGTTATACACCTGTGCACAGGTTTATGTGTGGAGCACACATAGGTATGGATGTGTGCAGAATACATGTGCATATGGCTTGCATGTACACACAGACACATGTATATATTTGTGTACAGGTGTGTGTACAACTAGGATCGAGCCAGGAAAGCCTCAGTACCGATACCAGCTTTGGAAACCTCCCTGTCCTGCACCAATCCCAGGCTGGGGAAGAGGAGCCGCTATCCGGTAGAGCAGATTTTGTGGCTTGGCTTCATGTGCATGTGAGCACTTGGGTGTGTTTTAATTAACTAGAACATTTGCTTGGAAATGAGCAGTGGCAGCAGCCGGCGCAAAGGCAGCTGGAAGGGGGGGCGGTGGCAGCGTGGTGAGTTTCAACGTGCCCAATCCTGGCTGATGACACTGTGGGAGGGGCTGGCAGGTAGCCCCCAGTGCTGGTCATTGGCCCAGCAGGGAGAGGATTTTGAGAGTGGCTGAACATTCTGGAATTCCCAAGACATTTACCACATCAAAGATGGCCAGATTAATGGTTCCAGCACCTAGGTGGGACATGTCATTCCTGACATGACCCAGGGTGGCTTTGGACCTGTGAGCCATTCAGGACTGACCCACTATGCTCTGTCTATCCCCAGCTTAGCACCTGGCACATACTGGGTCCTCTGTACGTGTTTGTTCCATGAGTGAGTCAACAGATAGAGGAAACTGAGGCTCAGAGAGGTTAAGTGATGTCTCCAGGGTCACACAGCATGTCAGTAGACCAGCTGGAAGTGGGGACTTTGTTTCCAGACTCTTCCCATTGTGCATGTTGGCGTGAGGAAATGCACTGCACGTCTCAGGGTGACGAACACACGCCACAGGTGTGCGCCTTGCCCTCTGCCTCGAACGGCCCTTCAGGAGCCTACCCACCTTCCTGTCCATCCCCGTGCCGGGAAGGATGGTCCTCCCGGGACTTCTTGGTGTGATAGAGTTTCCTCTCACCCAGGGCGAGACGAGAGGAAGGGGTGTCATGACTGGGGAGGGGCTGGGACTCAGTCCCTTCCTGAGACATTGGCCCCCAGAGCTCACAGGTTGTATTATTGAACCAGATCTCACTCCAGTGTCCCCTCACGCCTCCTGCCCGGCCGTCCTGTCTGTTGCAAGGCCTTGGACGCCACGGTTGCTGCAGCCCAGCCCCAGTGCCTTCAGAGGAGCATTGCAGTGGCTTCCTCACTGGGCCTGGCCTGTGTTTCTCTTTGTCCCATCCCACCTCGAGGACCCTGCCTGCTTATTTCCCCTGAAAAACAGCTTTGCTCACATCTGCCTCCTGTCTGGTGGCCCAGGAGGTGGACTCTGGGGCCTCACCGCGTGGGGTCAGATGTAGGCTCAGGCCATGACTGGTTTTGTGATTCCAGCAGAGTGACATCACCTCTCAGAGCTTCACTGTCCTCCCTTGTAAAGTGAGATGACACACCATGTACCTGTCAGCTGCAACTCGTCACACGCACATGGCCGGAGTTACCGACTCTTGTTGAAGACGTGAGCTGGGCTGCTGCTCACCCGAGAGCACCCTGTGGACCTGCAGACACACGCTGGAGGCCCCCTCGGCATGCCGCAGCGCTTGCATTAGGAGAGGCCAGTGGACATCAGCTGTTGGAAGGGACAGCAACATTTTGTTTTCACCTCACACTCATTTCTGGGCCCCTGCTCACAGAGGGAAAGGGCAGGCAATCACAGGTACTGTTTAGATAGTTATTTCTCTGTCTCTTTGCTAAATTCATGTAGGTTAAAAGCACCCAGGATAGAACTTCCATTATATCTACCTCTGCCTGTCTGTCTCTCACCTGGAATGATTCACGTTCTCAGGATGCCAGCTACCTTTCTTGCCTTTGCTTTTGCTATTTCTAGTACTTGCTCCTTGGTCTTTTATATTTTTTCCATAACTTAAGACCCCCACAGGGCCTTCCTGCCCCATGGCGTTCCTGGAGCGTGAACCGAGCTCTACAGGCTGGATGGGGACCCTTCTGTGGTCCCACCACAGTCTGCCTTGCCTTGTGCACTTCTCTCAGCCTCACGCTCCCCAAGGCAGGGCCCTGGGTTTCTTCCTCTTGGGCTGCACAGTGCCCAGTGCTTGGTGAATCCTCCTCAGTGTCGACTGAATGGATGACTGTGTTGGGATTTGTAGTCACGGTGGATGAAGAGTCTGTGGGCATGTGTGCAACTGCATGCACACGTGTCTGTACATGCTTGATGCGTGTGCATAAGCATGTGCACATCTGCACACTTGCATGCCCGTGCACGCACGTGCGTCTTTCAGCCTGTCAGCCTGATGCTCCCATCTAATTGGGTTTCTGAAGAAAGGCGCCTGCTTTAATTTTTAATTAGAAATCAGAGCAATGAGAGAACAGGCCAGCTGCAGCTGGAGGTTTTGCTCAATGCTGGAGTTCTCCGGGGCAGCCTCTATTAGGGCTGGATACCGTTGCTTGCGCTGGTGGGAGTGTCTTAGTGCCTACGGAATTATCATGTCATTATTTGGTAATGGAGCGTCAGGATTTTGCCTATGCAGCAGTCTTTCCCAGCAGATGAAAAACTTGCTGATGAAGAAAAGTTGAGGATGACCAGGGGTACACCTGAGTTGTGGGGTTCCAACATGTTTTTGAAGGAACGGGGCCCCTGTTCCTCCCAAAGGCATCTGGGAGTCCTGCTGGCAGCCCCAGCCTCTGTCAAGTGGGACTTACCTGTGGCCTGTTTCCCCCAGGCTGGGGGTGTGTTTAGCGTATTTGTTGTAGGTAAGATGATCTGTGCAGACTGTGTCAGGTGGGGAGTAATTACCTGGGCACCAGGGTGGGGCGGTGAGCCTCACCTGCTGGTGGAAACCTGCCCCTGGGCTCCTGGGCTCCAGCAAGGACCCAGGCACGTGTGGGATTGGCACCCTGGGTCTATGTGGCTTCCAGGTGGGGCGCCTCCTGGCGGGGGCTGGTCCGTATACCACATGTGATGGTGGGGGCAGGCTGTGGACACTCAGGGGACGTTTGCAGATGCTCTTTTTTCAGGAAGTTTTTAAGCTGCAGCTCAGTACTTTGGTCAACTACAGAACACGGTGGGGGTGGAGACCCAGACCCTCGGGCCAGATGGCCATGGTTTCCACTCTGCTGCACCGCCCACCGCAGGCAATGCCTTCCTAGCTTCTCTGTGCCTCAACTTCCTCCTCTGGGAAGCAGGAACTGCGATGGTACCTACCCCCCAGAGTCACCAGGAAGATCAAAGAGATAATATAGGGATATAATCCCTTATTCACAATTCTGAATTCCAGAAAACCTGAAACCTCCTCAAATCTTTTTGTATTTCATTTGGCAGCAAAACTTGACTTGAGCCGATGTGAAGCTATCTATAGTCTATTTCGTTCACGTTGGTGAGGACTTCTGTGCTTTGCTGCAGAAACATCAATGTGCTTAATTGCTTCTGGAGTGTTCCCAAATACTCAGGAAAGGCACTGTATTACCTTTCTGGAATCTGATAAAGTCTGAATTCTGGAGCATATCCAGTTGCGAGGGTTTGGGGTAGGCGGTTGCGGCCAGGCGTATATAAGGTGTGGGGAACCTCACACAGAGCAAGTGCTCAGCGGATGTTAGGTGGAGCTGTCACTTGACCCCAACACACAGAGCAGCATTGCTGGATTTCTGCCTTTTCCTGTCTCCCCCCTCCTCGGCTATGCAGGCGGGGGGCCTTCATTTGCTCGTAAGTCGTCCTGGCGCGGCATGTGCACACGTGTGCACACTCGTGCCATTCCTCCTTGGCAGGGGCGGGGTGCCCTTTAGCCGTGGATTGGTGGACTTGTGCTTGCGGTCTCAGGGACAGACCAAGGCTGGGCCCAGTCCTGGGGGTCAGCCTGGAGCCCCCTGCAAGAACTGGACCAGAGGGGACCCCTTTCCCACATCGTCTCCAGAGGCAGGCGTCCTTGCGTTGGAGGGACACTGCCAGGGCCATGCTGTCACCATTTCTCCCACACGCCCCGGGCACAGCTAATGAGGGAGGCCGGGGCTTCCCAGTCACAGGAGTCCTGTTGGCCGCGGACCACCTTCTGATGGGGGCTGCGGGGTGTGGGACCGAATCTGCCTGCGAAGGAAGACAATTAGGGAAATTGGAGGGGAGCCTCCCTTTATTATGTATTTATTTTGACTCCCCAATAAGACATGTCCTTTGAGGTGCTGGCCCCCAGTGTTCCTGGCCTGCGTCCCCCAGGGGCTGGCCTCTGCTGTGCGCCCAGCACAATTCCATTTGCGTCACGCCGGCTTTTGAAAGAGCCCACACTCAAAAGGGACGGTTTAACGTCTTGCCTCAAGCCGTGTTGTCAACTAGCTGTACTTTATCTCGCGTTTGGGTTGTAAAACCCAGCAATTAAGAAAACCCCTGCCTCTGATTAATTGTAGCCTACATTGGCTCACCATGAGGCAGCGCACTTCAGCTTAGGTTTCACGGCTTTGGGGGCAGGGGGAGCCAGAGTACGTGGGGAAACTGAGTCTCAGACGGGGGAGTTCCCTTGTTGGAGACGGCACAGGGCAGAAGTGGGGTGAGACTAGAGAGCAGGGCCCCTGACTCCTCGTCTGCCTGGTCCTCGATACCAGGGCCGCCGCCTGCCGGTGGAGTCGGGCAGGTGGGGGCGGCTGCGGTGAGGTGGGCAGCCCCCAGGCCCTGGTGTCTGGTGCAGTCTGCTTCCTTTGGAAGGACCCAGGTTTCCTCTGGCTGCCGTCTGTGGGCCTCTGCACCCATCCCTTGCACAAGCAGGTGGCCGAGGGTTGGGGGCTGGGAAGACTGACACCGACCAGCTGGCGACCCCCACCATGTGCTCGGTGTGAACTGGGAGCCCATATCCCAGAGACCTGCCCCGAACAGAGCTGCCCGGGGCCTCCCCGCCTGGGTCTCCTCGTGGCGGGGCCACAGCCCTGACTGTGCCTGCCCCGGCGCCTCCTCCCTCCCTGTCCCGGTGGTCGCCAGTAACCCCACATGTGGCAGTGGCCCCTGACGGTTTGCAGAGTGTTTCCACACCATCATTCTCCTTTGACCCCCACTGCAGCCCTGCGGAGTGGGCAGAGCCAGGTGGGTGGACACTGAGGTGCCACACGGCCGGAGCGGGGAGCAAGCCCCGGCAGGGCTCCATCTGCCAGCACAGCTGGGCTGTGTGGGGCAGAGGGGTCGGTGCCGCCAGCTGTGTGTCCTCATGCTTCTCTTCTGGTCCTGACGGTGAGAGAGTGAAGTCTGGGGCTCTCCAAGGGGCTTCCGATCCCCCACGGATGAGGTTTATGCCCCGCCTGGTCTGTCTGGCCCGGGCCTGGGCTCCGGGCCGCCCTGCTGGCCACCTGCTGGGCTTGGCTCGAGCAGCTGACAGGGTCTCCTGGGGGGACAGTCCTGCTGCACCTGAAAGAAGGTGCCCCACGTCCTGCTCCCTGGGTGTGACGGCCAGGGACGCCGGGGAGCCCACGGAGAAGATGGGGCGATCTGAGGCCATGCTTTGCTCCCCTCGCTCCTTTCCCTGCACTTGCCAAGGGCTCCCGTGGAGGGAGAGGAGCCAGACGCTGCGCTGAGGACTCCGTTCATTCCTCGAGTCAGGGGGGCAGTGTCCATTGTCACCATCTTCATTTTACAGTTGAGGTCTGTGCTCCGGGAGGGGAGGTCGCTTCCCCCAGGTCACACAGCATGTGTATGACAGAGCCAAGATTCAAGCACGTGCTTAACCTCTACTGCCCACCCTTCCTTCCTCCTGGGCGCCCGGTGCTTACTGGGGGCGGGGCTGGGGGAGGCTGCGGGACGTGGCGTCTGCAGGCAGTAGTGGGTTGGCGAAGGAGCTGTTTCCCAGGTCACATTCCCTGTACTGAGGCTGTGTCAGGTGGCTTGGACCCTCCTGCCACCTCCCTGTATCTTGGCTGGCCTCCAGGGGTGCCAGGAATCAGCCCAGACCCTGCCAATCAAATGGGGAAGGGGATCCCTAAACAGGACTGGGCACAGCTACCACCAACCCAGTCGGGCCTGCTGGGTGGAACCCATGCCCAGTCGCTTGTCTGAACACTCCCTGGGTTCTAGACAATGCTCCCCCTGTAACAGATCCCAGGAAGAGCTGCAGGGTGGGGAGGGTAGGAGTCCCATCCTGGGAGGACTCCAGACTTGCGGACTCGTCAGCTCCTGAGTTGTGGGAGCTTGAGCCTCAGTTTCCAAGTCTGTGAAATGGGAGAAGGGTCCTTTGTCCACCTTCTCCTTAGCATGGGGGTATGAGTGCTTGAGGACTGGGTGGAAAAGGGCTGCACTCCTGGGTCTGGGTGGGGTGGCCTCAGGCCCTTGCAGTCTAGGAAGGAGCAGTGGCTTTGCCCCACCCCCACCCTGAGGCGTGAGCCTGCGGCTTGGAGCCAGCAGACCTGTTGGCACACACGCTGCCTCTGCTGCTTGCTGCCCTGAGATGGCAGCCTGGGCTCCTCACCTCTCCGAGCCTTAGTTTGCTTTGCTGCGACACGGACTAGACAACTGTACTTACCCAGGGTGTTGTTGCTGTAAATGCCAGATAGAGCAGGTTTTCAGAAAATGTTGTCTGACTCTGAGTCGGATCCTTCTGGAGGCTTCCCCTCATCCTGGTTGGTTGCTCTTTATACCCCGTTTAATTTCTTTTACTTATTTCTTAAACAGTGTCCTCTTCCTCACTCTGAGGCTTAGGGTTGGGTAGGAAATTCAAGGCTGTAAAATGACCAGCTCTTGTCTGGTTGTCACTAACTGATGGCCCTCTCTCGGCCCCCCACGCCCACATGGGTAAGTCACAGGAGCGGCAGGCCTGTATGCGGTGTGCTGTGTGGGGCAGTTGACGTGCACACTAACGGCATCGCCCACCTGCCCCTTGAGTGGCTCCACTGTCTCCCGCGTCACAGGTAAGAAGGGCGGCTCGGTGTCAGTAAGTGGCACAGCTGGGATGTCAGCTGGGCCTGGCCAACTCTGGAGCTCACAGGCGCATTTCCCCGTGGACTGAGCACCGGGGGCAGCTCTGGCCTGAACATGGAGCTTCAGGTCAGCTGGCGTGCAGGCCGTGGTCAGGAACACCGAGCTCGGCGTCCGTGTCGCTGGCAGAGTCAGGGCTGGAGCTGGCCTTCTTGCCCCTCTGCTGGGCCTGGAGCGGCCACCGGCTCCTGCATAGCCCAGCATCGGGCTCCCCGACCCTGCTCTTTTCTTGGTGGCCCCAGGCCCCCTCCCCTGGCCTTTTGTTCCCCCTCCTCAATTGCCCTAATGGCTTAGCCCAGGTGGCAAGTTGCGTAGAGCAACTGCTCCAGGGAAATAAGCGTCCTTGCTACCAGCCTGGGCCTCAGGTGTGCACACAGCAGTCCTCCCTGGGGGTCTGGTGAGCTGGGCCTCCCCCACCTCCAGATGTTACGCAGGAGCCAGAGGAGCTGTGTGTATTGTGTGCACATGTGCCTGTGTGTGGTGCGTGTAACTCTGTATGTGTCACTGTGCATGCATGTAACTGTGTATAACAATGTGTAACTGTGTTGTCTGTGATCATGTGTATAGAACTGTGTGTCTACATAACTCTAGGTGTGTATAGTATGCAACTGTGCATATGTAACTAGGTGTATGTAACTGCATGTATGTGACCGTGTGTATGTAACTGTGTAGTATATGGCCATGTGTATAGAACTATGTGCATGGAAGTGCGTGCAATGCATATAGGTGGCTGCATGTCTTCCATGTGTTCATGTGTGTGTTGAAGGCTGGTAGGGAATGGGGAGGAATTGAAGGCATGAGGCTTGGGAGAGGGGCCCCAGGAATATGTGGCAGGGGCTGGAGTTACCTCTTCTGCTGGTTAAAACAAGCTTTGTAGAACAGAGTTACACACATGTTTAGATAATTAGAACAAAAGCCAAAAGAACAATTCTGTTCAAAGAGACGAAGCTGGGAGGTGGGGGCCGGCCAGGATCTGGGGGGCCACGTCTGTCTCCCCAGCTCTCCCCAGCCCTGGCTGCGTTTTGATCGCACTATTTAGAAAATCCCTTTGTTGTAGGATAAACTGACATTGGCCTGCGCGTTTCTGCTGTGAAGTTTGCTGTGTTCCGGGGGCCCACTCGGGACGGCAGGCCATTAGGAGCTGATTAAACGAGCTAATTTTAATTTGTTCAGTGGTTACAGATGCAGAGACCTTTCCATGCCCTTTTCTTGAGGCTGTATTTTATTTATTAATTTTCTTTTTTTCTGAAAAGTGAAAGACCTTCAGGTCTCCCTTCTCTCTTCCCATCCCCCCTTAAAAATAAGCAGATGGAAAGATTTTTAGCAAGAACTTCAGCCAGGAAAGAGGGGGCTTGACTGTGGCTCTGTGGGATCAGCCTCCAGAGGTGCCAGTGGGGGCTCCCCGTGCCTGGGAGCTGGGGGCAGAGCCGCCAGGTTGGGCTTCCCACTGTGGCTGAGTGTGAGCAGCTGGAGGAGGCTTCGTGGGAACCGTCGAAGACTTCAGCCTCACTCCCGGGCCTTTGCACGTGCTGGCCCTGCCGCTTGGAACCCTGTTTCCATCCCTTGCTTCCTTTCCCGGGCTAATTCTGTCCATCCTGCTGGCCTTGGTGGAAACGTTGCTTTCTCCAGGCGGCCCTCGGGCACCCCACCTCGCTGTGCTCGCCCACAGCCCCGTGGACCTCTCCAGCCACAGCAAACGCCACACCGCGTGGGACATCAGTCTCCCGCACTGGGCTGTGAGCTCCGCAGGACAAGAACTGCCTGCGTCGTCACCCTCCTGCCCCCAGCACCAAAGCGCCTGGTGGGTTGTAAGCACGGCAGAGACTTCCGGAGAATAACCGCATGTGCGAATGAATGAATAGAGGGGTGGGTAGCAGCTGCGTCCACTGAACGCCACGACACACCCAGCTGTTGATGTCAGACCCACCCTGGGGTCCCACCAATTCCGAATTGTCACCTGTAGTTGTGTGTCCCCGTCAGCGCTGGGGGTTGAATCTCCAAACGTGAGCATCACGGGAGTGGGCAGCTCGCGCCCGCCCTGCTGGTCCGACTGCCGTCCCCAGCGCCAGGCCCAGCTCTGCTGGGAACCCGACCGAAGGCCGCACAGAGGGAAGCCAAGGGCGGAAAACTGCTGTTGGTTGGCTTTTTACGGCACTTATAGGCAAGTGGGCCCGGGAGCATCACGTGTCCGCAACGAGGGGTGCTCAGACCACAAAAGAGGAGGGGCTGTGTGGCTGCAGCCAGTTGCCCCCCCCCCGCTCTTGCTCAGGCGGTGCGGCTCCCGGTCCGTCCATCGAACGCCACCTTCGGCTCGGCCGGGGCACCTTCCTGCGAGCAGCGGGCTTTTCCCTGGAGCTGTGCCCCGGCTGTGGCCGGGCCGCTTGCCGAGGCCTGGTTTCCATCTGCTGCTTCCCGCAGACAGCTCCCCACCCACCCCACCCAGGGGCCGCCCAGGGGCTGTCCCCCCACCCTGTCCTGGCAGACAGTGCGGTGTCCGAGAGACCTTCCGCTGTCTCTGCGTGGTCCTCCCTTTGACCCCGACCTCCGGGCTGGGCTTTGGCGCGGTGCCGGCCCCAGACCACTCGTCCCTGGAGAGTCTCAGAGGTGGCGAGGGGGAGTTAGCACTTCCCGGTCGCCCCCCAGCCCCGGGCTGGGGCCCTCGACTGGGTCAACATCTGGCTGCATGGCCTGAGCCCTGGGCCTCCTGTCCTCTCCTCCCCATCTGCTGCTTTCCCACCCCCTTCGCTCCCCAAGGCCTTCCTCTCCCTGCTCGCTGGGTCCTCCGCCAAGCGCACACCCTCGGCCCGTCCTTCCTGGCCCAGGCGGGGCGAGTGGGGATGTGTCCCGTGGCTGAGATCACCAGTGGGCCGGGGGGAAGCGCCTCTCTGGCCCTCGCCTGCTCAGCCACTGGGTGCCGGGAACTCGCGGCAGGCCCCAGTCTGCCGGCCCTGGCTCGCCCCGGTGAGCAGGGGGAGAGGTAAGCGGGACGACGCCGACAGGGGGAGGCCTGGCTGGCAGGGGGAAGATCGGATAAAGCAGGCTGGTGTCTGCAGGGACGCCAGGACTCCCATCAGAGGCTCCCAGCTTGCTGGGGAGCAGACTGTTTGCTCAGAGTGGAGTCGAATCCAGAAGGAGGGAAACTGCTTTCCTGGAGCGAGAGGAGCAGGCAGGGGCAGCTGCTAAGGAGGCCCCGGGTGTCAGGCCCCTGTCGGGCCCTGCGGCCTGGGATGGGGCGGCCTCTGGGGGCACCCTGCCGTCTGGGTCTGGTGCCCTTCCCTGTGTGCCCAGTGTGGCCGCCTGTGCCCTGTCTCCCATGAGGGGCCTGGCCCACGTCCCTGGTGGTCTGCGTGCCCCCTGGGCTGGTGCTTCCGTGAGCCCCTCGGCTACCGCGCCCTCCTGTGCCCTCCTGCCCCCTTCCTCACCGCTGGCTGGGAGGGAGGCTGCCTGACGGCCGGCTTCCGGGCCAGCCATGCTACCCACAAAGCCATCACGTCCTGGGCATTGGTCCCCTCTCCAGTCACAGAGGCACCCTGCCAAGAGGACATCGAGGCGGGCCTCTGGGTCACCGCACACTGGGCTGTGACTCCTGATGGATGCCGTGGGGCCTCGAGGGGGTGGGGGACTCCGCGGAGAGCGGGCCTTTTCTCGTGGCCAGCCACTTGTTCTCTTCAGGAAGGGACTGGTGAGTTTCTTTCTGTTTATGTCGTAACCAAGCTACCGAGATGGCAAACTTGGGTTCTGCAATTACACAGTGTTTCAGAGGCAAATTGATAGGATAACGTGTTATTATTGGCTACTGGGTTAATAGCTATTTTGGCAGGAGTACCAATCCTGCGTGGCGTTGCTGGCGCGGGCGTGCGAATGGCGCGGTGGGGTGGAGAGGACTGGTGGGTGCCTGTTGCATAGAGGAGCGGACTCGGGGGGACCCCAGGGGCCTCCCTCCCCTGCCAGCGCCTGCCTGGAGGATGCTCAGCCCCCATTAGCTGTGCCAAACCCAAGACCAGAGAGGTTGAGAGACCAGCGTCGGGTCACACAGTGAGTCGATGCTGGGGTTGGATTTTGAGGGCTTGTGGGTTTTTGGGCTGGAGCTTGGCCTGTGATCTTAGAAGGGAAGACCCGTGCCTTCACGCGGAGCACCACGCTGGCGTCTCAGAGAACCTACCCAAGTTCACGTGCCCCGGCTTCAGCGTGTTTGCACCTGCTGGTCCCCTGCCTGGGGTGCTCTTGCTCCAGATCCTGCCTCAGCCTGTTTCCTTGCTTGCTTCTGGTGTCTGCTCAAGTGTGACCTTGTCACCTGCCTGGCGTGGCACCCCACTCTCCCCTTCTCTGCGTTTCGTGTAGCAGCCCCTGACTTGCTATTCTTCGTTCAGCAGGAAGCGCGAGTCTCCTCGTTGCACTGGATGCTCCCTGAGGGCAAGGGCTCGGTTTGCTCTGTGCCCAGAGCCCCCAGCAGGCGAGTAGACACACGAGCATCTGCTGAAGGAATACACGAATGCAAATTGCAGTGTCATTGCAAAAAATGGCTGCCACATCCCAGGTGACTCACTGTCTTTCCTCTCGGAGGAGGATGGCTGGCGTCAGGGTCCTTTTTCTCCTGTCCCTGCGAGGTGGTCGGCAAGCCCTCCCTGGGGCTCAGGATGAGGTCGTGTCTTCTCGCCTGCTAGGGTTGCTCAGAGGGGAGAGGCTCCCCCTTCCCTGGGAGGGGCCACACCTGTCTGTGGAGGGGATTTAGGATGGGGGGGTCCCTCCAAGGGCCCTGTGGTTTGGGTCCTGTGACGGGCCTGTTCAGAGCGAGGCCGGCCTTCTCTGTCGCACGGCGCTGCCAGGGTGCTGTGACGAGGCACTGACTGAAGATGCTCGTGGGAAGGGGGAGCTGGGAGTGGGGTGTGGTTCGCCCAGGGTTGGGGGTCTTGCGAACAGGGGGGGTCTTCCCAGTGGTCTCTGCTCCTGCCACTGCTGATCTGGAAATGACACACAAGTTACGTTTATTGAGCATTTCCTGTGTGCCAGGCACGGTGCTTAACCTGGATGATGTGACTTAATCCTCGCGCCCCCCCCCCCGCCCCCCAGGGGAGGGAGAAGCTATTCTCTGCCCGTTTTTCCTGTGGCTGAGGCTTCTCGAGGCTCATCAACGTCGTTCATGAGCACAGGTGACACAGCTGGCCAGTGGTGCAGCTGACATTTGAGCCCCGGCTCTCTGGCTCCAGAGCCGTCCTGGACACAATCCCGGTGCCCCTGGAACGCAGCCTTCGTGGGGCAGGCGTTGCTGGGTGTGTTTGCTGCCCCAGCACTTGGAGCAGAGCCCGGCACACAGTAGGGGCTGCATAAATGTCTGAGGGCTGCTCGGACCACGGACTGAGTGAATGGACGCAAGGAGTTTCCCAAGATGAATGAGAAGTGCTCACTTTTTTTTTTTGTTTGTTTTTAGACAAAGTCTTGCTTTGTTCCCCGGGCTAGAGTGAGTGCCGTGGCGTCAGCCTAGCTCACAGCAACCTCAAACTCCTGGGCTTAAGCGATCCTCCTGCCTCAGCCTCCCGAGTAGCTGGGACTACAGGCATGTGCCACCATGCTCTGCTAATTTTTTCTACATGTATTTTAGTTGTCCATATAATTTCTTTCTATTTTTAGTAGAGACGGGGTCTCGCTCTAGCTCAGGCTGGTCTTGAACTCCTGAGCTCAAGCAATCCACCCGCCTCAGCCTCCCAGAGTGTTAGGATTACAGGCGTGAGCCACCGCGCCCGGCTGAGAAGTGCTCACTTTTTATTGCTGGTCCACTGGGCAGGAAGAGGGAAACCCAGGCTGGGAAGGGGCAATGCCCTCTGGTGCCTGGCTGGCCTGACCCCTCCCGGGAAAGCTGACGAGGGGCTGCCTGACTGCGTTTCCTTGTGGAAGAGACGCTGGCTCGTGGGAGCTGGTTAGTAAGGAAGAAGGTTTCTGGTGAGTTTCGGGGGTCCCTGGTGGGGAAGACGCACACACACGTACACAGACACACACACGCTCACATACCCTGGCCCTCTGGTGTGTGGTATGGAGAGAGATGTCCACTTGAGGGGTTTGCCCAGAAAAAAATGCAGACCCCTCACCCACTCCAGACCATATTGCTGAGTCTGTACCTTTAAGAGCATGGACTCCCAGCCTGGTATCTTATTAAACCTGTCCATTTGTTCTGCTCTGGTCTGAATAAATAGACACCCCCTCCCACCCCCTCCGCAGCCCCTTTGTTTTATGCCTTTTCTCCAGGGATCCAGGCTGAGGCCGGGGTGGCTGAGCAGTTCCTTCTGCCTCATCCGCGTACCGCCCACCCAATACCCTTGCTCTCTCCCTGACTCCGAGAGGTTCTTTCAAATAAACGAATGACAAATTCAGGCTGTACTGAAGACTGGAATAATTGCATTCTGCCACAATTCAAGGAGGCCCCAGGGACCTTGGTGGCGCTGGACAGGCCCTGCGGGGGGTGGCCCCTCTGGGTCCAGGCAGCCAGGAGAGTGGTCAGCCTCATTAGCTCAGGCTTCCGGCTGGAGACGCCACCCCCATGGTTCCTAGGCCTCCACCTTGCAGGGCCCTCGGGTGGCTCCTTGCTGCCTCTTTGTGATCAGTCAGTTCTGCTGTTCATCCGTTCATTCTCTCGTTTCTCTCGCTTGGCGTTCGTCCATGCCCCAGCTACCCAGTGCCTGCTTTCCGTGTAGCCCTGGACTGAGATTTTCACCCATCCACTCACTCGTTTGTTCACGCTGTAGTCCTGCAGGCCGGGACCTGAAATGGACCCTCTCGTGCATCCATTCATTCGGTCATCAAGCAGGTGCTGTTGCCAGGTGCCTTGTGGGGGCTCCCAGGGACCTAGAAATTCTAGGCTGATTGGAGTTGTCTCCGGGCAGGTCTAAGCCAAGAGTACCTGTGAGGGAACCTTAATAACAGTCCTGGAAGAAGATGAAAAAGGACAAGGGAAGCGCTGTTTTGCTGTAGTGACAGTGGGAGAGGAGGCGTGTGTAGCTCACTGTGGCCCCACACCCAGCACTGACGAGTGGCCCGGCTGAAACACGCCGCTGTCATTGGCTCTTTGGGCAAACACTGAGGCCTGCTGTGTGCCGGGCTCTGGGAGGAGCTGGTGACCAGCTGGGGACAGTGGAGTCGCTTGTGGCAGGGGGTGGGCCCAGCCCCACCCTCAGGGATGCCATTCGCCAGAGCTGGGCTAGGACTATTGTGTCCCCTTCCCAGGTCCCCTATGAGGAGGGTGCCCGCAGGGGTGGGCACGTGGAGCTCCCCGTGCATGGAATGCGGGTCCTGGGTGCTGGAGCGCTTCCTGCCTGCGGTGGTCTCCCCCTGCCTAGCCTTGTGCCTGTGTCAGTCCCCCCGGCCTCCTCGGTGGGGTCTGGGGGTGCCCGTAAATCCACTGGTACCAACATTTCATGTGACTGATGAGTCGAGGGGGAGAGCTTCCTAGCCCTGCTGGATTCTGCCTTAGGCAAGTCCCTCCCTCAGACCTCAAGGGCCTCAGTGTCCCCTTCTGTGTAACGGGTGGTTAGCTGGTAGTCCCAAAGGTCCCCTTCTGCCCTCTCAGTTTCCTCATCTGTAAAATGGGTCTTGTGAAAGGATTATGTGTGGTTTAAATGCATTAAATAAAACATTGAACACTCATAATGTAAGTAAATAAATAGTATAAATTTTTAAACAGCCTGGCACATAGCAAGTGCTCAGTGAAGGTGGTTTGTGATGGTGAGGATGATTGTCACATCTGTTTATGAATGTAGGCACAGTGTGAGGGCCTGGGTACAGTGTAAGGAGTGACAGCGGTGTTGGGGGGCTCCCAGGGAAGGGTGGGAGATGCTGGGAAGGGGCTGGGGACCACATGCTGCAGCCTCGATGTCTGGGACTTCAGCTGCCCTGCCCCACACTTGGACACCGCGTCAGGGGAATGCGTCCGGCTACAGCCGACTCTGGGGACCTGACAAGCCACCCAGGCAACACGGAGCTCCTCCTTCTCACTGTGGTCCTGGGCCAGGTGGCCGCCTCCCCGGCTGCTGTCCTGTGCCCTTAGCCCTTCCCCAGGCCCGGCAAGGTGCTTTGATCTCCTGTCCACCACGGACAGGGCTGGGGTGACCTTCCATCATGAGGCCCAACAGCTCGGCCACAAAGCCAGAGATGGCAATTTTTCTGGAGCCCGAAACACGAAACTCCAGGGAAAGTTGAGATTTTTCTCTGCTGAGTCGTAGGTGTGGATGAGTTTAGAGGGCGAACGGGGCCCGCCGAGTGGCCGCGTGGCTGGTACCAACCTCCAGAATCCTGGGACTCTTCCCCCGCCCCCCTGGGGCCCCGTGCTCCCTCCTCGCAGGGCCTGGTCCTCCTCTCCTCCCCTGCCTGCCTGTGGCCAGGTGCATGCTGGGGACACAGCCGGGTGCCACTGCCCAAGCGATGCTCACCATCTGGAAGGGAGAGAGGGACAAGCCAAGGGCTGCAGGCATGTGCAGCATAGGCCAGAGCAGGGGTTCCGGGTCCACTTTTAGGGATACTCAGCCCAACTTTAGGTGGTTCATGTATATATATATTTTTTACTAGTTGTATACTTATTTTAATGGGCATTAGAAAAACATCACACCCATGATTTTATCAATATCATTATTTAGGATTATGCTCAGAGAGGCAGCATTGTTTGGCCTAAAGACATCTAAAGGACAGAGTTGAGAAATAGTCCTGGGGCCGGTCAGTGGCTCAAGCATGGTGAATCCTGGCGGGGGGCACAGAGTGGGCCCAGGAGGCTGAAGAATGTGGCTTCCGAGCCTGGTGCCACCACCTACAGCGGCGGCACCGTAGGTAAGTGTTGCAGAGAGGTCTCCTGAACGCAGAGCCCGAGGCAAGGACTTGGGTGCAGGAGGTGCTCCCAGGAGGTGGGAGTGAGGGGCAGGGAAGGGAAAAGGCCACTTGTGGGTTGCAATGTCAAGGTCGCTGCTGTAGACCGCCGGGACCTGCTGGGAGCTCCACACGTGTGCAGGATTCCCCAGGAGTGATCTCTGCCGGAGCCCACTGGCTCTAGTCCCCGTTTGAGTGAAGGTCGCCTCCAAGGGCATTAACCCTCTTACCTTCCTGGCCAAGCCTGAGAGACGTGGACACCTGGAGCTGTGCTTGAGGTGGGGCTTCAAGCCTCCTGGCCAGACCGTCCCCTGCAGCTGCGGCTGAGCTCTCTGGGGGCCAACGGCTGTGGTGCACATACCAGGTCCCTAAGCCCCTCCATCCCTCAGTGTCCTCTTCTGTAAAATGGGCCCAAGCTCGTGGCTGTCTCATGGACCTGCTGAGAGGATGCCTGGTGCATCGCTGGTGTTGCGAAACTGTTTTGGGGGAGTTCCTCCGTCCTGCAGATGCTGGGTGGGGGGCGACCCTTGAACCGGCCTTCTGTGGGATTTGGCTGAGCTGAGAAGCAGCGGATCCGTGATTCAAGGTCAGATAGGGTGTGTGCCTTGTCCGTGGAAGTCTGACCCTCCAGCCTAAGGAGATGTCCCCCTGAGAGGTATCCGGGCTGAAAGTATGGCCCCAATCCCGACACCCTCCCAGGGTTCCTGGTGGAGCATCCAGCCTGGGCTCTGTGTGAAGCGGCCCCTTGGGAAATGCCCTTGTCTCTGAGCGGGTGTCACCACTCAGTCTTCTTCCTGGGGACACAGTGTGGTCACGAACACACATCCCTCGCTGGTTAGGAGCACACCCTCTGAGCTGAGGTGACCCGTGTTCAGGCCCAGCTCTGCTGCTTCTGACTTGTAAGACCCTGGGCATGTCATCTAACCTTTGTAAATGGGGCTGGGAGTGACGGCTTGTCAGCCTGCTTTGAATATTAAAATCAGATATTGGCAGGGAACCAACACCCAAGAAATATTAGCTCATAATAAATGTCATTTATTATACATATATGTCTTGCATATGTAATATGTATAACATATAATATATAAAATATGTTAATCATTCTTCAATGTCTTCTCTACGCTCAGAGTTCTAGGTTCCAGGCACCATGTGGCTTCTTTCATGCTGGGTTTTGTGAAAATTATAATCTGAATCTGGTTTTCTGTCCACTTGCTCATTCTTTGTTCGTGTTGAGCATGTCCTCTGTCTACATCTCTAGTAAGAAGGTCATGTGCACCAGCGCATTTTGTGGATGCCTCGAGGAGAGCCCAGGGGCCAAGGGCTTTCCCAAGGCCACACGCTGCCTGGAATCAGCCCCGGAACCGAGGAGCTGGTCCAGCCTGGGAGGAGGGGCCCCGCCCGTCCTGTGGGCAGCGCTGTGCCCTGCCCGTCTGCGCCCTGCCCGTCTTGGCCCTGCCCATCTGCGTCCTGCCTGTCTGCGTCCGCGCTGGAGGGAGGGAGGGAGGCAGCTCCTGTGCCGATGAGCTCTGAGTCTCCCTCGGGGAGCACGGAGCTGCAGGGACCTCCTGAACCTGCTCAGGCTCCTCCCAGGTGCCCTGCCCATGACCTTCCCCTGGCACCTGCTGTGAGCTCAGAGCACTGGGCGGTGGTCTCTGGGGACTGCGGTGGTCTCTGGGGACTGCGGTAGGGGGCTGCTGAGGGGGCCTGGTGTGGCAGTGGGCTCTTAGGACAGGTGTTCCCAGCCACAGCTGCCAGGTGCATGGCTGGCACCTTCTCTTCTGTCTGCTCCCTGGAGGAGCGGAGCTGGCTCACCATGACATCCCGACATCGATTCCCTCCTCCTCCAGGGCCCTGGGGACCTAGCTCCCTGGGGTGTAGGCAGAGGGCTGTCTCAGGGATGGAGGTGGGCTGCACCTGGGCGGGGACAGATTGTGCCATTCCCAGGGGCCCAGCCTGGGCTGTTTGTGCCCTGCAGAGCCCTGCAGATGTGCCCTGCACATCTGGACAACCCCTAGATGTGGGTGTTACAGGAGGGAGAATGGGGGTGGGAGTTTGATTACCTGCACCTCACCTGGTCAGCTTCTCCTTAGTCTGACGTCAGAAGGGTTTGCAGCGGAATGGAGAGTGTGAAGCCAGAAGACCTTTGATTCGGTTCCCAGTTAACTGCGGACGGTGGTGCCGGAAGGGAGGGCTATGGGGGCATCTTGAGAGTTGGAGGCTTGTCCTGGATCCAATGAACAGAAGTGCCCCTGGAGTTACCTTGTCCAGCCATTTAGCGTGCAGGGCTGTATTCGTACGTGCTCTGGCTGGGGAAAGGCCATGTGGGTCTGGGGAAGAAAAATAACTTAGCAGTGTGGGTTCAGGGGCAAAGCCCTGGAGTGAGCATGCGATGGAGACTTCAGTCTGCTGTCCCTGGGCTTCCTGGGGCCACACTCCCTCCCATGGGAGCAGCCCTTCGTCATCATCATCGTTCTGGGGTCAAAGATGTGCATTTGGGGGTGCCATGGCGATTGATTCTGGAACTGGAGGAAAAGCCAGCTGGGTGGGACTCCCTGAGGGGTGGCGCGTCTGTCTCCCCAGGTCCCCCCGAGGGGTCTTCAGGGGAGTGTTGATCCTTCAGTGACTCGAGTGCTCAGCCTCACCTGGGAGGGGACCCCACGCTCGTTGTGCCGGGTCTCCTCCAGGGGCCCCAGAGCTCGACTGCTCAGATCTCTGGGGTCTTTGCGGTCACTGATCACAGGCTTTCTTGAATGGGTTCTGCTGATAGGCTAGTGATTGTTTATTTTGAGGTCATCCGTTGATCAGGACTGGATTTATGGGAGGTGTAGAAAGAGCACTGGGCTGGGAATCCGGGTCCTGCTGGTGCCCACTCAGGAGCTGGTTGTTCAGACACTGCTGGGGGCCCCCAGGGACCGTCGAATGGCGTCCTCTGCTCATCTGCGTGGGATGCAAGGCCTTGGCGATGGGCTCCCGGCACGGACACCAGCTTCAGCCATGGCGGGTTGCTTCCTTGTGGCTTCAGAAGCCTCTACTCTGCCAACTGCGCCTGCCTCCCCTTCACCTGGGAGACCTTCTTCCTTCTTCCTGGATTGGGGGCCCTAGTCTGGAGTCGTTGTGTACCTCTGCCGTGATTTTTGCAGCATTTGAGTGTCACTGGTGCTGTGACTCTCCTAGTATTTTTCTTTAAGTCAGTGCTCTTCATGGTGAAATGAATTCATTTACTTCATTCTGCAAATGGAAAACCAGAGTCATTTGTTGTAAGTTGACAGCAACCTTACAACAAAAGTGAATGAAAAACAAAACCGAGGAGAACCCCAGCCTCGGGTTATTCCCCTGAGAAGCTGCTGCCTCCTGGAAATGCTGATCGTGGGGCCTGCTTGCTCTTCAGCTGGAGTTAAGGACGGTGCCGCGTGCGGCCTCGCGCCTGGGCCCAGTCTCAAGGGAATGAAGGGGCATTTCCGGTCCCGTTTGTGTGGCGGTGTCGTTCGAGACCCTCCTGGGTTCTGACAGTGGGAGGTGCCCCATGTTTTGGAGAACACAGGTCAGTGGAGATCTGGCTCCTTCTTCAAAGACTAGTTTGAGCGCCCGCCGCCCAGGATGGGCCTTGTCTGTGCGCTCAGGTCCCCCATCCTGCCGGGACTGGGGCTGTCTGGCACCCACTGGCCTTGGCCAACAGAAAGCTCGCTGCAGACAAGCATGAGCTCTGTCCCTGCCTCTGCCCCGGTCCCGCACCCTGCGGCCCCCAGGCCACGTTGGACTGCCGTCTCCTGTAGGCCCAGGTGAACACCAGGGAAGGAAGAAATGAGGACGTGACTCCTAGCCACGCAGGAGGCGGGCAGAGCAGGGCCCCGAGTGATGAGTTGGGTTTGGGTAGGCTCTGACCAGGCGGAGGGGCATCCTTGCTGGGCAAAGGCTCAGAGTTTGGGCCGGGTGAAGCAGGCTCAGCATACCTCTCTGATGACAGTGGGTGGTGTTGGTGGCTTTCTGGAGAAAAATGGAATGATTCCATGCTCCTTCCACTTAACTGCTGTGGAACTCTTGCCCTCTCTGCAACTCAGATGTGTGAGCTGTGAAGTGGGGGAAATGATGATGGTGGTCACCGCACAGGAGGACGTGAGGCTTTAGCAAGGTGGAGCTTGTGAAGAGCTTGGCACTGTGCCTGGCCACAGAGTGGGCTCTGCAGACAATACCAGTCTGAAGTTCAAAAAGTAGCTCAGGCTGGGTGTGGTGGCTCACGCCTGTAACCCCAGCACTTTGGGAGGCCAAGGTGGGAGGATTATTTGAGACCAGGAGTTCAAGACCAGCCTGGGCAATATAGCGAGACTCCATCTCTAGAAAAAATTTTAAAAATTAGCCAGGAGTGGTGGTGCATGCCCGTAGTCCCAGTTACTTGGGAGGCTGAGGTGGGAGGATCACCTGAGCCCAGGAGTCTGAGGTCATAGTGAGCCATGATCATGCCACTGCACTCCAGCCTGAGTGACAGAGTGAGACCCCAAGCACTCAGATATAAAGAGGCAGTGCCCAAAGGTCAGGGAGGGGTACCAATGGTGACAGAGGCAGTCAGAGAAGGCTTCCTGGAGGCAGTGTCTTGGAGGACACGGGTGTTAGCCAGGACAGAGCAGGTGTGGCATGCCACAGTGGCAGTGCAGGCTTCCAAGATGTTGCCCACATCCCTCCTTATGAAGGAGAAAGAACATCTGCTCCCGTCCAAGGCCTCAGGTGGCAGCTCTGGACACCACATGCTCATGTCCCCACAGGTGACAGAGGGGTGCTTGACCATTTCTCAGAGACCTCTGCGGACGTCCAGCCTGTAGCACTAACTTCTGCAGCTAAAACGCATGGACAGGAAAAATGCTGTCCAAACATGCCTAATCCCAATCAAAGGATTATTTTCTTAGAGAAAAGCTGCACCTATGCTTAATAGTTTTAAATTGTTCCGGGTACCAATTAGACTTTTAATTTTGCTGTTCCCTCCGGCGGCTGGAGGATGTGTGTGGTTTGCGTTTAATCAGAGTTGATTTTTTTTTCTTTGTGGTTCTGGGGGAGGGAAGGAGATGAGGAGCCCGTTTCAGGGTTTCCTTCTGGTCCTCCCAGGACCCATGTTGGGGGAGAGGCACTGGGCAGCCCTGAGTTTAGGATTCTCTGTCGGGGCAGGCAGGGACGGGACGTCTCCTGAGCGCTGAGCCCAAGTCCCCTCCCGAGTGCCTGAGGTTCCACCGCCGCACACTGCCTGGAGAATCCAACGCCGCGTTAAATATATGGATTATCCAAAAATTTCTGCAGCAATAGGGTGAGTTATTATTGATTCACAGAGCACGACAAAACATCGCTGCATGAATTAGCAAACAGCTGTTTCTAATTTGAGTTTAGAACGGTACACAGAGGAACTTGTTTCTCTGTTCACTCCTTTCATTTATAATGAATTTTAATCACCGCTACAGGTGAGAAAAATGTAGAAACAAGCTTGTATCTTGTGGAAGAAACAAAGGAGAGACAGATGCTAACAGATTTCCAGTCTGTGATAAAAGGGATGTTTTGGTACACTTTACATGTAATTAGAGCACAGCTGTTTCCAGTCCCAGGTCCACGCACACGGCCGAATGTGGGCTCTGGCGATCTCCAAAGGGAGTAAAGAAAAACAGTGATTCAACGCTGAAAGCATTTTGCTTTCTCTCGAGCTGAGCGGAGCGCCCTTTGCGCCGGCCCTTGGCAGTGTTGTTTCATGAAGCTCATGGAGATGACTTCACGTCGCCAGCTCCTCGGGCAGAGGCGAGCAGGGCGACATCAGGGTTTGTAGGAGGCCCCCGCCAGGAGGCTGGTGGGGAACCACCCAGAGCCCCTGAGCTCCAAGCGCCCTTGGGGGGGCCTCATGGGGGCAGATCAGGGGGCCCTTCCTTGCTGGCAGGAGTCGATCACGATGCTCCTTTTTAGCAAGTTTGATCACAGCCAGCTCTCAGGTGAGTTGATGAGTGCTGGCTTTTTTTTTCTTCTTTCCTAGTCTGTTTAATTTCTGCAATAAAACTCGAGCTCAATTGCATTTTCAATATCAGTGCTAAGTAAATTTGTCTAAGGGATGGAGCAGCCTGGCAGGCTGTGTGTTCTGCGAGGTCAGAGGCTTCAAGGGGAAAGGCGGACACTTCCTTCTTGTCCTGTGTGTCTGGCAGCCCTTGGAGATGGCAGTCCCGTGGGTGCTGGGGGAGGGGCATTCTGGGAGCCTGAGCCTCACCTCCCACCCCCTCCACCAGGAACCGGCAGAACCAAGTCCAAGCCATAGCATCGC
Organism: Varecia variegata; assembly: GCA_028533085.1. Taxonomy (NCBI): domain Eukaryota; kingdom Metazoa; phylum Chordata; class Mammalia; order Primates; family Lemuridae; genus Varecia; species Varecia variegata. Next base: position 89,628,436 of record CM052442.1, on the reverse strand, counting down.
TGTTGGTGCCTTGGTTTCTCCATCTATATAATGTGAGTGTTAGGCTCCATCTGTATAATGTGGTGGTCTTGAAGGCTCCTTTCAGGTCTGGTGTCTTGGGATTATGCCCAGCAAGGGCCCTCTGGGGCTTTGCTTTGCAAACGGTCTTCTGCAGGGTGGTAACTGTTGGTCCCGACTTACACCCGCTTGGTTGTTAGTCGGGTCTCAGGGCAATGAGACTGCGTACTGTCTGTGTCCATTCAGGCCATTGCAGTCCTTGCTGCCCCTCCTGTCTCACTCTCTGCCCTGTGACCACTTTATGGTGAGCTGGGAGCCAGTAGCCAGGGACTATTTTGTACATTACAGAACATTTATCATATATAACACATTACACATACTCACTGATTTCATCTGTAGGACAGCTCTGTAGTTGGGACTGTAGTATCTCCATGTTATAGATGTGGAAACTGAGGCAGATCTCTCCATCTGTGCAAAAGAGGGAGGGTAATTAACTTGCCTAAGGTCACACAGATAGCAAGTGCTAGAGCTGGGAGCCTAAGCCCAGCTGCTGGCTCTCAGCCACCCACAAGAACACACATGTCTTCAGGCCCAGGACACCATGTACTGCGGAGGGGAGCCCCACTGGTCTGGGCATGCAGGAGAGGGGGCGTCCCTGGTCCACAGGGGGAGTGTGGCTCAGCCCCTCATCAGTGTGCCAGATGCAGAGCCTGTGCTGCCAGGTCTTCTCCTTCAAGAATCGCCAGAAGTGACTGTGGATTTTTCTTTTTTCTTTTGAGACAGGCTGGAGCGCAGTGGTCCAGTCACAGCTCACTGCAGCCTCCAACTCCTGGGCTCAGGCGATCCTCCTGCCTCAGCCCTGCAAGGAGCTGGGACTGCAGGCAGGAACCACCATGCCTGGCTAATTGTTTTATTTTTCTGTTCAGATGGGCTCTTCCTATGTTGCCCTGGCTGGTCTCAAGCTCCTGGCCTCCAGGTATCCGCTCACCTCAGCCTCCCAAAGTACTGGGATTATAACCATGAGCTACCGTGGCTGGCCGTGGCTTTTTAAAAAGTATTAGGAGTTCCTGATTTGTGAATGTTGGCATTTTTACAAAATCACTGATAACTGGGTGTCCCCCGGACTGTCCACTGGGAGGATAGCCATGATGACCTGTGACCCATTGCTCGGGTTGTCACTTCTCCCGGTCCAGCTGGCTGAGAGCCTGGGCTGGGAGTTCAATCCCAGCTTTTCCATTTAGCATCTGCTTTGTGATGTCAGGATGTGACCTAACCTCTCTGTTCTCTTTCTTCTTCCATGGGGCGACCACACACCTTATGGTGTAAACCCAGCTCCTTTTGCGTGTGAAGGAGGAGCAGGAACTGGCCGGGGTGCCTGGGTGTGTGGCACCTGCTTACTTGTAACACGGGGAGAATAACAGTAACAAAACCACTGCCGCTGCCATTACCTCCGTGCAGAGTTGCCCCAGACATCCCATGGGATGATGGGTGTGAAGTGCTGTGTGACTGCCACACACATGACAGGGTTCTCCATTAATGACTGTAGTGTAAGTTACACTAGGAACTGCCTTCCTTTTCTCTAGTGAGCATTTCCCGGACGCTTAGCCATGTACAAATATTAACCGCTCTGCAAGGTAGTTATGCTTATTATCCCTGTCCTATGGATCAGGAGATGGGGGCTCAGAGAGGTCCAGTAAGTTGCCCATGGTCACACAGCAAATGAGTGGCAGCTCAGTCTGAGTCCTGAGTGAGCCCATGCATGTTCTTACCCATGGCTCCCCTGTCCCTCAGTGGCTGATGTCTCCCTGTAATTGGCTGAATCTCTTTAACAGATTAACTGCCATGTGGGTTGTATTTAACTCACGCTAGTTTTGAGCCTGGGGCCTCGTGACGCATATGTAACTCACACATCCCTTTACTTTGGGAGGTCCGTGAACTATTTTCCAAGCTGCATATAATTTACGCACAGAAAATAATAATAAAAAATAACAAATTTTTCATTAAATTAGAAAAGATCAGGTTTTTTTTTGAAGTTTTTATTCTATTTTCATAATAGAACACTGTAGCCCCAAGGAAAAAAAATTTGTCTAGTGTGGCAGTCAGTGTGTTACGCTTATGCTGACGTTTGGATCCCTATAAGTTTTATTAAGGGCCTTGGTGGCGGCTGTTTGCTGTCACATGGCATTTCAGCAGCCCCCAGAGCTGGCTGGGAAGGGCATGCCTGGCCCTGTCTTCCAGGCTGTCGCGGGCTCGGAGGGCTCTTGGAAGCTATGTGCCAAGGCTACTTTTGAGGTGCAGCAGAAGGTGGGATCCCACTCCCCCCACGAGGCCAGCTCGGGAAGCGGCCCTGTAGGGCAGGTGTGCTTTCTCCCTCCTCTCAGCTTTGGGCCGCTGACCTCTGCATGCCAGTCTCTGCCCTTGAGATGTCCAGCGACGCCTGAGCCTCCCGCCCCGCGGGTATTTTCTCCCCGAACTGGAAGACTGATCCCTGCTTTTCCTCTCTGTGGCCTCACTGGGGACAATGAGATCACATCCATAAGGAACTCCCAGCCCCCTCCAGGATGGGTGCACAGGAGTGGCTGTTACTTTCGCTAATAGCATAATTGTAGTTCAGGATTTCAGGGGGAGCCATGTCCGCTTCTGGCAGCCTCTGTGGGGCTCTGTGGCCTGCCTCTGAGGAAAGAGCCTCCAGCTGCCCTGTCCCTTTCCTATCCCAGGGTGGACTTTGACTTCCCAGGGTTTGGGCCATCGTTCTTTACACCACACCCTCATCTGTCTCTTTAGGAAAATCAAGTATCTAGATGCAGTACTGACTATTGCCCTTAAAGGGGGTCTCTCTTTCTCGCTTTCAAACTACTTCCAAGCAGCAAAGGGTTGCTTTAGAGTTTAAACTTTAGATAGCAATTGATCAACAGAAAAATTAAGCAGATAAGAGTGTAGAAGCTAAGAATGTTGGGTACCTTCTGCACCCTTCGAGGACCAGCAGGCTCAACAAATATGTGCCAAATTATAAAAACACCCAAACTAGATAGCAGGGAACTGGGTACCTACTACCTGACACTACTCATTCTGTTCTCAGGGCAGACATCATCAATTGATCACAGATTCTTAGAGCTACAAAGGCTCCTAGACACCTATTCATCTGATCCCGTCTCTCAAGTGTTGGGGAAATGAAAGTACAAAGAGGTACACTGCCTTTGGTTACACAGTGCCAGGATCTGAACCTGGTCCAGTGGTGATCTCATCCACAATGGCTCACAGCTCCACCTCAGGGCTTAGGGTTCCACCCTCTGAGTCATTCTTTTTTTTCCCCATGAAAGGTAGCACGTATCTGCATCTGAGTCATTTTATCAGCCTGCTTCCTGCTTGTAGAATTTTGTCTCAGCTTTTTGTCTAGAGCATGCCTTCTTGAAAGTAAATCTCTTAAGTATATTGTTTTTGCAATCTGAGAATTTCCAAAATCCTTCATTTCTAGTTTTTTTTTTTGGGTTGTTGTTTAACGGTTCTTTTCTCAATCTTTTTTCTTTTTATTATAAGTAGCAAGAAGAAATTAGGTCACACCTTTAACATTTTGCTTGGAAATCTCAGCTAAATATCCAGGTTTATCTATTTGTATGGTTTATGCTGTTTACATAACTGGGGGACACAATTTCACCAAGTTTTCTGCCACTAAATATCAAAGATTCCCTTTCATTCCATTTCCAATATTGTATTCCTAATTTCCTCAGAAGCCCTCACCATCAGTGCTTTTAATATTATATCATCATTTCTCTTAATATCTATTCATGATGGTTTAGATATTTTCTAAGATGATTTAAGTTTTCTCTAATGTGCTCCTTTACTTTCTTCTGAGTCTTCACTAACAGAGTCATTAACATCCGTATTTCAGTTAATCTGTTTGGGGTTATCTAGGCTCTTAAAGACATCATACTTCTCAGAATTCTTCCAGCCTCTGGTCACTGCCCAATTCCAGAGCCACATCCACAATTTCAGATATTTGTTCCCATAGCACCCCACTCCTGGTACCAAAATCTGTATCAGTTTTCTATTGCTACTCTAACAAAATGCCATAAACATAGTAGCTTAAAACAACAACAAAAAAATTATCTTTCAATTCTATAGGTCAGAAGTCTGACCCAGACATCACTGGGTAAATCAAGGTGTTGGCAAGACAGGGTTCCTTTCTGGGGGCTGTAGGGGAGAATCCATTTCCTGCCTTTCCAGTTTTTAGAGCTGCCCACATCTCTTGGCTTGTGGCCCCCTTTCATGTTCAAAGTCAGCACCGCTGGTTGGGTCCTTCTCATATCGCATCACTTTGGCCTCCTCTTCTGCCTCCCTCTTCCACATTTAAGGTCCCTTGTGATGACAGTGGGCCCACCCAGATAATCCAGGATAATCTCTTTATTTTGAGTTCAACTGGTTATCAACCTTAATTCCACTTTACCATGTAACATATTCATAGGGGGTAAGACGTGGACATCTGTGGGGTGGTCACTATTCTGCCCGTGTTTGGTTCTGTGTAGGCTGGTGAAGCAACCTGCTCGAGAGGAAAGGAGGAAAGAGGCCAGCTGCATCCACTGGTGATTGACTTCAGCTCCAGCCTGGCCTGGTCACCTTCCACTGGCTGTGCCCACTCAGGACATGACTTTGCCTTAGTGGCAGGTGGGGCTGTAAAGCTTGAAACTTCCACCTGGCCTCAGCCACAGGGCCTGGCAATGTGCTTATGCGTGGTCGGCCTCCAGAAAGGGAGCAGGCGCCGCGGTGGGGTGGGCCCTGAGCTGGCACTGGGGCCTGGGGAGGCAGTGTGGTCCAGTCGTTAGCAAGTGGGTTGGGGGCATCTGCCACTTGCTGTCTCGGTGTACTCAGAAGTTACTTTCCTTTTTGGGGCCTCAATTTGCACAGTTATACAAAGTGGGTGTTCATAGTACCTACCTTATAGGGATGTTGTGAAAGACAATTGAGAAAATGCTGGCAAAAGACCTGGTGCATAGACAATGTGCATAAATGGTGACAACTGTCATGGTTATGCATTTAGTCCTGGATCTGCCTGTGTTGCCTCAGTTTCTTGAAACATGAGTGAAATAAGATGAGCGGTGATGTGTGCACCCCTCCCTACCCGCCATGCACTGATGTCAGTTTTACATGCAGAAAGGTGATTGAGTTGAGGAGTATTCTGGGATGGATGGCTAGCTCTGGCACCTGGTGTCTGCAGGCTCCCCTGCACCCAGTTTAAGCCTGGATCCTTCCTCTGGGGCCTGAGTCCTTGGTGGGCACTGAGTCAGTGAGAATGTCCCCCTCCCACCCCAGTCTCAGAGCTCTGGCCTGTCTCCTACTAGGCCTCAGCATAGTGGGGTCCAGGCCCCCACTCTGGCCTGGGGATTTGCTGTGAGGGCAGCTTGGGCCCCTCAGGGATGCTTGCATTGCAGTTTGCTGGAAGGAGCTTCAGGAAGGGGCCTCAGAGGTTTCCCAGTCCACCTATGTCATAGAGGCAGTGGCCCAGAAAGGGAAAGTGACTTCCCTAAGGCCCCTCAGCATCAGAGTTGCCTCTGAGGACCAGGGCTCCTGACTTCTAGATTTGTGTGCCCTCTGCTGCCACCGGCTTCCGGGAGGTGCAGGGAGACAGAATGGGTGCAGATTCGAAGCTTCCCAAGAAGAGTGCAAGAATATGCCCAGATGCCATCCTGAGCTGGATTTGAGTCACTTCGTGTCAGAAAGCCACCTGTTTAGGTTCTGGCTGCCTCCATGGGAAGCACAGTCTGTAGTGTGCCCTGAAACACGTGCACGTCTTGCGGCTCTTGTCTCCTCGGGCTCTGGGGAAGTTGGTCTGCGCTCCTGGGGTGCCCAGGCTGCTTTGTGCCCAGTTTGGGGTTGGAGCTGACCTCTCTGGCTGCAGAGACCCTGCTCCAGACCACGGCACAGCTCCATGGCATCTGCAGTGTCCCGTTGTCTCTGTGAGAACAACAGCACGTTGGCAACCCTGCCCCACAGCTGCATTTCCCAGGGAGAATGGGCAGCTCCTTTCTTGGAGGAGGAAACCTGACGGTTGAAGGCATCTAGCACTGGGAGTCAGGAGACGCCTTCTTCCAGTTTGCTCAGCGCCCTCTGGCCATTCCATTCCCACATGCCTTTGCTCATGGCAGACATCACCAGTTGATTTCAGCACTCTTCCCTTCTGAGCCCAGATATGGCCTGAGAATCCTTCTGAACACTGTACTCTAGGCAACCACTGCCAGTTAGCTGTCCCTGTAAGTTCCCTTCTTTCTCTGGGCCTCAGCTTCTCCCTCTGTATCACTTGGGATTGGAGTAGGTAGTTTCGAGTCTAGGGTCCCGTTCCTCTGGTCTTGGGATCCCCATTGCTGGAGCTCTGGAGGGGCCAGATGGCGGCTCTGGCCAGCACATTACAGAACTTTGTCCTTTGGGGAACTGTCTCCTTGGCAATTTTCATTTTTCTGAGGAAATGGGGAGGCCCTTTGGGGCTTTGTGAGGAATTTTCGGGCCTTTTTGTGACTATCGTGCCGACAGCCTGATGGTGGGAGCAGGACCCTAGGTGACCTTTATATTCACCTGGAAGGGACTTCAGAGGGCACGCAGTCCAGCTTCCTGTGTGCCAGCAGAGGCAGCTGAGGCCCAGGGCTCCCGACGGACTGTCTGTCCCGTGCCCCGCACGTCTCTGGCCGCCCTGCTCACTGTGCTCGGCTGTCCTCTGCGTGGCCTGGGACATCCCCGAGCAGGGCCCACCCAGCGACCCTGCCACATTCGGCCACAGTCCTGGGCGCAGGAGCCACTTGTGGACTTGGGTGGAATCTTCACTTGTGAGACTGCTCAACTCTTGTCCCCTCTGGAGGCTGACGGTCATTTTTTATTCACACAGATGGAACTGCCCATCCCGGGCATGTTCAAGGAGCCTGGAGCTTCCTGGGCCTCTGCTGTCGTCACCCTCCTGTCCGTGCAGGGAGCCTTCCCGGGGTTCTTTTCAGGGCCATTTGTTCCTCTTGCATAGGTTCAGTGACAAGGGGCCCGCGTCCTCCTCAATCTGTCCCCCTCCCCCTTTGCAGGAAGGTCCCCTTTTGGCTTACTCCTGTGGGTCTGTGGGCTGGCCACCCTCCCTCCTTGGCCTGAGCACCCCTGCTGGCAGCCCGACCGTGATTCTCCGTGGCAGGAGGGGCTGTGAGCTGTGGCTCTGGGCCATCCTGGGTGGCCACTCCACGCTGGTCTGCCTGGATTAGGTGCGTGGGAGACTGCCATACACTGCGGTGGCATCGCCAGCCCGCCGCCCCACATCCTGCCCCGCAGTGGTCCCCGAGCATGACCTCATGCGCTTGGGGTCCACCTGCTCTTTCTGCTGCTGATGTATTCTGAAGCCCAGTTAATGTTCTTTTTTTCTACTTAATTGAATTTTTATCAAAAATTCTCCCTTCTTTTATGCTTGTTTTGGTTCTCTTCCTGCAGCAGACAGCAATAAGCCTCACAAAACCTGTTTCCTACCAGGCCTTTTTGCAGGATTAGTCATTTTTAAATGACTTTAATCTTCATTTTGAAAGCGATTTTTCTACTCATTTGTGTTACATTTCTTTGATTGCATTTATTCTGGAGGGAGGGGGAGGCCGAGGGTCTGGCATTAGTCACTGTATCTCCCACTTGCTTTTCTTGGGTCCCTCCTCCCAGAGGAGGGAGGCAGTGTGGCATTGTGTGTGGAAACAGCCACTGAACAGGGCTATGTGGGTTCGTATCCTGACTCTACTGCCTGCTAGCTGTGTGGTACTGGGCAAGTTACTCAGCCTCTCTGTGCCCTGGTTTTCTCGTCTGTGAATGGAAAGTTTAATAATAGTACTCTTTGGGCTGTTGAGAGGATTGAATGGGTTAGCACATGTAAACTCTTAGAAGAATGCCTGGCACATAGTAAAATCTATGCAAATGTTTACTTGAAAATAAAAAGGTAGCTGGTTGATTGGGACTTTTCTTGAACCTACCTTCTCCCTGAGTTCTGGACTGTTCGGGTTGAAGGGGGCGTTGCGACTGTCTTTGCCGTAATTGCACGCGTGTGTGTGGTGTCTAGCAGTCAGCATGAGGACAGTGTTACCGCTGTAAGGAGAGGGGACCTCTCCTCTGCTGGCACCTCTGCAGATACACCCTGAGCTTTGGCCTCCGCTCCTCCCTCCAGCGGACTCCTAGAGCATTTGACAAGTGCCCCCAGGCAAAATGCACTGGAGGGGGTGGGACGGAAGCAGCCAAGGTCGAATGGTCTTGGAAATCCGAGGCTTGAAACAGGGCAGTCTGAGTTCGGGCCTTTACATGTCAACATGCCTGTTCCCTGATTGGGCCTTTTCGGTTTAAGGAGCCTTATTTTCATTTCAATCCAGGTGATTATCGTCTCAGCAGTTGCTCTGTTGTACCTAGAATAATATGCTTTGCTTTAGTTTTGAAACTTGTTTGCAGAAAAATGAAACCAACCAGGCAGCTTGCAGTGAGCCCTGGTTACTGTGGCACAGGGGCAGGCTGAGGTTCTCTTGGAAGCTCGGTGGGCGAGTGGCGGATGAAGGGCTTGGGACGACTCGGAGACGCAGTCTAGCCAAACAGCCTGGGCGTCTGGCTCGTACCGGGGCGAGTTCCTCAGCCCCCTGAGCCTCAGCCTCCCCATCTCAAAAATGGGATGTTACTAGAGAGAACAGATACGGCTGCTGTGAGGATTAAAAGGAATTAATTGTGATCACAGGCGTACTTAGCACAATGCTGGCACGTGGGACATGCTCACTAAGTATAGCTGCTAATATTATTAGCACTAGTGGTACTAATTAGTACTAATTATTATTATTGGCAAAATGGTGCTTTTGTGGAACAGCTTTTTGAAGTATAATTTACATGCCCCAAAATTCACTTGTGTGAAGCGAGCCATGAGCCACGCATTAGCAAGTTTGCGAGCCGTGCGGGCCTCTCCACAGTCTGGTTCTGGAGCGTTTCTGTCATCACAGAAAGACCCCTCTTGCCTGTCTGCAGCCAGTCCCTGCCCCCTCCAGCCGCAGGCGGCTGCTAGTCCGCTTTCCGTCTCCCCAGATGAGCCTTTGCTGGACGTTCCGTGTCGGTGGAGTAGCAGTGCTTTTCCACGGTTCTTCTCAGCCGTTGCTCACACAGGCTCCCTTTTCCAGGTGCATAAAGTGAGCCTGAAAGGTTACAGCGACGTGCAGGGCGCGTGTGAATCGCAGGAGCGGGGCGGCTCTGAGTGCAGGCGTCTGTCCTCTGGCCCTCAGGCGGCGTGACGTGTGTGGAGCAAGTGGGCCCAGCAGCTCGTCCTGCAGGCAGGTGCCTTCCTGGCTTCCCGCCCGCTTGCCAGCTTTCTCCACCGTCGGCGTCCCGTGGGCTCCAGCGAGCTGCTGCGTCCCTCTTCCCGGAAATGCCGAGCGTGGGGCGCGTCCAGCCCTCCTCGTGCGGGCTCCAAGGAGATCCGGGCCTGACTGCGCCCGAGACCTCTCCCTCTCCTACCCACGCAGGAGTGCTCTTATTTGACCGTGTGACCTGTGGAATCCGGTCCTGGCCCGTGTCATGGTCAAGGGGCCTGAATATGGAAGGTCCCGGTATTAATAGGCAGTGCTGTTATTTCCTCAGCCAAGTCACCGAGGCTGTGACTCAGTTTCCTCATCTGTCCGGTGGCGGTGGCCCTGGCTCCCACCTTATTGGTGGTTGTGAGAAAGCGCTTAGCAGAGCGCTGGGCACTCGGGAGGGGCTCAGTGGCAGCTTGAGTTAGTGAGCTGAGACATCAAAATAATAAAGAGCCAGTCCAGCCTGGCAGGGGTGGGGGCCAGGCAGGTCCCCCAGCTCCAGCCACCTCCTCCCTTGGGTCCCTTTTGTCTGCACCCCGCAGAGCCCAGCTGGCAAGAGCTGGGGATTAGCAGGCAGGGGATCGGCGCCTCCTGCCGCGTCTCATCTGGGGAGTGACGGTGGCTGCGTCCTTCCCGCCTGAAGGGCCCCGTGTCATGTGAGGCCCCAGGGGAGAGGGTGCCCCTGCCCCTGGAGGGTGTTCCGGGAGGCACCTGGAGCCGGGCTGGGCGTGGGGCTTCAGAGGTGGGTGGCTGTCAGAGACTCGGAGCATCCGTCCAGGCTGAGACTTGCAGGCGGTGCCACCTAGGGTCAGGTGGGTGTTTACACACGAGCGCTGGGGGCCGAGGAGAGCCGGGGTGGGTGCGGCCTAGGAGCAGGCTCAGCACCAGCTGTGATTACCCCTCAACACCGTTGGGTTGGCCTCACTCTCAGTGCGTCTGGGGCTGGCAGCTCGTGTGGAGAGCTGGCGCGGCAGCTGTGGGTCTGCAATCGCGTGTGAGTGTGTGTGTTGGCAGGTGAGTGCGTGCACGTAGGGTTCAGTTGACGTGGGTGATCGTGTGTGTGCGGGTGTGTGCGCACGTGTGTGCCGGTGCTCCCTGTGCTGGGGACGTGCACGCCTGCGCCTTTCCTTGCTGAAGGTCTGGGCTGCCCCGGGCCAAGGTTACGTCTGGGTTACATCCGTGAGGCTTTTGTGAGACTCCGGCAGGCCGAGGCTGGTGGCCACAGAGGCGGGGATGGTGGCCGATTCCTCATGGTTATGGTTACGGTCGGAGCCAAATCCGAGCTTTTGTTGTCTCCTCCCTGCCCACAGCAGCCTGCGGTCTGTTTCATTCGTTATTAAGTTTTAAATCCGCCCGAAGAGAAACTGGAGACCGTGCACTCACTCCTTGCTTGGGCCGGCTGCTTTCGACCCCTCGGGGAACCTGGGGGGCTTCACGTGCTGTGTCCTGTGTGCTTTTGTCTTCCCAGCAGTGCCAGCCCTGAGGTTTGTTTAGTTTTCCTCTGAGGCTGGCTGAGGATGGACGGCCAACGAGGGGGGATGGTCCCCAGGGAGGGAGGGAGGGACTCACCAGGGGTCTCTTCCTCTCCTCAGGGCTCTGAGCTCTGTGGCTGTCTGCATCCTGGTCCTTCCCCTGGTCACCGGACCACCAGGCCATCTCCTGAGGTTCCTGGTGGGCTTGGGGGAGGGGAAACAGAGAAAACAGCCCCCTCAGGATGGTCTGGGCCAGGAGATGCGTCTTCAGTGCCCTAGGCCACTTCCCACTTCCTGTCTGAGCTGGAGTCCGATGTCACCTCCCGTGTCTTGTCCACTACCTGAGACGGCAGTTTCCAGCTTCACTGGCCCCCCCCCCATCCCCAAAGAATGCGCAGCCTGGTACGATTCAGTAAAGGGCCATTTTTTTTGTTTTTTGGCAAAATTTTGCCCATACTCCTAAGGACCAGCAGGATTTCCTTCCAGGGATCAGGTGAGGGGACTTGTCCTCCCTTTGGCCTGTGGGACTGATGGGCTGTGAGGTCATTTCTGGTGACTTTGCCCAGGCTGTCCCTCCTTGCCCCATCAGGGCAGTGGCCAGAGTCTCACCTCTGCGGGGGGCGGGGGTGCCACATCCAGGCCCCGGCAGGTGTTGCCGAGGGAAAAGCCATTCCCTGCCGTAACCTGCCGCCCCTCTGCCCTGTCCTCTGCTGACGGGAAGGCCCTCGTGTCCACTCGCTTCCGGCCCCCGCCCCTCCCCCAGTCCCCGCGCGGTTGGCCAGCTGCACAGCCTCCGGCTCTGTCCTTGTTTCTCGGCAGCCCTGGGAATTGCCTCTAATCTCCTCCCTGCCTCCCCCTGCAGATGGTGATGACGACCCACAACTCTCCTGGGTGGCCTCGTCTCCCTCCAGCAAGGATGTTGCGTCACCCACGCAGATGATCGGAGATGGCTGCGACCTCGGCCTCGGCGAGGAGGAAGGGGGCACGGGCCTGCCGTACCCTTGCCAGTTCTGCGACAAGTCCTTCATCCGCCTGAGCTACTTGAAGAGGCACGAGCAGATCCACAGCGACAAGCTGCCGTTCAAGTGCACCTACTGCAGCCGCCTCTTCAAGCACAAGAGGAGCCGTGACCGGCACATCAAGCTGCACACGGGCGACAAGAAGTACCACTGTCACGAGTGCGAGGCGGCGTTCTCCCGCAGCGACCACCTCAAGATCCACCTGAAGACCCACAGCTCCAGCAAGCCCTTCAAGTGCACCGTCTGCAAGCGCGGCTTCTCCTCCACCAGCTCGCTGCAGAGCCACATGCAGGCCCACAGGAAGAACAAGGAGCACCTGGCCAAGTCGGAGAAGGAAGCCAAGAAGGACGACTTCATGTGCGACTACTGCGAGGACACCTTCAGCCAGACTGAGGAGCTGGAGAAGCACGTGCTCACCCGCCACCCCCAGCTCTCGGAGAAGGCAGACCTGCAGTGCATCCACTGCCCCGAGGTCTTCGTCGACGAGAACACGCTGCTCGCCCACATCCACCAAGCCCACGCCAACCAGAAACACAAGTGCCCCATGTGTCCCGAGCAGTTCTCCTCGGTGGAGGGCGTCTACTGCCACCTGGACAGCCACCGACAGCCTGACTCCAGCAACCACAGCGTCAGTCCCGACCCCGTGCTGGGCAGTGTGGCCTCCATGAGCAGCGCCACGCCCGACTCCAGTGCCTCCGTGGAGCGTGGCTCCACCCCGGACTCCACCCTGAAGCCACTGCGGGCACAGAAGAAGATGCGGGACGACGGGCAGGGCTGGTCCAAGGTGGTCTACAGCTGCCCCTATTGTTCCAAGCGGGACTTTAACAGCCTGGCCGTGCTGGAGATCCACCTGAAGACCATCCATGCGGACAAGCCCCAGCAGAGCCACACGTGTCAGATCTGCCTGGACTCCATGCCCACCCTCTACAACCTCAATGAGCACGTGCGCAAGCTGCACAAGAACCACGCCTACCCCGTGATGCAGTTCGGCAACATCTCCGCCTTCCACTGCAACTACTGCCCCGAGATGTTCGCGGACATCAACAGCCTGCAGGAGCACATCCGCGTCTCCCACTGCGGCCCCAACACCAACCCGCCCGATGGCAGCAATGCTTTCTTCTGCAACCAGTGCTCCATGGGCTTCCTCACCGAGTCCTCCCTCACCGAGCACATCCAGCAGGCCCACTGCAGCGTCGGCAGTGCCAAGCTGGAGTCTCCGGTCATGCAGCCCACGCAGTCCTTCATGGAGGTCTATTCCTGCCCCTACTGCACCAACTCGCCCATCTTCGGCTCCATCCTGAAGCTCACCAAGCACATCAAGGAGAACCACAAGAACATTCCGCTGGCTCACAGCAAGAAGTCCAAGGCAGAGCAGAGCCCGGTGTCTTCTGACGTAGAGGTGTCTTCCCCTAAGCGGCAGCGGCTCTCGGCGAGCGCCAACTCCATCTCCAACGGCGAGTACCCTTGCAATCAGTGCGACCTCAAGTTCTCCAACTTTGAGAGCTTCCAGACACACCTGAAGCTGCACCTGGAGCTGCTGCTGCGGAAGCAGGCGTGCCCACAGTGCAAAGAGGACTTCGACTCCCAGGAGTCCCTCCTGCAGCACCTGACGGTGCATTACATGACCACGTCGACCCACTACGTGTGCGAGAGCTGCGACAAGCAGTTCTCCTCGGTGGACGACCTGCAGAAGCACCTGCTGGACATGCACACCTTTGTGCTGTACCACTGCACCCTGTGCCAGGAGGTCTTCGACTCCAAGGTGTCCATCCAGGTGCACCTGGCGGTGAAGCACAGCAACGAGAAGAAGATGTACCGCTGCACGGCCTGTAACTGGGACTTCCGCAAGGAGGCTGACCTACAGGTGCACGTCAAACACAGCCACCTGGGCAACCCGGCCAAGGCACACAAGTGCATCTTCTGTGGGGAGACCTTCAGCACCGAGGTGGAGCTGCAGTGCCACATCACCACGCACAGCAAGAAGTACAACTGCAAGTTCTGCAGCAAGGCCTTCCACGCCATCGTCCTGCTGGAGAAGCACCTGCGGGAGAAGCACTGTGTGTTTGACGCTGCGACCGAGAATGGCACAGCCAACGGGGTGCCCCCTACGGCCACCAAGAAGGCCGAGCCCGCTGACCTGCAGGGCATGCTGCTTAAGAACCCCGAGGCACCCAACAGCCACGAGGCCAGCGAGGACGACGTGGACGCGTCGGAGCCCATGTACGGCTGTGACATCTGCGGGGCGGCCTACACCATGGAGGTGCTGCTGCAGAACCACCGGCTGCGGGATCACAACATCCGGCCGGGTGAGGACGACGGCTCGCGCAAGAAGGCCGAGTTTATCAAGGGCAGCCACAAGTGCAACGTCTGCTCGCGGACTTTCTTCTCCGAGAACGGGCTCCGGGAGCACCTGCAGACGCACCGGGGCCCTGCCAAGCACTACATGTGTCCCATCTGTGGCGAGCGCTTCCCCTCACTGCTGACGCTCACCGAGCACAAGGTGACCCACAGCAAGAGCCTGGACACGGGCACCTGTCGCATCTGCAAGATGCCCCTGCAGAGCGAGGAGGAGTTCATCGAGCACTGCCAGATGCACCCCGACCTGCGCAACTCACTCACGGGCTTCCGCTGCGTGGTCTGCATGCAGACGGTCACCTCCACGCTGGAGCTCAAGATCCACGGCACCTTCCACATGCAGAAGCTGGCGGGCAGCTCGGCCGCGTCCTCCCCCAACGGGCAGGGGCTGCAGAAGCTCTACAAGTGTGCCCTGTGCCTCAAGGAGTTCCGCAGCAAGCAGGACCTGGTGAAGCTCGACGTCAACGGGCTGCCCTATGGCCTCTGTGCTGGCTGCATGGCCCGCAGTGCCAACGGACAGGTGGGTGGCCTGGCTCCACCCGAGCCCGCCGAGCGGCCCTGTGCTGGCCTCCGCTGCCCCGAGTGCAGCGTCAAGTTTGAGAGTGCTGAGGACCTGGAAAGCCACATGCAGGTGGACCACCGCGACCTCACGCCAGAGACCAGTGGGCCCCGGAAAGGTACCCAGACGTCGCCAGTGCCCCGGGTAAGTGCCGCCCGCCTGAACCTGCCCCTGCTCCCCGGGCTCCACGGGTCCCCACAGGAGCCGCACAGGCCGGGCGCCGGTCTCCTGGTGGGGTCCCTTAGTCGCCCAGAGAAGCCGCACCGCTGGCTAAGCACATGTGCTCTAGGCAGACGCCTTGAGTTTGAACCACAGTGTTGCCATTTCCTTCCGAACCACATGACATCATTTCTCTCTCTGGGCCTCGTTTGTCAAGTGCTCCTCTGTAAAACGAGAGTAGCAACCGTCTCGACTGCATGGAACTGTTGTGGGGGCCAGTGGCACCGCACAGGTGAAGTGCCTGGCACAGTGGCCGACACGCGTGTGCTCCGTCGCTGCCGGCGGGCGCTGTCGTTACTGATCCGATCCGTTACTGATCGGATGTGAGGGCTTCATCTTTGCTTGCTGGGTCTCCCTGACTTCTCTGGGCTTTAGACCCGGCATTCTTTTGGCCATTGGTGCAGATGATACATGTATATGAAGGGCGGAGAACCTGGCGCTCAGGGCTCACTCACGCTAGTTGTAATCACCAGCAGATGTTATTGTCACCCACGGTGTCATTACAGTCAGTGTAGTCGCGGGTGTGCAGGGCCCTTAGAAATGGTTCCGATTGCTGTTATCATTAATGATTGATAGATTGATTCATTCATCAAACTTTCCCTGAGCGCCTGTTATGCTTGGAGGTGCCTGGCAGCCAGGGAGAGCCAGAAACGGCCCTGCCCTGTGGGCTCGAGGACCAGAGGGAGCCACAGGCCCACAGCAGGCGGCGTTCAATGAAGCAGAGGCAGCCTGGGCTCTTGGTGGGTCCACACAGGCCTTGGGTGCAGGGCTGAGAGGCCCCTGATGGTGCGCCTGGAGCCCGTGTGGCCCTTGCATGTCAGACAGCGCCGGCCTGGGGTTCCCGCTGAGTCTGTGGGGTCTGTTCCCATCTGAGGAGCTGCCAGGCAGGTCTCAGGAGTATCTTTCCCTCGGGGGCCGCTGCTGGCACCGTTGGCAGGGAAGCAGGATTTGGGGAAGGGCCACATGCCACAGGTGCCTGCTGGGGCACAGGGATGTTTGCTGGGGGTGTTTGGCCTTGGGACCAGAACTAGGGCCTGGGCCCCGGGATTTTGAGGGGTGAAGGAGACAGAGGGAGAGAGGAGGGCTGGAGAGAGTGAAGGAGAATCCTGCAGCGGAAGGGACCTTGGAGCCTTCTGCTCAGCCCCTGCTGCTGCACGTGGGCCCACGGAAGCCCAGTGAGCCGGAGGGACCCGTCCAGGGACACCTGGCCAGGGAGAGGAGCACCTGAACGAGGACAGAGCCACGTGTAGGGTGTCTAGTAGGATACCCTGCAGAGGCCCTGAGCGTGGACACTGGGCACCACTGCCCAGCCTATGCTTGCTGGTTGGCCCGGGTCTTGGGGAACAGTCTTGGGGAGCATTTGGGCCCTGGAGTCAGGTGGCCTGGGTTAAAATCTCCCTCTCCCAGGACCCAGCTGTGACTTGACTTCTCTGGGCCTCTGTCCTCCCCTGCAAAGCCAGTGGGTCACAGTAAAGGTAATTAATAGCGATGGTAGCAGTAGTAAGACTCATGTCTAGCTGCACAGCCAACATCACCTGGGGGGCATGGTGGCCAGGTTGGTGTCTTTCTGGTTTTTTGACCAGTGTCTGCTCTGACTGGTCAGTGCCGGGTCCTCATCAGCTGTTAAATATCGTGGCTGTTTCCCGTGCTGACCCCAGGGTTTTGCTCTGAGGATTAAATGAGTTAATGAAGTGCCGGGTGCACAGTAAACAATCCACACTTACTGCTGGGTAAGGATGTGCCGAGCACTTTCCATCTGTTTAATCCTCGTAACTTTTCATTTTGGAAATGAGGAAACTGAGGCATAGAACCATACAGTCATTTGCCTGAAGCCCCCGGCTCTCAAGAGGCAGAGGGGGATTTGAGCCCAGGCTGGTCACATCTGATGCCACAGCCCGTGCCCTTGCCCAGGACTCTACCCAGAAACGCTGGAGCCCATCCTGGCTGCAGGAAGGGAGAGGCCGGCTGGGCTGGGGTCCAGCATGGTCATGCCCCGTGCTCAGGCTGTGGGACAGCGTGGCTGCACTGGGCCCCCGTGCCTGCTTATCCCGGGTGTACCCCAGCCTAGGATCACCCCTCCTTTTCGGCACTGCTCACGACCGTGCTGGGTTTCTTGACGGCCAGGGAGCTGCTTCCAGCGCCTCCAAAGCCTTGGGCTGTTTGAGCCTCCCCACTCTGCCCTGGATCCAGCATCAAGTACCACTTTGTAAAAGCCCCTACTACGTGCAAGGTGCTATCTTGGGTACCAACTCTCACGTCATCTCCATGGCAACAGCCTGGGAGCCTTGCTGTGGCCTCTGTTTTGGCAAAGAGGGGATCCATGCTGAGAACGGTGTCACCGTATACCCACAGATGGATCGCTGTGTGTGGCAGTGTGGGGACTGAAACCTGAGGGGGGCCTTTTTGCTGGGAGCCCCACAACCTTCTTCTCCCTGCCTCCAGGCCTTGCGGGAGACGAGTGAGCTGCGAATCACATCCCTGCCTGCCCAGAGGCCCGGGCAGACGGGCCATTTGCAGAAAGGAGCCAGACAAAGCCCAGGTGTCCCCAGCCGAGGCAGCATTCTCTGGGGCCCTGCCCCTGCCTGGGCACGCCTTGGGGCAGGGGCCCAGCTGTCTGTTAGCCCACCCCTTTCCTCCCCTAGGACTCACTCATGTAAGAACAGACTCTGGGGGCTTTACAGGGGCTTGGGGGCTGGCAGACTGGGACCCTTGGGAGTGTTTCCATAGCAACCAGCTCTCGGAGGACTGGGTTCCCGTGGGGCCGAGGATGCTGTCAGCTGAAACGTGAAGCGTTGGGTTTCTGCCTCCCCCTCTGCTTATGGGTAATAACATCACCCGACTCGAGGCCAGTGTGGGTGTAACTTGGCCCTCCATCCCCTCAACAGGTCCCCACGGGGCCTTCCTCTGCCAGGTGGGTGGCCTGGGTGCCCTCACAACCCATTTTACAGCCAGGTAAACACATATCCAGATCAGAGGGCTTGTCTGGGTCCCACTAGCTTTCTGTCTCCTAGACCAGGCCTGTCCAGGGAGGTCTGGGGCGTGGAGCCGAGACTGGTGCTGAGACGGGGGGCTCCAGAGGAGCCTGCCAGGCGCTGAATCCCACCTCCCAGCACAGGGCTTTGACCAGGTGATGCAGCCTCTTGAAACTCCTCTTCTCCAGCCCCACAGTGGAGCTTGCAGAGCGGTGGTGAGTGTTCCGTATGAATGCTGACTGCACACAGCAGGTGCTCAGTAAATGGTAGCTGTGACCACTGTCATGGAGAGTCAGGAGCTCTCCCTCCTTTCTTGGAGGGCCCAGCCAGTCCTTCCCCCTCCCTCTCCGTCTCTGCCACTCTCAGGTGTGTTTTCCTTCTGCCCACGGCCCCCCACTGAGGCTGCCCAGGGCTGTGCCGGGGGAGGTGGCCCCTGGCCGCGGGCCCTGGAGCTCAGCCTTGCTCCTCCTGGGCAGGGCCCCAGGGCAGGGGCTTACGGCACAGGCAGTGCTTTGGGTGTCCCGTTCCATCTTTCTGTAACTATATCTCCTTGCTGGGTCTCCCTGTGGGGTGGAGAAGGGGGACAGACCAAGAGTAGATACAGGGGTGAGGACTGGGGGCTGGCCAGGTTCAGAGGGTGTTCAGGCTGGTGAGCCTGTGTGTGTCTGTGTGTGGATGCACATACGTACATGTATGCATCCATGTGTCTGCATACGAGGGCGCATGTTGGGGTCTGTGCACACATTTGTATTGGGAGCTGCTTGCAGCTCTGTGGGTGTATTTGAGAGTGTCAGGGTTCCAGGGAGAGAGCTGAAGGCGTGTGTGTCTGCGGACAAGTTTGGATATGTCCATCTGTGTGACCTTGTGGGTCCCCGTTCCTCTGGGTGTGCTGCATATACGTATCTATCTTTAGGTTGCTGTGCACAGGGGTCACAGGGGTCACAGGTGTGTCTCTGAGGGTCTTGTGTGTCGATGGTGAGTTGGGGTGAGGGTGAGCATGTGGATGTGTACATGTATGCTTGCACTTATGTGTTTGTGTCGTGTGTGTGTGTGTGTGTGTGTCTGTGTGTTGGTGTGTGTGGTCAGCAGTTCCCCTGGCCCTTCCAGAGACCCCTGGGGCCTGTGTCACCATGACGAAGGGCCCAGTTACTTGGCAGTGCTCTTCCTGCCACCAAGGGGCGGTGGAGGCTGTGTGGGGTGGCCTCTCTTCCTGCCTAAGCACCTGGTGATTTACATGCAAGCAGGGAGCTCTCTTCATTCACCTGCCCCTTAGGGGGACAGCCAGATCACTTTGATCACGGACAGTTCGCCACACCCACCTGCACCAGCTGTGGCCTCCAGAGACTTCCACCCAAGCACATCCTTAGAGGGGGACATGGTCTTCCTTCCCCACCATGGCCACAGCCTGACACCACCCCCTTCTTCCTACCCACAGGGGCCATGCAGCCCCATCCAGCAGGACTTCCCGAGCTTCCTTGGGAAGGAGCCTCCTGCATGTGCTTCATTCTTGCATTCACTTGTTTGTTCCTCATTCATTCATTCAAGCACCAGGGGCTCTCATACTTGAGTGGGCGGGGGCACGTGTGAGGCAGAATGAATGATTTTGATCGTAGAGAAAGCCGAGGTAGTTCCCCTTTATGAGCATGGAGCTTTGGAACTGTGGCCCCTGAGAAGCCCTCAGTCCCTGCTGTCCCCTGATGTCCTGAACATCTCCCTCTGCCTGTGAGGCTAGGATCTCCACCCTGTGCTGCCTTCCACCCCCACTCCCTGCTCCCTGAGCTCACCCAATTCTTTCTGGGGCCTCTCCATGCTGAGTGCCTGCTTCTCAGCCCTGTGCTGTGGCCTGTCCTGAGGGAACACTGAAGACTCCAGGTCTCCTGAAACACTGGGGAGAGGCCCCTGGTCTCATCAGAGTGGGTCCTGGAGCCGGAGCGGGGACCTTGCCTTTGGAGCCTGAAGCACTCAGCACCAGCTTCTCCAGTTGTTTCTTCCTTCACTCACTCATTTGTTCAACATTTTCTTAGCACCAACAATAATCATAATAAAAATTCAATAATTATTAGGCTGTCACCTTGGGCCAGGCCCTATGCCAAGGTGGTGGGGTTCTAGGATATTTAAGTCATCGTTTGTTCTCTTTGCCTCTTCTGCCCTAACAGAGTGCTTTGCATATTCACTCTGCAGCTTCGCTCATGTGTTCAAGTGCTTGTTAAACACTTGGTCTGTGCTGCCTCAAAGGTGGACAGAACATACTTCTGGCCCACTGGGTGTTCAGGGTGCGATGAGGGAGAAGATAGTCAGCCACAATACAACAGTGTGTTAATTACCCAGGTGCGTTTAACATAAGCTTGGGAGTCGGGGTGGGGGGCCTGCACTCATTCTGGGGTGGGAAGAGAGGGCGTCTCAGAAGAGGTGGCACTTGGACTGAATCCTCAAGATGGAGGGCTGCATGGCTGAGGATTGGGTCTGGGTTCTCAGCCAAGAAATCTGAAGTCCTACTCCCTTTTCCAGGCATAAGAGAAGCCTCATCATCCCAGGAGCCAAAATGGTCTTCAAAAAACTTGGATATTTTGATTCCCAATGCTACCCCTCATCTTTCAAAAAAATCTACAGCCATAGTCCTTCCCCCAGACAGACAACACCACCTCTGTCCTCAGGGGTCTGGTTTCACAACTGCCCAGACTTACTTGTGAGAGTAAGGTCCACTCTTTGGAATGAATCTTTAAGAAGATTTGAAGTTTTTTATTTCCATTTTTCTGCCCTTGCCGTGAAAAGGCAGCTGGTAATAGCCCCTGTGTGTGGAGACCAGCTGTAGAATCAGCTGGGGTCATGTGTGCTTAGGGCTGATGAGGAATTACTTGGCCACCCTTGAGCACTGAAGTTGGCAGAAACTGTGTCCCCACATGGTTCTTAGGGTAGGTAAATGGATGAGAAAGTTGTTGGATGGCTAGAAAGATGGATGGATGGATGGATGGTTGAATGGTTGGATGGATGAATGGGTGGATGGATGGGTAGGTGGACGTTGGATGAATGGGTGGAGGTGTATGTAGATGGATGGATGGGCAGATGGAGGATAGATAAATAGGTGGATGGGTGGGTAGATGGATGGATGGATGGATGATGGAATGGATGGTTGAATGGGTGGATGGATGAATGGTTGGGTGGGTGGATGTGTGTGCAGATGGATATGTGGGTAGACAGAGGGTAGGTAGGGGGATGGATGGATAGATTGATGGATGAATAGATGAATGGATGGGTAGATGGAAGATTAGATGAATGTGTGGTTGGATGGGCAGATGGAGGATGGAAGGATGGGTGGAGGTGTATGTAGATGGAGGGATGGGTAGATGGAGGATGGATGAATGGGTGGATGGATGGGTAGATGGAGGATGGATGAATGGGTAGATGGTTGGGTAGATGGAGGATGGATGAATGGGTGGAGGTGTATGTAGATGGATGGCCAGGCAGATGGAGGATAGATGAATGGGTGGATGGATGGGTAGATGGAGGATGGATGAATGGGTGGAGGTGTATGTAGATGGATGGCTGGGCAGATGGAGGATAGATGAATGGGTGGATGGATGGGTAGATGGATGGATGGGTAGATAGATTTGCCCTTCCAAGCAGGGCAGCCTCCCTCAGCTCCCAGAAAGGTTCAACTTGGGATGAGGCAGTTCCCCCAGCTCTAGCAGAGGAGCGGCTCCCATGGATTATAGCCTGATGCCCCTTCCGTAGGCTGGTAGAGCTGGGTCCAGAGGGAGAATGACCTGGGGATACATGGGAGGGGACTTCTGGAAAGTCTTGAGCCAGGCCCTCTAGGAATTTTTGCTTTTCTTTTCTCTACCTCCTGACTCTCGAATGCCTTTCTTTTTGATTTCCAAACAGAAAAAGACGTACCAGTGCATCAAGTGCCAGATGACCTTCGAGAATGAGAGAGAGATCCAAATCCACGTTGCCAACCACATGATTGGTAAGAGAGCATTTCTTCATCGGTGTTTGACATTTGCAGCACCAGTCATTGTTTTACTGCCTTTTAGGCCAAAGGACAGAGTCGCTGTGCTGTTTCCTAGACATTTCAAATGGGAGTAAAATGTCAGAGTGGGAGTATCTTCTCCATCCCAGCCTTCTTGCCGCGGCTCCACTCACATTGCAATCAAACTTTTGACAGTCTCTTCCATTTCCCAGCATAAATTTCCCTCCATTTCTGAAACAAAGTGCTTTCCAGTTGTCAAGCACTCAGGGGCAATTATGCTTCAATTTCATATGTCATGACATTGAATAGATTTAACTGCTCACGTTTCCCCACTCAACGTGGTGAATTCCTCACGCACACTGTCAAAACAGAATGCTTACCAAGTTATTTCGGTGCTTTTCCTATTCCTCTTCAAGTGGTTTGCACTTTGGAAAATTCATCCTTTCTAGAAGGGGGGCTTTCATGGTCCCAGAGAGTTCACACCCTTGGCACCAGGATCTAGGAAGAGGTGAAGTCTCCCTGGCCTTGGGTGGGTGGGCGCGGTCTCATGGCAGCTGGGAGGAAGCCCTGTTGGGGGAGAGAGGGTGTTCTGGATGTTCTGACGGGCGTGGAGGTTCCCAGGGCAGGGCCGGCTTGGGGTGGGCTGGGGCCTCGGAGAGCTTCTGGAGTCCTGATGCCTTGGTCTTTTTGGATGTGTGATCACCTTCTCCAGGATTCCTGTAGGAGCAGCGAGGTTTCAGCCGTGGGCTGAGCGTTCTGCTCCATACTCCATCTCCGCTTTTCTTCTTCTGGCATCTTTTCATTATAGTCTTAACAGTAGCCGAGCCACCCAAGTACTGCTTTACAAACCCCCTTACTGCACACCTCCGAAAAACCTCTCAGGAGTGTACAGCTTAATGCATTCTCACGAAGTGAACACACCTGTGTGACCAGCACCCAGATCCAGAAACAGACTATTCCCGGCATCCCGGCAGCCCCTCCCCCGGCCTCCTCCAGCCCCTCCCCCACCAGCAGAAGGTCCCCACCCTGCGGTCGGAGAGCCTAGGTTGGGTTTGCCTGATTTGTACTTAATATAAGTGGAATCACCCAGTTTCATTTGTTTCGCTTTTACATTATTGCCTGTAGTTGGAGACTATTCACGTATCTGTTCAACTCTTGATGGATTTTGTAATGTTTCAGATTGTGCTGGAACATTCTTGTACACGTCTTTTGTGACTATACGTATGTGATTTCAATGGGATTATAGGGGTATATAGCTGTGTATTTGTATATTATATATAAAATCCTGTTGCAGATACTACATGAGTGTGTACATATATATAATGGGATTGTAGGATTAGAAGTAGAATTGTGGGGTCAGGGTAGACGATGATCACTTTTAGCAGATGCTGACAAATTTCCAAAGTGGTTTTGTGAACTCACGCTCCGGCCGCTGGTGCGAGTCGGGCTGCTCTGCGTCTGTGCCACAGTGGCGTGTGCGTAAGAAGCGCGATCGTCACGAGGCCTTTCTGTAGCCAAGACGCTCTCAGGGCAAGTGCGAGTGGCCGGGTCCCCGCCTAGCTGCAGCATCCCGTGCTCAGTGGATTTGGGAGCCCTCAGAGAGTCCCAGCTCTCCCCCTCAGTGACTTGGAGCTGGGCTCTGGGCAGCCTCCGTCCCCCGAAGGCTCTGGCCTCCCGGTCGCGTGCGTGGTGGGGCTCACACGGCCATGAGGGGAGAGGAGAAGGGATGTGGGGAACAGTAGGGCCCGACAGGGAGATTGGTAGCTTTTTAATTTCCCCTGTCTGAAAGCCCCTTGCTAAAGGACAAGAAGGAAAGCACCCTGTCAGTCACCAGCTGCTCAGAGTCCTTTCAGGAGAGTATTGGGGAGGTGAAGATGAAGATATCTCGAAATGTTTGCTTTTGTAGCAGGTGTTAATGCACACTCCTGTTTGTAAGCTTGAAGGGCGAGAGCCTGGCTAATTGGACCACAGTGATTTCAAAGGTGTTTCTTCCTCCTCCCTCCCCTCTTCCACCCTGCCTCCTATGCAGATCCTGGAAGCCATGTGTCCTCAGGTGGAAGGCGAAGGGGTTGCTCTTAACTAGAGTCCTGGGAAATGCAAAAGGAGGGGTTGACTGGCATTTGGGCCCATGTGTGAGCTGAGGGCCGGGCTTCAGCTGAGACACTAGGGAGCCATTGAAGGTTTCAGAGCAGGGTGTGGCCTGGACTGAGCTGAGTGCCTTAGGAAGGTTAATCTGGCTGCAGAGTTGGGGGGATCCAGAAGGAAAGAGAACGGAGACCCGCCTGGTCTGGTCCTGCTGCGAGGGACTGGGGCGCAGGGAGGTGACAGAACTTGTATTTGGCTGGTGCCCTGAGTCTGGTAGGTCCCGGTGGCTTGGGGACACTTGCGGAAGGGAATGGTGGGAGGTGTGAGTGGAAGAGAGGAGGGCACAGCAGGCCTGGTTTGGGGCTGGCTCTGCAGTCCCAGTAAATCTGCTGGGCCCAGTGTCCCTGTGGACAGCTTCTCCTGCTAAACGGCCCAAGCCCAGAGTGGCTGCCCCGGAGCTGGCAGGGGTAAGAGTTCCCCTTAGTAGCACCAAGGGGACGTGGTGGGTAGAAGTGGTCCTGTGCAGCTTGGTGGCCTTCTCATAAACTCGGGGCACGTGGTGGTCTGAAGCAGGCCTCCCCGGGGAGCCAGACTCCTGGAGGCCTCCCCCAGGGGATGGTAAGGTGGCCTTTTTATGGCGGGCGCCTCTGCATGGCTGCGCAGCCTGAAGACCCTGGGAGTTACGACGACTCAGGGACATGTCTCTTTGGGAACATTTTCCCAGCACCCCTCTCCCTGCTGCTGCTGGGGAGGGCGTGATTCGGATCTGATCTAAAGACAAGGGTCTTTGGAAGCCTTTTCAGCAGCAGGGTCTCCCCCGTCCTCACAGAGAGTCCTGACTCCCTTTCCCTGGGCCTCCCCCAGCCTTTGAAATGGCTTCAGACACCCCCTCGCCCAGAGGGCCCATGGGAAACTCGGCGCAGTCCACGGCTCCGTCCCGGGCCTCCTGCCGGACGACCCGCTGTGCCAGCCGCCCTCCCCCAGCGCTGCCCCCTCGGGAAATGGCTCTGTAGGAGGCCCTGCCGTGGGCTCCGGGGGCTGCTGCAGGAGACTGAGGGGCCCAGAGGCAGCTGGCCCCGTGGCTGGAGGGAGGAGTCCGGGTCCTCCCACGTGCGGTGGACACGTGTGTCCAAGGTGTGCACACTGCCCTCCTGGGGCGATGGCGCCTCACCCCGGGAGGAGGGCCTGGCTCTGGAGACCCTGAGGAAGCCGAGTTGCCCGGGACGCCTGCCCTCTCCCGACAGCCTGGGGACGTCAGGGGTCTGAGAACTTGTCCTTGAGATAACAAACTTGCCGTGACCCAGGTTGGCTCCAAGGGAGTGACTCAGCCTCTGGGCCCCTGGGGGAAGCCCCACGGAGGGTCAGGGCTGGGAAGGATGGTCCTCGGGGAATCTTGTCAGGAATATTTGCCCCCTGTGTCCTTGG
>CM052442.1:89455987-89602549 GCA_028533085.1 Varecia variegata | reverse complement strand
CCCCACCCCGCCCCCAAGATCGTGTTTCGAGGTCTGGAGCTGTTCTGTCGGAATAATGAGCCTGTACAGAGAGCCTAGAATCCAATTCTGTTTTATTCTTTTTTTTTCCTGGCCAACCCCCCGAACTCGGGCACTGTTACTTCTCCCCAACAGTCCTCCTGGGTGAGGGAAGCTGCCCGAGGACTGAGTTTTCCCGACTTGGAATCCCACTGGTTCATCTGACGAAGCTGTTGTCGATCAAGCGCTTTGGTCTATGGAGAATCCATCAGTTCTGAATTTTGAAATAGTGGAAATTATCGCATTTTCATGAGTTTCTTTTGTATATGTATACTTTTAAAGAGGGGGAACGGCTCTTGTACTTGGGGTTTCCTCTAATAGTAACCTCATACCATGTTCAGTAAACACGATTGAACCCTTGGTAGGCTCGGTGGGGACCTGCTAGCCCAGCTCAGCAGGCGGTAACCTACATGTTCGACACCGTGTCACAAGTCTAAGACATGGGAGCTCAGAGGACAGGCGTGTTGCCCAGTCTGGGCATTCCAGGAAAGCTTCCTGGGGGAGGTTATACCTAATCAGGGTCTTAGAGGATGGGAAGTGAGGTGGGAGGGAATGCAGGCAGAGGAGGTGGTACAAGCAGGTCACAGAGGAGAGAGGCCCGCAGTACACGGGGAAGCAGCAGACGTCAGTCCTGCTGCAGAGCGAGTCGTGCCGTGGGAGGCAGGCGGGTCACAGCAAAGATGGTGAGGTAGGGGAGGGGAAGAAGATGAGGATGTTGGTAAGAAGGGTGTGGGTCAGACAAACATTTAAGAGGCAAAAACAGCAAGAATTGGCAACTGAGTGGGCATGGGAGGGAAGTTCAGAGTGACTGGGGGCTCTCAGGTGGCCAGGTTTTGGGTGGCAGGTGGCAGACGATATCACACCAGAAGAAGAGCTGTTAGGGACTGGTGAAGATGATGATGATGATCTGTGATGTCAGCTCAGGAAGCACCAGGCCGTTCCTCCTGTATCCCCGGGTGGCATCACACTCCGCCCTTGAACACCCGTGAGGAGGTTCTGTTATTGCCCCCGTTGTGCACACGGGGAGCTGAGATGTCGCGTCCGATGTCAGTCATTCCAGGGTGGGGTGTGAACTCGGGCAGTGTGGCTCAGGGCCTGTTCCTCTAACCCCTGAACCTGAAGGTTTGTCACGCTCAGGGAACCTGC
Source organism: Varecia variegata (assembly GCA_028533085.1). Lineage (NCBI taxonomy): Eukaryota > Metazoa > Chordata > Mammalia > Primates > Lemuridae > Varecia > Varecia variegata. Next base: position 89,601,346 of record CM052442.1, on the reverse strand, counting down.
GTTTGCTGGTGATGACTTGGCCTTGCACGAGAGGGTGTCTGGCCGGCTGGCAGATGGACACCTGGGCAGGAGCCTGGGAGCAAGGCCTGGGCTGGGGAAGGGGCTCAGGTGCATCAGGGTAGATGGCGAGGGCATCTGGGGGCCCCAGGGAGTGAGGAACGTGGCGCCATCAGTACCAAGACAGCAGAGGGTTTCTAGGGGTGGCGACTGCACTGCAGTGGGACAGGCCCCGGGAGGCCCGGGAGGCAGGCTGGGGGGGGGTCCGCTGGACGCGCAGCAAGCGGTCATTGTGTCCAGGGTGTGCACGGGGTCAGCGGCGTGAGATAGAAGGGAGGAGTTGAGAGCAGGGGGGGAGCCCAGCAGTGAAGGTTCCAGGCTGGGAAGGGAGAGTGAGGAGAGGAGCTGGAGGGGTCTGAAGGTCACAGGAAGTTTTTGGATGTTTGAGAGGGAGAGACCAGAGTGTGTTTCTGGGCTGAAGAGGCAGAACCTGCAGGAGGGGCAGCAGAGGGATGGAGCTGGTCCCGAAGGGGCAGAGACTAGGCCCCGGCACCGCCTCGCTTAGGCCAGTGCACGGGCATGTCTTTCTCTTCCTGCTGTCCTGTTGCCATGGGCTCGGTGCCCTCAACTGTTGAATTGACTTTGTTGACTGTCCTTCGTGGTCATTTGGCTCCTTGGCAGCAGCTGACATGGGGACAGTTTCCCGCGTATGTGCTTCTGGCCGAGCCTCACAAGAGTAGACAGCAAGGGTCCTGTGGCCGGCAATGGCCCCAGAGCATGGTCCCCTCTGCCCTGAGCTCCCTGCGGTGTCAGCCTCAGACTGGGTTTGGATGGCGGCCAGGTCTCCCCTCCCTGTGGGTGCCTGGGGCCCCGTGGAGAGAGAGTGGTGGATGCAGACCCCTCCCACGAGGAGCCAGGGAGCCGGTCACTGGCTGATGGGTTTCACGGATGTCCTACCTGGTGCGGTTCCCAGCTCATCTGCCTGGGGAAACAAGTGGGGAGAAGGGAAGTGAGTTCCCCGAGACACATGGTGAGCCGTGAACTTGAGTTGGAGTGAGAACCTGAGGTCACTGAAGGGAGCATCTCTAAACAGAGAGTTCTTTAGAAAGTTGCTGGTGTTTATCCTACAGATCTTTGTCAAGCACCAACTGGTAGCTCCATCTGCTGTGGGTGTGAATATTCATGGGAAACAGTGTGCACGTGCACACACAGAGCCTAGAGCTCTTCCGTGAACACAGGGTTAAGTGCACGGGCCCTGCAGTTGGAGGGCTCCAGCTCCTGGCTGTGTCAACTTCGTGGCTAAGCTATTTCACCTTCGTTTCCTTCAGCTCCTCATCTGTAAGATGTCATCTTAATGGTATGTGGTAGTTTAGGCAGGACTCTTTCAGCCGCAAGTCAGAAACCCAGCTCATGTTGGCTAAAGCATAAGAGAATTTATTATTGGTTCAGGTAATGGAAAAGTCTAGGGATACATTGGATGTCAAGCTTCAGGCATGGCTGGATCCAGGAGCTCCAAGAAAGTCATTGCCAGTCTATCTCTCTTTTGTGTCTTAGCCCTGCTTTCCTATTTGTTGCCTCTGTTCCCCAGCGGGCTCCCCTGGTGCAAGATGACAGGCTCCCAGGCGGGCTCCCCTGGTGCAAGATGGCAGCCAGCAGTCCCAGCGCAGAGGGGCATGTGCTTCCTCATCAGCTGCAAAGGTCTAGGAACGAGGCTCACTGACCTCAGTAGGGTCCTGCAGCTGCCCACGAACAAGTCATTGTGGCCAGAAAGGTGGAGCAGGTTGTCTGGGCAGGCGGTGCCACCTGCCCTCCCTGGGAGTGAGCCCCTCCAGCAGCGGGAGTCGGGGGTATTCTGAACAGAAATGGAAGGTTTCCACACGGAGGGGCAGCATACGGTGGAGGCTCACCACACCTGCCTGCTGGGGCTGTTTGATGATTAAATGAGGTAAATGAGGAGGGCCAGCATGCTGCCTGGCACGTGTAACTTCTCAGTCAATGGTACATACCAATGTTGTACTAATATTATTAGTCCCTGTGGCAGGGCCTAATTAAAGATAACGATAAAGACACAGTAATGGTCATGGAATCCTTGTTTAGAGAGGCCATGCTAAGCCTCCATCCCGATGTCTGCACCCAGCAGCTCGGAGAGTGCTGCGGAGGGCTTCCTGGGGGAGGAAGACTGGCACTCTGCCTTGTCAGGCCTCTTGGAGGCTGGTCTGAAGGACAGACTCAGAAGGAGCAGCCCCAGAGTAGCTGATTTTTCATTTGCTTCTCATTCATTCGGCAGTTTTTTTTCCCTTTCTTGAACACCCACCATGCGCCGGGCGCTAAGCATGGATGTCCCAGCAAGCGGAACAGTCCTACCACCCCAGAGCGTAGAGTCTCCTGGGAGCATCTAGACGGATGTTCACAAGAAAACCAGCAATAGATCCTGATTATGTCAGATAGTGACGGGCACCGTGCAGAAAACAGGGAGGGTCACGGGTGTGTGTGGGAGAAGGTAGATCGGACGGTTGGCTGTGTTCCCTCCGGGAGGTGACTTGCAAATTTAGAGCAGTGTCTAAGCAGAGAGTGTTTCTGGTTCCCATCAGGTGGGTGCTGTCCACTGACCGGGATGCCTGAGCTGCCACTCTGAGTGTCCTTTCCTGATAGGAAGGGGAGGTGCTGGGGGTGGGGCTAGATCTTGGTGACAGGAGCCAAGGGCCTGGTCTGACGTTAATTGGGTGACGCTTCTGGTGCCTGGAGGGCCCCTGTGGTCAGGCTCCCAGGCCACTGACACCCAGAAACAGCAGTCTGAGACCCAGCACCCACTCTTTCAGCCTCTCTCTAGATTATGCTCAGACAGCCCCACACAGGGGCGTTTTGCCAGCAGAGCTCTGTTACCCCAGCAGCTTGGGGACTTCAGGTCTCCCTGCCTGTGTCTGCCTTGTGCTCTCCTGGGGCACTGCCCTTTGCCCGCTCTCTGGCCTCCCTCCTGAAGCCTTTCTTTTACTTCTCCCTGTATCCACCCTTTCAGCCCACTGCCCCTGGGGGCTCCAGACCCCTCCTGTCCCCACTTCCCTCCTAGGTTTCCAGATTTAGCAACTGAAAATAGCAGATGTCTAGTTAAATTTGAATTTTAAATAAAGAGCCAATAATTTTTTAGTATAAGTATGTCTCCAATATTGCATGGGACATACTTCTCTCAAAAGTTATTTGTTGTTATCTGAACTTTAAATGTGACAGCCGCCCTGTGTAACAGCTGGCAACCCTGCGGCCACCCAGTGTCCCCGTGCCTCCGGCCGGTTAGCTTGCAGGGAACCGCATTGCTCCTTCCCACTTCCTCTAAAGCTCTTCCTGGTCTTTTATTCGTCTTTTTAAAAATTTCAGCTTAAGGAAAATAAACTTTGTTTTGAGATAATTGTATATGCACATGCAGATTCACAGAGAGATCCCCTGTACGTTTCTCCCATTTTCCCCCAGCAGTAACGTCTTGCAAAACTAAAGCACGAAAATCACAGCCAGGATATTGACATTGATACAGTCAAGCTACAGAACATTTAGTCACCGCAGGAATCCCTCATGTTCCCTTTTATAGACACGACCTTCCTGCCCCCACCCCTTCCGTAATCCTTGGAAACCACGAATCTGTTCTCCGTTTCTATAATTTTGTCCTTTCAAGAATGTTATATAAATGGAATTGTATATAAGTTTTTGTTTTCTTTGGGGTAAATGCCCAGGAGTGCAATTGCTTGGTCTGTAGTACTTGCATGTCTGACTTTCTAAGAAACTGCCAAACTGTTTTCCAGGGTGGCTGTGCCATTGTACATTCCCGCCAGCAACACGGGAGAGAGAAATTTCAGCATTTGCTTTGTCACTATTTTTATTTTAGCCAATCCGATAGGTGTGTGGCCATACCTCACTGTGGTTTTAATTCGCATTTCCCTAATGGCTAATGATGTTGCACATCTTCTCATGGGCTTACTGCTGTCTGTTTATTCTCTTTGATGAAATGTTTCTTCATATCTTTTGCCCATTTTCTAATTGGATTGTTTGCTTTTTTATTGTTGAATTTTGAGCGTTCTTTATTCTAGATACTAGTCCTTTGTCAGACATGTGGATTGCAGGTATTTTTCCCAGTTTGTAGCTTGTCATTTCATCTTAACAGGACCTTTTGCAGAGTAAAAGTTTTTAATTTTAATGAATCCAGTTTGTCATTTTTCCCTTTATGGATTGTACTTTTGGCACCAAATTAAAGAACACATAGCCTAATCCTAGATCCCAAAGATCCTTTCCTGTGTTTTTTTTCTAAAAGTTTTATAGTTTCACATTTTAGTCCATGATCCATTTCTTGTTAATTTTTATATAAGGTATGGGACTTAGGTCAAGGTTGGTTGGTTCGTTCGTTCCTTCCTTCCTCCCTCCCTCCTTCCCTCTCATGGATATGCAATGACTCCTGTATCATTTGTTTAAAAGGCTGTGATTTCTCCATTGAATTGTTTTTGCACCTTTGTCAAATATCAATTGGGCATATTTTTGTGGGTCTGTTTCTGGGTTCCATTGACTTATATGCCTGTCTCTCTGCCAGTGTGGCATAGTTCTGATGATTGTAGCTGTAGAATAAGTCTTGAAATTGAATAAATGGATTCCTTCTTTTTTATTGGTCTTTTCTAAATTGTTTTAGCTATTCTAGTTCCTTTGCCTTTCCATATAAATTTTAGAATAATCTTGTCTATATCTACAAAATTCTTGCTATAACTTTGATTGGAATTGTCCAATTGTGTTAAATTGTGTATGTTGGTTTGGGGAGAAATGATGTCTTTACTATCGTGTAGTCCTTCAATCCATTAACATGGTATGTATCTTCATTTATTTAGATCTCCTTTGATTCTTTCATAATTGATTTGTAGTTTTCAACATACTAGTCCTGTACGGGTTTTGATAGATTTATTTAAATATTTTAATTTTTTGAGCAATTGTAAATGGGATTATATTTTAAGTTTCAGTGTTGATATATTTATTGCTAGCATATAGAAATACAGTTAGTTTTTGAATATTCATTTTTGCATTCCTTGACTTTGTTCAACTCACTTAGTTGTAGGAATTTTTTTGTAAATTCTCTGGGATTTTCTACATAGACAACCATGTCATCTGTAAATAGGGACAGTTTTATTTATTTCTTTTCTATCTGTATGCCTTTTGTTTCCTTTTCTTGTCTTATTACTCTGGCTAGCCCTTCCAGCACCATGAGAGTAGTAAGAGTGGGTATCTTTGCCTTGTTTCTGATCTTAAGGGGGAAAACATTCAGTCTTTTACCATTAAGTAAAAAGTATGTTGTTTAGTTTTCAAGTGTTTGGAGGTTTTCCTGTCTTTCTGTTATTACTTCCTAGTTTGAGTCCATTGTGATTGGAAAAAAATATTATGTATGATTTCAATTCTTTTAAATATGTTGACATTTGTTTTATGACCTGTGATATGATCCATCTAGGTATATGTTCTCTGGGCACTTTAAAAGCCTGTGTATTCTGCCATTATTGGGTTGAGTGTTCTACAAATGCCTATTAGCTCCTGTTGGTCAGTGGTGTTGAGTTCTTCTGTATCTTTGCTGATTTTTTTGTCTAATTGTTCTATCAATCATTGAGAGAGAGGTTCTGATGTGTCCTACTGTAATTGTGGATTTGTCTATTTCTCCTTTCAGTTCGATTAGCTTTTGCTTCATATATTTTGCAGCTGTGTTGTTTGATACATAAATATTTAAGATTTTCTTGGTAGATTGACTCCTTTATCATCATATGATGTCCTTCTCCCTCTGCTAATTTCTTGTGCTCTGAAGCCTATTTTATTTAATATTGATATAGCCCTTCTGCTTTCTTTACATTAATGTTTGCAAGATATATACCTTTCCATTCTTTTACTTTCAACATGCCTATATTGTTATATTTTAAATAAGTTTTTTTGTAGATAGCATATAGTGAGTCATTCCTCCTCCCTCACAGTCTGCCAATCTCTGTCTTTAAATTAGTATATTTAGGCCATTTATATTTAATATAATTAATGATATGTTAGGGCTTAAGTCTGCTATTTTATTTATTTTTAATTAAAAAAATTTTAATTGACAATACTTATATATTCATGGGATACATAGTGATATTTTGCTACATATAAGGTATAGTGATCAGATCAGGGTAACTGGCATGTTTATCATCTCAAACATTTATCATTTCTTTGTGTTGAGAATGTTCAATATCCTCCTCCTAGCTATTTGAAACTATACAATATGTTATTGTTAATGATAGTCATCCTACAGTGGTATAGAATACTAGAATTTATTCCTTCTGTCTAGCTGTAACTTTGTATCCTTTAACAAATCTCTCCCTGTCTCTCCCTTCCCTGCATCCTTCCCAGCCTCTTGTATCTTCTGTTCTACTTTTTACTTCCATGAGATCAACTTTTTTAGCTTCCACATATGAGTGAGAACATGTAGTGTTTAACTTTCTGTTGTTAGCTTATTTCACTTAACATAATGTCCTCCAGTTCCATCGATGTTGACTCAAATGACAGGATTTCATTTTTGTTTGTGGCTGAATAGTATTCCATGTGTATGTGTACCACATTTTCTTTATCCACTGATCTGTTGTGGGACACCTAGGTTGATTCCGTATCTTGGTTATTGTGCATAGTGTTGCAGTAAGCATGGAGGTACAGATCCCTCTTTGATCTAATGATTTCCTTTCCTTTGGAAAAATTGCCAGTAGTGGGATTACTGGATCATATGATACTTCTATTTGTAGTTTTTCGACGAATCTCAATACTGTTCTCCAGAGTGGTTATGCTAGTTTATATTTCTACCAACAGTATGTAAGGTGTTTCCTTTTCTCCTTATCCTCATTAGCATTTATTATTTTTTGTCCTTTTGATAATAGCCATCCTAACTGGGATGAGATGAGACCTCATTATGGTTTTGATTTGCATTTCCATGCTGATTAATGATGTTGAACATTTTTTCATATATTTGCTTCATTTCTTTCTTTTGCCTAATTGCCTGCCTAGGACTTCCAGCACTACGTTGAATAAGAGTGGTGGGTGTGGGCACCCTCGTGTCATTCCAGCTCTTAGAGGGCAAGCTCTCAGCTTTTCCCTATTCAGTAAGATGTTAGCTGTGGAAGTCTGCCATTTAAAATTTTATTTTCTGTTGGTTCTGTTTTTCATTTGTGTTTTCTTTTTCCTGCCTGCCTATGAGTTCCTTGAACATTTTTTTAAGAATTTCATTTTGGTTTATCTGTAGTATTTTTTATTTCTTGGTATAGTTTTTAAAATAGTTACTGTAGCTGTTATATACACATAACTTATCAAATTCTACTGGTGTCCTCATTTTACTAGTTCAAGTGAAGTGTAGAAAACTTACCTCCCTTTATGTCCCTTTTCCCTTCCCTGTTTATATTATAATTATCTTAATTATTTCTTCTATATATATTTAGTACTACATTAGTGTGAAAATTTTGCTTTAACCATCAAATATAATTTAGAAAACTCAAGAAGAGAAGGGAAATCAATTGTATCTGCCATGTTATATTCTTACCATGTTTTCCTTCCTTCTTAATGTTCTACTTTTTTTTTTAATCATTTCTTTTCTGATTAGAAAATGTCGTTTAGCCATTCTTCTTGGGTAGGTCTGCTAGTGACATATTCTCTTAGTTTTCCTTCATCTGAGAATATCTCGATTGTTTCCTTCATTATTAAGGGATATTTTCACTGGATATAGGATTGTGGGTGACAGTTCTTTTCTTTCAGCACTTGAAAAATGCTGTGCCACTTCCTTCTTGCCTCCATGGTGTCTGATGAGAGGTCCGCTGTCATTTGAATCACTTTCCACTGTGTGTTAAGTGTCGTTTTCCTCTAGCTGCTTTCAGCACTTTTCCTGTCCTGGAGTTTTCAGAAGTTTGACTATAAGATGTGTCTTGGTGTGGATTTCTTTGGGTTTATTCCTTTTGACGTTCACTCAGTTTCTTGAATAGATTTATTCAAATTATGCCAAATTTGGGAATTTTTCAGCCATTTTTAATTTTTTTAGTACTTTTTCAGCCGCATCCTCTTTCTTATCAATTTCTGGGACTTGGATCACACAAGTGTTATAGTCCTGCTGGTCCCTGAGACTCTGTCCATTTTTTTTTTTTCCTAGCATGTTTGCTCTCTTCCTTCAGATTGGGTAATATTTTTTGTTTTTTAGTCTAGTTCACTGATTATTTCCTTTGTCTCCTCCCTTTTGCTGTTAATCCCATTCATTGAGTTTTCCTAAGTTTTTTTTTCATTTCTAAAATTTCCATTTAGTGTTTCCTCCTACCTTCTACTTCTTTGCCAGAACTATCTATTTCTTTGCTGAGACTTTCTGTTTTTCTGCTTGTTTTCAAGGGTGTTCATAATTGTTTGTTAAAGTATGTTTATGGCAGCTCCTTTAAATTCCTTGTCAGATAAGTCTAACATCTCTGTCATTTCAATTTTGGCATATATTGATTGACTTTTTCCTATTCAATTTGAGATCTTCCTGGTTTTGGTAGGATGGATGATTTTGGGTTGAAACCTTTATATTTTGTGTACTACGTAATGAAACTTGGGACCTTACTTAAACCTTCTGTTTCAGCTGGTTTCCTTTGACACCACCCTAGCACACAAAGCGTGCAGTCGCCATCTTGCTACTACTGCCCTGTGTGGTAGAACTCCAGCTTCCTCTCCCTGCTAGGTCTCCACTGGTACCCTCTGACTAGTAGTGGTAGGAGGGCTTTGTTCCTGCTCCCCACGTGGCCTGCACTGATGCCAAGAGGATGAGTGGTAGTACCTTGCTATTTTTGGGTGAGGGTAGAAGTCTAGGCTCTCTGTGTGGTCTCTACTGATGCCAGAGGGAGGGGCCCAGCGAGTGTGACCCGACCAGGCTTTCTCTGACACCACCTTAACAGGGGTGGGATGTTGGGTGCCTCATTAAAGCCTCACTGGCATGGGAGTCTGGGGCCCCCACTCAGCCTTTGCTACAGCTTTTTCTGTAGGGTTTGCCTGGAGCAGAGCTGTTATTGTCTAAGTTTTCTGTTTTGGTGCTGTTTCTGTGTTGCCAGATTCTTTAGCTTCAAGTCTGGGATATATGAAATGAGCAAAAACCCTAGGGTCCTCACTACTGTGTCATTTCTTGGGCCCCCAGGTCCCTGGCTGGTCTGCCTTCTTCTCTCCACCTTTCAGAATCTTATATCTCTTTCATATACAGTGTCCAGGGTTTTCAGTTGTACTTTGCTAGAGGAATAGGGAATGGTACATCCACAGGAGTGATCTGGAAGCAGCATAGGCAGCCAAAAGTCCCGGGGATGTCTGGGGGTCATTGCTTTATTCACAGTAACTTCTGTGCCAGCTGGTTGGGTCCAAGAGCTTGTGGGGAGAATTGGAACTAAGACTTTGGGGGGTTGTAGTTCAGATCTGGTACTGGGAATGTCTCTAGTTCCCTCCTCCCTCTGTCCCTTCCTCTTCCTTTCCAGGGTGGGGACTAGTGGACTGTGTGAGGCTCTGATCCACCTGTCGGTGGCAATTGCAAATCACGCCGGCAGCACCCAAAGTAAGCATTGATGCCGATGAGTCCTTGCTTCTGCTCCAGCGTTGCCTTTTGTTTTCTTCCCTCCAGGGATCCTTCTTGCTCTGATTTTATCCTCCTAGGAGCTGATGAGGTGGACAAGCTGGGGGCAGGGGGATCCCACCTGACATATCTGGTCGGTGCACTGCTAGGAGGAGCCAAGAGCTGGGCAAATGTGGGCCATTCCTGGTGCTTGCTTGGGGGAGGAGGGGAGAAGCACCAGTCCATCGCTGGACATGCAGGAGACAGAATGATCTTCAGTCACTGGAGCCAGAGGCTGTTGTGGGAACTGGGAGAGGCAGACCGAGTATCACTGGCCATGTGGTGGCCTTGTGCTCCTGCACAACACTGCTCTCCTGACTGGGCGTTCTGAGCCTGCCCTCATCCCGGTGGGCAGCGTCTCAGGAAGCTGTAGTGGAATCTCAGCACTTGGATGGATATTGGAAAGGGGTGATGTTTCTGAGATCTCAAAGCAAATAAAAACACAACAGATTGTTTTTGAAGCATCAAATGCAAATTGTCAACAGGAACATATTTCCGGACTTAACAGTTGAATGTGTGAATTAATTATGGACCTATTAAGACGCAGAATTATCCTAACTTTCATATGACTAAAACGGCCCTGCTACCCAACCCTTTCACCCGAGGGTTCCGTGGGCTGCTATTTGGAAGTGTTAGGGGCTGGGCGCCATGCAAGAAACTCTGTGGCACAAACCCGGCTTCTTTGGTTTTGAGGCTCTGCCCTCAGAATCGTGGTTAGGATTGGACTCCCATCAGGTGTTAACATGCACAGGAAAGAGCTTGTAGCTTTAGGCAAAAAATCAGAGTTTCAACTGATAACTTGGATTGTTAAAAGATGCTGAAGTTGAGGTCCTTGGTGCACGCTGGGCCCGGTTAATCTTCTTGTGTCTACGACCTCTGAACTCTGTGGCCTGTGTGCCGCATGCAGGGCTGCAGTCAGCCACAAAAGGCACTTTTCAACTACAGGGGCCACAAAAACACTTCCCCAAGTGAGGTTTTCTTGAAGGATTTTTAATAAGGGCTAGCTTCCTTGAAGGACAAAGAAAAAAAGCAAACTCAGCTATCACCTGCATGAAGGACTTTGACTATCTTAGCATGTGCCTTCAAGATCTGTTTTACCAAAAAAAAAAAAAAAAAGAAAGAAAGAAAGAAAAGGAAAAGTAAAATTTAACAACATCTCCCTGCAAAACAACCTGGGACTCCTGTCTGCAGCATGTGGACCAGAAGCTGTTTTCAGATACCTGGCTTTGTCTCCCGCTCCAGGGCGCAGTTCACCTCTTCCTCCTGGAGACCTGCGGGCAGCGTCCCTGCCTGCCGCATCCTGCCACGTGGCTCTGCCCAGGCTCACGTGGCTCTGCCCAGGCTCACGTGGCCTTCACATGGCTTGCATAGTCTCCGCGTCTCTGCTTGGCACCTCACTAGTCAAGTAAAGGGGCAGATAAATGGAAAGGTAGTTAGAACGTCTCCTGCCTTGTTCTCACCTGTCCCGGGTCCCCTGTGATCGTCGTGTACCAGGGCACCGTGTCAGGGCATGTTGGCACCAGTGGCACTATACCGCTTGTTAAAACACTGACGCACTTCCTGCCCTCCTGGCGTAGAGTTTCTGCCACACGACCCCTACCTGCAGGTCCTCTCCCCGGGGCCTGGGCCCCTGGTCCTCCCCAGCACCCAAAGAGGTAAGTCCCTGTCCACTGGGGCCACCACACGACTGCCAGGAAAGATCCAGGTTGATGGGGACCCTGGCACACTGGTTATTGGAACATTTTTCATATCACCCTGCTTGTCCCCGTGTTTCCTGCTCATTCTGTCCCCCAGCCCTCAGCAAGCGTTACTGAATCCCTGCCGGACGCTGTGTCCTTGCTTGTGAGCCGGCTCCTCTGGGTCCGGGCTCCTTCCTCCCGGTCACACCCGCTCACGCCACGCCCTCCCCTGCCTGTGCCCCGCCCTTTGTCCCCTTCCTGTGCTGCTGACGCCATCACAGGTCTCTCTTCTTGCTGCACATGAGAGACCAAAAGAGGACTTTATCTTGTTCTAGCCCCAGAGGATGGGACTTCCCTGTAGGAATTTGTCTCCTACTCATCCTTTTGCAGTGTCCACTCTGTTTGGGTGACAGTTGCGTGGTTCTCGCTGACATCCTCAGAGCTGCCGTGACAACGGTGCTGTGTGCCGGTGCTCGCACACGCGGCGGCGGTGGTCGGTGATCCGCCCTTCCCTCCCCCCACTCGGGCCCTGCACGTGCGCGTCACGCAGCTGTAGCGACACTGGGCGCAGCATTTTGCTGGGGTCTTTCTTACTCACCCCTTTATCAGACAGAGCTTGAGGAAACACCTTTGGGGGAATCTGCTCCTCGTGTTTGCAGTGTGAGGCAGTTTTGAAAGTTTTGTTGTTAGCATGTCCGCCCTTCCTTTCGGGGCCCGCGCCCCTGCTCAGCGCCAGTGGGAACTGACGCTCGTCAGTCACGGCTGCCTGCCAGCCACGGCGCCGGCCGAGATGACTCTGCTCTGCAGAATGGCAGTCGGGTAGGGAGCGAGGTGTGTGCAGGACGCCACCTCGCCCCAGCTCACTGTCGTCCAGGGCTGGTGCAGGACAGAAGGCTGCATTTACCTTTAAAAAATCTTTCACTCTCCCATGGGAAGGTCTGCTATCTCTCTTCAAGAAGTGGGCCCAAGGGTCTGCTCTTTCTTGGCTGACAAAGGTCTGGGCTGGACAGCAGCAGGGTGTAGGGTGGGCAGGGTTCTGTTTCAGGAGAGTGAGCTGGAGTTCCCTTTTTGTTAGGAACGATGTTCGGGAGGGTCTTGATATTCTTCCGAAGGTAAGAAAGTCAGAGCTGGAAGCTTCCAGAATGACTGATCCATTTTACTCATCAGGAAGCTGAGACTCAAAGAGGGACATACACTTGGCCAAGGTCACACAGCTACCCAGAGGCTGGGATGAAGGCCAGACCAGGCCTCCTCGTGCCCACGTTCCATCTCTTCTCTTGTTCATTAAATACTTATTGAGTGTGCACTTCGTGTGCATTATCTTGCTCATTTATTCAGCAACAAGGTCCTAATTTGGCCTCTTGAATGAGTTTCCAGGGGAGGAGCCTGGAAGTCTGTGTTGTCAACAAGCGTTCCCCATCTGCCGTCTCCGAGATTTGTATCATCAGGGAAATCCTGGGCTACACCACACTTGCTGGTGGTGGGGCCCAGAGGTGGGTGGGAACCTTGGATCCAGGACTTTGGGAGCCTGTGTTCCAGGCCCAGGGCCGGGACTGTTTCTGGACCCTCCATACCCTTGGCGGGAGGAGAGAAGAGTGGGCTGTTGTGGGCACCAAAGCCCATAAATCAAGCCAGGCATCATCCAAGGTAAACATTGAAACTGATGATACATTTCCCTCTTCCACTGGGGTAGTCTGTTTTGTTTTCCTTTCCATTGTTCTCCTGCGCTCTGATTCCACCCTTCCAGGAACCGGCCAGGTGGACAGGTTGGAGGCAGGAGGGGAAGCGTGTCCTGATTTATGCAAACCAGTCGTGCAGTGGTCGGGAGCCCAGGAGCGGGGTGGGTGCAGCAGGCTTGTTGGTGCTCGGCGGTCAGGCGTACGGGTGCGGCACTGCGGTGTCCTGGCTTCCAGAGAAGGGAGAACGCTTTGCATCGAAGGACCAGAGGGTTGGTTGGCTTCGAAGCTGGGAGGGAGGCAGAGGGAGCAAGGATGCGACGGAGACCACACGTGTGCGTCCCTCAAAGGAACTGAGCTCTCGCACGAACCCAGTGTCTCTTTTGTGGATCCCGAAATAGGTTCAGGAACCTCCTGAGGTGAAGCAGCTATGTAGCGTTGACAGAGACTGGAAACGAGGCCACTAGATCACTGGTCCTCAAACTGCAATCTGGCCACCGTGTGTTCTGTGCAGGCCGCCTGGATGAGGGATGGCCCAGAGGGGGGACCCTGGGGTTGAGAGGAGCTGTGCTCTGTTCTGTTTTGTGAAGTTTTCTCTGGAAAAGTCTGAAAGCTCCACCCTGGGTCACTGTGTGCTCTCATATCTCATGCTGCTGCCAGGGCTAGGGGAGGTGTGGGTCAGGGCTGTCCTGGTGGGTGGTTCTGGGCAGTCCTCAGCCTTCTGTGACCCTGGGCTCATCTGCCAAGCCCGTGGCACTGATGAGATGTCCGTGCTTCGAGAGGTCTGGGCTGCGGGCCAGTGGTGAGGGGCCTGGGTGCCCAGTCGGTGGGGTGCCGACAGCGGCCCTGTTTCCCGCCCGCCTGTGTGTATTCTCTGACCTGCTTTTCGTTGCTCATCCACTGCCAAAATCCAGGAGGTGTTCCGGCAGCTCAGAATCAGGATCACGTGAGAAAACCCGAGGGCCCTCCTCTCAGACGGGTTCCTTGCTGTCAAAAGCTGCTTCCTGCTTTAGGGCCCAAGCTTCAGAGAGTTCTGGCAACCCTGTGCCCTTGCCCGTTCCTAGGGTTCCGCCAGCCCTGCCCCTGCTCCTGGCAAGCCGCAAAGGGACAACTTAGAGGATGAGAAAGGAGGGAGGCTGGGTACTTTCTAACTTTTTTGTATAAATTATTTAGTGATGAATCCATTCTCCCTTCTCCTTGTGTCCACACCGTTGGCGTGGCCCTGGCACTCACAAACATGGAGAACCAGCTACGTAATTTTTGCAGCCTCTTGTAAAATGAAAATGTGGGGCTCTGTGTTAGAAAATTATTCAGGAATTTTAAGACAGCAGGATATTAAACCATGTTCTGGGCCCTTCTAAATTCAGACAACTGTGTGACTGCATGGGTCACATGTTCTTGCAGTCAGTGCTATGAGGAGACAAGATTCTTTGAGTGGCAGGAACCTCACAGGACTCAGGGCTGCAGGGTATGGTTGTGCAGGTTGTCTACTGAACAACTCTAGGGGACCTCATTTGAATTGTGGTCTACATGGTAATCCTGTCAGAGGTTGTTTCAGCCAGCCCCTGACAGTGGCAGTGATCCAGAATCTTGGGGCAGAGAGGACACTTGGTGATGGGCTGGTATCCTCCCTTCCAGATCCTTCCCTCTCACCAGTTTTCCAGAACCTCCCCCATCCATCCTTCCTTTCTCCTTGGCATTTCAGGGACACGTCTCTCTGCGAAACCGAGGTGCCGGGGCTCCACGCGGGCGCTGCTGGGGAAGCTTCCGCTGCTCAGTGCTGCTCGCCCGCCGGCGGCTCCGCTGTTAACCTTTGGGGTTTGCTCACAAAATAGAAACTCTCTTTGTAGGTCAGTTTGTCAGTAATTTTGGCAGCCGCGGGGCCACCGAGGGAATGAGGCTTGGTTCCCACTCGTCTCTTGTGCTCGGTTTGGAGACTTTTGCGAAGCCCTTCCCCGGGAGGAACGCTCACCCCTGCCGGAAACGAGAGCCGGTTTTCTCTGACCTGGTTTTGAATCGGCAGGAGCAATTCCTGTACGCTGGAAATGCGCGGCCACAGAAGGAATGCGGTCCATACCCAGCCTGTGGGCCTCGCTCGCCCTGCGGCTGGAGCCTTCTGCCGGGTACTTGTTTTCCTGGGCAGGTGGCACTTGGATTGGGGTGCGGGTTTTATGTGTGTGCTCGCATGTTAGATGCAGTGGAGGATTCCGCTAAAACCGACACCCACCTGAACCTCACTGCGTGTGCCGTGTGCCGTGGTCGGTGCACCTGCATCACGGCCTGCCAGCCGGCCCACCCGGTTCTGCACAGCCACTCTTGCCAAGGTTGTGGGCCTGTTCCATTGAGGTAATCTCCCAGTGCAGCCTTCAGAGGGCAGGCAGTGGGACTGTGGGTGTGGGCAGTCAGGCCGCGTGCAGCCTGGGCAGGACTGGTTGTTGGAGAACAGTGTTCAGGGAGTGCTGAAACAGGCTGCCCGGAGAGGTCAGGGAGGCCTTCCTGGCAGAGGCAGCGATGAACTGCACTCTGGCCCTTCTCTCTATTATTTCGGGACTTCTAGGGTACAGGTTGAGAACAGAGCATCTGTGGTCCACGACAGGAAGCTGGGAGAGCCTAGGCTGAGATAGAATTATGGCCCAGAAATTTAAGGCCACCCGAACAATGATTGAAAGACGAAGTGCTGGGACCAGAGTTGAGTCAGAGGTGGAACAGAATGTCACGGCCAAAGCTGAGTGTGGCGGTGAGGACCCCGATCGGCCAGAGAAGAGGGCTGTGCGCTAAGGAGGGTGCACCCCTGCCTGAGGCAGCCGGTCTGCTCCTCCGCCCTGGCTCCTGCCTCCTGCGAAGGCAGCTGGGAGCAGGCTCCGCCGCTGTGTCCTGAGCACCTGAGCACCTGAGCACCACCTTTGGCTCCCAAGGCCTGAGGGTGGACCACGGCCCAGCTGGGCCCAGAGAGAAGCCTGGAGCTCTCCCTGGCCTGCTTGTCACTGCCCTGGACAGACCCCTCTGTTGCTGACGTGGCGTGTTTGTGGAGAGTGCTGCCTTTTACGGGAATGAGCTGCCACCTGGGCTCTAGCCTGTTGCCCCTCCACCCCCCAAACGTGCTTTGTGACCTTGAGCAGGTCGTTCCCCTCCTGGACTCCATACTCCCACTACAACTGAGCGAATTGGAGCAAGTGAGCATTCCACAGTGTTAACTAGGTTTCCTTCCCGTAAAGCGGTTCAGAGTTTCAACACGGTATTAATAATAACTAGTGATATTGATCCCAACAATTGTATAGCACTTCCATGCCCTGTTCTAAGCATTTAATTCTCACATCAACCCCCAAAGGGGTACCCTATTCTCTCCATTTTAGATGGGGAAATTGTGGAATTCAGAGGTAAAGTAACCTGTCCAGGGTCATGCAGCCAGCAGGTGACAGGGCTGGGCTGAGAACATAGGTGGGCGGCTGTGGAACCGTGGGGCTGCCAGATGCCCGCGCAGCCGTAGAGCCCGTGTTTATGGAGCATGTATCTGGGGGAGCCGCGTCCCCTGGGATGCACTTTCAGTCCATTGTCGGCACTTTCCATGGGTCCTTCTCGCCCCTCGGACACCTTGTTCAATCCCAGACAAGGATTTTGCTCCAGTCTCCAAATTCCCACCAAGGTGCGCTCCCACGGGGTTGCACAGATCAATAGTCCCCATTCGTCTTCCTTTCCCTTCTTTGTCAACATCGTATCAGAGAAACACCCTGACGATGCTGCCACCCGAAACCCCCTCCCCAAGGCAGCTGAGTGTTAGGGGAAATTTGCGATATGAAGTTTGGAAGCTGCCGGCCGGGGACCCTTCTGGGTGTGGGTGATTTATTTCGGCAGTGTGCTGGCGATCAGTGTCTTTGGTGTCAGAGCCCAGGCACTTGCTCCAGCCGGGGTTTGTGGCCCAGGGAGCCTTCAGGGCCGTTAGGAGCCAATGGCTGCGTGTGGGCAGAGGAGGCGGCAGTCGCTCTGGCCGCTGGCCATGCTGGACGTCCCGGCCCCTTCCCGCTCTTCACCAGGGAGGCCCACGGTTCCCCGTTGGGCCTTGTCTCCACTGCCGGGGCCTCCCTGTCACTTCTCGGCTTGGGAAACAGAGGCCAGGAAATTGCCCAGAATTTTGTCTATCTGACCCAGATTTTAGAAGTCTGAGTTGGTTTGGGGGTGCTCGGTTCTGCTGGCTTGGCTTTTGGGGTGTCTCCCCGCAGAGCCGCATGAGCTCATTGTGTCCTGGTGGGAGAGCTGCCCCAAGTGAGGGGTCTTTGCTGCCTCCGAAACTTGGGGACATCTGTCCCCCTTTCCTCTCTTGATTGAGGCAGGTTTACCTACAGTAAAGGCACACACCTTCCGTGTGCGGCGTGAGACGTTTCCACACACGTGTTCGCCTGTGCAGCTGGCACCCCCATCAACAAACAGACCCCTGCCTGCCCCCCGCAGTTTCCCTCGTGCTTCCTCCTAGCCCGGACCCCCAGAGGGCAGCTGCTATTCTAACCTCTTCCACCACAGCTGGGTTAGCCAGTTTCTGTGTGTCAGGCGCACGGAGTCGGCCACACCTTGCACAGCCGCTATGTCAGGCGCCTTGAGTTCGACGTCCAGTTGGCGAGATCCGCCGTGTTGTTTGTGCACGAGGAGTTTGTTCCTTTTCATGGCCGTGAGTTTGATTGCGCGGCGTGAACGTGCTCACGTCTGCGTGTGTGTTTGCTGGCGCTGGGTGTTTGGATTGTTGCTGGTTGGGGCTGTTATGAACGGTGCTGCTAGGACCGTCTGTGCTCCATATTGTTTATGAGTCCTGGCTCCGGGGTCTTGGGATTGGGCTCTGCCATGCATTTGCTGTGTGACCTTGTGCAGGTTCCTTCACCTCTCTGAGTCTCCGTTTACACATCTGTGAAATGGGAGGAGACAGCACAGTCCTAGGGAGCACTCAGTGCTTGAAGCCTCCTTTGTTAGTGGGTTTCACTGGGACACCCATTTTTGTGTGCTGATTGCAATGGGGTCAGCATGCAAGAAAGCTCTCCCTTGATTTTAGAGACTGCCAAGTGACCCTCAGTCTTTTTTTCTTTTTTTTTGATCATGGAAGTTTGCCATTGTACAGGGCTTGATGAATCTGTTTCCCCTCCCTCCCTGCTTTCTTGGTATGTTACGTCCAACCTCTGAGCAAGTTCAAAGGCAGACAAGCATGGTATGCAAGTCTGTGTGGGGGAGGGTTTCTGCCCAGCCTGAGGTGCCTAGAATAAAGTGTCACCTCCAGCTCACAGTTCAGAAACCGAGGCTTTCTTAAAAATAATGCAGCCTTTCAGCCTTAAAAATAATGCAGACTTCCGGGTGGGAGTCACCCCACTTTCCGATGTTAAAGCTATTGAGCTGAGCGTCCATTTTGCCCTGTGGAAATGGCAGTCTCACATGGCTCAGCCCAACACTCTCAGGCCCTTTAGAAGCAGCCACTGACAGGCAACAGTTGCCCTGCAGGTTGGGAACCGTCCCGTCAGTCCTGACGTCGCGTGCCTCCACCCCCCCATCTCCCTGGGTACGTCCACAAGTGCTCGGAGGCAAAGCAGTGAGCTTCCTCCGCAGGCAGCCCTCGCCAGGGACTTCAGGGTGTCTCTCACACATCCCGAGTGCAGGGCCTGGGCTGGGCCTCTCCAGGGGAAGGGTCCCCTCTCTGGGCTTCTTGTGCAGTGGAATGTCCTGCCCAGCTCTGACCCAGTCGGGTGCTCCCCGGCCAGAGTCTGTCGGGAGCAAGGGGCTGCAGATCTTCTCCAGCGCCCCCTTTGTCCTCCACACAGGCTTTCGCTCTGGCAGCCGCCTGTTCCCCCTCCTGCTCCCCTACAAGAATGACGCTCTGAGCACCCGCTCTGGAATGACTGAAATGGTAATAATGGTAAAAGCAGTAAGAGGGCTGGGCGCAGTGGCTCACGCCTGTAATCCTAGCACTCTGGGAGGCCGAGGTGGGAGGATCACTTGAGTCTAGGAGTTCAAGACCAGCCTAAGCAAGAGCAAGACCCATCTCTACAAAAAATTAGAAAAATGAGCCAGACATCGTGGTGACACCTGTAGTCCCGTCTACTTGGGAGGCTGAGGCAGGAGGATCGCTGGAGCCCAGGGGCTACACTCTAGCTTGGGTGACAGAGTGAGACCCTGTCTCCAAAAAAAAAAAAAGTAAAAAGAAGTACTATTTATGGAGTATGTACTGTGTCCAGGCACGTTACATACATTATTTTAACTTTCCCTCAACTGTTTAACAGTAAGTGTTATCGTTGCCCTTTGACAGATTAGGAAACAGAGGCAAGGAGAGGTTGCATAACGTACCTGAGCCCTCGCAGCTGGAAAGGCGACTGCCTGGAGTTGTGTCCAGGTCGCCTAACTCTAAACGTGCCTTCTCACCCCCCTCTGCTTCCTGGCTGCTGAGGACACGTTGAGGAGCGGACTCCGGGACGCGGCTGACACGCGGGGAGACATCGTGCGTGTGGCTGGCGGGCTGTCCCACCGAGGACCTGCCTGCATTCTGCGCGGGTGCCATCCGGAGGGTCGAGCCGTGTTCGTGCTCACGAGGGGCTGGGGGACGTAGCTGTGACTGCCGAATGCGTGAGCTCTTTGTGACTGAGGAGGGGAAGCACCAGGGCCAGAGGTCCTGCCTCTTCACGACTGTCTTTGTAGAGCCCGTGTTAAATGCAGGGAACCCACAGTAGGAGTGTCTCTTGGTGCCGCGCTGTCTTAGAACTGCAGACTTGTGGCTTTGTGGAATCCCAGAAACCCGACTCAGTGTGGAGCTCTAGTGCTGGGGACCTCCCGTTTGCCTGGTGTCTGAGAGGACTGCGTCACACGCGTGAGCAGGAAGGGGGCCTGTCCACGGCGACTGCAGCATCCCCCGCGTAGGCCGGCCAAGGGAAGTAGGATTCGCGCCACACGTGTAATTTAAAATTTTCGACTAGCCACATTATAAAACAGTAAAAGGAAGGTGGTGAAATAAAAGAATATATTTTTGTTTAACCTAATAGATCTAAAACATTGTGATGGTACCCTATAACCAACTTAAAAATTATTAATCAGATTTTTTTTTACGTTCTTCTTTTCCACATTAAGCCTTCCTTCACAGTCTGGTGTGTATTTGGGACTGACAGCACACCTCCGTGTACGTCAGCCCCATTTCAGGTGCTGGATAGTCACATGTGGCTAGTGGCTACCAGCCACCGTGGTGGACTGCACAGCTCAGGGTAGGACAACCCTGCCTGGGTTCCTCATGGGAGGTGCATTGTGAGGCTGACCCCCGCTTCCCAGAGGGCGGGCTCTCAGGAAACATTGGCAGTGGCCTTACTCTCCCTTTGGAGTCTGGAAACAGACACTCCCAACTCAGAGTGCCAGCCATCCTGACAGCTGCGCTTATTCGTCGCGGCTGCTCAGGGGTGACCCTCAGAGAGGTCTCTGGATGCCCACAGAGAGCTCGTAGGAGGTCAGAAGGGACCTGGAGCCCAAGCAGGTCCCAACGGGGCAGAGAGGAGCCTCGTGGCCAGAGCTCCGGCCTTCCTCCTTGTGTCGCCCGTTGGGGGAGCAGAGTCCTCCCGGCGTGTGGCCCTGCCACGTGCATGTTCTGTGACCCTGCCACTCCCAGGGGGTGGCTGAAGGTGGTGGGGGTGGGGAGGCACACGGCCCTGTGCCCGATGTGTCATCCCCCACCCCCCGCCATCCTCCAAGGCCACCTTCCAGGGCCGATGCTGCGAGAGCCATTCTCTGTCTCTCTCCTGCAGCCACGGGGAGATAAAAGCCAGGGCTGTGGGGATGGTAAAGAGGGAGCCAAATTATATTTATAATATTAAAGTGAGTGCATTTGTGGCTTGCTGTTCTCCAGGGTTTTTCATAAGTAGAAAAACACAAATTAGCATTTTCCATTTCCATATATTGACTAGAAAAATCGCCTGCTCTCAATTAAGACCTATAGCTTTTGGGATGTATGCAACAATTTTATAAAATATTTACAGCGAGATTTGCATTTTACATGGTGTAACAGTTTTTCTTGTGTTTAGGAGAAAGGGCTGAGGCCTTCCAGAGGAAATACGTTCTCTGGAATCTGGGGGGAAGGAAGCCGCAGGCTGTTGCTTTTGTCCCTTCTCTGTCTGCCCCAGCCGTCCAGGACTGCCTTGTCTCTGGTAATTACCTAAGGCTGATCCACCCATGAGCTATTTGTTAGTCTGTTTTCAGAGCCCGTGTTCCTTTGACAAATCTATTACTTTCCCTTTAAAACTTGCCGGAATGGAGCTGTTTGCGGCTTTGTGTGAGATGGAGAAGAACATTTTTTTTCCCAATGTAAAAGCATGCCGTAAAGAACATAGCTATTTCCTGGATAATTTGCAGTTGTATATTTTATGTTAATTTCACCGAAAATACTGCACCCCTGCCAGGTTTAGTAGCGGCTCACTGTGATATGAATAATTTCTAGTGAATCATTTTTTTTTCTTCATTTAAGATTTGGCACCTTTTTAAGATTTTAATAATAGCAACAAGGAGGAAGATTTAGAACAAGTGAAACATTAGCGCCAAAGAAATTCACGTTGAGCGCTAATGTAAAATAGCAAGAATAATTACATGGAAAGCAGTTTCCACAGATGTTTTTCCTTGTAATGTAATAACTATTTACTAAACTGTTTATTTTAGGCCTTTGGTTTATAATAAAATATTTATACATTCTCCGCTGTAATAAAAAAATATTGACAAAATACTATAGAGGTTTAAAGAGACAATTGATATTTTTATTTTCCAGGAAGTGAGTGGGGTATAAAAAGTTTGGAGCTATTTCGGTGAATGTTTCAAGATTAGTGCATCTAGGTTGGAGTTTTCAGCTCATTCCTTAGTTTACTGGCTGAGAACTGATTGGACACAAAAACTTTGTTAGCATGTTGGTGGATATTTTATTTTTTACGCAGAATTCTTACCCATGAACCCTGCCATCGGAGGGCTAAGTATCAGAGAATCAGGCAGGCTGAGTTGCTCTGCGGCCGGGAGGGCAGGAAGGTGCTGGCGAGCGCTTTTGGGGGTTTAAATTCAGGCAGGATCAGGGGCTGTTCTGAGGTCAGTTTAGCCTTGGGGTTTCTAGAAAGAGTTGACCTCGATTCTCAGCTTCTGTCCGCAGCCAGTGAGGTGTGTCCAGGGACAATGTCCAAGTGTGGGTTTGCCCCATGGGAGCTCCTTCTGGAGCCGGGAGTGGCAGGGAAATCCGAACTTCCTGAGCCCTCCTTTTGCACAGTTCTCATTTGGGAGGGAAAAGAGCAGCAGGGGGCTCGGGAGAGACCCCCACTCCCACCTCTGCCCTCCGGCCATCAGCCGTAATGGGGAGAGTCCTGTCAGGGTAGCCCAGCGATTGTTCCGGGCAAAAATGGCCAAGGTGGGAGTGGGGGGAGTTGAGGGGCCGAAGCAAGAAGGAGGATGCCAGGAGTTCGGGGAGAGCCTGGTCGGGCCCCGCCTGCATCTCGAGCAGCTGACCGAGGTCTACTTCAGTGGTCATCAGACCCATTCTGCCCTCCGTGCTCTCCTGGGACGCCTGCGTCGCCAGCCCTGTCTGTGCCTGTCTGGTTCCCGAGGGACGTCTCTGAGCCTGGCGGTTGGTTTCCGTGTGCTCAAGTTGTTCTTGTGGCCAGTGCGATTGCGTGTACAGTGTGATGTGTTTGATTCGTGCCTCCGCCTTTGTGTGCCTGTCAGTTTGTTTCTGAGTCTTCTGTTTGTGTGTTTAGGTGTCTTTGTGCCCCTGTGTGTTTTTTGGGTCAGTGCATTTGATGTTCCTTTTTGTGTTTTGTGTTTCTCTTTGAGTGTGTTTGTGGCCTTATGTGTTTGATGCTGTGTATTTGGATCTGTGGGTGTGTGTTTTTGTGCATGTCTGTGAGTGTCTGTCTCTGTATTTTCTATTAGCGTGTTTGTGTGAGTGTGACAGTGAACCTCCTCGTCGGTGTGATTTTGAATCTGTAAGTCATTGTGTCACTGTGTGTGTGTGTGTGTGTGTGTGTGTGTGTGGAGTGGTGACTGACCATCCTCTGCTGAGGACGCAGCCCCTTCTTTGGGAGAGGCCTGGGGCTTGCCAGCGTGGAGGCTGCTGGCTGTGTGGGTGCAGGGGTGAGGCCATCTCTTTCCACCAAACTTTCTGATGGACGGAGAGGAGAGAGGTGGCAGGGAAGAGGGTCCAGAGGGTCCCTCTTGGGGGACAGAGCATGGAAAGGAAATGTGGAATTTCTAATCGAGAGTGAGACAACTGGACCAGGGTCTGAGAACACCCAGTGTGACCCAAGAGGGGAATTTCGTTGCTCTGGATTCTGAATCCAGAAAACAGCGCTATGTTCACGCGGAGGGAGGCTTGTGCCAGGCCTCTGCTTGGAGGCCCCCACCCGTCTGCCGAAAGCTGGGCAGCTTGGGATGGGGTTTTTCCAAGGACTTGTGTGGCACTGCTAGTGATTTTGTTTTTGCTATCTATTCTGGCTTGGGCCATCCCCAGTAATCTCGGAGGTTTCCCCCTGTTCTGCAGAGAATGGGGAGCTGGCCCTGGGGGCCCCTTGGATGCTGTGGGGACCCCTGGGAGAAGCATCTCACATGTAGAGTATTGCTGCCTTCTGAGCCTCTAACAAAGTTCTTGATGTCTCCCCTCTGGTAGGAAGCACTTTTTTCCCTTGAGCTTTTCTAAATTACCTCCACCCCCTTTCCAAAGGAAGCAGTCCTCTCTCAGGTCCCACACCGCACTGTGGTCTTGGGGCTTCTTGGAGATCGAAGGCCATTCTCCCCTTTCTATGAACAGAAAGGGACTCAGATTTTTCATTTTATGGATGGAGAAACTGAGGCACAGAGGGACCAGCTCCTTGGTTGTGGACACATAGTTGGGGTAGAATTTGCTGCAGCCCCAGCAGAAATCTCTGCGGAGAGAAAACCCTGATTACCAGACTTCTTGCAGGGAGGGTCCGGGGCAGGTGCCCGGTAGGGGCAGGGGTGAAACCTCCAAGCGTCAAGCTTCCCTGACCACCCTTTGAAGTCTGTGAATGGCAGAGCTTTTGTTCTGAGGTGTGGGGATGAGATTGGGGTCAGAGCTGGATTGCTGGGGACAGCAGCTGCCACCAGGGTTCCCTCCTTCTCCTCACTTCCCCCTACAAGCTTCCCCTCCCCTCTCAATCAATCTTGATCAGGTATTTTGGTTTAGGGAGGGGCAAATGGTAACCTGGATGACTGGCCTTCTCCTGAATCACGTGAGCTGCCTATCGTCCCGTTCCCGGCCGGCCTGCGTCCCACCTGTTTTGGATGTTGGCAGGAAGTTGGGCCTAAGAACCTGGGGTGGGGGGTTAAGACCGATGTGTTGGAGATGATCTGAGATGAGCAGAGAGGGTGTGGGCGGGGGAGGGTTCGGTGTGCTCTGGCCAAGGTGGGGGCATCATGCACCTTTGCTGAGCGGGCTTGAATTTCCTGCCTGCTTTGTCTTTTGTCCAACCGTTTTCTGGTCGCACGCGGCCAGCTCCTGGCCGACGTGGGTGACCGTGATACGCTTCACAGCGATGCCCTGGCACACAGAGCTGTTTTATTCACGTTTTGGTTCATGTGGCTCATGGGCCAGGCCAGGAGAAAACAATTCACTCCTGCAAGTGATTTCTGTGGGAATTCTGGCCCTGTGTCCAGGCGAGCCTGCGTCAGAGGGATCCGGGTGAGCGGGGCCCTCACTGCGTCCTGGTGCTTTACGTGTTGAGTGGATGATGATGCGGCTGGTTGCCATTATTAATTTTGCTAGTTGGTTGTGTTCCTTATAATTTCAGGTGAATCGCTCCTCCCTTTTTACAAAAAGCTGGTTTTTTTTTTTTTTTTTTTTTTTTTAAACAGAACTCAAGTAATACATTTTCCTTACAAGAAAAAAAACTGCTGATAACCAGAAGAGCCAGAAATCGCCCTTAATCTCACCTTCCAGGGAAAACTGCTCATAACGACTTGGTGTTTACATTTCCTGACTGTGTGTTCATACGCACATAAACACAGTTTTATAGAACACTTCTGAAGTTTGATGTTTATACAGAAAAGTGCACATATCAATGAATAATAACTATCGATGTATCACTTACATGTAGAAAAGTTTGCCTGTCGTAAGCAGATGGCAGACAGCTCGCTGAGTTTTCCCAGAACAGACCCAGGTGGCTCTGGATCTTGGCACAGCATGACCTGCACTCAGGAAGACCACCTTGTGCCCCTTTTAGCCCCAAACCCCAGAGTAACCACAATGCTGACTTCCAACAGCAAAGACAGTGGTGCCTGTTTTTGTTCCCGCATACAAATGCAGTCACAGTTTACTCTTTTGTACACTTGTATGTAGTTTTCCATGGAGTTATAATGCTCATACTATTTAGTAACCATTTCCTCCCCAGAACTGATGGTGACAGCTTTCTGTGTCACCGTCATGCCTCTGCACCAACATTTTTAGTGGCTGCTTGGTGGTTCATTATAAGGAGTGCCACAGTTCACATTTCCCATCAGACCTTTAAGTGTTTCACTGTTATAAACAACTCTCTGTTGAACATCTGTGCTAGCTAGATGGGTGACTTTTTTCGTCTTCTCATCTGGGGACAGAGTGGCCAGATCCGGGTGGGCTGGGGAGGGGCCCTCTCGGGGCTGGCTGGAGGAGCCAGGCTGTGCAGTGGAGGACGCTGGCACCGCTTCAGTTTGCCAGCTGGACCTCATCAGATGCGGGTGTTAATTACTGGGAGGCCCCTGGTTCTGTGAGCAGGCGGGGATGCTGGGGCGAACTCGAGAAACAGGGTCACCTTGAAACAGACGCTTCCAGGGGAAGCGAAACGGAGGAGAAGACCAAGGGGAAGTGCAGGGCTGGGGCGTGGCTTCCCACCGGCCCCCTCTAAGTCACCCTGGTGCCCTGGCGCCTCTGCGTGGGACGTGCGCAGGATCCCCCGGCCCTGTGGGAGCACGTGTGTCTGTCTGTGCCTTTAATTGGGGTGAGCTGGGAGCAAGGATACCCGTAGCCATGGCTTTCCCCTTTCCAGAAGACCCCTGGACTCGGAGGCAGCTGGTGGTTCCTGCGTGTCTTAAAAACGTGGCCGGTGTGAGTGCCGTGGCTCTGTCATGGAACCAGGGTTGGGAAGGGGCGCTGCCTGGCTGTGCCAAGCGGGACCCCAGCTGCGCAGCACGCCCAGGTCGGGAGGTGCCGCCCGAGGCCCTGGCCAGGTAAGCTCAGGGCCGCAGGCACTGCGGGGCCAGGTTGGAGGAGAATTAGGTTATCTCGTTTCCTCTGTAAGTCTTCACCAGGGCTGCCGCCCGGATCTGCTGCGGGAAAATCAATGTGTTCTGACTCCATAATTTCCCAGGTTGCCTTACTCCAAGTACTTTGTGCAGGAAAAGGTGACATCTCTGGTCACATCTGTATGGACCAAATATATATATGTGTGTGTGTGTGTGTGTGTGTCTATTTATATATAGATACTCTCTTCTCTCCCTTCCCCTCCCCTCCCATTGCATCTCCACCTCCCAGCACAGGATTCGTTGGAATTTCACAACCTTTGCATGCTTTTGTGAAAACACTCATTTGTGTTTGCGCCAGGCCGCTAATGGCGGACGCCAAGGTCTGTGGAGCCTACCTCTGTGCAGCTCTCGTTATGGCGAGGAATGCGCCGTTAATAATGCATCTATGGAACTCAGCTGTGTGGGAGCCAAGTAATTATCCCACTGTAGCGTTCCCGGCTTCAGTGTCATCACAACTGGGGCTTCATTAAAAGTCCTAACAGAGACGGTGTTGTGTGCTGCAGCCTGTATATATATTTTTTCATTTAAATTATCAGCCTTGCTATGGCTCAGAGGTAATTTGACTTTTTGAAACCGCTGAGCCCCTGTGAATTCCCCTCCCCTTCTCCCTCTCGCTGCTCCACCAGCTGATCAGCCCCCGAAGAACAAAAGGTTTATCTGAAGCTATGAAGCATATATTCACCAGCTTCTGGCGTCTAGATAAAAAAAAATCAAAGTACTCCATTGAACATGTTAATACTGAGCAAAATGCACACAGCTAGACACTAAACCTTTACAGGGATTTGGGCATTAGAAAAGTGATACCCAGATCAGGTCTTGAGCTACGTTTCTTAGCTCAGAGTAGAGCGAGTAGCAAAGAAGGAAGAAATGATGTTTATAAACTAATATTAAAAACAGTAAAGTAAGGGCTTAAGAGTCTCATCTCTTTGTCTGATCTGGCTGGGCAGTCGTCGGGAAACGTGGGCAAGGGCACGCTGTGGGGAGGTGGGTTTCCCCTTTGCTATGGACTCTGAGTTGCTCAAAGCTGGAATGTTGAGTGGGAACAGGGGTTTCAGTGGCTCTTGGGAGAAACACTGAGAATTGGGACACTGGCTTTCATCTTATTTTTCCTGGTTCTCTGTGGCCCTTTCAGCTTTCAGCAGAGGAGGGCTGGGGAGAACGTCAGAAAGGGGGTCTATCCTAGGACACTGCTGCCATGAGCAGTACCTTCTTGGGGCCTCCTTGAGGTTACACATTTCACAGCTTCTTCCATTTCCAATGGAGAGTGGCCACCAAATACAACTGGCAGGAGTGATCAAGTTCCACAAGTGATTTGTTCATCACAAGATGGCAGATAGGTGCTTGTTTGGCAATGTCTGCCACTGGTGGTGTGGGGGCAGCATGGTGGCACTTTCCCTGTACTTGTGTATCAAATATGCTTGCTTGACTTCTGGATTAAGGAAGATACTGAAAAAGATGTAGGATTTGTTGCTGCTGTCTAGAAGCTTTCAACAGATTTGGGAGGCAGGCATGGCTATAGAAAGCATCTCATGTTACAAGCAGTTTATGATTAAATGCTGGAGCACGAGTTTTTCTCAGGGAAGAGAATATGGAGGAAGGAACAGTCAGAAAAGATTTCAGGATATAGCATGTTTGGGTGCTGATGAGACCAGCTTGGGTGCAGTTTAACCTACCCATGAAGTCAAGAAGGTGCATCATAATTTGCAGCAGCTCATACCCAGGTGGAGGGGTAGAGAGAAGAATCCCATTTTCACTTTGTGTGGCCCTCGTGGGACCCGGTGGGAGTTCTGTCTTTTGGGGACTAATGGGGCTTAGCCTCCTTATGTGCAAGGTCAGGAGCTGGCTGCCACCCATCTGGGCAGACACCTCCAGTGTGTCCCGGGAGGGAGGTGTCCATCCAGTGTGCTGAGTACAGCAGCCTGGATCCCATGTGGCTTTCTGGTAATAATTAGCCCTTTCAGTTTGGGAGTTGACTTGCAATATAACCTCTTGAGACAACCCCCTGCCACAGGGAAGAAGATCCACAGGCTTGGAATATATTTCTTCTCATGCTCTCTAGTCTTTTTCTGCCAACTCTGTGCCAGGCTTTGTGCTGAAGGAGGGACCCTGAGCTAAGGCAAACATAGCTCCTACCCTAAAGGAATATCCAATCTGATGGGAGAGGTAGACATCTGGAGGTGCAAATTCCTAAGTGGTACGAATAGGTTAGGAAGTGATTGCCTGTCCTGGTTATGTGTAGGTGGGAGTAGATACATGAAAATAGGGGGTGGTCAGTGGAAGTTTGAAAGAGGAGGGGCATTTGAGCTGGGCCTTGGGAGCATAAGTAGGAATTCACCAGCTGGAATAGAGAAAGATACTTTTTAGGTGATGAGCAGAGCAAAAGTTAGAGGCATTAAAGAAACCATGATGCTCTTTGAAACTCTTTTTGTGAGAGTCCCTAGTGACTCCTGACTGTGGAAGTTGATATCTCTTATAGTCTTTCTAGGCCTTTGGATCCTGTTGACTACTCCCTGGATACTCTTGTCCTCATGCATGTCTGACAACCCCCAAATCAGTGGTGTCCAGCCCGGGCTTCCTTCTCTCTCCTGTTCTCCCCCCACAGCCAGGCCGTCCAACTCACCGTACCTGAAAGCATCTTCCCCCTTCCCGTGCCCCAGTGTCAAAGTCGCTTGTCTCACTGCTTCTGCCTTAGTGGCAGCTCCTGGATCAGTTCTGTCCACCTGTCTCCGCTGCCCCTCCCCACACGGTTGTTGGACCCCCAGTGCTTTAACCTCGCTCTTCCAACTAGCCAAGCCCCAGCACTGGTCCAGGCCCGCGGTGCCTCAGATTCCTTTGCCAAAGAGGCTGCATCCTGGGTGCCTCAAACATTCGCCAAACACGAGGTTGGTAGCACTTTATTCTCTTTGCTTTTGCACAAAGACCGTTTACCAGGGCCTGTCTGTCATGGTCAGGGGCTCGGGAGCTCTGGGGAGGGAGGGGGATTCAGACTTAAGGGAATACGCTGGAAACTGAATATTGATACTCAAGACGTCATATATGCTGTGGCTGAGCCTCCCAGATCGGAAGCCTCCACCCATTTCTGGGAAAATAGGTCTTTCCCTCTTTTTGGGACAGTGAGTTTGTGCTTGTGTAAACCATTTTGGAATCGTTTTGGCTGTTAAGCCTCCGGAAGGGCCACTTGTCCCTCATCAAAACCAACAAGACATTGTGCCTGGTGAAGTTACACCCACCAGGAATGAGGTCGCCCCTCCTCCAAGGCAGCTGGGGCTGGGGTTTCAGAAAACAAAGTGCCTTGGCGCTGTCCTCACCATTAAGGACTCCGAGGCAAGCGGGAAAAATCAGCCAGGCGCGTTTCGGCATCTGGGGCCTGGCTCGGGGTTCCCAGGGCCCGGTTCTCCCTGGTTCGGAGCTGGAGAGAAAGAGGTAGAAGTGTTTGAGTACTGTGCTGTGAAGGGAACAGTCCTGCAGCGAGGCAGTTGTGATATTAGAGCAGACCTCCTAAGAGATCCCCTGGCTCTGAGCTGTGATCCACACGCCACATTCGCAGACAGCTGGTCGCCCAGCGTGGGCTGCGCCTGCCGCTCGGAGCTGGCACACTGGCGGGGACCAGGTAATGCTCTAATTTCCCTCGTGCAGATGCGGCCAGGAATATCTTAATTTATTGGTGTGCTGGCATGCAAGAGGGAATGCTGCCGGTGCAGCCTTGCATAACTATTAGTGAAAAATGGAGCTGATAGGGGCTTGACTTTTCCTAAAGTGGGTTTGAAATAATCATCGCCTTTTGTTGTGTTTGGAAGGGCTTGAACAATTCTTAATTATTTAATTATAGATATGCAAGTAATACGCTGGGAATGGCCCAGCCATTCCAGGGATACTGAGCAGGGGAAAATGTTTAGTTACCGGAGGAAAAAAAAAGGTGGTAATTAAATTGCAGCGTCGTTTGTGTCACGCCACGCTACTCTGTCAGCGACGCAGGCGCGGAGAGGTTTGCGGGCCTCACCTTAGAAATGCTCATGTCAAACAGCACCATCCACGGCTTTGTCCCCTCCCGCCCGGCGAGGCCTGGAGAGCCAGCCAGGCGTTTTCTTTGTCGTTCGGTTGTGCCGTGTCAGGTTAGCGTTCTGTGAGGCAGAGGCCACTGTTCCCATTTTACAGATGAGGACACTGAGCCTAATGTCCCACTTCTGTCGGGGCCTGAGCCACAGTGGCATTTTTCACACACACGGCGGCTTCCGGCCCTGTCGCCAGAGGGGGCCGAGCCTCGCCTTTCGCACTAACTTTTCTGTCTCCCAGCAGCCGGGCCAGCCTCATCAACTTTGGTGACTGTTTGCCGGGATTGTGTGTCTGACTCCACGGCACGCTCCTCGTGACGGACACCTTGTAATTATCCCTTATAAGCACTCATTGTGTTCATATCATTAATTTTGTTTGGGCTATTACATTTGATAGATACATTAAGCATTATATAGTTCTCTTTATACATGAAATTGAACTGCCTTTGAACAGTCAGCCGGCTAATTGCCGGTAATTTGTGTTGCTAACGAGAGGCAGAATAGTGGTATAGCATTAGACTCAACAGTCAGTTAACAAATTCGCCGATTGCGACTGCAAAGCATGCCCTCTGTGGCAGAGGCAGGCTGCGTCTCACACATGAACAGATTTCTGCAAAATGCACACAACTGAAATTGAAAACCTCCCAAATTCCCGCCCTGCTGGGACCTCCCATCGAGGCCCATGCAATGGTGGCCGGCTGTGCGGGGGTCGGGGGGTGATGGTGGGTGGCGCTGACCACCCGTGGGCAGCTGCGGGACTCGGGGAAACCTGGGAGTGGGGAGAAGGTTTGGGGCGCTCTCACCCCACGTCCTGTCTGTGTTCCGGGACACCCGTGGCTCTGTCCTGATCACAGTTCTCCTTCTCATTGGCTCTTCAGTTCGGGTCCTGCCACCCTGAGGGGCTCTTGGGAGGGGATTGGATAAGGTTACCTTCAAGTCCCTTTTGCCACAGCTGAAAGGTAATTTGGAGAAGGGGTGGTTGGGGGTGTGGTCCCTGGAATTCCGTGAGCACTTCTGATGGCCCTGCCTCGAGAAGGCAGTGGCGGTGCTCGGAGAAGCCTGGGGAAGGTGCACTTAGCTAACGGAGTCAGTGGCGGCGGGGAGGCCCCGGGTCTGGCGTGGACAAGGCGGCTGAGGCTCCTTCCTTGTGGAACAACAGAGACCCAAAGAGGATGCTGTTATGGGCTGAATTATGTCCCCCCATGTTTACATGTTGAAGCCCGAACCCCTAGTACCTCAGAATGTGATTATATTTGGAGATGGGGGTCTTCAAGGAGGTAATTAAGTCAAACTGAGGCCCTTCAGGTGGGCCCTGATCCACTGTGACTGGCGTCCTTCTGAGAAGAGGAAATGTGGACCGCAGGGGTGCGTGTGCACAGGGAGGGACCGCGTGAGGCACAGCGGGGTGATGGCCATCCGCAAGCCAAGGAGACGGGCCTCAGAGGAAATCAGCCCTGTCCACGCCTCGATCTTGGACTTCTGGCCCCAGAACTGGGAGAAGATGAGCTGCTGTTTGGGCCGCCTGGTCACACTGTGGGCTTCGTGGTGGCGCCCGAGCAGAGGGACACGGAGACTCGCACAGCTCAGCAGAAGGCCTTGGGGCGGGGGTGGTAATGGCTGGTGGACAAATCCCAGGAAACCCAAATTCAGCCTCCTTAAAGGTTTTGGACGAAGAACAGAATGCCCCAAGCTTAGGCAGTAAGCAGTCGCTCCAGGTTCATTCCCCAGTAGGGCCTGGCTCCTGAAAGGCAGTTGGTAGACCTGCTTCATACGCCCACAGGGAGCTGCTAAGGGACACAGGGCTGCTGGGGGAGGGGTCTTCTCTGTTATTTGAAATGGACCCCACGGAGGGGTCCTGACACCCTTCCACCAGCCATCTGTAGCCCCCTTTCCATGGAAGATGTGGGAGAGGTTTGCATTCCTGTGTTTTCCCTCACTGAGCATGGGGGTGTTGGTGACAACAAACAAACATTTAAGAAAGGGACTTTTTGAGCCTGGAAGGTTATGCCTGTGGTGGTTGGAGGTTATCTCAGCAACTTTCTAGGCCTGTCTGCGCAGTGGACGAGCTGCATCTGTGACTGACACCTCCCTGAGCACCCCGGGCTCAAACTTCCTCCTGCCCATTACTCCAATCCTTAATTTAAAAGGATTTAATTTTCTTTTAACTTAGCCAAGTAGCAGACATTATTTGGATTCACAACTTCTGGACAAATTGTTGATGTTGGCAGGGTTGCTGTACTTGGTTATGGGACAAATAGCCTAAACCTGATCAATATATATCATTGATTACTCATTGGTGCTATGTCACACTTGTTAGGCACCTTGCTGTTACTGGGTGTAGATTTGGTGCAGTGTCCACCGTGGAGCACCTTACTCTCCAGGTATTAGGCAGTTGAGCTTGACCTTATATACATGTGTATGTGTGTAAATATATCTGAAATATGTATACAGTGTGTGAGTACCTTTGTAGGTGGCTAATATGTCATTAGAATAAAATTGATAGGTTTAATGTTTCTGTGCCTAAATATATTTGTTTTTAAATGATTTTGAATCCATTGACATTTCTTATAGAACGGGAATGGTACTGCCATTGTGACTTTTTTTCCTACTTAGGGTGCAATTAGCATAATCACAAGATGCTTTTCTAATGTCAATGGCAGCTTTATCTGGAGAACCCAAATGTCAGTGTCCCGCCAGCGTTCCTGGTCATATTGTTATTGCTGTTCTTTCATCCAAGGATGAAAACATACAGGGAATGAGAAAACCCACCACCTGAAGGTGGCCAAAATTACTCAATGATATGACTGTTTGTGGTCATCAGGACAGTGGGGCTCTAAGGGTCCTGCTCCTTTGTGATTGCTTGAGGTTGTGGCCCAGGGATGGCCTCTGAGGTCTCTTTAGGTTCCTTGTGACTAGCCTTTTGCTCCGTTTGCTGGCCAAGAAGGAACAGAAGGAGGAAGGCAGAGCCCAGTTTTGGGGTAGGTCACATAGAGTGTCATCTTCAGAGGGTTTCCGTACATAATAAATTATTAGTACTAGCTGTGATGTTGGCAAGATATTCACAATACTGATGGGGAATATGGGTCATTTAGAAAGTTGTGTGATAGATCTGATACCTGGTGATAGTGATCGATCCTGTGATAGCATTCGTTCCCGTGAGTTAAATACAGAAATTCAAAATGGCACTGGGAAGTCTTTTTTTCATCAACATATGTGCATTTTATTACTTTTTCGTCAAAAAAGTAATGCGTATTCACAGGGGAAAAAGATTTAAATAATAATAAATAACATAGAAGGGTGTAGAGTCTCCCTTCTTTAACCCCTCTGGACTGCTCCCTGAGTTTCCACTCCCAGGAAATCCCCACCACTGTCACTGATGTGTTTGTCCCTGTAAGAATTTTCTGTGCATGTACACATGTATTACTGAAGTGGGATCAATTACATCTGTTACTGTGCGTCTTACTTCACTTTCAGTGCTGTGCTGCAGACATCTTTCTATTTCAACCCATTTGGTTTTGCGCCATTAACAAAAAGAATATGCATAGTGTTTTATTATATGATTGTACCATAATTTATTTAATAACACCTTTCTGGATGGAGTAAAAGCATTTGCAAAATGCAGTGGGAGCATGGATGCCCTCGGATGCTGGGGAGGGCTTCAGAGAAGAGGTGACATTTGAGAAGAGGTTTTGAAGAGTGAGTTTGAGTTTGTAAGGTGAAGCAGCTTTTGTTGATAATTGCAACGTGGAAGGAAGCCATGTGGGCTGGGAAAGAAATGGAGAGACTCAGTGGATTAAGAAAGGAACAGAGTAGGGTCTCATGCCCCCTTTCCTGCCTGGGGGGGACTGCCCTAGAGCGCAAGTCCTGCAGTTGGAGGATGGGCTGGTTTCCTGTGTCCCCAGCTGAGGGTAGGTGTCAGGTGGGCTTGCGGTAATGTGTGAGCATGGTGAGTTGCAGGGAGGGATGGACAGAGAGTTTGTGCAAATAACCAGATATTTGAGCCAAGGATCCCAGTGTGTCAGCAGAAATAAAGAGAGCAAGAGAGAAGGAAAAAAAAGGCCTCTCAGTTTGCTGATAGCCCTGGTTATTGCCTGAGAAACGTTGCATGGAACTGATGCCTGGTGACATGTCAACTCCTGATGGAAACCTGGGTTGGCAGGCCCCGTATTTTAAGCCGAGTGCCTGTCTGCCACATCGCATTTGGATTGAGTGGCTGGCATTCCTCGAGCCTCACTTAATAGGATTGAAAGAAAAGAAATGTTACTTTTCATCACCCAAGACAACAAAGAGAAACGGGGAAACGAAAATATTATTTCGTTTGAACAAATTACAGGGAGACTCTCTGGGGCACTTTCAGGGAGTTAGATGAGGAAAAGCACTTAAATATCATTCCATCAAACTAAATTTTTAACTACAATTTTTTACAGATAAAATGTGTTGGGAGGATTCAAAGAAGATTAGAGCTCACCTAAGAAACAGTATTCAAATTTTACCAGCTAATGGAGGCCCAGCAAAAACTGTTAATGCCTGTAACTTCCCTCCAAGGGACGGAGATTTCAGTATTCCTATAAAAACACATTGAGCTGATTTCATTTCGGTGTCTCTGCAGACTTCATTCGTGTAATTTCAGTAAGTGTTATAAATGTTATTTTAAGTATTATAATGATAATCCCTCCTGACAAGGAGCCGTGCATCTCCGCTTCCATTACTAAGGTAATGTTTACCTCGGATAGCACATAATTGTTTGCTTTTTTCACAGTAAACTCTCTGCTCCCAACTGCTTAATCAGCCATGGAAAAGAGAGGAGACTTTAGAAATGTTTAATGTTCTTGTGATTACATTAGAGTAATGAGTAAGCCCGCATCGGTGGGGCTGGGAGAACACACCGCCTCTCTTCCCTCTTGTCTTTTGCGTGAGTATGTGTTTGTTTTTTTGTCCACGGTTCTTAAGGACGACTGCAGTGGGCTGCGGCAATCTCGTGAATCATTTATTGTTATAAATATCATGGCCGAGGCGTAAATCTGCTCAGCCTGTGAACTCTCGGGGCCCTTTTTCCGTGCGCGTGTTGGGCCTGGCCGGTCCCCGGGCCGTCCTCCCGGCAGGTCCCGTGGACTCCTTCTTCCGGTCACAGACCGAGCTGCCACGCTCTCCCGATCCACAGAGCACCCCGTGGGCTCTCTGAGTGCATTCCCCGCTGTCTGCGCGGTGGAAGCAAGATGTTATTAGGCTTTATGAAAGTGAAACTTTTCTGCCCTTGAATGCTGAACCTCTAGGGCCTCCTCAGGGCATTGTATTAATACAACATGTGCTTCTCTGGCTTCTTAAATATCTGAATCCGAATGCAATCAGGAATTAAGAAGGAGCAGGGAAGGTTGATATTCACTGCAGGTTGGAAGACTATCTGCTTCTCAGGGTCTGGAGTGTTCGGAACCCTCCTTTCCCCATCCCTGACGATGAGGAAGTTCTGCTTGGAGCTGACTGGCAGCCATTTGTTCTTTAATTCATTCAACAAACATTTATGGAGAGACTGCTCTGCTCCAGGCACTTTGCCGGGCCCTGAGGCATGAGTGGGTTTCCCACACCTCTGTGTCGCTCCCCTTGTGGATGGGAGAGCCAGGCCTGCACAGGCAGACAAGCAGATGTGTGACCACAAACTGAGAGGCGTGTCCTTGGTGCAGGCTGCAGAAACCGGGAGGATATTGGTTTAGCCAAGGTTTGAAGGATGAGCTGGCTGGGCGAGGAGCCGGCGTGGGCGCTGGAGTGCGGCGAGCGACCGGGACCCATGACGTGAGAGGCTGGCAGAGGGCGGCAACATCGGGCCTTGCAGGCCACGGTCAAGAACTGGGATTTATTCCCGTGAATGGTTGTCGCGGCCATCCTGGCTGGAGACAGTGGTCCCCGGCGGTGGCAGCAGATGTGGGGGCCGGTTCCCGGTGCGTCTGGAAGGTGGAGGGATGGACTCACTGTAGAGCTGCGTGCCAGGCAGGACGGCGCGTTGGCCCAAATGACTCGGGGACCTCTTCCCAGAAGGCCGGAACACTTCGTGGTGATCCCTGGGGAAGGACAGAGCAGGGGCTGGCTGATTCTCTCCCTCCCCAGGCCTCCATGTGTCACATTACTCATTCTTGAGCCTCGGTTTCCCCAGCTCGTCTTGGAAAGGGGATGGAGGCATGCTCAGTGTGCCTGGACCCTTCCCTCCGCCTCCCCCCAAACCCACCAACAGCCCTTCCTCCAGCCACCACTCCCTGGCTCCCCAAGGTCTGCGGTATAATTTAGCTCGAGCCTTTAGTTAAAGACCAGGGCCAGTAGGTAGCTGATTTCCCCGTCCTCAGGGTGGACGCCTGACAGGTTTCCGTGCTGGGGACCGGGAGCAGAGGGAAAGGAAGTGGAGTGTCCTGAGGGCCCTGGTCTGGTCCAGTTGGCCCAAAGGGGTCCTCCCACGCGGGGGCCTGCTCAGCGGGCATGCGTGGCCCCCTGCAAGGTCGGCAGGCCTCCCCCGGATGCTGGGGGTGCGGCGGCGGTGGGTGGGGGTGGGGCAGGGATTAATTGCTTGGACAGAATATTCCCAGTGCCCAGCCTCGAGTTGAATTAACTTCCAAGAAAATATCTAACATCCCTCCCCTTTCCCTTGGAGAGGCAACAACTAGTTGAATCCATCTCTCTGTGTCTCTCCCACTCGCAGCGTCCTGGGGAACCATCTAGGAATCTTAAAAAAAAAGTTGCCCAAATCAAGGTGGAACCTGAACCACCCAGGTGTGCCCGGGAACAGAGGAAGAGGGAAAACAATGTTTTAGTTTCTCTGAAACACACACATGCACACACTCATTCCCAACCCAAACCAGATGAATATTTTAACACCAGCTCGTTTTGTTCAAGCCAGGAGCATGCTGCATTCCTGGCAAGGCCAGAGAATGACCTGAAAACCTGAATATTTCAGGGAACAAAAGGTCCTTGGGTCTGCCTCCGTCCAGGGTTATTTGAAGGCTGCGTGGTTCGGGGGCGTGGAGGCAGCAGGAAGGGTCTCTCCTCCCTTGCAGGGCTGCGTGCCCGGGGAGCCGAGCCCTGCTCCGGGGCACCAGGCAGCCGAGCGTCCGCAGGCCCCAGCCCCCAGCCGTGCGCCAGGCAGAAAGGAGGCGGCAGGGAGGGCGCCAGGCGAGGGGGGCTGGGAAATAGAGAAACAAACTCTATTTTCTGCTCATCTGTGGCGGGAGGCTCCCGCGGCCCACAAGCTCTCGGAGTGAAGCAATTTCAGACAGGGATGAGTGTCTGTTTTTCCCTGGAGCGAAGGCTACAAAACCCTGAAAGCCCTCGGTTTCTTTTCCCTTAATATCCTGTTTTGGAAAGCGCAGTTGTGGGAAGGTGAAGGAAATGAAGAAGATGCTAGCAAATGGAAGAAGTCCTCCCGCGGCTTGCACCAGGGGACAGGGAGCCTTGTTCTGGCTGCCGTGGGTAAGATGGAGAGAGGCCGCCTCTGGGAGCGGGAGCGGGAGCTTGTTGCCGAAGGGGGTCCTGGGCAAGTGGCCATTTGTGGACAAAGAGTCACATTCCCGTCCTGTCTTGGGGGATGTTTGCTGGGATGCTGGGACTGGTGCCACTTGGGTGGCTTCAAGGGCCTTGGACAATGGCACGCCCGGCTCCCTGCCCAGAGAGGCGAGGATTTTGGAACACTACGCTCTAGTCTCTGCTGTTCCTGCCTTTCCTCCAAATGCAGGTGCTGGGCACTCATCCCTGCTACCCTCACTCACATGTCCAGGTCAAGCGGGCGCTGACCTTTACTGCAATGTGAGTGCGGAGGTTCAGAGTCAGCCGGGGCCAGGTTGGCTGGCGCTGGGTCTCTGGTACCGGCGGGCAGGAGCAGAGATGCTGTTACAGCTTAGAGGGCCTCTGGCGCCTGCGTGGTGGAAGGAGGTCGGGAGCTGCTCCTCCAGTGAGGTCCCCTTCTCCCTGAGCGAGGAGGGCCGGGCTGCAGGCAGGGCTTCCTGCAGGCCCTAAGTCACCCCAGCAGTCGGACAGCCCCTCCTTGCCAGTCGACCGCCATGTTCCCCTCTGCTCCGTCTCCTGCTCCGAGAGAGGTGCCAGCCCTCCTTTCTCTGTGCTCGGGGAGATGCTGGCTCCTGGCTGGCCTCTAGGCCTCGCTGGACTTGGCCTGGCCTCTGCCTGGGTGTGAGCCTCAGCCCTGCAGCTCCGCACTGGCTAACTGTGGGCAAGTCACGTAACCTTTGTGCCTGTTTCCGCCTCAGTAAAACAGTGATGGTCATTGTCCCCTCCCCTTATGATGCTTGGGAAAATGACATAAGTACGTAAAGTGCGCAGGTCAGTGTTGGCACAGAGTAGCCATGAGTGATAAATGTGTGGTATTATTATTGCTGGGGTGGTTGTTTTCTTCTGCAGATCTTCCCCATTCCCGGAGACTCGGCTCCCAGCACCGCTTCTGCAGCGGGTCTCCCCGGCCGGCCTCCGGGCCTCTCTGTACCTGCCCTGGCCAGTGCAGCGCCAGTCACTTACCGCGCTGTTGCTGGTCCATCTCTGTCTTTAATGTCGTCACGTGCATTTGGTGCACCTGCTCAGTGACGTTCCGGATTTCCGGACTCTCGTGAGGACAGGACCTGCTGTCTTCTGATCTGCCCTGACCTTCATCCTCTTCTGGAATTGGCAAATGCTTAGTAAGCACTTGCTTAACTAAATAGTACTAAACTACATTTTAAAAGGTGAATGCCTTTTACTTCAATAAAGAAAAAAAAAATATATATATAATAAAGTATATATATGTGTGTGTGTACGGTGTCTGCTCTGTGCTAGACCCTGTGAATCAAGTCAAGTGCTGTTGTGTTCACATTGCGAATGATAAAACTTAGGCTCAGAGAGGAAGACCGACTTGCTCAAGGTCACACAGCTTGGATGGGCAGAAGCAGGACTTGAATTCAGGACTCTTTACTAGAACAGGCTGTGTAGCCAGCAGAGAGTATGGGCTTTGGGGGTTCTCCAGCAGGATGGATTTTCTGGTGGGCAGGGGTCGTTTTGCTAAGGGTTGACCTTGTGCTAGGGGCTGCCATGGCCTGAGTCCCTTTTCCCAGGAGCTTGATGGAGCTCTGTGTCTGCAGGCCTGTGGGAGAGTACCTGCCTCCGGCTAGTGCCAGGGCCGGCACCATGGCCTCCTTTTTAATTGGTAGACTTCACTTGCATTTGGGCTAATACTGAGTGGACCTATTCCCCCCGGGGCCCAGGGTGACTGGCAGTGCCCAGCCCAGCTGCTGCTCTTGCTGCCCCCCCCGCTGCCCTGCCCCCTGGAGCCATGAGCTGCCTTGGACAGCAGCCAGCCAGGGCCACTAGTCAGGTGCCTGGGGCGGGTCCTACAGCCGTAGTTGCCACGTGTTCCCACAGTGACTGCCTTGGCACATAGTAGGTGCTCAGTGGAGGTAGCAGGGAATATGTTGAGGGCCAAAGGGACTTGCCTGGTTCTGGCACTGTCCTCTGGAGAGCCAAGGCAGCTTCTTGCTCCATGACTGGGCGTGGAGTTTGAGTAACCAGATGGACGGGGTGGGGAGAGGATACTGGCCTCTGAAATGGTCCCTGCTCCTCTCTGTCTCCTGGGAGTTGGGGGTCATACCTGGGGTGTTGGCGAGAAGGCCAGGAGAGAACCGGGGTCTCCACCCTGAGATGAAGCTCGGGAGGCCAATGCTCCTGGCCCTCGCTTGGTCTCTGACCTGACCGTGCGGGGCTGGCCTGGGCCTTCTCCTGGTCTTGCCACCTGGGGCCTGGCTCCTCACCAGGGCCCAGTAACTGGCAGCATCTGCGTCGCCTCAGAGCGTGCTAGAAATACCGAATCCCAGGCTTCCCAGGCCTGCATTTTAAAAAGCACCCGGGTGCTGGCCTAGAAGTCAGTTCACCCAGGGCAGACAGCAGGGGAGGCAGGTGGTGTCCTTGTGCCCGACTTCCCTTGCTAGCCCTACAGCTTGGGGCGTAGCCTCTCCTGGCTTCCGCCTCCTCGTGGGTAAAGTGGGGATTGTAGACAGTCAAGCCTTTCTCCTTGGGCTGCGGGATGAGAAGATTAGGCGGCAAATCATATAACACACACCCCCACCTAGCGCGGCCCGGGCATCGCCAGCGCTGGGTACGTGTGACGTCGGCTGGCTGCGAGAACCTGGAGGGTGAAGGGGCTGCAGCCAGTGGGGGAAACACCAATTTTGAGAAGCCCGTTTTGCACTGGGCTTGTTTAGTGGAGCTTAACTCGGGAGCTAAATACCAGCCAGGACTCCCTGTAGAATTATTGCACAAAATAGCAGGGAGAGGGGGAGCCAGAGTTAATGCTTGTGATAGCAGTTTTTTTTAATCTAAAAAGTGTTAAAAGCAAGTGAAACCCCCGGTGATCGCAAACGAATTGCTTAAGTTCTCTTAGCGTATCCGCTTTCCTGGGCGATGCCTGCGTTCGCGCGAATGAGCCGCTCTCCTCTCGTAACGAGGGAGCGCTGAGGCCCCGCCATGCCCCGGGGTTCCGGCTGTCGGGCTGGCGTGGGCCTGTGCCTTGGGGCCCGTGCCCTTGCTCCACGTGTGGGAGCCACATCTACGTGGGGTGGCAGGAGGGGCTCTGTGGGCAGGGCTGGGCATCTGGGCCTCCCAGCAGCTTAAATGCCTCCGATTAGCAAGTCGGGCGGGAAGAGGTGCTAAAAAGAATCCTTCCCGCCTCCTCCGCTGGCAGGTTTTGAAGGGAGTTCAGTTATGAGACTATTAAAATGTTATTTTGATAATTAAGCCCACAGCTGTTCCGAGGGCGGCAGGGCAGGCAGTGCGCAGGCAGCAGAAGGCACGGCGCTCTCACAGCCCTGGG
The DNA here is from genome assembly GCA_028533085.1 of Varecia variegata. NCBI lineage: Eukaryota > Metazoa > Chordata > Mammalia > Primates > Lemuridae > Varecia > Varecia variegata. The sequence continues at coordinate 89,560,226 of CM052442.1, read as the reverse complement.
AGAGGGAAAGCAGGCGGGGGCCGGGCGGCGCTGGCTGCAAGGCCAAGAGCGCCGTCCCCAGGTCTGAGGATGTTGGGTGACAGAGGGGACAGTGGCTCCAGCAGCCTCCTCTCTGAGGCGGGGTGAGCTGCCCCCCACACCCCCACATGGGGACACCTGCCAGGTTTCCGCACAAGCTCTCAGAGCAGCAGCTGGCGGGTCCCTAGAACCATGGTTCTCCAAGTGGGGTCCCCTGGGAACTTGTTAGAAATGCAGATTCTCAGCCCCACTGCAGACCTATGGAATCAGAAACTCTGGGAGTGAGGACAATCTATGTTCTAATAGACTCCCCAACAGATTCTGATTTGCACTAAAGTTTAAGAACCACTTTCTTTAAAGGTTGCCTGGAAAATGGGGCACGGCTTGCTTGGTACAGTTTGGTTAGTAAGGTGTGGGTGAGGGCGTGAGGATGACCGGCAGGTTTGCCACATGTAGGCATCCCAGATCTGTCCCATTCGTTCATTTTATTGGATGGCAAAGAGAAGCCCAGAGAGGGAAACTGGCTTGTCTAAGGTCACACAGCAAACCAGAGCCAAACTGGAATTAGTAATCAGCTAGATTACAATCAAATGTCTTGATTGTAGATCTTTCTGTTAGACTATCTTTCTAAATGCAGAGGATAGGTGTTATGGTTGGAATGTGTCCTCCACATTTCATGTGTTGGAAACTTAATCTCCAAATTCATAAGGTGATTGGACGTGGGGGCCTTTGGAAGGTAATTAGGATTAGATAAGGTCGTCAGGGTGTGGCCCTGTGATGGCACCAATGGCTTTACAAGAGGAGGGAGAGAGATCTGAGTGGACATGCATGTGCTTGTTGTCTTGCCCTGTGGTGACCTCTGCCATGTTATGATGCAGCCAGAAGGCCCTTGTCAGCTGTCAGTGCTTGCTCTTGGACTTCCCAGGCTCTAGAAACATGAGCTAAATAAACTTCTTTTCTTTTTATATTATCTAGTCTGTGACATTCTATTATAGCAACAGCAAATGGACTAAGGCAGTGGGGCTAGGAGAGAAGAGGTTTCAGTTGGAAGTGATTAGATAAGCCAAGGAGAGGCCCAAAGTCTACAAACCCAGAATATTTACTGGCCTGGAGTCTCAACATTCTCTAGTCATGTTCGGGGAGTTTTTGCCAACACACTCATCTGTCCAGCTACCTGTCCAACCGTCTACCCACCCATCCACCTGTCCATCACACCTCCATTCACTCTGCCGCTCACATCCACCTTCTGTCAGTCATTGTCCACAGGTTCGTCTGTCCATCCAAATATTAACATCTAAGTGGCCATGCGCTCGCCCAGCTGTTCACTCCCACCCACTTGTCCATCTACCCGTCTAGTCAGCGCACCTTCCCTCCTTCCTGCCCTCCCTTATGAAGAGCCTGTGTGCACTAGGCATTATGTGTCCTTCTCACCTAGTAGGAACTTAAGCTGACCCTGGTCACGTGAGCTGGCCATGCTCTGTACGACTGTTGAGCCAGGGCCATGACAGCAGTCCAGTCTGCCCACAGCTCTGCCAAGCCCTCCTCTTCCGTTCCTCCACTGCCACGTCTATCTCCAGCGTGCGTTGCGAGGAGGCCTCATGCTCCCTTCCTGTGTGCTGCCTCCACCTCCATCCACACCTTCAGCACTGTCCCTCTGAGCCGTGGCAGGGGCCAACTCACGTGTGGTCATTCATATCCTGGAACTGTAACACTTGGTCACATCACCGCTCAAAAGACTCTGGTGGCTCCTTACTGCCTGCAGAACAAAGCCCATGGTTTTGTGCAGCCATCTCACGCTTTGTTCTTGTCCCAGTGTGTGTATACCAACGTTATGGCCCTCTGGTTCCCAACCTGTGCTCCAGCCTGAGTAGGTGATTTGCTGTTTCCAGACGTTTTTTGCACAGTCTTTGGCTTTTTCACATGCTGTCTCCTGTCTGAATCCCCTTCGCCCCATAGTCCTCACTCCTCCCTGTTAAAGTCCTTCCTGCGCTCCATGGTCCTGCTCCAAGCCTTCCCCATCCCTTTACTCATGAGATCTGCTCTTGTCTCCCACTGGGATGGGACATCCCCTCTGCAGAACCCTGTGTGTTTCTTGTCCCACATCACGTGTCTGGCTCGTTTGCAAGGCCCATGTTCAAGGTTGACTGCAGGCAGCGGCAGGTCTATGTCATCTCCACCACAGGTCACGCACAGTGCCCGACACACAGTAGGTCCTCCTTCTGAAGTGGGCAAGTCCAGGGCTTAGTTTTATGTGCCTAAGATACATATTATGAGGGAAAGACCTAGAAAGGCCTGCTGGGGTCTGATTGTTGGGTTAAATAAGACCTTAAACATTGTTGCTTCCCCCTTGGGACACATGGCGCCTGGCACATAGCAGGTGCTCAACAAATGTTTTTTAAATGAAAGAATGAATGAAATATTCACCCATTCCTTTACTGTTATTGGTAATTTCAAAATAAGTATGGAGCAAATAAAGCAAGAATAATATTAAAAATTCAAAAACCAACTTGCCCCATGAGGTGCTGGTCACCTAGGATTGCAGCTGCCCACTCGTTTTGGGGGTGACTTGTGGGTTCCAGTGGGTAGGGGCTGTGTTAGTTGTGTCTGAGCCCCCAGTGCCTGGCTCAGAACTTGCATCCTCTCTGTTCTTCTGGAATCTATCCTGTACCTCCACTGCTAATCTGTTATCTATGGGGGACTTGGAGTGGCCTTCTGAATGTGTCTCCCCACTGCCCTTAGTCAGAGACCCTCAGTGTGGCCCACAAGGCCCGGTATGGTGTCAGACCCCGCTACCATCCGACCCTCACTCTGCATTCCAGCCACAGGCCTCTGCACGTGCTGGTCCCTGTGCTGGGTTTGCTGCCCATGCTCCGCACTTGCTCTTCACAGCTCAGACGTGCTGACGTGTGTGCCCGATGCCCTCATAGCAGGTGCCCCTTTCTTTACTCTCATGTGCGTCCATTCCTCAGGTTGCAGTTGGGCAGCACCATGTGTGTCCAGTCGGTGAATATCTTCCTCCCTTGCTGGACTGCGAGCTCCTGGGGTAGGGGTGGAGGGCAGAACCACAAAGACCTGGGGCTTTGTACATAATAGCCTTTGATACATGTTTTTTGAGTGAATGAATAAATGGATTAAAAAGATGCAGGGTAGGTACTTACTAAATGTTTATTAAATGACTAAATGAACTACACACAGTAGATGCCTAGCAAATGCTTGTTGAATGAACAAACAAGCAAATAGAGAAGGCTCAGCACCTTGTTGGGGAGCTCTGGCCGATGGTGTTTCCAGTTAGGCCCTCTCCAGATCAAAGAGACTGTCCTTCTGTCCATCAAGCCCTCCTTCCCTTGCCCCATGAGCTCAGGGGGGCTCTACATGGCCAGGCCTCTGTCCCTCCCACCTGCCTCTCCCCTGGCGTGCACCCAGGAGCTGTGAAAGAGTGGCCATGGGGGCTCTGGAGACCGCTGCTGACACAGCTGTGCTGGGGGTGGGAGGGGATGGGGTCTGGGTGGCCCTGGTATCACAACTGTCTTTGCGCTTGTATAATCCTTTCAACTCCGGAGCCGTCTGGTCCAGCCCTGATCTGAAAACATCTTCCAGAACATCTGTTTTCCTCCTCAATCAATACACTTCCCAAAGAGCTCCAACTTGCAAAATATTAGATATAACATCAAACATGCTATCTGAATTCAATTAAGTGATTTGGTTGGGGAAGAGTTTGTGGTAATTAAGCATACTGTTTTAGAGCAAACTGTAGCAAACTATTTCATTCTTCATTAACAGGCACCTCTCTGGACTCCCTATGAGCTCAAAAAGAAGAGAGCGGAAGAATAAAAATTAAATAAATAACCCCCACTGAATACATAAATGAAGATAGCCTAATTTACTAGAACCATTATGGGCTTTCATTTTTAACTCTCTGGTGCTCTGTGACCATAGTGAAGTCACTAAACCTCTCTGAGCCCCAGCCTTCCTCTCTGTAAATTGGGGATAACACCCATCTCACAGGGTTGCTGTGAGGATGGAATGAGATCATGACCAGAGCCTGGTACAGTTCCAGGCACACGGTGGGCCTCCACTAAAGGGTCACTATGGCACAAAGGTACATTGAGGCTGGGTAATTTATATTCCATCTGTCAGGGCCAGATTAGAATCCTTTTTCTACCAACATGGGCCTGAAGTGCATCTCAGAGTGTTCTTCCTTCCTGTCATATTTGCAAGTTTCTATCAGGGATGAGGAGCCTCCTGTTTTCTTTGTTTCTGTCACCCACAACCCGTGGCCCAAGCAGGCAGGGCCGGGGGGACAAGGGGTGGGCACAGACGCTGGCATCAGATGGTGGCTGTCAGATGCTGGTTTATCGCAGCAGCTCTGGATTCCATGGGCAAGCTGCTTGACTCCTTGCTGCGTCAGTTTCCTCCTCTGTAGAATGGGGATGCTGCTAATTATTTACTGATCTCCTGGGACTGTCGTCAGGATTAAATGAGTTTAATAAATGGAAAGCACTTAAACAGCGCCTGACACATAGTAGGCTCCCAATATGTGTCAGGTTTTGTTATTCATTTATCTATGGCTCATTTAAGCTGCCAGTTGTCTTCTCTGAGCACCTCACGACTTGGGCTGGAGGCACACGCTGGGCCCACGATGACAGCAGTTGCCATTTGTCAAGTGCTACCACGTGTCAGCAGAAGGCCCAGAGGAGGCGCTTACTGTCCATTTTCCACGGCTGTTACAAGCCTGCTGTTACTTTCATCTTCCAGGGGAGGAAACTGAGGCTCCTCGAGTGACCTAGCAGAGGCCGTATGGGCAGCTAGAAAGCTGTAGGGCTGGGATTTGTACCCAAGCCTGTGGGACCCCAAAGCTCTTCTCTTTCCACTTTGCCACCACACAGGAAAACACACCTCCCCCCCTTACCTTACTGAGCATCTGTGTTGTGCAGACCACTTCATATCTGCAGTCTCACTGGACTGTCCACAGGTCTTGGAGGGTCTACGTGTTGAGCTCGGCTGGGCAGTCTGACCCGTAGCAATGCCCTTCTCCACGGAGTCCATAAAAAACACGTTCCGGGTTGGGCAGGGTGATAGGTCAAGCTAATCTGTTCTGGGAGATGGGAAACTGGTTAGAAGGTTTTTATCATCCAGGCAAGAAGAGATGGGGGCCGGAAGAAAGATGAGGTAGCAGAGTGGAAAGCAGTGGGCGGCTCCTGGAGACAACATGATTAGTCACCAGCCAGTGTCTACGGTAGGTGCTGGAGTTGTTCCTTAGAGGGATGGTGTTCTGGGAAACTTCTAGAAGGGGCTGGTGAGGTCTAACCTGGCTCCTGAAGGAGAAATGGGTCATTTCAGACTATGGGGACCCGGAGGGTAAAGGTGTGGAGGTTGGAAGGCCCTGAGACCAGCTGTGGGGACCAGGGAAGGAGCTCTCTGTTTGGGACAAGAGGCCCATGGCCTACAGTTGCTCAAGCAGCGTCACACCCAACACCAGCTACGCCGCAGATCTGCGCGGGCTGTGAGTTTCAGTGCTCAGGAGAGGCTGCCGGGGACAGACAGGGGTGGGGGAGACGGGGAGGACCTGCCTGAGCAGGGAGCATTTGCCATTGACTCGCGCATCTGTTCAGACCCTCGCTGTACTAAACGCTGTGGGGCAGGGGAGCCTGGGAGAGAGAACGGGAGAAAGACAGAGGGACACTAAGGGACACAGCGCTCCCTGGAGGAGTGGCAGGTGCAGAAGGAACACAGTGGTCAGGTTCTCCTGAGTTGGAAGAGCCGGAACTCTGCCTCAGACGGCTCACTGGTCCTGAAACTGGTTGTCAGGACCTGGCTTCTCTCTCTCTCTGGCTCTCGGTCCTGCTTTTTCCTATTAGCCTCCCTCCAGCCACAGCCCACCGCAGAGGGCAGGGCCACTAGCTGGCAACCCAGGGGCAGGAGAGGCTTTTCAACCTCCTGACGCCAGAAAAACTCTTACAGTTGGCTCTGATTGGCTGGGCGTGATCACATGTTCGTCCCTGAACCAATCACAGTGTAGTCCAGAGGCATGGAATACACTGATTGGCCAGGCCTAAGTCACATGCTCACCTGTGGCTTTTGGGGACGGATCATTCTCTCCTGGAGGGTCCCCAAAAGCTGCCTGGGTCGTTGTTCCCAGAAAGGAGGGAGCATGGATGCTGGTGGGAATAAAACGACAGTCCACTTGAGGAGAAGTAAAGGCCACTCTCCCCTGTGGGACAGGAGCAATGGCAGCTGGGTCTGATGTGTCAAGGGGTGTCAGGAGCTGGCCGTCTGCAGAGGGGTGTCAGGGGTTCAGGAGCTGGCCGTCTGCAGAGGGGTGTCGGGTGTCAGGAGCTGGCCGTCTGCAGAGGGGTGTCAGGGGGTCAGCAGCTGGCTGTCTGCACAGGGGTGTGGGGGGCAGTCAGGAGCTGGTCGTCTGCAGAGGGGTGTCAAGGCTGGTCAGGAGCTGGCCATCTGCAGAGGGGTGTCAGGGGTGGCAGGAGTGGGCTCTCTGCAGAGCGGTGGGTCTGAGGATGGAGGGTCTTCTGTGCCTGGAAGTGCGGAACCCTGGCGGAGGCCACGTGGGCAGAGGGGCCCTGCGCTCTCCGACAGCTCGTGCACTTCATTCCCTTGCATCCTCGCCAGCTGGGCTGGGCGCTTTTCCTCTCCCTGCGAGTGCATTCCAGGGCGGGAATGGGCTTCTGTGCAAGGCTGCATGCGGTCTGGGTGCTGGCTGGCCAAGGTGAACAGGTGACTGGGATGGCAAGGCTGCCTCTGACTGGGAGAACTTTTTCTTTTGAACTCTCCTGGGGGTCTGTCTGCCTGGCTGTGTCTGGGCAGCGTGTGGTGTTTTCTGTACAGAAACCCGAAGCTCATCCCTGTGTCCGTGCTGTGGAACTATTTGTCAGCATCATGGGGGGATGGCTCTGGCAGCTTTGTACCTCCTTTTTGTCCCGGGTGGCAGATAGGCTGGTTCGGGAAATGAAAGGATCAGGTAATGCCGTCCTGGGTCACATCAAAGCCAGCTACAGCCAGGTGAGCTAGCTTAGCACAGCTTCACTGGAAAGGAGGTTCAGGTGATCTGGGGCCCTGGCCCCAGCCTCAGCCCCGCTTGCATCTTGTTTTGTGATCTTGGGCAAGTCTCCTTTCATTTCTGTGCTTCAGTTTCCTCATTCGTCCACATAGGAACATGAATACTTTGCAAAGGGTAGAACTTCATACATGAGTGATGGCATCAACTGTGGTCTTATCCCTTTCTATCCTCAGAGCCCTCTGAACACCCTGTGAGTCCCGGTGAGGTGACTCTGTCCCACCCCTCGTCTGTTTCACTGTTGCAGCTGGCAGCCTCATTTTAGGACGAACACCTCTCCCCGCTAGGAGCATCACTGTGAGTTTTGTGGACTGGCTGCCCCCTCTCAAGGTTGCCGCCTCCCCCCAGCCAAGGATCCCCCTCACCTTCTCTGCCTTCCGAGGTGAAGCCTGGCGCTGCCACCACCGCCCGGCGCTGGCCGCCGAGCCATTAGCCTCACTTCTCACTGGCTGCGCCTCAGCACAGTAATCATTTTCAGATTTACAAGCATTAAATATTTTAATTTAATGCCTTGGCTCTCTTGTAATTCAGGCACTTAATTATATGATAATTACTCAAATGAAAGAGATACAGCTGCTGCTGTATCAATTCTAAGGGAAGACCAGATTTTTGAGTTGGACTGATTTTGGGAGGTGCCCTCACCCCTTCTCCTCCCCCTCCCCCATGTCCTGCCCCCTTTCTTTGGGCCATATAGTCTACAGCAGCCCCTCCTCCCCTGACCAGTGCTGGGCTGGGCTGGGCGTCTGGGCAGTCTGCACCCATCTGCTCCTGGAACAGGGTGTGGGTCCTGCCCGGGCTAGGGGACCAGACTCTTGTGGGTGCTGCACTTCGAATGGCCAGTGAGCAGGATGGGAGGGCCATCGGCCCTCCTTGGGTGGCAGCAGAGGAAGGGTCCTCTCTGGGAGCGGAGGAGGCTGCGAATGCTGTGTGTGGGGCCCTGGGGCAGGTGGAGAAGCCGAGAAGCCTGTTCCTCCTTTGGTGATGGCTGCCTGGGGGAAGGGGATGACTTTCCTCTGCGTGTCTCCACTGAAGGTGGAGCTAGACCAGGCGTCCTGGCCCTGACCGCCGCGGGGTTCACAAAGACAGACTAGGGACGGCGGACGGATGGAACTTCATGATGGGAGCACCTTCCTCGTTCTGTCACCCTCCCCTGCCCCAGCTTTCTCCTCTCCTCTTCCCACCCTTTCCTTCCCTCTCTCCATCTGTCCTTACCTTTTTCTTTTTATTTGCCTACTTTTTTTCCTTTTTTCTCATTCCCTGTTGACATCCGAAATTGTGTTTAATGCCTGAAGGGTCCTGGCTATTGTGTAAGAGCTGTGACTGTTAATATTTGGCAAGTGTGTCAACCCTCTCCCTGCCCCACCACGTTGGCGGAGCCTGTTGGGGCTGGTGTGCTGAGCGGATCCACAAGCGACCCTTTGCCGCTGATGGCACCAGCAGATTTGAGAATCAGGGGGTGTTGCCTTGGGCCAGGCCCTCCTTGGTTCTGAGGACGGGTGGCACTTAGGAGGGCCTCTGCCAACCTGAGTCTGCTTCCTTCGGGAGAAAAGCCCCCTCCTCTTACGAAGAATCAAAGAGAAGCGTCAGAGGACTCCTGGGGCAAAGCCCTGCTTAGATGGGTCCATGGTGCTCTGGCCTCATCTTGTGGAGAAGCATTGTGGCTTCCCTTGGGGCAAGAAGTTGAGTTACGAGGGTGAAATTTCCAAGCCAATAATGTTTTGAGGCTTCTGTGTTTCCTGGTTTCTTGGGTGGGGAACCTCCAGGTGCAAGGGAAGCCCCGGGCCACTCTGGGCCGGCACGTTTCCGAGACATGGGCGAGCTGGGCAGTGCGTTTCTGTGGAAGTGCACGTTTGCACTGAAAAGGGTTACAAACGGTTCGCCCCGTATGCAGACAATTTTCAGCTAGCTTACAGCAGCTGCGGCGCCGTGCTGATAGATTAAAAGCAGCAACCAGCCCCAGAATGAAGCGTATTAGAACCCCTGCCGGGTCGAGCTGGGGAGAGGCCCACACAGCTGTCATCTAGGCCAAGTTTCCAACCGAAACCTCAAGAACAGGATGGAACTCTGAGAAAAGTTAGCTTTCTAAATGAGGTGGCCGGCTGTTAATCAGGAGAGGGGGGAGAGGGACCAGTGGCATGCCGGGGCTTTGGAGGATGAGGAGGAGGAGGAGGAGTTTGGTGGGGGCGTCCCGCCCAGACCAGGAACTTTGTGCATGACCCTGACTCCCAGCGCCAGGGAACAAAGAGGCTGCTGCAGGCGGGGACCCCACGGCTGGGCACAGCGTCCCTCCCGTGCCTTGCTCCTGACAGTTGCCTTGGGAGATGGGTGCTTCCACGTCACTTCCAGAGGGTCCCAAGAGCTCAGTGCCACCACACCACACCCAGGCCTCCCTGGCTAGAATGGATGGTTGGCTCTTGGATTCAGGGAGCTGCACGGATCTGCCCTTGCCAGGAAAATTTTGCTTTCAGAGCAACCTGCCACCAGCCAGCCTTAGTTTTTTGCTGGCTGCAATGTGGAGGCCTTTTTGATTTTGGTTTTGAGGTCTTTAAGGATGTCTTCTCCTCTTGTGGTGAGAAAGGCTCTTGGCAGGGGTCTGGTTCTGGCCCCTGAGTCTGACTCAAGGGTAGCAAGGAGGTGCTTTCTGTTGTCACAGATGCCATTTGAGAGCCTATCTGGAGCACCCCCATTCTTAGAAAAATCAGAATGCCAAGGGAGAGATCTCAGTGTATTCTTGTTCTGATTTTTTTGCATATGTCCTTATTTTTGCATAAAGCAAAATGCTTCCCACTGGAAGGGCCAGGTGAAAAAAGAAAGAGGAATAAATCTAACTAAACTACCGTTATGCATATGAATAGTACAGCATCCGGCCATAATTCCATTGCAGTGGTGTACGTGGTACATCTATAGTGAATCCGTCCACTGGGCAATTTGTCGTGTCCTCATTTGGGCAGGGCATCGGTCACGTGTGTGGGAGCTTGTGTAGTATGAAGTGCACTTGGTTACTGAGGAAACACAGACATGGGTGAAGAGTGTGCCGTTACCATACATCAACTGGGGCGGTCTTATGTTGGGAAGAGGCCTGGTTTGCAGAGCTGCTGGGCATGCTCTCTGCCCGTCAGACGGTGAGAAGCGAGCTCGGTCCACTGGCGGCTTGGTCAGAGGCTCGTGAGCAGATGTGGAATGGTGGTGTCTTTGCTGATGTGCAGTCAGGTTTCAGGTGTTTTCTTGGATTCCCGAGCTGGCCATGCCAGTGAGATGGGTGTGTTCCAGTGCCAGGATGGGGTAGGGTGGTGGCAAGGCAGGGGTGCAGGCAGGTGCCATTGGCCTGGTCCAAGGGTGTGCCATTGGCCTGCCCCAAGAGGGGCAGACAGGTCTAGAGGCCAAGGATGTGGCTCTGGGAGGCAGACCACCTTGGTTTGAGTCCAGGCTCTGTCCTTTATTTACTGTCTGACCTTGGGTGGCTCTTTAACCTCCCTGTGCCCCACTTTCTTCATCTACAAAATGAGGATAATGATAGCTTTCTCTCAGAGGGTTAAATGAGATAACATGTGTCTTAGTCCTTTTGTGTTGCTGTAAAAGAATTCCTGGGGCTGGGTAAGTTATAAAAAAAGAGGTTTATTTGACTCATGGTTCTGTCGTCTGTACAAGAAGCATGCACCTGCATCGGGGGAGGGCCGCAGGCTGCCTCCACTCGTGCCAGAAGGACAGCAGCCTGTGCAGAGAGCACATGGTGAGAGAGGAAGTGGGCTGGTGCCCAGCTCTTCTTAACAAGCTCTTCTTCTAGCTCTCACGGGAACTAACAGCGCAGAAGTCACTTACGGCGCCCACACCCCCACCCTGGGAGGACATTAATCTGTGCATGAGGGAGCCACCCCCATGACCCAAACACCACCTGCTAACACTGCTACACTGGTGATTAAATTTCAACATGAGATCTAGAGGGGTCGGACATCCAAACTATAGCAGCATGTAAAATACATTGTAAGTACCCTGTGAATGTTAGCAATTTGGTCAAATTCTTCTTTAATCTAGAATAGTTTGACAGTAATCCTAAAGCCTCAAGTCATCAAGTCTGACCCTAGAATCCATTCACATGTCTTTTCCACAAATGCTCACCTTTCCTTGAATGCCTCCCAGGATGGGGAACTCACCTCCAGGCTGCCATTACAATCAATCACAGACAGCTTTTTTGGATCCAGTTTCTAAAGTCTATGCTTTTTTGGTGGTTCTCACCTGACTTCCTCTTAAGTATGGAGTCCCAGGAACAGTCAATAGCTGCCACCATTGGGTGCTTACGAGGCCAGGCACTACGCCAAGCACTTTACGTACATTTTCTCATTCATCCTCCCGAGTCTTAAGGGACAGGTGCGATTTTACCTCCATTTTACAGATGAGGAAACAGGGTTAGGGTTGACTTGTTTAAGGGTCACAGAGATACAGGTGTTCTGGCTGGGACAGAGATCTGTCTGAGCTCAAGACCCATGTTCCTAAATACTACCCTTTCTAAGGAAGCTCAGAACCAACAAAACAAGCCTTTGGTCTTTTTTCTTGCTTTTCCCCTCCCAATTCCAGTCAGCCCACTTTCCCATAATGGTTTCTTCCCAGTGATGTTTTACTTGCATGATTTGGGGAGAATGTATAAGGATGTTACCTTCAGCAAGATGTTACGTATCCAGTTTCTCACAGCACCATTAAACTAGGAGGATAAATTCTGTCTGCCGGAGACAGAAACCACTCACCAATGTTGTATAGTCTCCTAAATTAATAAAAGTAATAATCTGATAAACTGGTTATTGTAATTTATCCCCATAAAGCAGAACACATGTCTGAATTGTCATTTGGGCCTCAGACCAATAGAAAATAGTCAGCAGTTACCAGAGGCTCGGTGAGCAGGGCCGCTGCAGTCCTGTGGTCTGCAAATTAGGAGAGAGAATGAACGCATCCAACACATCCATTTTCAGCGAGTGCTGCATGGATTATAAAATTTATTATCAATAAAATTATTCATTTGTGCCCTATACTGCACTTAATGCACCTGAAGTGAGAAATTAGAAGTGTGTTTAATTCTGGAGCTGGAGGAAAATACAAGTGCAGCAAATTTGTAGTAATAGGAGAAAGTTAATGCCCGGCAAAAAATGAATCAATTTAGCTATTGCTTTTATGTTTTGGAAAAGCAGGTTGGTTTTTCTTTTTTATCATAAAAACATACAAATTCACTTAGATCCCTGGTTCTAGTACTGCTTTCAAAGAATATTTAAAGAGAAGTTATGAATTAGGGGGAACATATAAATGTGAATAGTGTGTGCATGTAATCTCTACATATGCACATATATATGTGCATATATTTTACATCCCCCTATGTATCTGTACATATGTACACACAGAATGATGTAGTAAACATAGTAGTGGTGTAGTGATATAGTTGGTAAATATTTAACAACTTGCTGTATGAGGAAAAAAAAAAGAATTCTGACTTACAGCATTTGCCAATTTCTGTGGTGTAAACACTTCCGCCCTGGCCGATTTCAGGCTACCAGTATGATTTCACTGAACCCGGAGTTGCGAGGAGAAGCCCACGATTGGCCCCCAGAAGTCAGTGTGAGCTGGCTCCAGCACTCCACTGCTCTGTACATGCACACATATGTGCATGTAGACACATCCATGTTCTATCCATGGCTTAAGGAAAGGCAGAAAGAAGATATAAATGATATAAATGATAACCATCAGTTTGAGCCTGAGTATCATCTCTGTGTTTTTCCTAAATGTCAACCTCCTTTGGTGAATTTGCTTGTGTATTTTATTCAAGTAAAGAGCAGCCTTCTCCCCCAGAAATAAGGTGACTTTATTTTCATTAAATTCCATGCACGAAAGAAAAAAAGAAACGAAGACGAGAGAAGGTGAAGCAGGAGGGAGGAGCCCAGGCTCGGCCTCGCATCGGCAACACGGGCTTGTCTTCGGCGGGCCCGGCAGACGCGCCTCGGTTTTTATCCAGCCATTGTTCTTTTTACACCGCGTCTGCACGCTGGCGTGTCTGGGGAATTTCAGCAGCTGGAATGTACATGAAAAGAGCTCCGTTCCACTTTCATAGGGTCCCTGGACGGCGCGGACGAGGCCTCGAGGCCCCGTGGTAGAGCCGCCGCCGCATTCGTATTCCGTCCCACCACCGCGTGGTCTCGCGGAGCCCGGGCCAGTCGAAGGCCTGACAGAAAGCCTTTTGATTTTGCGGGGAAGCCTTTGTCACGCTGTGAGAGGGAAGGGAATATAGCCCAAACTGGACTTCATACTGTGGCAAACTTGAAATCCCAGCCCCACCGCAGAGCCGGCTGATTGGAATAGTTGGAAACTGTGTCCAGGAATTCGGCTGCGAGAACTTGGCTCACAGCAACTTCTGCCTTTTTGAAAGAAAAATTGTCAACTGGGAGAGCCACTTGGGGCCTGGGTTTAATCTGTCCAGGCAGTGAAGATTCGTGGAAATGACTGGCCAAGTTTCTCCTCCTGCCTACGTGGGGACTCCGGTGGCGGCGAGAGGCAGGCTTGCCGGCTCCGGGTGGCAGCTGTCGTCACTGTCACAATCATGGCATTGTCACCGGCTTTGACGCTATTGCTCTTTTGTTAATCGTCAACCTGCTGCTTGTGAGATAGCAGAGTCAGAGGTGCAGACACAGCCATACAGAGCATAGGCTCTGCTCGGTACCCTGGGCTCAGGCTTCTGTGACAACATGACCATTTTCTGGGTGGACCTTTCACCCTGACAAAGTCACCGTGACATTTAGGCAGCCAAAGACCAAAGAGAGGCTAATGCTGAAATCGTGGATATACATTTGGTAAACCCGCAAGCAGTGGTGCTGTTTCTGCCTCTCTTGGGAGCATGTCCGTGGGCTTGCTTAACTGGGATGTGCCTTGATTTCACTCACTTTTGTTTGAAAATGTTAGTGAATGAGGACCTTGCTGTGAAATGCCCATGAAGTTCAAGATCGTGGTGCCATTGCCCAGAGACGTCCTGATGATTCTAATGCGACATGCACCGTGGTTCAAATGCACAACACATGGGCTTGGCAGAGGTCAGCAGAGCGGGGTCATGAGCAACCGTCCACAGGAAAGCACAGCGTCGTCAGCTCTTCCTTGACAAGGACGTTCAGTCCTGGCCTTCTCAGTGGGGGAGATTCATGCTCCTGGGGGACATACAAGTCGGTGCTGTTGAGATAGGACTGGGTCCAGCCGCTCATCCCGGAACCAGGAGGGGTCTGGAGCAGTTTCTTCGGGAATAGACCGAGTCGGGGAGGATGTTCCCTGGGGCCTCCTAGAAAGATTAGGGACTCTCCAGCCACTGACCCCAGGCTGCTGCTCAAGCCCACCGTACCTCATTACCAGGGAAGGCATTTCTTCTCTTCTTTCCTTTGTATTTCCCATGTTCTACTCTGTCCCCTGACACCACCGCCCCCTCCCCTCCACCGAGACCCTCTCCAATACAACCTAGTTTTCTCAGGTGACCTGACACAGAGCATGGCCATTTGTGCTGAGTAGGGAAGAACAATGCAGGAAGTGGAAATAGCCCACAGGTTGAGCCCTGGCTTTGCCTCTTTTGTGTGGCAAGGCCACAGATAAGTCAGTAGGCCTCTCTGAGCCTCAGTTGCCCTATCTGTGAGATGGAATGCACTCCCCACCCCAAACATGCACCTGCATTTCAGAGTGGCGCTTAGGAGGTGAGGGGCACAGGGAGTGATGAGAAAGTGGAAGTGGCAATTAGACCCCAGAATCATACAGGGCAACTGACCCAGGCCGTCCCTGGGTCAGCCTGGGCCAGGAGTGGGGACCCCAGCACGGAGCCCTCGTCGCTCCTCAGGAGCTCAGGACTTGCCCCCACCTTGGACAGTCCCTGCCTATGAGACTCACTTACCGAGTGGTCGTGATGTCATTGCTGGGCCCCTCCGAGTGGGTCCCCCTTCCTCACTGTCAGATACACCTTGGTGCTTCCTGATGCCAAGACTATTCAGGGAAGGGCAGGAACCTAGTAATTTCTCAGCTGGAGAGTGTTGTAAAAATAAATGTCTTCTGGAGGTTGAAAGGTTGTCAAATACACACTGAGCCTAATTGGGTCCTCAAAATGTGCAATTCCTGCTGATGTTCATGGGAGATGTGGGTGTGGGATACGCATGTACGTGTACGAATCCCTGGGCAAAATGCTAGCTTTTGAGCTGTGGAAATGCGTATGTTTGCACATGTGCCTGCATCTGTTGATGGGTCTGCTACTGAGCAAAGGGCATGATGTCCCCTGAACATGGGACAGGGTCCCCTCAGACCACTTCTGGGCCTGCTTCTCTTAACCTGGATCACCTTGAAGGTGGGAAGTGACCCAGGGCCAGAGCAAGGACCTCTGCCCGTCCAGCCCAGAGCAGTTAACTTCTGTTGTGCCATGGAACGTCCCTCCAGCCCAAGTGGACATCATAATGCTAGTTAACGCTCCTTGAGTGCTCCTGTGCCGAGCACGGTTGAAGTGCTTTACAGCTGTTAGTTAACTCACTGAAATCACCCCTTTGCCCGTGCAGTGGTTGCAAGGATCGAGTGCGGTGCACCCATGAACTTTGCCTCTGTTGCAGGGTCTGGGTCCCTGCCGTGTCCATCCGTGGGCCCAGGTCATGGACGCCTTCCCTAGAGTGTTGACCACCAGGTTTGGAATTGATTTCACAAACTGTCCTTGCCTCTGCTTTCCCGCAGGCAAAACTGGCCTCAGAACCCCCACACCATCGCTGCGGGGTGATCGCCGGCCATGCAGTTGCTCCTTCTGTGACCAGATGCGCATCCCTTCCCTCTGGGGGCCGTTTCCCCATTTGGGGCTCGGCTCCGCCGGAGCCGTCCCTCTCCTGCTTTGCAGCGCCCGGTGCCCAGGCCCGGGGCCCTTGCTCAGATCCCGCCTCCAGCGTTTGGCCCATCAGTTCGTTGCAGGGCAGGCCCCGACCCTGTCTGGGTGGGCATGGAGGCTGGAGCTGAGGGGGCTCAGCACGGAGCCTCTTCCCTCCTGGCCCTTTCAGACTCCTGCTTGCCCGCCTCCGTTTGTTTGTCTGGTGGGTGGGAGGCTTCATGGGAGGCGAGTTGCTGCGTCTCGGTGAGTCCATCGCTGTGCCTTCAGGTCTGGTTCCCACCCAGACTGCCTGATAGCTCCTCCAGCCCTGGCCCTGAGGTTGCCTGGCTGCCGTAGGTGGATGAACATTCCATTCTCTCATCTGGGCCAGCCGCCTGGCCCTGCAGTCATGCCACCCTTTGCCACCCAAGTGCCTGTGGAGCCACCGCCAGGCCATGGGGTCAGAGGGTCAGCGCACTGCCCCAGCACCCGCCCCCAGGATGCCCTCCTCCTCCTCATTCCGCCCAGCCTACAGCCCTCTCCGCTTGGCTGGGCTGTTTGTTCAGCCAAGACAGCCAACCCGGGGAGGAGGAGCTGCAGTGTCTGGCCCCTCTTCCTCCTGCCAGGCGCTCATTTGTATGCAGAAGGGATTAGGTGGAATTTACCGTGGCCTCACCCAGGGGAGCTGCTCGCGCCCTAGGAATACTCTCCGCTGGCGACGTGCAGTTGGTAAGATTAGAACAGCCCCTTCTGCCGCCCTGCACGCCCTGGTCACTCTCCAGGCCGCCAACATCGAAATCATTTTCATTTATAACCTTTTTGATCATCCGGCCTCAAAGAGGGCCCGCCTTGTGTGACAGCAGGCACCAAAATGGCCCAATTATTTGGAAGAGGAGGGAGCAGCTGAAAACAGTCAGATGTGAGAGACAGGGCACTTGATCTGGGCTCATGGCTTTCTTCCTGCCTTCTCCCACCAATATTTTTACAGCTGTTGACATATATTGAGTTACATGTGCCTGGGCTGGATCCCCGCGGAACTGTTTCAAAGATCTGCTCACCATAAAGTGTGCTGTTCTCAAGTAAATGACTGACTTCGAGAAAGCACAGTAGTTTAAATGTTACTATAAATACAGGAGCTAAGACATTTTAATTATAATTTTTGAGTTATACAGTGTTCTGTAAGTACACCAGGCATTTACAAAAGAATTTGTGTTGAGCTTCAAGACACTGTGCTCTCTTGTGGATAAAGAAGTAACTGCAGGTGGCTAATTTTGCAACCTGGTGGCAGGACTCCTGTTTACTTAGAGCTGAGATGGGGGGAGGCTGTGGAGTCCGGGGAGCGGGGGGAGTCTCAGTTTGGGACGCTGGAATCAATTCCACACGTATTCATTGAGCTCCTCTGTGTGCAGAGTGCAGAGCTGGGGCTGTGGGTGCCTCGGAGTTGACGGGGTCAGAGCTGAACTCCTACATGTGGAATCCCGGGGAAGGGGGCAAATCAATGTGAGAGGTGCTGGAATAGAACAACGCATAGGGGGGCTCTGAGAAGGGGCACTCACCTCTGTCGAGGGAAGGGCAGGACTTGGGAGGAGAGGGGACACTTCTGCTCTGATCTGAAGGGTGCTAAGAGCCACAGGGGTGTTTGGAAACCAACAAGACCCAAGCTAGCCTTCAGCGTGGCAGCAGACATCCCGAGCAAGCTGCGCTGGCGGCCTCCTGGGTCCGTGGCGTGCCTTCTCCCTGATGCCCTTCAAGCCGCACCACCCACAGGCGGAGAGCTCCGAGGGCAGGGAGAGGCCAGTGACCCAGTGGGCTTAAAAACTCTGCCCTTTCCTGGGTTGGGTGGAAATAATTCCTAGGTCAGATGAGAGGGAAGCGAGTCTGTGGCCCTCGCGTTATCGTAGGTTTGACAGGAGCAGCCTTCTGGGGCACGTCCTTGGGAATGCTGCGGTCCCGGCCGCTGGGTTAAGGCAAGGAGGAAGACCTGAACTGGCACGTGACTATTACCCATCTGGCATCTGCCCATCATCTGTCTGTCCATCATCCATCAATTCATCTTCCACCCATTCATCATCCACCCACCCATTTCTCACGTATGCACCCGTGTCCATCCACGCTGCTGCCTGCCCACTCATGCAGCTGCCCGTCCATCCACCCGCCATCTTCCCACCCACCGTCTGTCAAACCATCTATCCATTTACAACCCAAAAGACATCATAGCGTAGGGCTTAGAGGCAAGGATTGTGCAGTCAGATTTCTTGAATTCAAATCCTACCTCCATCACTTACTAGCATTATGTCCTGGGAAAGCTACTTAAACTGTGTGTTAACCCTTTTCATCTATAAAATTGAGGGGGGAGTCTCAGAGAAAAACAAAAGAAAAATTAAAGGGGAGACGACATGGGCCAGCACAGTGCCTGGCACAGGGAAGGGCTCAGCACATGTCGGCTCTGTCCACCGAGTGACCCTGTGTGCTGGATGCCGTCCTGTGCAGTCCAAACTGAGGGGAATTACTCAGTGCTCCAGGCGCAGGCTGCAGAGCTTCCTCCTGGGCTGCTTCCTTGAGCCGAAGACTCAGATTGGAGGAGGGACCTGCTGATACGGACATTAAGGACCATTAAGGAATGACCAGTGCATTTCGCCTTTATTGCTGTTTTGGGGAAACGTTCCTTGTTTCTTGTGTAGACATGTTTGATATGTGTCTATAAGGTCTCCTATTTTTTTAACATTTAATTAGGAAATAAACACGTGAAATACCAAAGGAAATGACACTCCTTGGTGAGTTGTCCAGATCCCAGCATCCGTCCTGACGAAGCATTGTTCTTACTGCACAGTCTCAGCGCCACTTACATCCCAACGCCTTCCTTCTTGGGCTCTCGTCTCACATATTTCTTCAGCCTCTGTGTGTTGAGCGCCAGCTGTGTACCAGGTGCTGTGCCAGGTACATTTGTCCTGAAGGTGTCATGTCAAATTTACATCTCTGGAGGGAAATAGACCAAAATCTTGGTGGTGGGTTCTGTGAGGGGTAGAATTGAGGGTGACCTTTATCAGTTTTTGTGTTTTGCAAATTTCCTACAACGATCGTGCAGTGCTTTCATATCATCAGAAAAGCCAACTAAAACAACCCAGCAAGATCAGAGTCCCTGACCTCACAGAACTGACAGTAAAGCAGGATCACGACCGTTCACAGTGGCCAAAGTGATAGCGTAGGATTGTGTTAATGTAATGAATCTCTGAAAACAAGTGGGAAACACCCCACCAGCATTTTCTGGGCGGCTGAGTGAGACACCTTGGGCGCCCACTGCCCACTCCTTGTCGATTCTTGGCTCCTGGAACACCCATTCAAACTGTTCGGCCTGGAGAGAGGACACACTGCTTGGGAGGCAGCTGGGATTTGGAGAGCCCTGTCCTCAGTCATCCATTTGGGGACCTAGAGGCAGGCATGGCCACCAAGGCGGGCTGCGGGGGAGTCACGCAGTGGGTAGGAGCAGGGCGCTTATTCTTAGCTCACTTGGTACCTGTCTTGCTGTGCTTGGTGTTGCCACCTGAGGATCTAGGGGTGGGGATGGGAGGAAGCATCAGACTCCTTGTCCACTCACTGAGGACACGGAGTCAGGAGCTGGGGGCTCAGGTGTGGGGTCTGTAAAGTGGGGAGCTGGATAGGATTCTCTTAGGGGCTCTCCCAGCAGCATGGTTGTGGCATAATCTGAGTCCTCCTAGAGCCAGTGCTAGCAGAGAAAAGAGATCATTGTTTCTGAGGGGTCCATGAAGCCCAGAGAGGGAATGGGTACAGGAAGTAGGGGTCAGTGGAGGGGTCGGGGTTCCCCCTGCCTCCAAGGTGGGACTGGACTCAGAGGCTTCACTCTTCCCTGTTGCTGATTTGGTTAGAAAAAGTTAGAAAAGTGTCTTGGAAACAGGGGAGCCCTCCCTGTACCAGTGAAAGACAGTATTTCATGAAAAGGCTTAAAACTATCAGCTAACCTACTAAGAGTGCTTGTTATTAAGAAATGCATATAAAATTGCAATGGTGCATTACCTTATGTTTGCAGTTTTAGTCATGACCATAATATTGAAACTTGTAATTATTGAGACTTGATATTGTGCCAGGCACTGTGCCGATACCACCTCTAGCCCTTATCATGTCCCTACGAGGTAAGGCCAGCGTTGCTGTTGTCACGTTCCGGTGGCTTGGCGGGGATTTGAACCCAGCTTTTAGAGCCTGCGCTGCTTCTGTTGGGTCTTAATGCCTGCTAAAGCATGCTTGATTTTTTTTAAAATTAATTTTTGATTCTCACAGCAATCCCAGAAGGAAGACGAGGCCACTGCTATATACCCCTTTGCAGCAAAGACGAAGCCCTGCTGGTGCCCCAGGCCCTGGGCCTTCTGTGTGCCCGGCTGGCCCGTCGGCGCTGCTCTCCGGGGCAGAGCGGGTCTGGGAGGTGTCAGGGACGTGGGTCTCTCCTGTGTCCCCCCAGAGGGGTCGGGGCCGTGGGGCAGCACCCCGCCTCTCCTGCTTGCCTTGTGGGGTCTCGGCCTGCCTCTGAGCAGGAGCCCGCAAGCTGCCTCCCGCCACCCAGAACGCTGCGCGCGGTTTTCGCTTTTTGCTTCCTGCCCTTCCTGAATGACACACTTGCACTTGTCCCTTTGGTTTAGCCAGAAACCAAAAGTGTGTCTTCTCAAATGCAGACTGACGTGCTTCTTTTATAAATTCTCGGGCATTACTATTGATTTTTGGCTGAGGATTTCGAAATCCTATCTGTAGGACTCATGAGATTTCCCTGCTGCAGTAATAATGCATTGTCATTCTTAATATCTCCAATCTCTGACACAATATTCATAGCAAGCTGCTGAGGAGTGGCGTCAGCACAGCCTCGGGGACAGCGCCCGGGCACGGCGCGGCTGGCTCTGTCGGCTGCGCCAGCCCCTCACCCCCCTCCGGCCTGTCTTCTCACTAGGAAACTGCGCCTGGCTCACCCCAGCTTGAGGGACCTGAGGTCGTGTCGTGGAGGCAGCGTACAGGAGCAGTTGGTTCCTACCCCTTCCTCGCACAGCTTGCACTGAGGCCCAGAGAGGAGCGGGAGCTGCCCCAGGTGGCACAGTGAGCGAGGGCGGGGGCAGCTGGAAGCCTGGTCCCAGCCCTGCTTTCACCTGGCCATTCAGGGGTCACCGGCTCTTTGTCTGCAGGGCCAGGCGTTAACACGGTGCGTGAAAGAGCTATGAGTGGGACAGGGGGGCTGCCGCACCCCGCATTGCTGTCCAGGGCGTTGCATCTTGGAGAGTCCAGATGTTCTGAGTTTTCAAGAGCTACCCCAAATCTAGGTTTTAATATAAATTTCCTTTTGTTGGCAACTAATTACAAAGTGCACACACACACTATGCACACACCCCCCAAACCGAGCCACAGCTGTGGGGTGAAGGTGGTGCAGGCACCCATCCTGTCCCAGCCAGAGTGGGAGGCCACTGGCCAGACCCACGTGTCTGAACACCTTGACTCCCGTCTGTTTCAGGTGCCTTCCTGGCCACTCCACTCGTCCCAGCCACAGACCGGAGGGACCCACCCTCCTTTTCCCTTCCAGCCCTTGTCTTCCGGCTCCCTCTCCGTGACTCTGGTCCAGCTGCACTCCAGAGGGTCCCCTCGCCCTTCGAGTGGGGACAGCCCCCCTCCCTGGGTGCCAGCTTCCCGTACCCCATGTGCTTTGAAGCATGCACAAGCCTGGCCCCACCCCTCAGGCCTGGCTTGTCCTTTGTCCTCGTGCTTCTAAGGAGACAGAGCTACTAGTTTGGCCTCCAAGACCTTCTAGGAGTGTCACTGAATTGGTTCTCACCGAGGGATTGTTTTTCTAGCTCTTGGAACTGATGCTGCTTAGACCATAAAAATAAAAAGACCGTGTCCTTGACACTTAGAGTGTGTCTTGCGAAGGAGCTGATGCATGCGCTGGGGGCAGGGTGCAGCTGCGTCACGGGGGCTGACACCCTGCAGCTTGTGGGAGCCACTGGTGGCAGCCGGGAAACTTTTTGGTGGAAAAGCGGGTGGCGGGACATTTGAATCAGGGTTGTCGAAAATCTGTAAAAACTAAACCAAGAAATGCTGTTTTCTTGGTTGCAAAATCATATTGTCAAAATGGTGAGAAGTCGTGAGCGGGAAGGAGGGTGGTGGGAACCACATCTCTCGCCTGTCGTCCCAGCCTGAGGGCCTTCCTGTGGGGGCCCACCTGGAAATGGGACAGGGATCGAATTCTCTCTTGTACTGGGGACATGATGATGACAAGAGAGGTCCCACCCAGGGGAGGGTGGGCTGATTCTGCTGTGGCCCTGCAAGGATTGCCTGCCGCCCCTCCTGACCGTGGCTCCAGCGGTGCACACGTCCCCAGCCACAAAGGGCTCCCTCTGGGCGCCTGCCCAGATGGTGGTCACTTGCGGCGGGCAGTGTGCCTCTTCCTCTCGGTGTGTAATCACGTGGGCTCTTCCCAGCAAGCTGTGGGCAGTTGCGAGTAGCCCTCTGAGGGGGACATGTTGGGTTGGCCTCAACCTCCAAATCATGACGGAATGAATTGGGGGCATCTTTTAAGAGCCCTGCCCTCCCCTGTCTGCCCCTTGCTGGTCCCACTGCCTCCCCTTGTCCCCAGACAGCATCCTCCTCCATTCCACACTATGGCCAGGGGCCCTGTTGTCCCTAGTGTGGTCAAAGTGGGCACCAGGAAAGGCTTAGGGAGGACACTGGCCATGCGTTTGGTGGAAGGAGGCTGGAGGCCTGGGCTTCGGTTTTGGCTGGACCACAGACCTGTGTGGCCTTGGCCAAGCAGGTTTCCCTCTCTGGGCCTCAGCTTTCCTTCTGTAAAATGAGGGAGTTGAAGCAGCCAGTGTTTTTCAAGTTGCAGGCTGCAGCCTATTTAGCAAGTCGTGAAATCAACTTAGTTGCTCACAGCCAACAAAATGAAAAATAAATCAGTAAGACAGGACGGAATAGAATGGATGGGGAAAGGAAAAAATGAAAGGAAATGCCAAGAGTACAAGACACTGAGTCAGCGTATATGTAGTTCCATGAAACTTGTTTTGGTTTTACACGTGTATCAGTGTGTGACTAGGTCATCATTATATGTTATATATACATTTCTCACTGTAGGTTGCAGTTTAAAAAATCTGAAAAACACAGGATAGCCTACAAATGTTCTTCTAAACCTTGTGGTTCAAAAGTGTAGTCCACTAGCTGAGTAGATAGATCTTGGGCAAGTTATGTAATCTCCCTGCGACTTGGTTTCCTTATCTGTGACATGGGAATAGCAGCAGTGCCCCGCACAAAGGGATGTTGCCGGGGTTAGATGAGCGGATCCACGTGAAGCACTCGGCACGGAAGCCACAGCACACACGCCACGCCAGCTGCACGCCATAGACGCACTCTTCCGCATGGACAAGGAGCTGAGGTACCAGATCTGTCACTTTTGGGCTAGCCACCCTCTGGAGGAGAGGAGAGGAAACAGGGTCCGCAGTGCCCCAGTTCCCTAAGTCCGGGGACGGTCCCAGGGAGCCGCGTCCGATGTGGGGAGGTGCACAGGGGAGCTCGCGCGCCTGAGCAGAACCATGCACCGTCCTGGTGAGAGCTCTTCTGTGCCCTCTGCATGGAGGTCAGGGTGGTCCCTTTGCCGGCTCTGGGAGCCCGGGGCAGGGTGGGGCAGAGCCCGAGCTGCAGCCCAGGCCCCAGCCTGCCGCTCCTGCCCATTCCCATCCTCAGTCCTCTTTGGCCCCCAGACCATCTCTCCTGCCCCCCACTCGCTAGCACAGCCAAGGCTCCAGGAATCCGAAGCCCTGATGGAGTCACTGCACCCCGGTCTGTGATCTGCCTCCGTCTGAGTGTCTCTGTCTTGTTCGATTGTTCGAACCTTGTGCCCCGGCTCCATTGTGAACCAGCTGAGTGGGCACACATCTATGGCAATAACTATTTTTTCTTCCCCACCACTCCCCCTACCGTTTGTTTTTTCTTAAACAGTGCAAGATGGACCTGTGAAGAATTGTTAAAAATGCAAAAAATAAACCACTGAAAAAGTTGTAAGGGAAGCTGCCTGGTCAGGCGGGCGCTACGGAGAGCAGGAGCTTGGAGGTGCAAGACGGAGCTCTGGAGAGGGCAGGGAGAGGAAGGGTGGTGCCGCAGCCACCTTTCTGGATGGGACAGGAGCATGGGGTGGGTGCCCAATGGGTGGAGAAGGACCTGTGGTCTTTGGGAACTTTTCCTGGTCCAGGCACAGCTTGCGTGGCTGTGAGGAGCAAGGTCACTGGTTCGATGTCAGGGGGAGGCTTTGTGCTTCCCGGAGGCGAATGCTCCGCCTTCCCGTCTCTCTCCCCTTCCCTTTCTCCCGAGGTGCAGATGGCCACATTTGCAGGTTAACTGGAACAGCTGGAGATGCATTATTAGTTTCCTGCTGCTCCTTCATATTTGCTTGGATTTTTTTTTGTAACGGCAACATAATTTACAACTAGTGCACTGGTGTCAGAGCTGGCATGTTCTAAATCCGCATCAGATTTATGTAATGCTCTTGCTTATCAGTGAATGAAGTCATAATTATTGCTTTGTACCATTAAATAGCATAAATATATAAACTGTTATACAAATTGCAGCAAACGTTTTCTCTGGGGAGCTCTAGACCAAATTTTAATGTCGTGCATTTGTCTGGGATGGCAGTTTCTATGGTATATAATAATGTTGATAAATTTTACTGTAGCAAGTGACATTTTAAAGCATTAATTTTGGTGCTAAAAAAAATTCTGAAGAATGCTGAGACCAAACTGGGAGGTGCTCTGAGGACCAGCTCGGGCGAGGTCCTGCAAGTTGGGGGTTTTTGCTTAAGAGGACAGCAGGTGACATGTGGCACCTCCCAGCACTCCTCTCCACATGAGATCACCCCCTCCTCTCTCAACTCCCCAAGGAAGGCAGTAGATACATTTTCCATGGCAATGATGATAATTAATTTCAAAAAATTCAAATGGATTCATTTCTGCCTTAAATTTGAGGTGTGCAAGGGAAAGTGGAAAGAGGGCACGGAAAACGCACAATTGGTGGGGACGGTCCTGGTTGTAACCTCCTTCCCAATTATGTAAATTCTGTGTGGGGTGAAAAAAAATCCCCATCCTAATTAGAGATGCAACACCTGGCCTCAGATGATGTTTCAGATGCCAGGCGTGCGGTTGCATAGCCTCCTAAAGCCATTATCGTCAGGAGCGACTTTTGCGAGAAGCCCCAGGACAGCACATGGCATTTACCTGGCGTGCGCTTTGGAGAGCCGGGTGGCCACGGCGGAGGGCTGGAAGGAGCGCGTCACCCTGCGACTTCCAGAGAAGGTGTGGGGCCTGGAGATGGCCGGTCAGGACCCACTCGCCGCTCTGGAGCTGACCCAGAGAGACAGAGTATCATGTGAGCTTCTGGACCCTCCAATTCCTAGGCCTTGGCAGTTGGAACATTCTCTGAGAGGCTTTGTCACCATTGCACGTTTTCAGATTTCATTTTCTTCCTTCCATTCCTGACTCCTGCCTTGATATTCTTAGAGAACTCTCTGAGCTTCTCGCTGCTCTCGTCAGCGTGGTAGTCGTTAATGTCCTCTTTTGGTACGTGGGAAGATTCCACATCCTGGCTCCTTTGTGTCGGGTGGCGCCTTGTGGCTAATTCTGGCCAGAGAGCTGTGAGTGGAAGTGGCTGTGTCACTTCCTGGCTGCAGCATTTAACCACCCGGGTGGGACCTTCCAGAGTTTTCTCTTTCCCTGGGGCCCGGCACCGCCCCACGGCACTGCCTGTCACTGTCAGAGGCTGCTCCACCCGCTGGGTGCCTGAGCGATTTCCACGGGCAGAACCCCCCGCAGTGGACTTGAAGGGCAAGTGAGAAATGAACCTTTGTGGTTTGCAGCCCTTGCAATTTTGGGGTTGTTACTACAACGTATCTTAGCCCGTCCTTACTCATACAGGTCTCTATCGGTTCCCCCAAACTTTGTGATTCTCTGCAGGGTGCTGGGAGTCCTGAGAAGATGGCTGATTTTTTTTTTTTTTTCCTGGAAAGAATATCAAGTAGATAAAAGTTTTTCCCACTATTGGCTCTGAGGAAACTGAGACTCAGAGAAGTTAGGTGACTTTTCCAGGGTCACACAGCTCATAGGCATCAGGCATTCACGCCTCCCTGTTAACAAACGTTCTGCTCTTCCCTCCCGATTTCGTTGCCTTTGAAGAATGAATTCTCTCTAACAGGGGTCACGACCTCAATTACCTTTAGGGGTTGAGCAGATCAGGGCGGGACTACAGAGCACAGGACAACAGGGGCTGGGAGGGCCCACAGGGAATGTTCTAAAAGCATTCAGGTCCAGCCCGTCAGCTCCGGCATTTAGCTCTGTGCCTCCTAGTGACAGCTCCACTTCTAGGGAAGCATTTCTTCAGCTGCCACGTGTGCTCACTACGAGCATCTCTTTCTGATGTCCTGCCCTTGAGTTTGAATCTTGAACTTCATAATGGAAGTCTCACATGCTTTTCCCTTTATATTACCTGATAAAGCCCTTTACCGCTAGGACAGGGACTGGCCATTAACCTCCTAATTCTCTATCCCCGAGTGACCTCTCGAGTTGCCGAAGCCCATCTCCTCCTTTCACAGACGAGGGCTTGAGCTCAGAGAGGGGAGCAGCTCACCCAGGGACCCCCCACTGAGAGTCTCTTAATGAAAGAGTCCCTGTTTGGAAGTGGAGGCAGTCACAGTTTCAGTGGATGTTGGGGGTTGACATAGAGCAGAGAACGGCCAGTAGGGAAGGAAAATGTGTTCCCAAAAGTGTTAATTTTTTGTTTGTTTTTTTTTTAGTCAAAAGACATTTATTGTGGGTTTACTATGTCCAAAGTACTGGGCAAAGTGCTTGATCATTAAAAAAAATCTTAGCAAAAAGACATCCTGCATGTGTGGGTGTGAAAATTTGAAACTTCTTGCAGACAGAGTTTTGTTCTCATTCCGACTGTGTTCCTAACACCGGGCCCTGTGCTTCGTACGTAACAGAAATTAGGTATTGAGTTTAATCGCCGCTGTCCTTACGTTGCCAATGGCAATTATTAGCAATAGTAAGGAAGTTAGTGTCGCACTGGGGTTAAGAGCACACTTCTGTGGTTGAAGGGCCTGGTCCCTGTCACTCACTGTGAAGTGAGGACAAGACTGTGACCTCCCAGTAGAGATTTTGTGAGGTCATCCCGGATGAAGAGTGCTCAGCATAACGCCTGGCGCACAGTCAGCGCTTAGCTAGCGCAAGGCAGTTCAGGAGAGCTGATGAGCATTAACTCAGCGGGGCTGGTCGTGGCTGGTGTCCGTGCAGCTTGTCTTGAGATACGGAACTGTGGCTCCGCGTGGGCAAATCCATTCTGCCCACTCCCCATGTGCCGTGGAAAAGAATTCTGCACCTAAAACTGCAAAATCGCCATTTAAAGCAACTTTGGAGAATCATTTCAGCATGAGCTGCTGCTCCAGCCTGTGGCTGCTTTTCTCTCTGGGGCTTGAGTCACCTGCTCTGGCGTGTGGATGGCAGGGCTGGGCTGACACCCACGAGGACATGTGCCTGCACTACCCTTGTGCGGTCGGCCTGGCCTCCCCTCTTCTTGACCGTCCCTGCCGTCCTGCCCAACAGCAGCCGGCAGAGGAAACAGCACCCGACAGAGTTAGGCCCGGGGTCCACTTCCTCCGTCACGTAGTACCTTCGTGGCCTGGCATTTACAAGCTTAGTGTTCCAGTCTGTGAAGTGGGACTAGGAGGTGGGAGGGACACGGGGGTGAGAGTGCCTTTTGCAGAGGCCACGTGGAAGGGCCGTCTCCGGCAGGGTTCGAGTGTGTTTCCGTCCTGGCCAGCCACGCGGGGTGGGCCCTTCTCCCAGGGTCTGTTTCTTCATCGGTGGAACGGGAGTTACACTAGCACTGGCTCCGTGGTGTTGGTGACGAGCAGGTGACTAATGCCACGTAAAGCTGGCTTAGGCTTCAGTGCTGCACGTTGCTCACACTGGCAGCGTGAAGTCAGGGGCCGTGTTGTCCTGTCCCCCTGCGCATTGCCAGCAGCCAGCGCTGCCCTCTGCGCCTAGGTGCTCAGTCAGCACCTGCAGCCTGGACGACGTGACCCCCTGGAGTCACCTCTTGGATGTCTGACTCTCCCTGAGACCGTGGGCACTGCTGCGTGTCGCCGTGCGGCCCAGTGAGCGTTCGTGCACTGGACCAAGCCCTCCAGAGCCTTTGCCCCCAGAGCACCCTGGCCCGGGACACCCTCTCTGCCTCCACATCTCAGCATGTTCTTCCAAGGCCACCTCCTCCAGGAAGTCATTCACCCAGTCACCCACTCATTCAGTCAGTGGGCATCTACTGAGCACCCACTGGTGCCAGACACATGCTGAAGTGGCCCTCGCCTCTTATAGGGGACACTCCTTCTCTCTTGGTGCTGTCTCGACCCCCATCCCAAATATTTTGTCCACCCTCTTAAGAAGACAATCCCTTCCTCCCTGGTGTTAGCTTGTGCACATACCTGATCTCTCTTCCTAGTTAGACAAGAGGGTTTTATAGTATTTTTTGAGGTACAGCATACACCCAGAGAGGTGCACACCGTCCAAGTGCACAGAAACGGAACCTGTGCAGATGCAGAGGCACAGGCTGGCGGCCCTCTGGTCACCCCCAGGTCCCCTTCCTGCCATGGCCTCCCTCAAAGGCAAGCACTGTCCTCACCTCCGCACCCATCCTGTCGTTTTGTTGCTGGAGGTGATTTAAAGATGGACATGTGTCCAACTGATCCCTCTGTCCCCAGACTGCCTAGCACAGTCCCTGGCGGTCGTTGAGTAAAGGGATGGAGGGTGGGTGGACGGGTGTGCGCACGGAACGGTACTGCAGGGAGTAGACTAAGGACGATGCCGACACGATGGCCGACGTGGGTACGTCCTCTCAGCCCCTCTGATCAGTGCCCCTCTGGTCCTCACGGAGCTCAGTGGGGGAGGGATCCTTCTGTTTCTACGGATCAGAAGACTGAGATTCAGCGAGGTCAGCCACTCACCCAAGGTCAGCCAGCCTGTGAGTGGCGGTCATTATGACCTGGGTCAGATGACTCGGGCTTGAGTCAGGAGCTGGCACTGTGTGCCTCACTTCCTGCTGCTTTACAGCCCTGGGCAGTCCTTTCTCCGCTGGGCCAGCTGGACACAGGCTCAGCGGGCGACAGAGCTGAGCTGTCCTTGGCGTGCGAGCTGATGGCTCCACGCCGCCCCCGCCCCCCGCCAGGCGTCCCATTCCTCCCAGGCTGCACCAAGCCTTCTGTGTGCCTCTCCAAAGGACAGGGCATATTTCTTCCCAACCCTCTTAAGACCCAGCCCGCACTGGAGGGCTTCATCATTATGCAAATTAGCTGGATTGGATCCGCTCCCGCAGAGGACTCCGGGGGCGGCAGAAGGACGGAGCTGCCTCTGGAGCGCTGAATGGGGCCTCAGATTAGGCCAGGGGACGGGTGGGGGGTGGGCTTGGGGGTTGGGCACGGAGATGGGGCTGGTGCCAATGATTTGCCACCCCTGGGGAGGGTACCGGGAGGGGGCTGGGGACAGGTGCCCGGGAGAGCTGGCTCAGGCTCACTGAGGCCGGGCTCCCAGCGTTGTTGCCGAAAACGGGACAGAAAAAAGACGTTCTTTTTGGATTTACTCTTTGTGTATTGAGCCCTTTTATGATTCATCAGTAAGTAAATATCAGCTGAGGGGGTGATTTGTTTCTAACAAGCTTATAAAATACTGGCGTCATTTGTGGGCTTATTGGAGTGCTGACTGTAAACACTCCCCCATGCCCACTCCTCTATGTCAAATTAGCATTCAAAATACAAATATTGGATCTTTGGACCACTTTCTGCCGTGTCTTCAGAAGCTGGTGGAATGGGAAGGGCAGCGGTGGGACCCCAGCCTCAAACAAGGACCGTGTAGGACTCACTGGAAGACTTGAGGGTCGCAGGGAGGACCCCTCGCCGGGCCCTCCGCAGGG
Organism: Varecia variegata; assembly: GCA_028533085.1. Taxonomy (NCBI): domain Eukaryota; kingdom Metazoa; phylum Chordata; class Mammalia; order Primates; family Lemuridae; genus Varecia; species Varecia variegata. Next base: position 89,530,311 of record CM052442.1, on the reverse strand, counting down.
TGGGGACCACAGGCCCTCGAGCTCAGCTGCTCCTCTTGCCTTTCTTGTTGCCAAGTTTCCTCGCACCGGCTCTTGCCTGCCCCCAGAGCCTGTCATCTTCAATCTCTTGGAGGACACAGATTGTGTCTGGGCAGGCTGTGTCTGGCCTGCTGGGCCTGTGGAGCTGCCCCTCCCCTGGGGGCCCAGCCCAGCCTGCACCCAGCCGGCGGCAGTGATTGTGGAGAACGTCTGGACTGGTCGTGGGGGCTGTCAAGTGCCAGCCGCCTCCTGCGGGTCCTAAGCGTCCTGGCCTCTCTCACCCACTCAGAACCTCACGGCCCGTCTCCCCACACCTCCTGGCCGCTGGCCTGTGGCCGTGAGTCGTGTCAGGCGCATTCGCCTCGCGCCCCCCGGCACGGCCTGCAGCAGACCCCCCCCCCCCCCCCCCCGCTCATCTGGGGTGTGACGTCCAGTGTGAGGTGCGGGAACGGATGGTGACTCGCGCCTTTGCACAGCACCGTCGTGGCCAGGCGTGAAGAATGGGCTTTGCCGAGAGCCCAGCAGGTGCGTGCCAAGCTCTACAAATGCGTCAGACCCCCCGGCCCTGTGCGCCAGGCACAGATACATGCCCATGTCACAGATGGGATGGCTGGGGCACACCGTGGCAGAGCCCAGCCTTGAAAGGTGGCCTGCCCATCCCACTTGACAGGTGACGGAACCAAGGCAAGGCGAGGGGAACGGATTGTCCCATGGAGGCCGAGACCCAGCACGGGGCAGAAGGCGGGTCTGGCCAGGCCTCGTCCAGCGGGAGCTGCCGCCTAGACTCTGATCCGGGCAAGGCGGGGGTTGAGGGCCGCGGAGCTCTCTGCTCCAGCCAGCTCCAGTTTCAGAGGGGCCACTGTCGTTACCACCATCGTCTCCGTCATTAATCAGTAGATTAAATTTTTTTGATTAAAAAGCTTTTATTCTATTGTATTACAAAAGCTATCTGTGTTCGTTGCAAAATCCAGGTAAGCAAAAATAAGAAAAATATATTCTGCCATCCAGAGACGACCCCCTAACCAAGAGAGTTATTCCACCCCCCTTTTTTAAAACCCAGAGAGGATGGTGTTGAGTACCTGGTTTTATTTATTTCCACTTAACTGTGTGAGGCGGGAGATTGCGAGTCCGAAGCGAGAAACTGTCTTTTCAGAGACAGAGTTTGTCTGTGGCCCGCAGGGCTGTGGGCAGAGACTAAATGTCGTTTGCCTCTGGAGCAGCGGTCCTCAACCTTTTTGGCACCAGGCACGGATTCCATGGCAGACAGTTTTGCCACGGACTTGGGGGGGGTTCCGGGATGACACGAGCTCGGCACGTTTCTTACGTTGTGGCTGCTCCCCGCACTGGCATCGCCGGCTCAGCGCCACCAGACCAGCAGGCATCAGACTCTGAGAAGGCGCAGGACCCGGGTCCCTCGCGCAGAGTGCAGGAGGGTCCGTGCCCCCGCAGGAACCTGACGGGAGGCGGAGCTCAGGTGGTGATGGAGCGACGGGGAGTGGCTGTAGAGACACGTGGAGCTTTGCGGCTCACCCGCGGCTCACCCCTGCTGTGCCGCCCGGTTCCTGACAGGCCATGGTGCAGTACTGGATCTCGGCCTGGGTTCGTAGCCTGAGTGTGGGGGACCCCAGCTCTAGAGAGCCCCATTTCATTGAGCAAGTGTCGGCCGAGTGCCACTGCGTGCCAGGCACTTTGCTGGGCACGGGGTGATGCCTCGGCTGTGTGAGAGATGGTGGCCTGTCCCTCCTTCCCGAGGGTGCCGAGGGAGGGAAGCACAGCTCTGGGTCCCCTGTCAGGCCAGAGCTGGGGGCAGTGGCAGGAAGTGCCCTGTGGAGGTGAGCACTTGAGCAGACTTCTGACGACATCTTGCTGCGGGCAGGAGGGGTCAGCCCACGGAAAGTCGGGGTGTTTTCTGTTGCCATCTGTGCAGAAGGCCACTTGGACCCCGTTTTCATGCTGGATTCTGCTCCCACCAACACATACACGGCCCACCACGGAGCGTCTGGGCTTCCTGCTTTTCTCAAGTGCCCTCTGCCCTCCTGCCTGCCCTCTTAAAGCGGCTCCTTCCTCCTGGGGCCTGGGTCCGTGTGTGCCATGCCAGGGGGACTGAGGGCACTGGCACAGGCCTGGCTAGGCTGCCAGCCCCCCTCCCGCTCAGGCATCCACAGCATCTCCCCTAGCGCTCTGCTGCCCCCAACCCAGGATCCTAAAGGGCCTGGTTTGGGGTATCTTCATGGTTTCTGGGGAGCTGTGTTGTCACATAGTATATCCGGCCTCCCAGACTCCTTGGGTGTGACAGACAGTGTCTCACTGGCCTCTGTTGCCTGCCCCCGCCATGCCTTGCGCAGTGTCTGCCCGGAGGAGTAATAGCAACACATGCTGCTAACCCTCCCGCAGTCCCACGAGGTGGGTATCACGATAGCTCCCATTTTACACCGTGAGAACAGGGGCCCAGGGGGTGGGGTCACTCATCCAAGACCCACAGCTAGTGGGGTTGGCGGGGGATTTGAACCTGCGCTGTCCAGTGCCGAGGCCACGCTTCTGCCCCACGTGCCGTGCCTGCTACCAGAAAGCAGTGGCTGAGCGCAGCGGGTGAGCAGATGAGGGCGTTGTCCAGGCCTGAGAGCGGCGGCTGGCTGGGGGAGTGTGGGGCTCCCAGGGGAGACTCCATCCTGCCCCGTCACCAGCCATGGAGCAGGCTTTGCTCCTGCGCATAGAGAGAGGTGTCCGTGGGCCCAGAGCCGTGTGTCTGGGCTCCTGCGTCTGGAATGGCATTGAGCCCTGGAACTGTAGGCCCGAGCAATCCAGGACTGATGTCCAGAGGCATGGGAGGCAGAGATGAGCAGAAATCTATTAATCCACCAAGCTGATAGTATCTGCCGTGCACCCCACGTCTGTCTGGCCTTGTTAGGAATACTAGAGAAGTGAACGAACTGCTTTTTATCCTCAAAGAATTTATTAGCCAGGATTGTTTTGGTTGCAAGTAACAGAGTCAGTCGTTAGCTTAAGCAGAGAAATGAATTTTTTGAAGATGCCTTTTAATTTCATGTAACTATAGACAGCTTGGGTGCAATAGAGCTCTGACTTGGAAAATTGTGGTGGGGGCAGAGTGGACAGAGGTGAGGCATTGGGAACTGCTTGAATAAAGGCAGAGTTGGGAATGAGCAAGGCCCTGTGAGTGAGGAAGCCCCTGGGCAGGAGGGGATGGGTGTGGCCGAAAGTAGGGGTATTGGTTAGGTGGGGCCTGAGCCATCTGGAGCAGAGTCCAGCTCTACCTGGGGAGAAAGGGAGCCACTGCAGGTTCTTGAGCAGGAGAGGGAAATGATGGCCGTGGAGCCTGGGGAGGATTATGCAGTCAGTGTGTGCTGGGCGTGCAGAATGGGAGAGATTGGCGCAGGCCTGGTGAGTGGGGGTGGGGGGGGCTGGGGTGGACAGCAAAGGGTGAATTGCCAGGTGTTGCATGTGCTTTTTTATGAAGGTGTCTATGAAGATGTCTTTTCCAAGAAGGAAAACGGCAAGATGCCAGCCGGAGCTGTACTGCGGGCGTTTTCCTGCCACGGTGCGTGGGCCAGGCGCTGCTCGCATCTCATCACGGCTAATGGCAGCTGTTCCGCTCTCTGAGCCGGCCTGGAGAGTCGAAGGCTGCACAGGGTCGGCCTCCACCCCCACTCCTCTGCCTCTCAGCAGTGAGCCCGCCTGCCCCTTGCCCAGTCTGCCTGTCCCCTGCCTCTCTGGGGTGTGGCTGTCAGAAGCTGCTGGTTAGCACTGCCTTTTTGGGTCGGGTGGTTGTGGATGGGACCAGCCCAGACCTCAGGCTGCCGGGGGCTTGCCTGGCGGGTGCAGGCACAGCCGGGGGCAGACGGGAGGGCGGCTGTGGGCTGAAGCAGGCTGGCCTCCGGGACCTGGGCTGTGGGGTCCAAGCTGCCCAGAGGTGGCAGAACCCCCATCTGGTCTCTGCATGCTGGGCCCAAACCATTGTAGATAACAGTCTGGGAGCTGAACACGTCAGCAGTTTAGTGTTAAGTGTGAACTTGGGACATCCCACGCATTGTTTGGTCTCAATTTCGTCTTTTGGAGGAAGAAAGAAAGGCAGGAGCTGTGTGCTTGCCCTCAGGAAGGTGATATTTTGATGAGGGTGGAGAGTCCAGCGGACAAGAGTTCGACCTAAGAAAATACCTTGGAGGACCCTGTAAGCCTTGCTGTCTCGAGTGGCTTTTCCACGGAACTGAGGAAAGAACCGCTCCCCCTTGGCATCATGTGACTACTTGAAGGAGGTGTCAGTGATTTGAATGTATTCATTTATTCCATGTTGTGTCTGAATTTCCAATTTTACCTTCAGTTTTCACTTTACTTGGGTCACAGCAAAGACCTGGTTCTTTGAGCTGCAGCCTCAGAAGCAGCGTTGAGAAACCACACACCACTTAGTTAAGCGTGAGCAATCCAAGGACTCACTTCCTGACCAGCCACAGGGCTCAGCCAGCGTAAAAGGCAGCTCCATGGCAGTGTGGCCTATGGGCTTCTGGGCTAGCTAGGAGCCCAAGGTGATATCGATCCGCCTCATGACCCATGGGTCCAAAGTTACAGTGTTTGGGTTACATCCTCAGAGAATCTTCATTACTCTGGAATGTTCCTGTGTTCACCATACTCTTATCTGCCCTGGGAAAAGTGACCACGTAATTATCAGGGTAGAGGTTTACGTTGAAGGTCAGAGAAGTTCCCATGTAAGCAATTTCCCATGCAGGGCAATTGCAAGCAAGTTTAGCAAGCAAAAGGGCTGAGGCAGTCTTCACAATATTTGAAACATGCATACCACAGTTCAGTAAATACTTAGTAAGCACTTGCTGTGTGCCCAACACTGTTGGAGGTTCCAGGGTACCGTGCTGAATGAGACAGGCAGAGCCTCTGCCCTCACCTTGCCTGCATTCTAACACTGCGCTGTGAAGCAGAACTTTCTGCATGGATGGAAATGTTCTGCCCCGTCCGAACTGGTAGCCCTTAGCCAGATTACCTGTTGCAACCGAGGAACTGAATTTTTAAATTTATTAATTTTAAATTTAAATGGCCACAGGTGGCCAGGAACTACTATATTGGGCAGTGTGGATCTAGCAAATGCATACTTTTTAAAACTTTTCGATAGAAGTCCATCATTATCTGCTAGTCGTGTTTATTTTTTCAGCCGAGGGGTGGAGATGCCTGGTGTCCAGTTAACATGGCGAAAGGGGACTTCAAAGAAGTGGTGAATTGCACTTTCCAAGCTGAACACCGCGTCTTCTTTATTTAAGTGTCAGTAATTGCAAGGGCAGTCCTGTGTTTAGCTGGGTGGGGAAGTTTTGGGAAATGTTGCTTTCTACGTGTGCAGGTTATGAGTGTGTGCACGTGGGTAACTGACTTTTTGGCGTATTGCTGTTGCTTGTTTTAAATAATCTTGGTAGGGACAAAAAAAAATGATGCTGGTAGTAGAGAAAACCCTTGTAGTAGGAGCAGGGTAATTCATGTGTCCCAGGCAGGATTGGTGACGGTAAGCGTTTTGCAGCCTGCCTGTCACGTTAATTGTATATTATTAGAGACCATTAATCTGAGGATTATTAACATGATGGATTTTTAGGCAGTGCCTTGTTGTGGAGAACTTTAATCTGATGATCAGTGATATACATCAGTAGGAGTTTGGTGTGTTAAGAAAGAATGAGCTACTTGGTTTTACTCAGTGGATCTCTGGGGGATGGGTCTTTAGCAGGTGGAAGGGGGTGTGTGTGAAGAGGGCCATGGAATGTCTTCGTTAGCAGGCTATTTCAAGCCCCAGAAGTCTCAAGTTCTAGAAGTTTGCAGGCAAAGAAGTTCTAAATTTCTCTCCTTCGAGTTCTCGGGGAAGGCTCGCTCTGTGCTCCTGTATGTGGTTTATTAGATCACTGACTCATTTGTTCTCTATCTTTCCATTGAGTAGTTACTGCCTGTCTCTTGGTGACATATACGGGGCCTGGCCTGTGACTTTTCCTTTGCCAGAGACAACCAGGTACCACCTCCTGAAGGCCACGCACTGCTCAGACAGCTGGGAGGTCGATGTCTCTGCCAGCGTCAGGAGACATCAGAGAGTCGGGCCCTCAGAGATGGTGTGTGTCCTCATGGGCCATCCAGGGCTGCTGGCACCTGGGGCTGGGGTCCCTGGCATTGTGGAGTCAGGCTGCCTCCATCAGCCGTCCAGGCAGGGCCAGCCTCTGTCTGAGGCTTGTGGGCACTGAGGCCTTTCAAGTTAGGGAGCTCCCTGCAGGGGCCCAGGCATGGGGAAGGGCGGGCCAAGGCCTGGCGGGGGCACACGAACACTTGTCTCAGCCCCGGCTTTGACCTCCATGAAGGTCGCACTGAGTTTAAGAGAGAAGAGCAAGAAGATCTATAGAGGAGTGTGGAACTTTGGTCATAGAAGCATCAGAAGGGAAGCAAAGTAAATTCACGTGGTGCTGTCTAGGGGCTGTGGAGCGCGTGTGCCATTGGCCACATGTCCTGGGACAGGAGCAGGTTCTGCTGCCTCAGTGGCACCCACAGAGGGCTCATGCAGGCTGTGTTATCAGGCCTGGGCGTGGAGTTTCGGGTAGAGTCGGGCCAGAAATAACTGCAGCAGTTGGGTGTTGGGACTGTGATCTGTACTCAGCTCTCACTGACTCTTCACAGCGGCTCTGGGAGGTAGACGGCTTTCTCCCCATTTCACAGGCAGGAAACCGAGGCACGGAGGGCACTGCTGGCCCAGCGTCACCCATGAGTGTGGTAGGGCAGGGTTACCCCCCCCAGCTGCTGGTTCCCAGCCACGTTTCTCCCCCACTCCTGCAGGGTCTAATCTTGACGGAACAAGGGCGCGTGGGGGGCAGTCAGTCCTGTTTGCCGTGATGGGAAATCTCAAGGGAAGTTTGCCCGGAATCCTTCTCAGGCTTAACTGACCCCTAGCTAAGATCCATCTGACATGGCTCTTGGGAGCAGTCGCTCAATGGAACCATCTGGAGTCTTCTGATTTGAGTTTCAGAGGAGGAGAGTGAGCGAAGAACTTGTGACTTAGGATAGCAGCGTCCCGGAGACGGGCTGGGGCCAGATGGCTGATCCTACCGCGGAAGCCCTGGGGTGAGTGCCAGGGTGGCCAGCCGGCCCCTCCCGAGGCGTCGAGCCAGGAGGGAGGCCCAGGGCCGCCCTCCCTGCTCAGCCCTCCTTCCCCAAACCCGACACAACGCCTCCCGCAGGTGTGGAGAGGGAGGCCCATCCGCCTGGCATCTCTGGCCTCCTCTGGGCTGGGAACGGGCCTCGGGCAGCAACGGACGTGTCAGATGCTGGAACGGAGCGTGGCGGCCCTGTGATCCAGCCAAGCTGACACGCACACCTGATAGCGGCTTCAGGGGGAGCTCAGGGGCCACCCCCTCGGTGGGCTTGAGCGGCAGGCAGGAGTGGTGAGCTGCGGGCTGTGGGGCAGCGTGGCCCTTCCAGCCACGCGCACTGGCCCACATGGGGAAAGGACCGTGTTCTGCCGAGATGGGGAGTCCCATCTCCCCGTCTCTCCTGCCATCTGGTCCCTCCGTTTCTCACAGTGCCGGCGATGTTGTGGAAGGGGTATGTTGGTGGGTACCTGGGTAAATAAGTATAAATAGTTTTCTTTCTGATATGTGACTGGATTATTTTCCAGTTGATTTCAAGCCTTGGCCCCAAGTGGCCCACAGATCAAAAAAAGATAAGGGTCAGTTACAAGGTTGAGCTCATTCTCCGTTGCCATGGCAACTGACCTCAGGCAACCCTCGGAGGACTACACCCAGCTCCCCAGGTGATATTTTTACTGTCCACGCCATCAATCCCAAGCCTTTCAAAACTCCGACTGCCTAATTGTCAGGGCTCTGTTTTGAAGAGACTCCGGGTCCCCCGCGGGGCCCGGTTCAGGCTGCCAGAGCTCATTTATAAGCCTTTCTGAAACTCGGGGGACCACGAGCTGGGTCCCTCCTGGCCAGAAAGGCCTGGGAAGGTGTCCCCCGAGGAGGAGGAAAGGCACAGCCCATCCTCCAGGACTAATTAGGAAGCCGTGAGCGGCCGGGGGCAGCCTCGGTGGGGCGCGCCTTCAGGCCACGGCTGAGTGGTCTTGAGCGAGGATGTGGAGACGGCCTGGGGCAGTGTTAGCCACCCCCAGAGTCCCCGGCAGACCCCCCAAGACACCCACATCATTTTCAACCCAGTAGTAATAATAGGAAATTATTTCCCATTGCTATTTGACGATTTCTCCATCTTCAGTGAAGTGTGGACAAAAAGTGATTTTAGAAAACTTCCTGCCTTTTTCGATATCCTCCACATACAATCTTGGTCAAACCCCAGCGTCCTGACAGCAGGACTCCAACAGACCGGTGTCCCTAAGCCCTTCCATGGAGATCAGGGGTTCTCAAACTGCAGCGTTTGCCCCAAACACTGGGCACTTTTCAAATGCAGCTTCTGATCATGCAAAGGAAGGTGGCTTGCTGGGTCCCAGGTCTTAAGTCCTGTGACTTTTTCTAGTATTTTCTGAAGCTAGAGGGGACTGCTGGGGGCGAACAGCAGGCCCCACCCAGCTCTGCCACGGCCCTGCTGGGAGCCCTGCTTCTCCAAGCCCACGGTCTTGGAGCAGGTCACCGCTGTGTGACGGTCCAGAGATCCGCACTGGAGAAGAGGGTGGGTGTTATGAGGCATAGGCCCTGTGAGATTAGGGGTGGCCACTGGTGCGCAGTGACAGCGTTTCCCAGCACCCCAGCCCAGGCTCCAGGCTTGTACCAAGTGCTCTACGTCAGTCGCCCGTTTCCCGGTTACTGAGCACCCGCCTGGTGCGGGGCCCTGTCGCAGGCGCGGTGACAGAGCAGTGGGCAAAGCGGCCCGTGCGGTGCTGACGTCATTCTTTGTGTGTGTGAGAGAGACAGGGAGGGAGAGTTTGTTAGATAAACAATCAACTCTGTCATGGTCCAGGCAGCAGTGAGCATTCTCCGGGACACTGAAGGCGGATAAGGTGCTGGAAAGGACGGGCGCCATTTCAGCCAGGTGCCCGGCGAGGCCTCTCTGAGGAGACAGCCTTGGACAGGCCCCGGGTGACGGGGGAAGGAGGATGAGAGTGCGGGGAGAGGGCGTTTCAGGGAGGGCAGGTGTCCCGTGGCAGGAGAGGCCTGCTTGGCTGCCTCACAAAAACCCTGTGCTTATTCTTCCCGTTCTCTGGCAAAAGAAGCTGAGGCTCAGAGAAGTTAAGCAACATACCCAAGTGTACACAGCATGCGTGTGATGGAACTGGTGCTCAAACCCAAGTGTTCCTGGTTCTAGCTTTTGTTCCCGCGTGGCTGCCTCCTGGATGGAGGTGGCTAGCTGTGCCCCTTGTCAACTCCGGGCGGCAGTCACCGGTCCTCTCCTAGACAGGTGTGTGCTTTAATGATGCTACTCTTGGGCCAGCTTCCCCAAGGCGGGTCCCTGCTGAGAGCGGGGCCAGGCGAGGCCTGTCAGTGTGGTTGGAGCCGGGCACACTCAGCGCATGAGAGCCCAAGAACAATGCCCTGTCCACTCCCCTCTGCAGCCTGCTGCTCCTCCCTCCCAGGCAGCAAATTATGGCCTCCGAATGTGTGCCCGGGCCTGCCTTTGACATCAGTGGGGCCCACCTGAGCCTCACCTTCAGGATTCTGATAATCAGCTCTCTCTCCTCCTGGCTTCCCCCAAGACCCGTATGGAAATAAGTATGTGTCTGCCAGGGATCAAATGCTTTTGGAGACAAAAGTCGGTACTGAGGACATTACAGCAGCTATCATCTCGGCACGATGCTCTTCCACAAAGCCCTGTGCTCCTCTTTTGGGCTGACACAGTTTCAGCCTGAAAGGTTCCAGCAGGCTGACTTGGTTTTAAGCAAAAGCACATCCTATTATTTTTTTGAGAAATGAAGTGTAAAATTAACACTTATTATTCCTGAGCAGAGGAGAAAAAACAGAGAGAGGGACTCTGGGATTTTCGTGCTCGCTGGGTTGTTTGTTTAGCAGTTTGAGTTTTTATTATTATTTTTATTTTTTAAATCATAATAAATCAATAGATTTCCCCGTGCTGGCCTCGACTTACGGGGGAACAGGAGGCAAGATCTGAATTTCAGCAGGTGAAATCTGCATTTCACTTTACAAATGAGCAGGGCTGAATAATTCACTTGAGTTGTGTGGGTCTCTCTTATAGATGCCTGTCATGTGCTATAAAAAAAAAAAAAAGGAATAGAAAGGAGGGAAAGCGATCGTGTGTCTTAACTCACAAAATCCTCCAGCCCCCACGCGGGTGGAGGGGCCTGCGGGCTCCCAGACAGCTTTGTCATTCTGCTCCAAGGTGTCGGCTGAGCACTGCACGATCTTATATAATTCAGGAAAGTGATTCTCGGAGGGTACCGCTGCCTGGGGACCCTGTGTCTTGGGACAGACGGAGAGGTTGGCAGTGCCAGGTGGGGGGGGGGTGATGGTGGTGAAGTCTGTATCAGCAGCCACGGACTTGCTTGTATTGGGTCACAGGCACGCTGAGGGGTGTTTGTCACACTAACTAGGGCAGCCCCTCCCCGCCCTCCCCGCCTGCCCGGCCCTCCCCCGTCTTCCTGGATGGTTTCATAGGCAGAGAGGTACGTAATGGACACCCAAGGGAGTGCCTCGAACCCCTCCAGTGGGGAGAAGACCTCGTCTTCAGAAAGATTTGCAAATCAAAAGGTCTTGCCTTGAGTGGGAGAGATTCCAACTCTGCGGGGACCCTCAGGCTTTATGCTCCCCCATCCCCCACTTTTACTTTTTGCTCGTTTTATTTCTCCTCCTCCCTTTCCCCAGGTTTGACTCTTAAACACGTGGGGGAGAGAGAGTAAAGGGTCCCAGGACACACAGTGGTCTGTGGGGCTCCTGATCTAGTTGGCCTGGAACCTCGCTTTGGCCCTGGCGTGGGGCTGAATCTGCCTAACTGGGAGCCGTTTCGCCCCGGGACGGCTCGCGGCCCTGGCTGCCTGACTGGGTGCGTATTTAGGAACTTGGGCGCTGGGTGTAGCTGCGTCTGTGCGTCACAGGGGGCCGGCTGATGAATTGCTCGGCACTCAGAGGATGGACAGTGACTGTCAGATGTGATTTGTAAGTTGCAGGAGGCGTCTTTGTCCTCTCGGTGTCTGTGTGTCAGATGCACTCGTCCCCGGCCCGGCCCAGAGCGATGAATCTGCCTTTGCCATCTTGGCCCCGAGCGCCCTGGCTGGGCAGGGGAGAGGGCCTGGCCTGGGGAATCTGTCCTCCATGGGGGTCCCCAAGCCCCTCCTGCAGGTGGGTCCGGGCGGGGCCTGATGCTCTGGGGGCCATAGGAGAGGACGATGTCATCTGTGCCCGTAGCCTAATTGCCAGCGCCAGAAAGATATGGTTAAATGAGTCCAGGGTCACTGTGCCTAGTGAAGGGACAGTCTGTGTGTGGGGGGGGGAGGCTGCCTGGAGGTGACGTACAGGGTGGGGGTTACATGCATGTAGGGAAGGTTTTGTGTCCTGCTCGGAGCACCGCCCCATCTGGTTGTGCTACCCCACAAGTGGTTTAATTCTCGGAACCCATTTCTTCTTTCTAGAAACGCAGTTTTCCCAGCAAGCTGGGTTATTTCTGAGATTCAAGTATGTCACAAACTACTACAGAAGCCTGTACAATTGTCATTTTCACATACCCCTGCCTCATTAGTGTCCAAGAGGTGTCCCCATTCCAACAGGAGGCCTCATAGAAAGGTGGCGTCTCATCCGTCCATTCATTCATTCCCTCCTTGAACTCAGACTCTGTGTGAGGCGCTGGGAAGCATTGTTTGTGCAGGGGGCAGGGGATGTGTCGGGGGTCTTTTGAGGCAGCCCCCACACCGGAGCCATCTCTAATTACGACGAGAGTCTCCCCGAGGGAAGCGGAGGATGTGCGTGGGGCCTGCGGGGCGAGCGTGCTGAGCCTGCCCTGTGTCCCAAAACTTGTCAATGAATTCCTTTTCTGCCAGTATAAATGGAAGATCTGTTTGAATCTCTGTCGGGTGCATGTGGCCTAGTTGCCGGGGCTCCAGGGGCACGACAAACACCCGGCAGATCCCAGCCAGTGGGCTATGTGGGGCAGGCCCACCTGAGCGCACACGTGTGCGTGTGTGCCTCTGTGGTGGCGTGCCCGGGGACATGGGGGGTGGCTGGGCCGGGGGAAATGCCTGCTGTGTCTGCCAGCCCCTGCCAGGGCCTGGGGACCCAGGGACTCGCCAAGAGCCTCAGCCCATCTGTGTCGTGTCTTGCCACCGGCAGAACCCTCTGCTGCCTAGTGCTCGCCTGTGAGGGCAGACCGGAGCACCTGGCACCTTTGGTGAGGCTGGCTCCCGGGGAGCCCAGGGGGAGCCGGCGTCCTTGGCTGTCCCAGATAATACCCTCACCGGTACCGAAGTGCCCGGCAGTAAACACTTACTGAGCACTTGCTGTGTGCCAGGGTCTGTTCAAAACCCCTTCACCTGGGGTTAAACTCATTTAATTCTCACATCAACCATAAGAGGAAGGCTGTTACTGAGTGTTTCAGAAAGAGGAAACTGAGGCACAGAGAGGTTACGTAACTTGCCCAAGATCATCCCAAGCTGGATTCCAGCCCTGGGAGAGGTGATGCTCGAGTCGGGTGATTCCCCACCTCCCACAGCCGACCGCTTGCCTAGTGGTCAGGCTGTCCTCGTCTTACTAAGCATGGACCGATGCCAGGGCGTGCCGCGCAGAGGAGGAAAAGCCGGGATTTGAACTCAGCTCTGCTGGATCTGGGCAAGGGCGCCAGACTCCAGCTCTGAGCCTCCTCGATGCTGGCGTGCATTGGCACTTGGCCACGCTCTGTTCCCTGGTGTCGCGTCAGGTGAGGGTTTGGGGTCGCAGTAGCTTGCAGGTGGGGAGATGGAGCTGTGTCCTGGTTTGGAAGCAGGATAGGGAGTTTGCCCATTGTCCGGGGTCCGCTGGGTAGGCCATCTGTTTCAAAGGGAAAAAAGGAACGTTTTGGTTTTTTGCAATATCTTGCAGTGCCTGCCCATCACTCTTAGGGTAAAGTCCCAAAGTCTTGCAGCGGCTGACAAGGCCCTTCTTAACGTGCATCCCTGTGGCCCCCGACCTCACCCCCACCAGCCCTCTGAGCTCCAGGTACACTGTCCCCGGCTGCGCTTCAAGCCGGCCCCGCATAGCACAGACCCCCTCATGGCCTTGCCGTCGTCCCTGTCCTAGAGTGTCCCCTCCATGTTCACATCACCTCCTGACACCGTATTATGTGCTGATAATTTTTATTTATTATCTGTCCACCCCATCACCAGAATGGGGCCAAGACATTATTATTTGTTCAGTTCCCCAGAGAACCCCCAGCTCATAGCAAAGTTCCTGGCACATAGTACATGCTCAACAAATATTTGATTGGATTTTTAAAAATCCTGGTCAGACTCCGTCCCTGTCAGGGCCCCTCTGCATGGTGATGTGGGCTGGGAACTCAAGCCCTTGAACGTGGCCTGCACACCTTGGTGCTCCACCAGCAGGAGAAATCACAGCAAAGGACACCTTCGAGAGCCAGATATTTGGAGTGGCCCCTGGGGTCTGTGAGCCTCTGGGGGTTGGGCCGTCTGGAGCCGGGATGAGTCTTGGAGTCCGAGGCTCCCTCACTAGCTCTGGTGCCGGGGATCGGAGAGGGGCTGGCGCTGGGTATATGGGGGCCTGGTGGGCTCCTGCCTGGAGAAGGTGGTGTGCAGGATCACTGACGGGTCACGGGTTCTCCTTGCAGAGGAAGGCATCAACCATGAGTGTAAGCTGTGCAACCAGATGTTCGACTCCCCGGCCAAGCTCCTCTGCCACCTCATCGAGCACAGCTTCGAGGGCATGGGCGGCACCTTCAAATGCCCCGTGTGCTTCACAGGTAAGGTACCCAGCGTATGCCTGCGGGAGATAGGGGAGGGATGCCAGGCCCGGCCCTGTGACTGCTGGACCCCAGCATGTGCTCCTTCCTCTTTGCTTTGCGGGCCTGGGGTGGACCAGGACCCCACGAGGGAAGCCCCAGGGGACCAACAGGGCCATTGCTCTCTGCCCTCTCCTCCTAGGCAGGCTGGGTGGCACCCTCTCCTTGCCGTGGCACACAGCCACTGAAGTCCTTTGTCCAAGCCAGCCTCGGTCCTTCCGCTGCAGGTGCCCTTCCTGGCTCCCGTGTTTGTCTCCCTGAGCTACACACTCCATCCTGCACCATCAGAGCCCCCGCTCCACACACTCCTGGTCCCCCTCGCCCCTGGGCTGCCCAGCTCCCGTCCGTGCTCCAGGCTAGGGGTCAAGGGCAGCTCTGCCGGCCAAGTCCCCAGCCCCCAGACTGGCTGCTGGCCCAGGCGCGCGGCTGTCCCAGCCTGAGGCGAGTCTCAGGGGCTCTGCCGGCCCCTCCTGCAGCCCAGATGGCGGCCGGTGCGCGGGGAGCCTGGCCTTCCCTGCCTCCCCCGACATCTGCTGTCTGCCACGGCGGGAAGCCCACCCTGGGGAGTGCGCCTGGCGGGAGGATGTTTCTGAAGTGCTCACCTCCCAGTCACGCAGCTGCTCGGGGCCTGGGCCACCTCGGGACTCCCACCACCAGGAAGCTGGGGCTGGGCCTTATCTGTAACGGGTCCTGGGAGGGGGCTCCACCCTGGGGGAGTCCCCTGAGCACGCACAGCTCTGGGGTTCCCTAGAGTCCTGGCACACTGGTGCCTCCTTCCCTCACCTCAGGAGCCCCCGGCCCTCTGTTGCTGTCACAGTCCGTGGGCTGGCACTGAGGGGCCAGCGGCTGGGCTGGCCATCCAGGACACGGGGCCTCTCGGGGGCTGAGGATGCTGACAACAGTTTCAACAGCAGCAATGGGAATTCATGTTGGTGGAGCCACTTCTTGCACCAGACACCCTGCTAGGCTTTTGAATTCAGGTCTCTGCCACCCTGCTCTGCCACCTGCTAGCAGTGGGACCTGGGACAAGTCATTTAACATTTAATATTGCTTCAGTTTCCTTTTTTGTAAAATGGGGATAACAACAATGCCTGCCTTACAGGCCTGGGAGGCATCCAGGGAGCTCACGCCCTGAAGGGGTGTGGCTGGCGAGGAGGAGGACACATTGGTCCCACTCTTTGTCAGGCTGTCTTTTCAGCACTGTATGGGTACTAACCCATTTGAGCCTCCCAGCCACCCGGTGAGGTACATGCTGACCTCCATTCCTTGAATAAGGAAATGAAGCCCAGAGAGCTTAAGTGACTTGCCCAAGTTTGCACAGCCACCGAGTGGCAGAGCTCAGCTAATCCAGCTCAAGCCCTCCCTCTAGCAGGTGTTAATAATGCCCCCAATAGCCCATTCCTTGGCCGACTGTGCCCGTGCCAGGTGATCCCTACTAGTGGGTGTTGTGGGGGCAGCTGCCACAGGAGCTGGTGTCCTGAGCTTGGCCTTTGATGGCCCTGTCTGTGTCCAGTCTTTGTCCAGGCCAACAAGTTGCAGCAGCACATCTTTGCCGTGCACGGGCAGGAGGACAAGATCTACGACTGCTCGCAGTGCCCACAGAAGTTCTTCTTCCAGACAGAGCTGCAGGTGAGTGAGTGCTCACGTCCGCTGCACGCACGCCATCTCGTGTCCCTCGGGCTTCCCCGTTGGCACCGAGGGTCTCAGGGTTAAGCCAAGATGGTGGGGTATTGTCCTTGTGGGCCTGGAGCCAGTGGCTGCCCTCCTGCCTGGCAGACATGGAGTGTCACCCCCTGGCCTCGTCCAGCCCAGAGAGCTGGACTGGGGCAGGCTGAGCCTGGAGCAGGAGTCAGACTTCCAGTTGGGTGTTGCCATGGCAATTCCCTTCCCCTCTTGGGGATTCCATATCTCCAGCTGTGTTGTGTGATATTTAAGCTTTGCTTCTGTGGCGGCTAGTGGCCCAGGTGGCCTGGATGGCTGGGTCCTGGGGCTATGTGGGGCCAGGAGCTGGGTCTGGGGCCTGGGAGCCTCCATCTCTGCCCAGGAAAGAGAACAGTGGATGCCTGACTGGCCCCAACTCAGAGGAATGGGCACTCGCCATAGGTGCCGAGGCGATGTGGCCATCAGGTAGGGCACAGTGGCCTCAACCAGCTTCCTCAGATCCTCATGCTGGGTCTGCAGGAGCTGAGAGGACCCTTGGGAATGGAAGCTGCCATGGTGGTGCTCCCTAGGCACCTGCAGCCAGGTCCCTTGGCATCCCATGGGGCCCCTTCCTTCTCACCTGTGACTGGTTTTCTGAAGACCAAGATCTGTGCCCAGGTGAGGCTGCTTTCTCTTCCACTGATTTTTCCAAGAAATTCTTATAACACTGGAGAGGTCACATGCCCACTGGGCATAGCACACACAGAACAATCACACAGGCACTGTACCTGGGCAGTAGCATCACACACACAAGAGGAAGGTCCATGCACACAATTCCTATTACACATCACACGTGCACACACGCATTTACAAAGAGTGACATTACACACACACACAGAATAATACCACACATATGCAGCACAACACTGCACCCCCAAAGGAGGACCACTCTCACATCCACAGAAATACCGCACGTGTGCACATGTGTAGACACAGCAAAATGCCATGTACCGAGGACACCACCATTGTTCATAAGGATACAGGTTAGGTTATTGTTTTAGAACAAAAATTTATGTGTCACTCATGTGACATGTCCAGGCAGGTGGTGGGGAAAGGACTGTGTTCGTGATACTCACTCAGTGACCAGCCCACAGAGGGCCCGTGTCCATCAGTGGTTCCGTGGTCACGGGGGCAGGAGAAGAGGGGGCGGCGACTCGTGCACCAGATCTCCAGGCTTCCACTCGGAAATGACGCCCGTCGTCCTCCCTCGCGTTGTGTGGACCAGAGCACGTTGGCCATGCCCGACTTCAAAGGGGGCGAGGAGAGAACACCACCCTCTGCCTGGAAAGAGAGAGGAGCTGGCATCTGGCAGGAGCCGTCAGGGCTCTGCTCACCACTTCGGCCCACCAGGGTATGGCTGCCCACCCAGCGGCACCCCCGCCCGTGTAAGTGCTGTGCCTGTACACAGCATCTTCCCACCCACCCAGGTGACAAGGCTGGGGCCACTCACCCAGGGCAGGGTCATCAGGTCACTTGGATGGCAGCAGGGGCCACCCCTCCCCCCAGGGTTGGAGGAGCACAGCTGTGGCCTGTTACAGGATAGGTCCCCTTCTCTCCGTGCCGCAGTCCCCCGCACTGCCAGGCCTGGGCTGTCCTGTCTGCACGGCTGGTGGTGGCTGTTGCCCAGAGGAAGTGACAGCAGGCCCCTGGAGGGCAAGGGGGGATCACCATCCCATGGTCAGGTCCTGTCCCATGGGCTGGCCGCGTGCCAGAGCCGGGCAGGCTGACCTCAGACCCGGCCTTGAAGGACATTGTCACGATGTGGGACAGAGTCAAGACCCAGGCCCAGAGAGGGGTTTCTACTTACAAAAGGCCAGCGTGGGAGTAAGGACACCGGCCCACCGCTGCTGTCGCCCCGTTGACCCACAGGCTGAGCTGGTGCCTCTGTGCGGGGCCACGTGAGGGGCAGCTGGGGGTTGGTGCCAGCACCTGAGCCACCGGCCATCCAGGAAGCTCCTGCCCACGTGCTGGCCAGGTGCCCTTTCTGCCAAGTGCAGTCTGTGCGGCCACCTTACCCTACCTGCCTTACCTGCATGGCCCAGCTACCAAAATAGGCCCCGGGTCCCCTGACAAAGGAAGCTTTTTATAGCCCAACGGGACAGGCCTCTTGCAGAGCCGTCAGCCCGTATAAACCGCGATTTACTTAAACTCCGGGCTTGCTCAGTCCTTGCCGGGCCTCCTACCTTGTCCCGGACGCAGAGAGATCGCCTCTCTGCTGGCTTTAGGCTTACTCCAGAAGTTTCCCTGAGCTTCAAAGGCACCAGCGTGCCCTAGGGCTACCTCGTGAATGCAGAGGTGTAGGGAAGCCACAGCTTTCAAACTGGATGTCACTTCGGTTCCACCAACCTCATGCTGTGCCCACACCTGACCCCAGAATGGTTCATGTGAGCTGGTACTTTCCTGGGTCACCCTGTTAACCTTTAATACTCAAATACTGAGATCCTCAAATACCGAGAAACCCACTAAATTATAGCCTTAACGAGTCACTATTTTCTGCAATTAATGATTTTAATTATAGACCATTTAAATGTGGAAGTATTGTTGCAAGCCAAATCTATGCAAATAATGGCTTTCGTTAAGTAACTTGAATAACAATTTTCTGGCTTGTGAGAGGAGGGTTTCTAGGCAATGAAGTTATTGTGGCTTTGCTGAAGCTAGGGCTGGGAGGTCCTGGTTGGGTGGAAAAGGCGAGTGTGATGTTCCTCTGGGGTGACCTGGGGCTTTGGGTAGGGCAGCTGGAGGTGAGGCCGGCCGCAGTTCTGCCCTTGCTGGGCCTTGACGGGCCCTCATGCCCTTATGGCATTTGGGGTCCCGTAGGGAGCCCCAGGGAAGCTAGTGTTTGCAGGCACAAGGGACTGAGAGGTCTTGAGAAGATTCGAGGCTTAGGATTGAGCTCACTATAGGACCAGGAAGTGCTGTTGGGAGGATAGAAATATTGGAGATAGAATTGGATACCGGCGGTCTTGGTCTGCAGCAGCAGTGATGTGTCTGCTACCAGAGGGAATGTTTTCTTAGGATGCATTAACAGCAGCACGGTTGCCACAATGAGGGAGGTGCAAGTCCTCTTTGATTCTGAGATTAATTCGAAAGGCTTTGTACAAACTGGTGGACATTCGATAGTGATTAGAGGACATGAGAGGGAACACTTTGCTGTTCATTTGTTAAAAGCGTGTGCATGGAGGCCTGTGGTGTGCCAGGCACTGGCTCCACGACCGGAGAAGACAGTGGTGAACAAGACAGAGAATCAGCCATGGGGCTGCATCCTTAGAGGGGCTGATAGACCCTTTCCAATGAGGGTCAATGACATGAAGAAAATAAAACCAGGTAATGGGCTAGAGCATGCTGGGGGCATGGGGTTAGACACTCCTTGGTGAGTGTGGTCAGGGAGGGCCTCTCCGAGGAGGTGGCATGTGAGCTCTGCCCCGGATGGGATGGTGCAAGGGTAGAATGTGTGGACGAGAGCCGTGAGTGCAAAGGCCCTGTGGCCAGTGGGAGCTAGATGAATTGCTAAGACGACAGAAGGTAGAGCGAGGCTGAAGCACAATAAGCAGGGGCAGAGGCAGATGGAGCCCAGATCATGGCAAGATTTGTAGGACAGTGAAGGACTTTGGATTTTATCCCCATTGTGATGGGAAACCAAGCAGGGGACAAGTGTTATCTGATTTACACCCTCAATCAAAATGTAAGCGGTTTGCTTTTGAAAGACACCGTTAAGATAATGAAAAGTCACAGACTGGGAGAAAATGCTTGCAAATCACATATCCAATAAAGGCCTTTTATCCAGAATATATTAAATATAAAGAACTCTTGAAACTCAATAAGGAGGTGGGGGAAGCAAAAAACTTTGTCAGACATGTCACCAAAGAAGACGCACATCATTAGCGGTTAGGGAGGGCGATGAACCCAGCGGCTGGCAGCACTGGGCACTGGCGAGGGTGGGGCACTTGGAACTCCCATCGCAGCCGGCAGAGGTGCAGACGTATGGCCACGTGACAGAACAGTTTGTCGGTTTCTTATACAGTTAAACACGCACTTACTATGTGACCCAGCAATCCCACTCCTGGGTGCTGGCCTAAGAGAAAGCGGAACTTTGTCACAACAGACCTCTCCGTGAATGACAATAGCAGCTTTATTTGTAACGGCCCCAAACTGGAAGCCCCCTAAGGGTCCCTTACCTGGTGGAGGGGTAAGAGGTATAGTGATGTGGCACATTCGTGCGGTGGGCCGCTGCCCAGCCGTGAGAGCAACCGTGCACACACGCAGTGACGTGATGGCTCGCAAATGCCAGGTGAGAGAAGCCAGACTCGGGGCTCCACACCGTGTGGTTCTATTGATGTGACATTCTAGAGAAGGGTAAAAATACATCAGAGCAGGAAACAGACTAGTGGTTGCCAGGGGCTGCAGGTGCTGGGGGAGAAATAGGGGAGACTAAAGAAGGCTTGTCTAAACACCCCCCACATCAGCCCATCCCCTGAAGACTTAGGCAGTGCTAGTCTGTGGGGACCCACCCCGACCTTGGGGTCCAGGAGCTTCCAGGGGCCTGTCCTGGGTCTCTCTGACCGGGAGGAGGTTTGGATGGTTGCAGGAGAAATGCAGCCACGCTCGCCTTCAAGTGTTTTCAGCTCTGGCAGATGGAGGGGTTCTCGGCATGCTTCAGGTGGCCAAGACTCTGCATAGTGGGCAGAAACTCAGGTCACGGACTTCAGTCTTTGATAATCACAGCTCGGGCATCACCCTCTGGAGTTAGCTCAAAGAAGAAGGGGGATCAAATTGTAGGGACATAGGGGTGGCTTTGGGATGCCAAGAGCAGGAAGTGATGCTGGGTTTTTGGTGGCCCTGTTCCCGTGTCTTCTCAGACAGCCTCGTCCCTGCCTTCTGCTCCTTCTGGCTTGTACTGTGCTCTCTCTGCAGCCTGACTGTCCGGGCTCCTCTGTGCAAGGAGGAAGGTGGGGAAAGCCACCACAGCGCCCAGCAATTTTGCTGAGACAGACACCTTAGGTATCTCAACAGAGGGATTTAGTACAGGGATTCGGTCACACATGTAGCCAGAAGGAACACCCAGAAAACCCAGAGTTAGTCACCGCAGGTGGTAGCCAGCTCTCAGGCAGCAGGTTCTACATCCCTGGCGAGGGAATCTGACGGGGGAGCGTGGGCCAGCTGTCCCCTGCTCCAGTGAGCTATGGCCGGGACCACACAATACAAACCAGCAGGTGGAGGGCGCTGCTCAGGGAAGGAGAGCATGGGCTAGGTAGACCCCACATATGTCCAGTCCAGGGGAAGACTGTCTAGACACGGAAGGTGGTGAGGTCCCTGTCGGTGGAAGTGTGCAAACAACACGCTTGTCTGAAAGGCTGCGGAGGGCACAGCAGGGAGCATGGTCTTTGTGAGGGAGGCTCCGTGTTTGAAGCCTTGTTCTGTCCTGCACCAGCTGTGGGCCTCAGTTTCTGTGCCTGTAAAGTAGGGGTGTGACTGGCTCCTACCTCACAGTTATGTTGCAAAAGGCCCTGGCACAGTGGCTGGCACCTAGGAAGAGCCCACAGTAAATGCCCCCTGTTACTGTTAGCATTTACTGTTTAGGCAATTTGAGCGTCACATGGCTTTTTAGGGTTCCCTCCACTAGGAATTTGCTCTGCTTTCGTGATTTCTGGCGTGAGTTTGAACAAAGCGAGACCCTGAGTCCTTCCCTCGGTGGCACCCAGCCAAGCCCCAAGGCTGTGGGCCTGGGAGACCCCACACGGGGCATGGGAGGAGCCAGTGTCCAGAGCAGTGAGATAGGGTGGAAGGGACATGGGCTGGGGGCTCCAGGTCCCCTGCCTGCATGTCTGTGAGTGCCCAGGGCCTTTTCTCCAGACCCTGCTGTCCTCAGCTGTGCCCAGGTGCAGTGGAGGGGGGCGTGTAGATCTGAGTGGGGGTGGGAGACAGCCCCGCCGGCATCAGGGCCACTGGCCTTGCGTTTCTAGCCTCAGGCCTCAGCAGATGAAGGCCTGGGGGCCCTGTCGGCCCCTTGCCAGGGGTAAGCCAACCTGGGGCGGGGGCAGCTCTGCCCGCCAGCCCAGCTGTCTCTGGATCCCGCAGGCGCCGCTGTGCCCGCAGACGCTGGGCACGGATGATGCCTCCTTCTCCCCTTCCGCGAAGTCTCGCTGCCTCCTGTTCTTCATCGCCGAGGGGACGTGTGAGGGGACATGTGGCTGGGACTGGGCTAGGACAGTGGACAGGCCCCCCGAATCAGACGAGGCGCAGTTGTGAGTGACAGTCTGCGGCCCGGGTCTCTGTTGGGGGCTGGCCACTTTGCGGATCGTCTAGCACAGCCCCACGGAGCAGGTGCTCCCCTCCCCGGTTACCGACGTGGACACTGACGCTCTGAGAGGTTAAGGGACTTGCCCAGGGTCACTAACCAATGCCAGAGCCATATGCAAAGCCAAATTATCTTTGCCACCGAGGCAAACAGAAACCCTCCAAAGTTTAAATAAATTGCCATTTATATGAGCTAATAGATTTAAATGAGGCCTGCAGTGCTGAACTATAAAAAGCCTTTGTTGTCAGGGGACCCAGAAACTATTTTAGTAGTTGGGCCAAGCAGGTAGCACAAGTAGCAGTAACAGGGGATGCAAAAAAATTGCTCCTGGGTGAGCCCAGGTGGGAACGCCGTGGGGCTGTCGGGGTGCGGCTCCTGCGTGTGGCCGCGTTTGCCAGGCCAGAGCTTGAGGCCGGGACCCTGCAAACCCTGTTGCCTGCAAATGAGCAAGAGGACGGGTTCGGCGCATGCTGGGCTTGGGGAGAAGAAGGGTCAGTTCTAGTCGCGGAGACACCGATTTCCTAAGACCTCAAGCTTCCTGGTGCTGCCACCTTCCTCCCCTTTACGGCAACCTGGGACTGGCTTGGTGCTTTCCCGGGGATGGAGCCTTGAGCTAGAGAAAGGTCCCTTTAAAGGTGGCGCTTCTGGCATCTTCGAGCTGGTGGAGGCCAACTGCCTGGGCACCTCTGAGTTCATGGCAGGCACTTGCATGCACACACACACACACACACA
Organism: Varecia variegata; assembly: GCA_028533085.1. NCBI lineage: Eukaryota > Metazoa > Chordata > Mammalia > Primates > Lemuridae > Varecia > Varecia variegata. The sequence continues at coordinate 89,507,648 of CM052442.1, read as the reverse complement.
CACACACACGCACGCGTACACACACACAGACCTCCTTGATGGGGCCGGGCTGGGGGAGTGGCGGGTCTGCTCCGTGCCCTGGAATCTCCACTCCCTCGTTGACAAAGCTGGCGTCTGCAGGAAGCGATTCCGTGAGCCGGGCCCACGGTGGCAAAGCGGCCAGCCCGGCGTTGAGCGGGCGCATTTAAAGGATTAGCTCACGCTGTTTGCTTGTGTGTGCCTAATCATGCCGCTTCCAGCTAAATGATTACAATTGACCAAAAGCAGAGCTGGGTGTTCTAACAAGCAGCCCAGAGCCCTTCCGACAGGGTGAGCCAGGCCCTGCCAGCCTGGACCCCAGTACCCAGTCAGGGGCTCTCTGCGAGACAGGGGCCAGTCTGAGTTCCCTTGGGACCTTCCTTCCCTGCCCTGAGAGCATTCGGTTCGACTCTTCCCTGATTCCATCGTTCGTTTAACACACACTTACCGAGTACCGGCTGCTGGTGTCATCGTGGGGGCCTGGGACGGAGCTCGGCACAAAGACACGGGGACCCTGTTCTCACGGAGCTGACGTTCCGTGGGAGACACTGATGATAGTAAGTACATGAACTAGGTAATTTCAGGCTGTGACATTTTGAAGACAGTAAAACACTGTTGTGACAGAGGGGCGTGTGTGTGTGTCGGGGCAGGGGCAGGGAACACGAGGCTGACACTCAGATCGGATGCTCAGGAAAGGCTGGCATTTCAGCTGAGTCCTGAGGGTGGAGGGTGAGCCAGTGTGGGGCAGAGCTGAGGGGACCCTCCAGGAACGGGAAGAGCCAGTGCAAAGCTCCTGGGGCACCGACAGACAGATGTGGGTGCCCAAGAAACAGAACAAAGGGCTGGAGGGGGCAAGGTGACGGCAGCTGCCTTCTCGCGTTGTTCTTGCCTCGTTTGCGGTGGGACGGAGACAGGGCTTCCCGGAGCACACGCACCTGCACGTCCCTTCTTTTCACGCGCAGCCCAGCTCACGTGGTCCCTTCTCAGAGAAGCCCTCCCTGGTTCTCCCCGCTTTGGCTTCTCCAGCCCGTGCTTCAATCCCCCAGCCCCTCTGCCAGTAGGGATTGCAAGCAAGTGCGTCTACACCTGCTTCCCACGCAGATGTGTTTTTGGCGATGAAGACCCCCTCATCCATCCACCCATCACCAAATGTTTTACCGTATTTTTTGAGCTCCTGGAAAGCAGGAAGGAGAACACAGACAAGGAAAGGAGAAAGGAGGAGGCTGCGCTCTGCAGGTTCTGGGAGGCCATCTTTTAAAGCCCCTGGTCCTTACAAGATGGGTAACCGAGGAGCCAGTTTCCTTGCCTCTTTGTGCTGCTGCTGCCAGATCCAGCCAGATAATTATAACTAATAATAATTAAAAACTAAAACTGCTCTAGGCACACGCTTAGCATTTGACTCTGGCTGTGCTTTCTGTGAGTAGCAGCGTCTTCCATTTTCCTGCTGCAGAGATGGCCCGGTCCTTGCCACCCCTACCGCTGCGGGGAGGCTGGCCCGGCTGCGCGTGGCTGAGGGTGGGAGAGGGAGGTGCCTGATGACACCCAGCGGTGGTCCCGGGAACCAGGACCTGTCACTTGCACCAGAGTCCGCCAGGAGCCCCGGAGGGCTGAGGGCTCCACTGGCTGCCACCCCCACCCAGGCCACCCCTCCTCCATTATGTCCCATTGCAGACATCACACCTCTCTGGGCTCAGTGTCCTCCTGTGAAATAGAGTGAGACCTGCTGTCTCAGGTTGCCGTGAAGGTCAAGGGTTCCGTGCGTGAAGCACTTTAGAGCACTGAGAATATGGTGGTGACTGTAGCACGTTCTGGCAGGATCGCTTTGTGGTTCCCGCCTTCCTCACCAAGTCAGGAAACCGGATCCTAGTACGGCTGCAGTTCTGTTACACGTGGTGCCTAGCACGGCTGCAGTTCTGTTACACGTGGTGCCTAGCACGGCTGCAGTTCTGTTACACGTGGTGCCTAGCACGGCTGCAGTTCTGTTACACGTGGTGCCTAGCACGGCTGCAGTTCTGTTACACGTGGCACCACGGTGTGGCAATGCCGTGCCCATACAGTGCAGCCCACAGCCTGGCTTCAAGTCCCAGCCCTGCCACCAAGCAGCTCTGTGCCGTGAGGGAGTTGCTGGCCTTCTCTGGCCTCAGGACTCTGGGGGTGATGACAGCCCCTTCTTTGCTGGGTACTGGGGGGGCAGCAGCTGTGGTGCCTGAACAGCCCCAGGTCCGGCTGAGAGTGAAAGGGTGATTCACGTCAGCTGGGGTTGTCACTGTTTGTTGTCACTGTCACAACGTAGTCTGGACACCCGAGGGCTCTCGTTCCCTCTTCACTGACTCAGTCAGTCGTGTAGATGTGCTCAGTGTAGCCCACAAGTGTTTACTGAGCGCCTACTGTGTACCAGATGTGTGCAGGTACTGGGACACACTGAGGCCTAGACTAAGCCCTGTGTTTGAGGAGGGAGCAGTGAGCTAGTGAAGACAGCATTTCGTGTACGTTTGTGGAATGTAGCACAATGTGGTGTGGTGTAGTGTAGTGCTGCCTCGCACCAGGCATGCCGCACACTAACTGTAACAGCTGCTGCACAGGAGCGAGCCCTCCTGCTGGGCCCCTGCGTGGCATTACAGGGGCACCATGGGACCTGGGCTGTGCCCTTTGCTCCCTGTAAGTTGCTGTGTTTCTGGGCACGGTCGGTCTGTGTCTCTGAGCCTTGGTTTGTTCACTGTTGAGTGGGTCAGGGCCCTTCCCGCCTGCAGCAGTGTGTGTCACCACCACCATCGTCGTGATGTGAGAGCATTTCCCAAGTGCTCACTGGGGACTCTCATGTGAGCGTGCTCTCCTTGCCACAGATGGGCAGGCTGAGGCTGCTGGGGCGGAGCTGGCAGCCCAGCTGCTCTGACGCGAGTGTCTGTGTTCGTAGTCCCTGGGCTGCGTCAGTGGGGTCAGAGATGCTCTCACAGCCCTTAGGAGCCAGGGCGGGTCTCTGGGTGCTGGGGCGGGCGGGCCTCACCTCCTAGCGAGGGAAGAGCTCAGAGGGTGCCGCGGAGGCTGCACCCAGCTCCTGGGGCGTGAGGTTGTCTCTGCTCCGGGCAGCCCTGGGAGCGCCAGTCACCACGGAGGAGCAGTGCGGCGCAGACAGCCTGTGCCAGCTGTGCTCAGATGCCCTCCTGGGCCCCGGGGGTCAGGCTGCCTGAGCGATGAAATGTGCAGAGGCCCAGGTGGGGACTGAGGGTGAGCCCACCCCCAAGGCCCAGCTCCGGGCAGAGATGGCACTTGGAATCGGCCTCGGGCTGCCCGTCTACTCATTGGAGCCTGTCGTTCATGCCCTAGGGCGGGGGGCCAACCAACTTTAGAGGGGCACCATGCCATCGTGACAGATGGGCACGGGGGAGCTGCCAGGAGCTGCCAGGAGCCTCGAGCCGGCGGCCATTGTGTGTGCCGCAAGCCCAGCCCCTCGCCGGCACTGTCTCAGCTGGGACCAAATGCCTTCAGTTTCTTAGTAACAATGACAATACTAAAACAGTGGGCACCACATTGGTTCAGCGTCCGCAGAGGTTTGCACCATACAAAGCCGTGCCCCGCCTCGACTTAGACAAAGAGGGGACATCGTACCGGGAAGACACAGGCTTTGGGGACCAGAGGGTGTGAATCCCAGAGTTGCTTCTTGATAGCCGTAGGACCCCGGCCATGTGACCTCCCCTCTTGGTGACTCACCATCCTCACCTGGACAATGGGCCACCAATGCCTCTCTTGGAGGATTATTGTGGGGACGCGACATAAGGTTTATGAGTCATTGAGCACGTTGCCCGGTGTCCAAGGAGGGCCACATGGAGGTGGCAGCGTGGGGGTGGAGCTGGCAGAGTTGATGTCAGTGTTGCTGTGTCACTTTCACAGATGGCAGGGGCAGGTTCAGAGAGGTTAAGGCACTGGTGTGGTGGCAGGGCTGAGCCTGCACCCCTGGCGGGGAGAGGTGAGGAGGAGGTGAGGAACAGCAACGACAGGCACTAGGGAGCCTTTGGTATTGATTTTTCCTATTTCATCCTCAGGGCAAACCTGTGAAACCAATGCTGTTATTATATTATCCCCATTTCACAGATGCGGAGATGGAGGCAGAGCTAGGCACTGGCAGAGATGGGACCTGAACCCAGGCAGCCTGGCCCCGCAGCCTGAGCCTCCAACCATTGCCCCAGTGGCATGGCAGGCTGTTTGTGTCGTGAGCCATCCGTGTTACACCCACCTCTGCATGCAGCGGTCTGTCTTCCCGACTTGCTGGGAGTGGGCTGGCTGCCTCCAGCCAGGGTGCTGGGGTCTGGCGTGGCTGGGGCTCCTGGCCCCATCAGCAAGAGACCAGGTACTCTCTCAGCGGAACCCTGCGTTGCGCCCTTTGGTCAAGCAGGAACAATTACTAATGACATTTAGAAGGAAATTAATGATGAGAAATGCAAGTTGGCATTTCAGGAACACCGGTCAGCAGCCGCACGTCAGCACGCACAGGAGAGTCAGGGGGTGGGGGCCAGGCGTGGAGAGGAGAGGGAGGAGATGGCAGAAAATTAATTTTGCTGTGTCAATAACGAACGTGGGTCTACTCGCCCTGCTCCTGAAGTTTAGACAAAATCAAAACTTTTGGACTAAAAGTTTTGGACATGGCAGGCTGGGGCATGTCCAGGGCTGCAGTGAGATTCACTGTGTGGCTGTAGTTTGGGTGAGGGCAGGTGACAGTTTCAGTTTGGTGTCTCTATTATTTGGCACCTGGGGACAGCGAGAGGGAAGGAGGTAGCAGTCTTAGGACCGGGCAGCGTGGGCTGAAATCCAGATGGCACCTCTTACCAGCTAGATGACTTAGCAAGCTCTCTGCCTCCTGAGCCTCAGTTTCGTCGTCAGTAAAATGGGGACGACTGGGAGAAGCAAAGATAATATATGAAGAGCAGGTAGCCCCGTTTCTGGCACATAGCAGGAGTCCAGTATGTGGTAGCTGTTACTATATCTCACTGATGGATGTTAAGGTACAGAACGTTCTTCATCACAACATCTCTTAAGTTGGAGCACCTCCTTTGTGTGTTACGGTGTAATTGGTCGTATTTTTTGTTCATTGTGATACATCAAATACTGGAGCATCTTATACTCTTTGGGGTCTTAGAGTAGACAGTGTGGTGCTGGCGGGAGTGTGGTGAGGGTGGGAGGAAGCAGGATGGTGAAATTGTCTGGGGTAGGGGTGGGTTCCCGGTGGGGTACGGGAGCATCCAGAATAATCTTGCCCAGTCTGCCCTCACACAGCGGAGAGGGGACACACACACGGTTGCCGTACGATTGAGCTCTTTTAGAGTGGAGTGTGAAAACACACAGCCTGGGGACTGCGGAACCTTTAGGTGGTCATCCATATTTCAGAACGGGGAGGTTTCCTATAATTATATTGGCTAATATTTACCTAGTGCTTATTAGGTGCCATTGTTCTCAGCACTTTTATGCATTAGGACATCCAGTGCTCACCGTGCCGCGAGCTACGGCAGCAGACGAGGCTCGGGAGGTTAGCCAGCTCCCTGCGGCCAGCCCCGGCTTCTGTTCTCTTCCCCCCACACCACATGGCCAGACGTCTTGATTTTTCTCCCAATCAGACTGGGCGGTCCCTGGACCACAGTCCCGGGTGGCAACAATCGGCTGCCCCCTTTGAACAGTGGAATGTGCTCCTGGTTCAACTCAGCCCCCACCCGGTCTACCTTACCTGGTTCGTTACCCACCTGGACCCTGAGTTTGTGGCCCCTCTCGTACAGTTTGCAAATACGTCTCACTGATGCCTCAGCAGCCTGGGCCACCGGAGGTGCCCTCTGCCCTCGCCGTGCTGCATACCTGGGAACCGAGCCCTGGGACCCGGCTGGCAGAGACAAGTGGAGCCCCCAGTGGGAGTGGGGTGGATTCTACCCATTCGGGTGTGAGTGCTGGAGCAGAGGAGGAGCAAGTGAGGCTCCCTGCTTCCCTCTCAGGGACCAGCTCCCCTGCTGAAGCCAGACCTGGGTGCGCAGTCCAGACGGTGGCATCACTGACCTGCGGCACCATCTCTGTCCTCCCATCCCTGCTCTGGAAGCTGTCACATCAAAAAGGGGGGATCATCCATGTCTTTGAGTTGATAGTCATGGCAAAACCATGTAGTTAGCATCAGTTATGGCAACATTAAATGTCTGTTTAACATTTAATGTGTTGTAGAACCTTTTATATATGTTATCTAACTTGAGGCTTATAACAAGTCTGTGAGGTAGATATTATTAGTTCCACTTTTCAGGTGAGTAAATGGGTACTTAGAGCAATGAAGTGACTTTCCTAGGGTCACAAAGACAGTAAGTCACCAAGGCAAGGTATGAACTCCAAAGCCATCGTCTTCTCACCAGCTCATTTACCATCCTACCTACTTATTCATGTACTTATCTTCCTCCCACCATTCATCCATCCACTCACCTACACATTCAGCCATCCACTCATCCATCCCTCCATCAATCCATCTATCATCCACTCATTCATCCACCCACCCATCTGTCCATCCATCCATCCACCCACCCATCAACCCATCCATCATCTACCCATTCATCCATCCACCCATCCATCTACTCACCAATCCATCTGCCTATTCACTCATCCATCTATCAATCCATCCACTCATCCTCACATTCATTCACCCACCCATCTATCCATCCATCTATCCATCCACCCATCAACCCATCCATCATCTACCCATTCATCCACCCACCCATCCATCTACTCAGCAATCCTTCCACCTATCCACTCATCCATCCACCCATCTATCCATCCATCTGTCCATCCACCCATCAACCCATCCATCATCTACCCATTCATCCACCCACCCATCCATCTACTCAGCAATCCTTCCACCTATCCACTCATCCATCTGTCAATCCATCCACTCATCCAACTGTTCATCCGCCCACCCATCTATCCATCCATCCATCCATCTACCTATCAATCCATCCATCATCTACCCATTCATCCACCCACCCATCCATCTACTCACCAATCCATCCACCTATCCACTCATCCATCTATCAATCCATCCACTCATCCACACATTCATTCACCGACCCATCTATCCATTTACCAGTCTATCCACCCATCCATCTATCAATCAATCCATCTATCCATCATCCACCCACGCATCCATTCATTCATCCTTCTACTCATCATCTACCATCCATCTCTCCATCCATCCAGCTACATGTTGTTTCACCACCATCATCCATCGGAATTAAGTATGAGGTATGTGATAGGAACTACAGAGCTTTTATGATGCTTTCCTCATATGCTCTTAACCCCACACTTAACTGTTACCCATCCCTCTCCCCACTTTAAAACTGCATACACCTAAACACACACAGACCCCTCTGGTGAGTTGAGTGGGATAGGACACACCAGGGGTACAGAGAACTCTTGGTTTGCCTCATGGAAACCAGTGAGTTCTGCCTGGGGGCGGAAGGGAAGGCAGAGGGCCGACCCACCTGGGCATGGTGGGGCAGGTGTCTGGCAGTGGCAATGTGCCCACAGTGTGGTTGGAGGCTGAGTGTGTGTGAGAGGGCAGACAAGGCATTTGAGGCTGGGCCGTAGTATCCTTCAGCCCCAACAGTGGGGACAGCTTCTAAGGAGCAGACAACCCATGGAGCCCTTCCTTTCTGGGTGGCAGGATCCCCCTTTGCCCTTTGTTTCTGGACTGGCAAGGGTGTACGGCTACGTGTTTCGCAAGAACCATCGCGATCATAAAATGTCATCGGTCTCAGCTGTAGTTTTGATCACTGGTGCATGCGTACAATTCATCACCACAAATTAGGCCCATCTTCAGAACTTCTGCCCTGCAGCCGGGGGGTCTGTCAGCAAGGGGGGCCGGCCGTGCGGGCTCCGGGAGCCGTTCCCGGGGGAGACTGGCCGTGTTTTCTGAGGAGGAGCACCTTCGAACATCTGCCAGAACAGCCCTTTATCTGCAGGGGTTAAATTTCTAGAAATGTTGAGGATGCAGGAAAGTTTTCTTTTTAACAAAAACTTGGAAGACGGTAGAAATGGATATGATCAAAGTTTCCTTGTATCATTTACAAATCCTAAACGCACCAGGTCAGTTCAGGGACCTGGACATACGTGTTCTGTATAATCAGTGACTGCGTGACCCGGATTCCCCAGTGCGGTCCTGACTGCAAGTGCTCCGCCCAGCTCTTGGCTGTTTGTCCTCATGGTCCGTTTGTGGAATGTGATGGCTCGATGTGCAGCTTGCTTTTCTCATCACATTTTGATGAGTAAATATTTAAAGTGGCAGAGCCCACATGGAGTCAGGAGGCATCAAGGGGGAAATGCCCTCTTACGTTAGGTTTTTCCAACGTGGCAAAATAGTTAACGTGTGGGAGCGTGGCTCGGCTCTCCTCCGCCCCCGTCTGCAGTGCCAGGGAGAACACGGACATGCCTCCAGCAGCCTCCCAAACCCTGGGGTCCCTGTCCCTGGCCCTGTCAGTGACCACAGGTGAGTGCCCTGCCGCATGCGTCAGGCCCCCGTACGCAGGGGAAAGAGCCGCCCAGTCCCAGGGGTTCCTTAAGGTCGGCTGTTCTTCCACGGCCTGGTGCTGGGAGCTGTGCTGCTGACCTTCGTGGTCAGCTCCGGTGACAGAGGAAGCCCCCTGTGTCATGAGCATGGAGAAGGTCTTGAGCTAGTGCCAGCTGTCGCTTGGCAGGTGGCGTGTCGTCCCCTGGAAGCGGAAGCTCCTTCCCACCCAGCCGAGGGCTCCATGGGCTGCTGTGGTCTGTGCGACTTCCAGCCCCAGCACCCAGCACCCAGGGGTGAGCTGTTGGTGCAGAATGCGACCCCTCTGCCCTCACCTGCCCTGCTCACCCCAGCATCCTGCCCAGCCTGTTTCTAACTGTGATGGAACACACAAGATTTACCATCTTAAGCATGTTTAAGTGGACAGGTCGGTGGGTTAGGGCCATTCACTCGTGCAACCCTCCCCACCATCCACCTTCAGAGCTTTCTCTTCTTCCCCAGCAGAAATGCCACCCCCCTCCCCTCCCCCAGCCCCGGCAGCCACCAGTCCGCTTTCTGTCTCCATGAACCTGACTATTCTGGGGACCTCATAGGAGAGGAATCATACGATATTTGTCCTTCTGTGACGGCTTATCCCACCTAGCATAATGTCCTCAAAGGCTCCCTCTCACTTTTCAGAAACAAGTATAACAAGACCTGGGCAGGGCAGGGCAGGGCAGGGGACGGGAGGGCGACTGTACTTCTCCTCTCCCTGACCCGGAAGTGGAGGCTTGGCTTTGCCGCGTAGCAGGCAGGCTGCCATTTCAGAAATATCTGCCAAGTTTTTACCAACACCAGGGACCCAGCGCAGAGCCGAGAGACCAGGTCCCTAGCAAGGGGAGGTGACTGTGATGGGTGAACAGCCAGGCTGCTGCAGGTTGAAGAACGTGCTTGCGGGCAAGGTCTGCAGGTGCAGAGTGACGCCGGGAAGGGTGGCCACTGGTCGGCGGGTGGGAAGGCTGTGGCCTCAGATGAGAAGCAGCGCTGGGAAGACTGGGGTGTGGGGGAGCATTCCTGGTGGCGGGAGTGGCCGCTGGGAGGGCGTGTTCAGGGAGCTGGCAGAAGGAGGTGCGGTACCAGAGCTTGTGGGGCTGTCTGCACCACGGCCAGGGCTCCGGATTTGTTCTGGGTGGGTTGGGACCCCCTGCGGAGTTCAGGCAGAGCCTCTTCGAGGAGACAGCCTGGACCATGCTCCTCATGGGCACTTGGTTTTCTCAGCTTCCTTTTCTAGGAAGGGGCCTCCGGTCCTAGGCAGGTGGGGCTGTGGGCGGGATTGCAGCAGCGGTGTGCGCAAGGGACAGGTGAGCCACTCGGGTCGGGGGCAGAGGCCACAACAGCAGTAACCAGCCCCTGGCCACTTTGCTGCATGTCTTCAGGACTGTGTGTTGGGGGCATGTGTGTGGGACTGTGGGGTACCCGTGAGATTGCATGTGTGTGAGAGGGACGGTGGGGTGTCCGTGAGTGCGAGTGTGCGTGTGCGGGTGGGGGTGGGGGTGCCTCATGAGTGGAGCCCTGCCTACCATGCTGCCTTCCTGAGCACCCCGACAGGCTGTCCCCAAGTGCCCGGCTCTCTCTGTTTCTCCCACGGGACACCGTGGGAGCTGGATGGGCGACTCTCAAGTCCTTTGAAAGCAGGGAGGGTGTGGGGGGAAACTAGGGTGCAACCGAGTGAATGGGGTCGTGTGACAAACTGCTGTGAGCTCTGCGGACCAGCCGTGAGACAGCCCTGGCTTCAAAGGACTGGAGAGTCCCCAGCTCCCACGGTGTCCCTGGGGTGCTCAGGAAGTTGGCATGGTGAGCCCGTGCTCCTCTTATGATGCGCACCCACCTTCCCACGCACGTGCACACTCACGGAGACACCACAGGCTCCTGTGTGGCTCTAGGGAGGATGTCCCTGCATGCTCCTTGGTTTTCCAGGTTTATTAGCATCTGGTGCACCCAGAAACACTCAGGCCGGCTGGGCAGGACATGCCCACAGGGCAGCAGTGCCCAGGATGTGCGGACAGTTCTGGCCTCAACAGACTTTATTTTCTGCCCTCCATCCTCTTCTCTGGAATGTGACTGTGCCACCTCCCTCGTCCCGTCCCTTCGGATGAGCTCTCTAAGTAACACCAAGCCATCTGCTGCCTGGTGGCACTGCTCCTCACCTCCCTTGGAATGTGTTCGGGGCACCTTGAGGCCGTCACAAACCCAGACGCCTCAAGTAGCCCAGGGGCCAGATCTGACCTGCAGACAGGTTTTGATTAACCTGCATACTGCTTCAAACATCAAGAAAGTTTCTATTAAAAAAAATTTAGATTTCCAGTTTCCTTACAAAACCAGAAGCTCTGGCGACATGGGGCCCACATTCCCAGGTGGCAGTCATTGTCTGGAGCTGACAAGTGCTGCCCCTTTTAGACGAAGCTTGTGCCTTCCTGCCCCGCGCCGGCCTGGGCTGCGCTCGTGTGAACCCCACAGCACCAGCCCTAAGCTCAGGGCCCCCGTCCCACACGCAGCGCCCTGCGGCCAGAGTCCCGGATTCACCTGCTCTTTGTCATCACATAAACGTTCCCTGAGAGTTTGGTGTCCCCACAGAGAGGCTGCTTCAGTCTTCCCAGGTGTTCCGAGAACCTGATCTTCGACCCACACTAAGCGCAGGGAAGAGGGAGCCCCTCTCTTCGGTCTCGGAACGGAGCTGCCCAGTGCCGCTTTTCATGGAGTCCCCTCCCCTCCGCCTGGGGCCGCTCTCTGGCTCTGCGGTGGGTGTGCTCCGTCGCGTTCCTGGGTTGGAACCCTATCTTTAGGGTCCAACTTAGGCTCTTTGAGGGCAGGGGCCCATGCCGGAATCCTGTTTGCAATGGACTGTCCCCTGGGCGCCTGATTCCAAGCAGGCGCTTGGCTGGTGTGGTCAGAGTGGACGTCACAGTAGGCCACGAGGGTGATGAGACCAGTGTACCATTCCTCCCCAGGAGGGGCTGGAGGACTCGGGACTGAGAACCGAGGTGTACCAGGTGACCTCAGGTGCACTTCGACTCTCGGTCCTGAGTCCTGAGTCGACTAGCTGCCCTGTCCCCCAAGTGCTTAGCCACTGGGACCGCCACCCCTCTTTGGAGAAGCAGCAGCAGTGGCGGCCACAGTAGCTGAGGCCTCGGAGTCCGGTGTGGACTGCCCCAGGAGGGCAGATCTCTAAGCAGCCCTGGAAATGTTTCATCTCCTTTGCTTGTGACAACAGCCGTAAAGCTCGTTTCTCCCTGCGCGGAGGCTGTCTGAAGTCGCACGCTCGCCTGCGACTGCTCAGGAGCGGACTGACGGCCGTTTGCATCCTGAAGTGCAGTTCCCTGGAGTCCTCTGTCCCTCCGAGCAGGTGTCATTAGCTCCCTTGTTTTGTTGGGTGGCTCTGAGTGGGAGCCTGTTTACAGGCCGGGTTCCTAATAGGAGGTTTCAGTTCCCTCCTAATAATCTATTCTCCGGTGGGTTTTATTTCCAAAGCAGGGCAGTACAGAACCTGCTCCCCTGGGAGTTTATTGGGCTTTTTTTTTTTTTCCACGATATTTTCTCCCACGTTTTTACTCGAGGGAAGATGTTTCCTGCTCCTGGAACTGACTGTTGACCAGGGCACCCGCTTTGGTCTTTTGTGTCCTGGGTGCTGCAGGGTACTGGCGAGAGAGGGTTCAGAGAGGGACAGGGACACTCCTCCCACCTGCGCTCTGTAGAGCAGCCCGGAGAACAAGAGAAAGCCGGGTCCAGTCGGCCCGTTTGGAGTCTGAGTCCGAGGCTGTTTGGACGTGGCTCTTCCTCAATGTCCCCCCAGGTGACTCTCAGGTCCCTGAGTCCGCTTCTGCTCTTGGTTCTGCAGGAAAGCAGCAGACCCCCGTCCCCCACCCAAAGCCAACCCCCTTGCTCCCTGGAAGCTGGAGTCTCCCTCTAGGCCAGGAGTTCCGGATGGATTGAGGCTGTCACACAAGAGACAGCTTCCCTGGCTGAGCACGGTGACGTTCACTTCCTGCTGCTCCGGAGTGGCAGACGACAGGCTGTCTCGCTGTCTGGGAGGCTCGGACGGGGAAACCTCACACACGTCCCCGCACACCCGGGCGCTGCCGCTCTCCTTCTGCCTTGTAGGACCTTCCACGGCTTCGTCCCCGGCCAGTGTGTCACCAGCTTCACTCTGATGCCACGGATGGGTGTCACCTGCACACGGCAAACCTCGCCTGCCCTCTGTGTGGAGGGGGCGGGTGGTGGCTTGCTGCGTGGGGGGCACAGGGGATGGGAGCACAACCACGTCACAACCCCGGGCCCCGGGGGAGTGGCTGCGTCACCAGGCAGGCATTTAGAGGGAACCTTGGCTATCACTCACTCCTAATTTTAATGACATGCATTAGCTAAATTGTGTTCTGAGTATTCATTCGGCGCAGTTTATGGTGTGCTCTCGAGCACGCTCACTGTTTGTCAGAAGTGCAAACTAGCGAGCATACGAGCCTTTAAGACAGGCCATCTGTTCGTCTTAGACCCTTGGACGATTGTCAAACACTTCTAAAAATAAGTGCTCGCAAGCAGAGAGGGGCTGCCCAGGTGATACACAGCAGACAGGGGAGGCAGGGCTGCCTGCCTCGGTCCCTCCCCGAAGGGAAAGGCATGAAGGGTGTTGGGGGGAAGGGGGACTTGGGAGCGAGCAGAGGGAGGGAGCTGGGGGGGTGAAGGGCACGAAGGCCCTGCTGATCAGCCTTTTTGGCTGGAGGAGTGAGCTTCTCTGTGTGTCTTGCCTCTCGTGTAACTCCACAGCTCTAATACCTTCAATGGCTCCCCATGGCCCAGAGTTAAGGGCAAGCTGCCCGTCTGGCACCAAGGAGCCTCATCAATAAGGCCCCCACCTTCCTTTCCAGGCTTGTCTCCATGGCACACACCCTGCGCTGCTGCCAAGCTGAATTATTCATTGTTCCCCCAACATATGCTGCACTTTTCACATTTCACAAGCAGAACAGTACCATGGCGGGGAGTGGGCTCCGCAGACGGCCGGCCGCGGTGCAGACCCGGTGCTGACGTTACCAGCTGCAGGACCTGAACCTCTCTGTGCCTCAGTTTGCTCATCTGTAAAATAGGGATGATAACAGTATTTAACTGACAGGGCTGTCACGAGAGTTAATGAGTTCATATAAGTGAAGCGTTAGGAGTGGTGCCTGGCACACAGTGAGCCGGTGATAAACGTTAGCTGTGATCACTCAGTGTTAGTCACACCTACATGCTGTCATCATGGCTCGCTCTGCCTGGAAAACCATCTCCTCGTGCACACAGACGTACACACTGTGTGCAAATCCTGACCCCCGCTGTCCTGCAAGGGCAGCTGGAAGGCCACCTTCTTCCTTAAGCATGTCCCGATCAGACGTCCTCTCTCCTTCGTGCTGTGTGTGAAATCCCACCCCGCCTGCGGCCGTGGCTTGGGAAGGGTCAGGCTGGGCCTCACCGGCCCTGCTCTGCCCTCCGCAGAGCCAGGCGCCCTGTCTGCTGAGCAAGCAGAGAGCAGAGCCCCACTGCGTCCCCCTCACTCAGACACGGCTGTGGCTCTAGCCTGAAGCATCCACCTTTTCCCCTGGGGGAAAGAGTCTCCCCGGGGCTAAGGCAGGTTCTCGGACTTGGTCCTTGCTCCTGGAGAACAAGGCAGCCGTGTGAGAGCCACTGTGGCCAGAGCCCACCAGGGAGTGGCCCGGTGGTGGGCAGTGTGGAGGAGGATCGGCCACCACCTCTTCCCCATCCGGAAACCAGAGGCGGGCGTCGTGTGGGGCAGGGTGGAGGCCGCTGGTCTCGCAGGCGGCGGGAGAGCAGCGTGGCGGGGGCGTCCTGGGCACGGGGCTGAGCCTTCCTGTGTCTTAACATGCCACGGAGACTCAAGGGCCAGACCAGGGCTTGGCTTCCAGGGATGAGTCCTTTTTTTCCTGCCTCTTTAGGGTCTTCAGGGTCTGATTCTGAGCCCCTCAAGGGAGCGGGCTGGGGGCTCCCCCTCTGTGTGCCAGGGCCCAGCTCAGGGCAGGGCCAGGAGGGACCGAGGCAGGGACTCGGGGGAACGTCTGTGGGAGAAATGAATGAGCAGGGGAGTGCACGCCTCCTCCGTCCCTCCTCACCAGACACGCCACCGTGTTCCCAAGGGCAGGGTGGGCCCGGAGAACAGCGGTGTGAGGGTGCAGAGGTTCTAGCCAGGGGGCCGTGGGGAGGGGTGAGGAGGGAGGGTCCTTCGGCTAATTCCTGCTGTCCCAGGGGCGGGGCCATCCAGGGTGGGACACCTCAGCAGCATTCTTGAGCTCTCGCCAGCCCTTGGGACACGCAGAGAGGGGAGGGCCACTAAACCTCTGTGGGGCCCCCACCGTAAGCCCCAACCGTGTTTGGTCCCGGGGTTCCAGCAGGGAGACAACTGTCCCTCTGTCACAAAGCACCAGTCTATTTGGGAAGACCACCATGGACCACCTCCAAAACCCAGAGGTCGGGGAACTTGCTCAGGGCCACGTGGCTGGTACGTGGCAGAGCCAGATTCACCCCTAGGACTTGGGCTTCCTGCCTACCCGTGGTCACCCAGGGCAGTGGCTGGCACCAGTGGGGCACTTGCTAAGGGCCAGGCGAGGTGCTGGGACTCTACAGGCATTGTCGTCAGAGTAGCTGGAACACAGGCGGGCAGCTAATGACGTCCGAGAGCCACCTGCAGTGCGGAGAAACCCTCCGGCCCACGCCTGTGCATCCTAGGATGTTCGGAGCGGCTCTTGTTGCTTCCTCCTGCCAAGCACCGGCACGTTTAAGCACCGCTTGTCTCTCCCACTTGACAACATGGTGGGTATGAGAGGAAGACCAAGCACAGTCCTAGACCCAGGGACAGAGTGAGCCTGGAGCTTGGGAAGCAATCCTGGGCCGCAGACTAGGGAGGGCGCGGGGTGCGTGCTGGTGACTGTGCTGTGGGCACGGAGGTGGGCTGAGCCAGGGCTGCCTCCTGGGCTGGTGACACCAGACTCGGACCCCACCTGAACTCCACCGGCCTGTTCAGGTGTGTGCTCTGGGAAGGACGGTCTGGCCGCCGGCTGCTGACTCCTGGCCCTGGTCCCTCTGTCCTGGGTTCAGGACCAGGATCATCTGGCTGCTGAAGTCCCAGCGACGAGCATAGTGGCTGTCACCCATCAGGTATTCAATAAAAATGAATGAATGAGTCAACAACTGTACACGTGGATGCTGGCCTTCTTTCCCCCCGAGGCCCAGGGTGTGACAGGGGCCAGTTCCTGAGCGCTCTGAGGACGACTTCTGCGGGGAGCAGGCAGGGCTCCTTTTGTGGGTCTTGCGGACCCCAGCTAGGCCTCTAGTTCCCAACACTGGCAGCAGGCAGATTCTGTGCCAGCTCCCAGGCCACCCCCTAACCCATCACTGATTGAGTCCCTGGGGCAGATGGCCCCGTGCGCCAGGCGAGGCTCCGGAAGCAGGCCGCTCTAGAAACCTCCACCCGCAGAGTGCGCGAGCCCTGCCGAGAGGACCCCTCCCGACTCGGTTTTGTCTCGCTCACCTGGTCCTCTGCCCACACCTGTGTCTCCCTGGCAGGCAGCGCGGCCACAGGGATGCCAGGCCCCCCCCCCCCAGGCACTTGCCAGGCCTTCCCTGTCCCCCACCCCCAGCCTCCATGGTGCTGGGAAGTGTTCATCTGTGAGGTCGGTAGCGTCTTTAAAAAACGATTTTCTTCCTTCTCTGAAGGGGCTAAATATAGCACAGGCACAAACAGAAACAGGCATTAAGGCAGAAGGCCCTGCGAGAGGCACGCCGGGTGGAAGGAGCTCTGTAAGAAGGCTCGGCGGTCCTCCCTGTCCCCCGAACCGTGGCTGCTGGCCGCAGGGGAAGGGGCTGCAGGCTCTTGTGGGGTTATTGAACGGGGCCGCTTGCAGGGGCTCGCCACAGTGGCTCAGGGCACAGGTGTTGGGTGATCTGTGAGTCCCGGGGACAGGGGTCCCAGTCACCCCCTCTGCCCTTCGAGAGGCTGCCCTTGGCCTGTGGAGGAGCTGATGCCCTCCTTGGCCGAGCCCCTAGGGTCTCCAGCACGTCCCCTCACCCCACACTTGTGGGGTCGCCATGACCAGTTCCCTAGCTGAGCTGCCATCTGCACCATTAATCCCACAAATATTGGGGTGTCTGTGTGTCTCACCCACTGCATCAGGTCCCGCAAGGGTTGGGTCCAGCTGGAGTCCCCCCCACACCTCGCTCCGCCTGGCCCAGAGCATCCAGCAGGTGCTTAATAACATAGAATAACACAGTGCGGAGTGAAGTCTGGTGCCTGCTCCCCTCAGGGCATCGAGGTTTGACATTTCCATCTGCTGTGACATCCTGGGCTTTTGTTCCTGTAACAATACTTCAGGGAAGAAAGTTGTATCCTCTTGTCTCAGAACCCTCTATGAGGAAGTTCTTTCTTGAGTCTAACCTAAGAACCACCTGCTACTGCTCCTGCAGCGAGAAGGCCCACTGTTGGGTTTCCCTGAGAAGGGGCATTTATTCTCGTGTTTTCCTAACCAGTGGTCCCAGGCATGGGTTTCTGCCGCTGGGATTTCCGTGCCAGCCGCCCTGGGCGAGCCGGTGTGGACCATGTGTCTCACACGAGCAGCTTCATCGCCCGGACATCCCCAGCACCTCCTTCCCCCGTGTCGGCGGGGGGTGGTCCTCGAGGATTTCATGGAGATCAAACATCATCTTTGGTCCTCTGCCGCCTTTGGAGCGACGTCCACGTTTGTGGTGACTTGGGCTCCACCGTCCAAGTCCACAGGCCCCCCAGCCTTTGTGTCCCGCTGTGCGGGGACCCCCATTGGTGCCCCGTGTGGCATATGTATCCAGGCTCCGCACCTGGTGCTGTTCCATCCACTCAGAATGCCCTGCCCCCTTTCCATGTCTGTGTCCTGCCCATTTATTCCTGTATTTCCCCGCCCGTTGATTCGTTCAGAAATGTTGCCTGAGTGTCTACTCTGTGCAGGGCCCTAGGAACTGTAATTTAAAAACAGGAGCTGTCCTTGTCTAATGTCCCTTCTCTTCCTCCTCCCCATCCTCCCACAGTAAATAAGGACCTGGCCGTGCTCAGATAGCAGGGCCTGTGACTGGCCTTTGACAGGGTGGGGAAGCGAGACCTCCAGGTCGCTCCTGGGCAGCTGCACCTGCCGTGTCAGCGCCGGGCACGGGAGGCCCAGGGGTGTGGTCAGGACACAGCGTGCCCAGTCCTGGTCCGGGTGCCGGGGGGCCGAGAGGAGAACTGGCGCTGCCTGCCTGCATCTCAGCAGGGGGTGCTGGTCTTGCCCGAGACCGGAGTGCGGCTGTGGGAGGTGGGCCGGGGGTGCCGCGAGGGGGCTGCAGGGGTGGGGAAGAGATCCGTGTGCCTAGAGGACTCGGAGAGCAGCTTGGTTGGGAGGGAAGAGAGAGGAGGAGGGAACTGAGTCGGCAGCGGCTGGAGCTGGAAGGAGGCTGTCTGTGTGTAGGGCGGGTTCAGCTCCCCACAGGA
Source organism: Varecia variegata (assembly GCA_028533085.1). Taxonomy (NCBI): domain Eukaryota; kingdom Metazoa; phylum Chordata; class Mammalia; order Primates; family Lemuridae; genus Varecia; species Varecia variegata. The sequence goes on along the minus strand of CM052442.1, from coordinate 89,489,604 downwards.
CTGCTGGCCATCCCTGCACAAGCACAGGGAGAGGTGCCTCGGCTGGAGGGTGCAGGTTCCCATGGAAACCGCCCGCATCCCATCTGTGGCCTCTGGGTCCGTGACACCCCCGACTGAGGTGCCAGGCTATGCTGGCAGAGTTGGTGCTTGTGTCTGGTGCGGAGTGCGGGTGATCCAAGGGCTGGGGTTCCCGTCGGGGTGCGGGGCCCTGGGCAGCCTCCCCATGCAAGGCCCTGTCCCTCTGGGACTCCAGCTGCCCGGTTCCACCCCGTGCTTCCACGGAGGTGACCTTGGGCCAGGAATCTAGCCTCCCTGAGCCTCCATTTCTTCACCTTGTAAGGCTGCTGTGAGGATTGAAAGGGCCGTCCCTGCACGGCACAGAGCACGCGTGCCAGCCAAGCCCCAGTCACGTGCCTGCCCTCTGGGGCCCACGGAAGGAGGACAGCGTAGTTGGCACTCTGTGCTGTGGGTGTCGGTGACATCTGCTCCCTGTGGATGGGGCGCCGGGGGCTGCCTCTCCCTGGCAGTGAGCTTGCCAGAGGTGTCGGTGACGTTACCACGGAGGCCGCAGCCGCTGCAGTGCCTACAGTGGGAAGGGGCTGCCACAGGGGCCTGTGCCGGGGAGCAGGCGTGGCCCCAGCTCACCCCGGGCATCCTCTGGCCGCCCTCGCAGCCGGGCCTGGCGCCCAGGACAGACTCGGCGCCTCTTCTGACCCCTGGTGGTCAGTGACAGAGCTGCAGGCCACTGCTCCCAGCCCGCCAGCAGGCATCCACCACCGCCTGGGGTGTCCGCTGGGGCTGCGGAAGAAGCCACCCCTGGGGTCGGCGGTCCTGGGCCACCCCAAACAGGGCTCCTCTGCCCCTGCTGGCCTTTGCGTCCTTTCTCCAGGGTCATGAGTGGAGCACCACCTGAGGCTTTGAGGAAATTGGTCTGAATTTAGAACACAAACCACTGAAAGGAAACAAAGACTGGGCTCTCAGATACCAAATCCCACCCCAGCCCCAGCCGCTGGTTCCCATGAGACAGATCAACACTGCCGGCAGGAGAGAGGGGACGCTGTGGGCTGCAGTGACAGGGAAGCGTTCGGCCATAGGGTCCCACCTGGGCCCTGGGTTCCTCGGTAGATTTGGCCAAACTGCACTAAGTCCCTCTCTTCTGGCAGGAGCACTGTCACATGACCGAATGGGCAGGTTCCCAGAGCCCCAGGGCAGAGGCTCCTCCCAGCACCCTTCCTGCTAGGTGACCTGTCCCCTGCCTTGGCCGCAGGCACCTGGGCCGCCCACTGCCTCAGCACGTCCGCACCCGCTCAGGTGTGTCTTGGCCGGAGAGCTGCACGGCACATCTGCTGTCTCCCTCTGCGAGGCTCAGAGCAGCTTCGGGGAGGACCGGGAGGGGCTGTGCGGGCAGCCCGCAGGCGGTCAGAGCCAGAGCTTCCTCCTCCGCTCAGGCTGGAAGGGAGATGGAGAGGCGAACAGGGATGGTTTTGATTCCTGGCATTTCCCCTTTCCCTCCACCTCGCTGGTCCCGTGGTAGGACCTAAATGGTCTTGAAAACAAAAACACAACGTACGGGAGTCCAGGTTGGCAGCCACAGGAGCCGAGCCCCAAGCCCCACATCAACGTGGCGTCTTGGCAGCTGCGTCCCTGGAGCACTTTCTCCGTGTTGCATTTTGTTTTGCAATAATCGCACCGCTTTTCTGCGGCTCTCGGCTTAGACGCACCGAGTGGGAGGGACGGGCATGCTCTCCATTCTTCTGCCCTCATGCGTGTCCCCTTTCTTGCCTTTGCAGAACCACACGATGAGCCAGCACGCACAGTGAGGGACCGCTCGACAGGACACCTCTCCGCAGAAGGCTTGCCGGAGACGCCGTGGGGAGGGCCATTTGAACATTACATCCAATCAAAGTGTCATTTGCAACCCAGATGTAAAACTCTAATGATTTGGCCATGAGGCGCTGCTATTATAAGCAGCTGGAAATGAATATTAATGGCAGAGATTAAAAGTATTCCATGCTCAGTATTTTTTATTGTCCTGCTACAGCTAGTGTGCTTTTAGAGTTTCCGCCGCAGACTACATTTCTAGAGTTAGAGAAACCCGCTTTTTAAGGCTATTGTCCTTTGTTCCTTCATGTATTATATTGATAGTTTTTAAAAAAGAATTAGTGTGATTTTTTTTCTTTGCTTCTTTTTTTTCTTTCTTGTTTTTCTTTCCCCCCCTTCGGTTAACTACTTTTTAATTGCAATTCTAGGTAATTGTGCATCGTGATGTGATTGCTTGGCTATTGTCTGAATATTTCCTTTTAATTTTTTAATTAAAGACTAATGCTTTGATTGGATTTGCCAGTTCACCGGACAGTGATTAAAACTATGTAATGATTATAATCGGTTTCAGTGCAACTGGATGGTCTGCTTTTAAATGTGACTTAATCTGACTGCAGTAACTAGTACCGTTCAATAAAGGGAATCCATGCGATTAGCATCCGGCTGCCTGGTTCTCTCCTTCCCAGCCTGGGGCCATGCGGGGGCTGTCATCGCCTACGAGGTGTGTTCCTGTGTGAGTTCTGGTGGGCTCACAGGTGCCTGTGGGGACCTGCTTCTCTCAGGAAGGAAGTGTAGTAACCTAATGCACACAGACTGGGCGAGCCGGCAGTGGTCACAGAAGTCACAGGAGAAGAACCCTTCATGATAAAATACCCTAATCTTCTCATTTGTGGATGGGGAAACTGAGGCCCAAGGCCATGCAGCAGGTTGAGGACTCATGCTCACCCTTGGCATTTCCTTGCTTTTCCTCTCTGGGATGGTTTTCCCATGTGCTGGATGCAGGTGGGCAAGGACCTGACCCCTACCTTGCCAGGACTCCAGGTGGGACTTGGGTTCTCTTTGTGGCCGAGGCATGGGGAGGTGGCAGGGGCAAGCAGCACCTCCCCAGCCCATGAGGTCCAGGGCTGGGGACTGCAGGGCAGAGCCAGGCAGGAGCAGCAGGTTCCCAGGCACAGAGATCAGAGGATGTGTGAGCACTGAGCCTGGTGGCTGGGGCCACGTCTAGAGCGAGGCAGGCAGGTGCCCAGGGTGCAAAGTTTCAGGAGACACTTGCTCCCAGGGCCACCAGCACCTGCAGTCTCTGAGAATGAGCGTCTCTTTGTGCTGTGCACCCTGGGTGCCTCCCCTGCGTCGCCTACTCCTGGCGCTGCTGGCACCTCAGGGCCCACCCAGCAGCCTTGGTCTCCGGTCCTCCTTCGTGTTGCCTCCCACAGCTCCGTCACCTCCGTCACGCTGGTGCTCAGCTGACTTGCCAATCAGAGGCCAGAACCTGCCCGGGGAAGCCCTTCCTTGCTAACTTTTCACAAGGGGCAGGGAAATTGGTTATTACCCTCCGCAGAGCGGAAATGAAACAGGCAGACAGATTGCACCTAATTACAATGTGGTACTGAGTCACAGGCATGGAATTTGGAGGAATTACACCCAGCATCTTCTGGAAGACTCCCATATCAAGGAGCTGCTGGTGACCTGTAAGAGTTACCCTGCCACCTCATGTAACGTTCCCACGTGGGTGGGACTTCCAGGTTTTCAAAAGGCGTTTCCGCGAAGCCCCCCGCAGTGCCTGCCAGTGCTGGGCTCTTGCCCCCAGGAAGCTGAAAGCGGCAAACTCTGGCAGTTTCAGGGGAAGACCTCAGGGTAGGCATCAGTGTCCCCTGCATGGCCCGGCCCAGGGCTGCGGCCGTCCCAGGCCGTCTCCAGCTCCGGATGTGCCCCGGACCCCACGCAGCCCAGGTGAGCCCTCAGTAAGTCCCAACAGAAGATGTGATTTGACGGTTGGTGGCGAAGGGCTAGATTAGTCGCTGCCCCCATTAAAAATACAGCGGGGGGTTTAAGAGCTTTCACGCCGTGTGGGAATCGGCAGCGAGGCCGGCTGATGCCTTGGGTAAGGAAAGAGGCAGCCTAGGGGACCACGACGTAATGAGGTTTATGGCGGTGCCAAGGCAGCCAGGGAACCCCGCCGACTCTCCCTCGCCCTGGCCCCATTGTTCTCCAGCCGGCTCTGCCCGCACCGCCTCAGCTGAGAGCCCCTGTGACTTCACGTGGGGCGGCGGCTGGCGGGGGGCACCGAGGCCTTGCTGGGACGGGGTCTTTGCCACAGGGCAGTATTGGGGTGGGGGAAGTAGTGTAGGGTTATAAATCTGTGCCTCGGGGACCCCACTGCCCCCCTCCAAGGAGCCGTCTGGAGCTGGGATGAGCCACTCTGCCTCTCAGCTCCAAGGGGCCTCCGAGGGTCCCTGGGAGGCTTACAGGAAATGATGCCCGTCCAAGGGCCGTGCACAGAGAAAGAGAAAGACCTATCCGTGGTCATCGACGACCCAGCCAGGCCTCCCGCGGGAGGACACCCCTTGCAGCCTGGAGGGTGCAAGGAACCCAGCCACTCGTCGTTTGTTTGGCATTGGCAAGTGGAAGGTGACTAGGAGCCTGAGGTTCGTGGTTGCTGTGTTTGGGTGTGCGTATTGTTAGCTGCTAGTGGCTCTGTGCATGGAGCAATTTTGTCCAGGCGGGGAAATGCACCAGGACCCGTGGGCCAAAGGCCCCTGTCACTGGGTACCTGCCCAGAGCTTCCAGAAGCAGGTGGGTAAAGCTTTTGGTCTCAGTGCAGAAGCTGCCATGGGAAGAATGTTCTCAAGTTCCCCAGCCACAGAGAATGCTCCTTTAAAACTCACAGTTGTTTAATATTTAACTTACAATCTGTGTTTCTTCCCCGCTAATGTGAGTGTTCCTAGGGGTGGGACCTACGCCTACAAATAGGCAGTAACCAGGACCAAAACGCCAATACATTTGTTCATCCACTCCTCCAGCCAGCAGGTCCCTCCCGAGCCGCTCCTGTGTGCCAGGCACTGCACGAGGCACCAGGGATAAAGAGAGGAGCAGGTGCATGTGGCCCCTGCCCTCGTGGAGCTCATAGTCACATGACAGCCATCTAACAAGCTAGCATGCCAATAAACACATAGCGACACAGTCACAGTGCTCTGATGGGAAAGCCAGGGCTGTGAGTGATTAATGGGGAGACTGTGTGTTAGACGCCGGGAGCAGTGAGGAAGTCACTTGCTGAGGAAGTGACTTGAGTTGAGACCGTCAGAATGGAGGGGGCTAGACTGTCAAAGAGCAAAAGCCCTGAGTTGGAAATGAGCTGGAAGTATCCTTAAGGATCTTTATTCATACAGGATTTCAATTTTAGGTGGTTTCAAATAATCCCAGAGAAGTTCAAAATCTTGTCCAAGTTCAGAAAATTCAGGATAGAATTGGGACCATAATTTGAGTGTCCTGCCTTGGGACACCTTCCAGCCTTGGGTGTCTGCCTCCATTATTATTTTTATTATAACAATAGTAATGATGATGATAATGAGCAAAGTGACACTGTACTGTATAGGAAAAGCTGCAGGTTCTCCTCCTTTTCCTTAATAAAGTAACCAATTTTTAGCTGAACACATGTTACCTTGAAGAGGGGAAGGGGCAGATTATATATCCTATCCTTCCTGGAAGTTAGGTTTGGCCATATTACTATTGGTGGCCATAGTGGTTCTACCTATGGGATATAAATATAGATGATGTATGCAAATTCTAAGAATTGTTCTAAAAGAGAAGAAATAAGTTGATTCCTTCCCTTGTTCTGATAGATGGAATGTAGATGCACTAGCTGGAGCTCCAGAAGCCATTTTGAACCATGAGGTAATTTGACTATCCCCTTAATCACTCACGGCTTCTGGTTCTAGCCCATCATAGCACTTGTGATGTGCACTGTTACGTATTTATTGGCGTGGGTTGGAACTTGCCTTTGGAGAAGAGAGAGATACCCTAAAAGGATTTGTCCCCCAAATGCTTATCTGTCAAAGCAAGTTCACAGGGCCATTATGTTATAACTTACAGTTGATTTTGGTTCATTCAGGCCTGCCAGGAGGGTGACCAAGAATGATACACCCTGCATGGCACTCTTGATGTTAGAGAATAGGAGAAAACTTGCAACACTTAACAAAGGCTGAATATTTACAACTCTGTCTTCCTTGGTCTCTGTCTAGAAGCACCAAGTAGCTTATAGTTTGCCATGCACACCCCTGGCTATCTCTGCCCTCCGTGCCTGTGCTCATGCTGCTTCCTCGTGCTGGAATGCCCTTCCCTTCTTTTCTTACCCAGTTAACCCTACTTTTAGACTCAGCTCACCTCTCTTAACTCTTGGGGCCAAGACTAGGGTGAGGTCAGTGAAGCACTCACCTCAGGAGCAAAATTTAAGTGAGCACCAAAAAGCTCAGTAATCAGGATAAAAAATATTTTAATGCGATATTTTAAAAAATCAAATTGGCAGACTATAGTCTTTAGGCTGGTTGCCTGTTTTTGAAAATAAAGTTTTATTGGAACCAGGGCTAGGATTAGGGTAAAGCAAGTGAGGGGGGCGGGTGTAAATGAAGCACTGGATCCTGTCTTTATTTAAAATTTTGCTATTTTGTTCACCATGGATTTTTTTGCATTAATGTTGATTTTTGAAAACATTACATGAAAGTATTATTCTGGGTTTTTTTGGCATTCACTTAAATTTTGTGCCCACAGCAAGTGCCTTACTCATCTCACTTGAGTCTTGGCCCTGTTATTAATAGTTCATCTTTTTTTTATTATTTCAGCATATTACAGGGGTACAAATGTTTAGGTTACGTATATTGCCTTTGCCCCACCCCAGTCAGAGCTTCAAGTGTGTCCGTCCCCCAGACGGTGCGCACTGCACCCATTAGGTGCCCATCCCCTCCTCCTTCCTCCCACAATAGTTCATCTTTTAGGCAACCTAGTCTGACCCTGTAGTGGGGAAAAATGCTGCGGTGATAAGAACTGATGATACATGGTGCATAAGTCTGTCACTGTATGGACAGTACATGCCTTTATGCCTGTTCATCTCTGAGACTGTGTATCAGTCAGAACAGGCTAAGTTGTGGTACAGTAACGAAAGGGCTCAAATTCTCAATGGCTCAACAAAGGTTTATTTCTTACTCATATTACACGGCCATCCTGGATGTCCAGAGGGCTTTCTTCGCCATGGTCACTCAGAAGTCAGGCTCAGGGAGCAGTTACCATCTTAACTGTAGTCAGCAGCCAGGCAGAGGGAGAGAGAGGACTTGGGAGGGTCTCACGCTAGCAGTTTGTTGCTCTTCTCTGGGACACACACACACACACACACACACACAGCACTTCAACTCACAATGTGCTGGACAGCAACTGTCACATGGCCCCACATGTGCTGGACAAGGGGGCCAGGAAGTGCGATCCTGTCACGTGCCCGGAACAAGTGGGAACGGCGAGGTTCAGCCCATTGCACTGAGGACAAACCACATGGTCCCCACCTCCCTTCCACCTGCCTCTGACTGCCTGTGAGGCAGAGCTTGCCTCTTGTGATCGTCAGTATATCCAGCAACCTGCACCGGAGCTGGAGCAGGTAAATATTCATATTTACCGGGTGGATGCAGCAACTGAGTATGCAAGTGAGGAGATGAACGGCCACTTTAAAGGCCTAGGGGAAGATAAGCACGTCTATGAACGTGCCTTGTAGACTAAACCCGGTGGACTATGACAGACCTGGTTTCAAACCTCAGCGCCACCACTTATTACCCGTGTGACCTCAAGCAAGGCTCTTAACTTCTCTGAGCCTCAGTGTTTTCTCTGGCAAAATGGGAAGAATAAAAATAGGGCTTACACCACAAAAGTTGTGAAACTGAAACACGAACGATGACGACGTTTCATGACATCACCTGAGCCTTCCGTATGTGCCCGGAGTCATTCTGAGCGCCGCGCACTAACTCATTCGATCCACGCAGCGATATTATCACGCGCGTAGCGGGATCCGGTTTTTACAGGTGAGGACACCAAGGCAGACAAGCTCACTTGCCGGAATGGGACTGCAGCGCGGGCAGCCTGGCTCCGGAGCTTGGTCCCAGTCGCAGAGCGCGTAAGGAATGGTTAGCTCGGGACACCCGTCACGACTGGTCCACCCAGGCCTGCCTGTCCCTGGAGCGACCTTTCCCAGCGGCCCGCGCCGCCCCCGCCCCGGGGACCTGCCCGAGCCGCAGGAGACCCGCCGGGGGCGGAGTCGCCGCCGGCCCCGCCCCACCCGCCGCTGGGCCCTGATTGGCCCGACGGGCGCCGGCCCCGCCCACCCGGGCCGGGCGAGCGCAGCGGGCCGCGCGGTGCCGCCTTATTTGTGGAGTTTTTAATTACTGAAGGGCGCAAACCGTGCTTCTTTAAAGAGAACGTTAATCAATTTTATTTTAACAAAATGACCTTAAGCAGGGGAAAAAAAAAATTGGTGTTATTTGCCCAAACAGGCAAATTAATTTCTCTCTCTTGAGAAATATGAGAAGTTTCCAGAAATAGCTATGCATAATTTACACCTGCCCTGGCCGCTCCTAGTTTAACGCCAAGCCCAGTCATGGGCCCCACCCAGCCCCAGCCCCAGGAAGAACTGAAAACAAAACAAGGGTCCTTGCAAAGTCCCTGCCACCCCTCAGCTGACTCATTTGACGACCTTGGGAAGAGGATGCTGAGGGGAAGGAGCAATGTAGTTTCTGAGAGGCCAGCCCAGCCTGGGTCAAAGTCACTGGTGGGGGAGGGGCGGCTGCCAAGTTCTTGGGCCTGTGGCTTCTCCCTGAGGCTGAGAGCATCTCCAGGAAGTGACCACCCAGCCTGCAGGCTCCTCTCTTCCCAGGCACGTGGCCTGCAGCCACGTGCTTAGCTTTCCCCTCCCCTGACACCCACCCTGAGGGGTCTCCCGGATGTCAGAGTCTCCAGGACACTCTGCAGACCCTGTGCCACCCTCCAACCTCCTGCAAACCCTGCTGCCTTCCTGCCTAGTGGGGTGGTCCCCCCACGTGCTCTGCCTTGAGTACTGGGCTTAGAGGCAGGGCGTGGGGGCTGCTGCAACTGCCGTCACTTTCCAGTTCAGCCTTTCAGTAGCAGTTAGTCCCTTGGCCTCCCATTGGACCTCCCTGTTCTTGGGTCTGGCCATCTGCATATAGAGATTTTGCTTCTCCTGCCTCCACGTGCTCCTGTGCGATGGAATGAGATCCTGGGAGAAGCTCAACTCCAAGAGGGCAGAGTTTTTTATTTTTAGCTCTGCTGTATCCTGAGCACCTAGAACAGTGCTGGAGCATAGCAGATGCTCAAGAAATATTTGTTGAATAAGTGAATGGGTGAGAAGTGCTGAAAAAGTAGCTGTTCCATTATTATTGCTACCGGTATTGTGGTAGGATTCTTTAAAAATTTCCAAATATAAAATTAGGACATAGTATAGAAAATTGTTTTTCAAACTACACCTGCCCGTTAGCAACCTGTCACCCCCTAGTGACTCTGACAGAATCTGTTTTCCTTTCTAACCTTGGCAGCCGTGGAGGCAGCCAGCCCTGGATTCTTGGGCTCATGCCTTAGTCTCCTCGTCTGGAAAGCAGAGGTAACAACCAAGCTCTCCCAGAGTGTGAAAATTTGGTAAGATGACGGAGTAGGCACTTAGCCCAGTTCCCAGCTGGCACACGTAAGGTGTGCACATAAACCAGGTGGGTGGCCCATTCCCGCAGGTGGGTCCCCATTCCCGCAGGTGGGCTGAGGGCTCCCGAGACACCAGGAAGGCTTTCCCAGGAGGGAAGCCACGTGGAAACTGGTTTCTGTCCCTGAACTTCAGAGGGGTCGCCTGGGGGTTCATTCAATACAAACAACCCCAGAAATAGCCAGAGGAGATGTCGGAGCTCCAGGGAGGTGACCCCTGCGTCATAGTAGCCTTACAGGTGCATCTCACGCACAGCAGGAGGTACTGGGTTGGGAGCCCATGCTCTCCTCTGCCACCATTTCCCTGTGTGACTTTGGGCAGGTCTCTTTCTTGCTCTGGGCCTCAGTTTCCTCATCTATGAAATGAGAGTGTTGAATCAAAGCTGTCCTAGCTGACCTTGGCTTTGGGGCTCTGTGTGCATATGGGACTTCCTTGGGAAGCCTGGGGACCTGGGATGGGGCTCATGGATGGCTTCTGAATCTGTAAATTGGGGCTGTGGAGAGGCCACCAGGACATGCTGCACTTGACGACACTTTGTGGCTTGCCGAGGACAGTTTTGTTAGCTGGTAGTTTTTAAAGCCTCCTAGAAAGCAGGGTAGAAGATCGGCTTCGAGATTATGAGGAAATTACCCTGAACTTTCTGTCTTCTTGATGAAGTTGAGCTCCCATTGGCCCCCTGGAAGGAGAACCGAGGACTCCTCCTGGCTGTGCTCCCGGTCCCCCACCACCCTGTCCCTAGGCACTGTGTTTGCCCTGCCTCCTGGTGCCTCTGTCTACAATTACATCTGCCCTCTCCTGGGCCCAAACAGCTGGAGTGCTACCACCTTCAAGAGCCCTCCCTGACCTTCCCTCTGGCGCTGCCTGGGTTTGCCCCGATTCCTACATGTTCACAGCACCGAGCACAGCTCAAGGCGTGAGCTGCTTGCTAAATTCAGAGTCTGGACATTCCTAGTTTTTTTGTGTGAGTTTATTTTATTTATTATTTTATTTTATATTTTATTTCAGAGTATCATGGGGCTACAAATGTTTTAGTTACATAAATTGCTTTTGTACAGTCTCAAAGTTATAAGTGTGCTCATCCCCCAGATAATGTGCATTGTACCTGTTAGGTGCGATTCACTCATCGCCTTCTCCCCCCTCAACTGCTTGATTTCCAATGAGTTTATTTCCATATGTGCACATAAGTGTTGTTTGATTAGTTCCAATTTAATGTTGAGTCTGGTGTTTGTTTTTCCATTCTTGTGATACTTCTCTTAGAAGAATGGTCTCCAATTCCATCTAGGTTAATATTCCTCCTTACCTTGGTTCCCACTTGACAGTGAGGGACATGGGCTCAGCCCCACCAGGTAGGGGTAGAAGGTTGAGATGGGAAACCAGGTGATCTGTCTGCGGGGCTGGGCTCTTGTGCTCGGTGCTACCACGCACTGAGCAGCCAGGCAAACCACCTGGATGTTTAAAATAATATGTTGATGTTTAAAAAATTAGTTATGAAATGCTAAAAGAAGAAAGTTTAAATCACTTAGAAAGATACAAAGTAAAAATCAACTCTCTTTTGCACACACTCATTTTTTCCAGGCTCATTTCTTTCCAAAGATAATCTGTGCACACACACACATTTGTATACACTTCTATTTTTTCCTTCACAAAAAATGTTATTCTCTACATTGTCCTGTGACTTGTTGTTTATTCCATTATAAATACTCTGCTCCTTTCTCTTTATGTTATCACACAGAGATCTTGCTTTTTTGAGGAAGTTTTTCATTTATGAATCCAACTTCCTTAATAGATATAAGCTATATATAAGGCTATTTAAATGATCCATTTCATATTGGGTAAGTGGTGATAGTGTGTGTTCTTCAAGGAGTTGGGTAATTTAATCTAATTTGTCAAATTTATGCATGTAGAGTTGTTCGTAGTATTCCCTTATTATCCTTCTGATGTCTGCAGATGTGTGGTGATATCTGCTGTTTCATTCCTGATACTGGAACTTCACGTCTTCTCTCTTTTTCTTTTTCAGACTTTGAGGTTCTTCAATTTTATTAATCTGTTCAAAGAATCAATTCTTTGCTTCAGTGACTTTTCTCTGTTAGTTTTCTGTTGTCAATTTCATTGATTTCTGCTAGTTATTTTTTCTTTCCTTCTGCTTGCCTGGATTTATTTTGCTCTTGTTTTTCTAGGTTCTTGTAGTGGATGCTTAGATTATTGATTTGAGACTTTCTTTTCTAATATATACACTTAGTGCTATCAGTTTCTCTCTCAGCACTGCTTTGGCTGTGTCCCCAAATTTTTGATATATTATACTTTCATTTTCATTCAGTTCAATGTATTTTTAAATATTTCTCCTGAGACTTTCTCTTTGACCCATGGATTATGTAGAAGTTCGTTATTTAATTTCCAAGTGTTTGGTGATTTTTCTGTCATCTTTCTGTTATTGATTTCTGGTTAGATTCTATTATAGTTGGAGAACACACTCTGTTATTTCAATTCTTTTGAATTTGTTGAGATTCATGTTTATGGCCCACGGTATGGTCTATCCTGGTATGTGTTCCAAGGCATGCGAAAGAATGGGTATTTGTCTGTCTTTGGGTGGAGTGTTCTGTAGATGTCTATTAGGTCCTGCTGGTAGATGGCATTGTCAAGTGTTTCTGTATCCTTGCTGATTTTCTAATTGTTTCTTCAATTGTTGAGAGAACGTTATTGAAGTGTGCAAATATAATTGTGGCTTTGTCTGTTCTTTCGGTTCTACAATTTACGTATTTTGCAGCTGTGTTGTTTGGTGAATACACATTTAGAATTGCTGTGTCTTCTTGGTGGATTGAGCCTTTCATCATTATATAATATTCTTCTCTCTCTGCCTGTAATTTTCTTTGCTCTGAAGTCTACTTTATCTAATACTATTAATAATATAGCCACCTATGTTTCCTTTTGATTAATGTTTATGTGATATATCTTTTTTCATCCTTTTACTTTTAGCCTGTTTATATCATTATATTTGAAGTGAATTTCTTGTAGACACTATAGAGTTGGATCATCTACTCTGCCAATCTCTCTGCCTTTTAATTGTTGCATTGGACAATAATTACATTTAATGTAATTATTGACATATTAGGGCTTAAGTGTGCCATTTTATTTTTTGTTTATTCTAGTTTTCATTTCTCTGATTTTGTTTTTCTGTCTTCCTACCTTGAACATTTTTTTAGAATTTCATTTTGGTTTATTTATGGTGTTTTTGAGTATGTCTTCTTGTATAGCTTTTTTAGTGGTTGCTTTCGCTATTACAGTATGTATACATAGCTTATTAAACTCTCCTGGTGTCATTATTTTACCAGTTCAAGTGAAGTGTAGAAACCTTACCTCATTTTATGTCCATTTACCCTCCCCTTATAAATGTAAATATTATAAATATAAATTATATTTATAACGTAATTGTCTTAAATAGTCTTCTACACACGTTTAGAGCCACGTCAGACAGTCTTAAATTCTTTGCTTCAACCAGCAGCATAATTTAGAACACACAAGAGGAGAGGGAAACTGCTGCATTTACCACAGTCTCGCTTGCTGTGTTCTCTCCTTCCTCATGTTCCAAAAGTCCTTCTTTCATCATTTTTTTTTACGTTTAGAAAACTTTCTTTTGCCACTTTTTTAGGGCAAAAGATCAGCTCTGAAAAGATTAGCTGGCTACAGATTTCCTGAGTTTTTCTTCCTCTGAGAGTATCTTGATTTCCCCTTAATTCTTGAAGGATATTTTCACTGGATATAAGACTTTGAGTTGACAGTTTTCTTTTTTCTTTCAGCACTTGAAAAATATTGTGCCACTTCCTAGCCTCTGTGATTTCTAATGAGAAATCTACTCTCATTTGAATTGTTTTTCCCCTTTAAGGAAGATATTGTTTCTCTCCTGCTGCTTTTTAAGATTTTCTGTTGTCTTTACTTATCAGAAACTTGATTATGATATGTCTTGGGTGTGGATTCCTGTGGGTTTATCCTATTTGAGGTTTACTTAGCTTCTTGAATCTATAGGTATATATCTTTTGCCAAATTTGGGATTTTGTTTAGCCAATGTTTTTTCAGTATCGGCTTCACTCTCTTTCTCCTCTTTATCCATGATTCTGATGACACTAATGTTAGATTTTTTTGTTACAGTCCCACAGGTCCCTAAGGTTCTGTGTAATTTCCTCCAGCTTATTTATTCTTTTTTAAAATTAAGATTGAATAATTTCTATTGTTCTAATTCACTGATTTTTTTCCTGTCCCTTCCATTCTGTTGTTGAGCCTATTGATTGGGTTTATAAAATTTCAGTTATTGAATTTTTCAGTTCTAAAATTTCCATTTGGTCCTTTCTGATATCTTCTGTTTCTTTGCTAAAACTTTCTGTTTTTTCATTTGTTTCAAGCAGGTTTGTAATTGCTTGTTAAAGCATTTTTATGATTACTGCTTTAAAATCGTTGTCAGGTAATGCTAATGTCTCTATCATCTCAATTTTGGCATCTCTTGATTGTCTTTCTTCATTCTGTTTGATATTGTCCTGGTTTTGGGTAGGACAACTGATCCTTTATTGAAACCTTTACATTTTGTATATTATGTAATGAAACTCTGGATCTTATTTAAACCTTTTTTAGCTGATTACCTCTAATACCACCCCAGCAGGGAAAGATAGTGGGGCAGGGAAAGGGAGTCTCACTGCCTCATTAATGCCTGATGGGAGTAGAATCCAAGTTCCCCAGTCAGCTTCCATTAACACCTGAGGTGGTGGGTTTCTTATTACAGCTGGGGGGGGTGGGAGTCCCAGCTCCCTCCAGCTCTCCACTGATGCCTCTTTAGTTGGGAGGGGTAGGAGTGCCTAGTTACTGCTTCTCATGTAGTCTCCACTGATACCACAGAGAAGCAGGTGGCCTTGTTACCGCTGAGCAGTGGCAAAAGTCCTGCCTCTCCACTGGGCCTCCTCTGACACCCCCTCAGTGGGGACGGGGTGGGGTCCCTTACTACTGCTGGGTGGAGAGTGGATGTTCAGGCTCCCCGGGCACTGTGGAGTGGGGGGAGGGCCCCCTCACTGCACAACAAGGATGAAAATCCTGGATTCCTATGTGGCCTTCTCTGACTCTCCACCCTGGCGAGGAGTGTTGAGGAGCATCATTATAGACTGGTAAGAGTGGAAGTGTAGGGTCTCCAGACCGTGTGGGTGGAGCCACAGTTTCTTCTGTGGCATTTGGCTGGAGTAGCTTAGTTACTGTCTAAAAGATTTTGTCTTGCCAGGCTGCCCTGTTTGGTTCTTTTGCTAAAGAGAGCAGGCTTTTGCTGGGACTTTTCTGCCTATGCCCTTTGCTGTTTCAGGGTTCTGGCTTTTTCAGCTCCAAGTCTGGGATATATGATGTGAAAAGAAAACCAAGAGGACCCACCATCATGTTGTTCCTTGAGAACTGAGATTCCTAGTCAGTCTGCCTTCTTCACCTTCCAGAGTCTTCTTTTTTCAATGTATAATGTCCAGGACTTTTAGTTGTATTTAGCAGGAAAAATAGGGACAAAGTACTCCACCTTGCTGAAAGTGGAAGCCCCTCCAGATCTTGTTCTTTTGTAGCGGCCACAGTGTATGCTAAATGAATCATGATTGACTGAAGCTGTCCCCTGTTGTAGGACATTTACATTGTTACCAGCCTTTGTGTTATAAACAATACTGCAGTGAACATCTTTGTGCCTAGATCTTTGGGCCCATGTGTGAGTATTCAACAATTCAGGAGTTTGTTAACTGAGCAGAGTGAATTTCACTTAGTAAGTTGGTCCTTGGGGTGGAAGATTTTGGTGGGGGAAAGACAGAGAGAAAAGGTGGTGGGGGTAGGGAGTTGGACTGGGACTGCTGTGCCGAGCCCAGCAGCCAGTAGACCGCCTCAATTTATGTCAGGGGAGTTGCCCAGGTCATTCTTGACTGGCCTCAGCCCAGCCCGGTCCTGCTGTCCAGGAGGTGCCCCCTCTGACTGCCATCTTTCAAGGCCTTTTCCTTGAGATCAGAAAAAGGGCCGGTATAGGATATGCACCCTTCTCCCTGCCTGCTGGTCTTGCCCCCATGGGGTTGGCCCTGGTAAGGGCTCCAGGTATCCTCCTGTGGGACCATCCTTCTTGCAGGACAGGGATCCAGGTGGGCTCATTCTTATTGTACTAGAGCCCCTGACTGCCATAGCGCACAGCACAGTTTACACGCGTGATCTCCTTTGGAGCTCCTACCATGCAGGAAGGTGGGCTCAAAGTCTCATCCAAGGTCACACACCAGGGAGGACACCTGCAGAACTCAGTCCCTGCTGGTCTGATTCCAGAGCCTGCAGTCAATCGAGGAGTTTAGGGTCCAAAGTGACATTTGGAATGGGGCATACAGAAACATGACCAGAAAGAGGGCCACCTAGGTCTAGGCCTGGCCGAAGGAGAAGCCCTGAAGGAAGGGATGAGGAGAGAGGGAGGAGAGAGGAGGAAGTACCTGCTCACTCCTGGTCACTGGAAGAAGCCTGTGCGGGAAGATGGAGCTGGCAGGAACTACGTGGGGACCTGGCAGTCCCAAAGGGGGCCCTGCCAGAGGATGTCATATAGCACTACAAATGCCAGAGGGGGGCGTTTGACCAGTCCACTCTTACTGGGGGCCTGGAAAACATTATGTATCGCTAGAGGCAAAACTGCTTTTAGCAGCCATGACAAAGACAGGCAGCTACACAGACACACATGTGAGAGACACACCCAGGCTTACAAACACACACAGCCCAGACACAGCCAGACATGCACACACACACAATCACCCAGAGCTGCACTGCAGATGTGTATACCTACATACACACACACACACACACACACACCACACAGGCCACAGAGGGGTGCACCGTGTATGCATGCCGCACAAAGAGGTTCATGCACAGTCAGCAGATAAACACACGCACATGCCACACAGACAACAGTGAAGCGCACACACACAGAACAGCTAGAGACAGACACATATGTCACACACAGCAGACAGACACACACAAACACCACTCAGGCAACAGAGAGGCGACACATACATAGCAGATAGACAAATACACACATGCCACACAAACAACAGAAAGGCATGCATACACATAGCAGATAGACACACACACACACTACAGAGAGGCACACACTCACACACACCAGATTGACACATATGGGCACACACCAGGCCAATGTACACAGACTGCCCGCTTGGGCACACACAGGCACACACAGAGACAGGCCCCACAGACACGCATGCACACACGTGCACGTGCCCACGCACACCCACACAGCGGCATATGGAGCGGCCCTGCCTCCCCCCTGGCTTCCAGGAGGCTCAGTGGGGGGTACGAGTTCCACATCTGACTTTCCTTGTGTTCGTTAGACTCTCGGTGTAATTAAACGTTACATTGCATAATCCGGCGCAGGCTCAGTGGAGGCAGAGGCGGCTGTGGCAGGCTGGGGGATGAGGGGCTGCATGCCTGTCTCAGTCCTGCACCCCCAGTCTCCTCTGGCCGCCCCCTTACTCCTCTTGCAGACTCTGGAGGGATGCAGATGTGGATGTGGATGAGGAATCCTGGGGTTGGCAAGAGCAGAGCGGCCCTCAGAGTCGCCCCTTCGACCAGCTGGCACAGAGGCGGGGTCCCCAGGTGGATCAGGTGCCCAGTTCCCCAGTTCAGGCCCTGAGGGAGGAGGGGGCGGATGGTGGTGTGGGGGACCCCAGGCTGTCCTGGAGCTTAGCAGTAGTCACTGTCTCATTCTCTTGCTGAGAGGGGAATTCCACCTGGGCCTCAGGGGCAGATGGGGACACCTGGATTCTGGGGTGCCCCTCTGTCCAGCAGAATGGGTGCCTTGCTCACCTCTCCTGGGAGGAAAAGGCAAGAAGTGATCCATCTTCCCCTGTCTGTTGTTTTAAATGGGTCTGTGACCTCCCTTGGCCTCCATGGGAGGCGGCCCGGGCTGGTGGTTACGAGCCACCTGCATGGGTGCTACTTAGTAACCATGCGGCTTGGATTGAGTCACTCCACCTCTGGGAGCCTCAGCGTCTTCATGGGCGAAATGGAGGTAATAACGCTATCTCGTGGGATTGTTGGGGGGATTAAATAAGCCCTTGAAAGAATGTCTGGCTCATCAACGCCAGCAATCACCTGGCCGGCAGTGAAACCACTCCTGGAGCACGAGTGTCCCGCCCAGGAAGCTGACGTGGCTCCGCCCAGGCACCTACAAAAGGGAGGCCTTGGAGCCAGGCCAGCACCACCCCGCGCAAGCTCAGTTCCCTCTCGGAGCCTCCGTTCCTCCTCCGTGGAAGTCCGGCCTGGCAGGGTGGGAGGATGGAGAGGGCCCCCGCAGGGGAGAGAAGCTGAGACACTGTCGGGTGCTGTACACGATGGGCAGCTTGGCCTCGTCTCCCCGTCCAGCCCCTCTGTGTCCGCTGCCTACCCTGGTAGTGAGGGCTGGCGTAGACAGCCCAGAGACCCCCGCCCGGCCCAGTGGCCCTGGGGTGCCCGGGATGATTTCACCATGGCCAGCCTCTTTCTGGTGTGGATTTTGAAATGAGTGCCAGCCCCTGGCATATGCCAGCTGGACGGTGGGCGGGGCGGGCTGAGGATAAGCCACCAGGGAGGTGACGTGGCCTCTGCCTGCTCCAGCCGGGCCCACCCTGAGAGGCAGCGTGGCTGGAAAAGAGTTCTCAGTTCCCATGCTCACTCGCAGCCAGTTCCCGTCTGCCACCGTCGCTGTGCTCCCAGAGGTGGGGGAGCCTGGGCTGGGGGCTGCCTCCCTCCGTGCGCGCACACGCGGGTGCACACTCAACCTCCATGTGTCCCCTCAGGCACAAATGTGTGCAAGAGCCAGAATACACCGTACACGCTCCTGGAGTCTCACATGCAAAGCCAAAGGGACCCACCTGGGGACACAGTCATGTACATGCCTGCCCACAGAGCCACTACCAGATCCCAGCTCACCACACGTGAAAACATGCTCACTAGCCACACACAGCTGTGTGCACACATGCAAGAGACACGCATAGCACAGGGCCACTGCTGGGCCTTTCCTTGCTTCAGAGAGACATGCTGTCATGCCTCTCGTCCCATTTAATACTGTCACCTCTGTGTTTTGAGGGACTCACAGAGATGAAGTGGGATGCCCCAAGCCACGCAGTGCCTGCCTTGTCCAGCTGGGTGGACTCCCAGGCCAGTGCTATCATCAGCTTCTCACGAGAGGAGGCCTCCGGGCTTCCCTCCGCTGGTGCCCTGCAGAGGCTGAGCCCATGGGGACGGCTGGAGAACGGGTGCCCCGAGAAGAAGCCACGACTTTTCAAGGATGTTTTAAACGTGGAGCGCACCCTTGTTGCCTCCCCATCGCCCAGGACTCGGAGCTGTGTGGAGGCAGCTTGTGAATATTCAGGACCCCATAGACACTCTTCTCTGTTTCTTCCCCCCACTCCTCGTTTTGTGCTGAGTCTTAAGTGAAATTGATCTTTTTTTTTTTTTTTTTTAGGAAAAAGAAATCTGTCTTTTGTTCCCCTGCTCCCCCAGGGGCCTCTCAGAAGAGGAGGCCCCCCGCCCGGTTTGAGGGGCACGCCTCGGAACCAATCGCCGCCTGGCACGGATCCCCGGGCGCGGGGCGCGGGCGCGGTGCCATGCGAGCAGATGGCTGTGATTGCTGGCAACCCGGAGACCCTGCAGGAGAGTCGCGTATGGGTGTTTACAGCATCCTGGTCCCAGTAACAGCATCAAAATGGCAGACCAAGCGGTGCCCGGCCAGCACGGGGTGGGGTAGGGGCAGTGCACGTTCCTGAGAAAGGAGAAGGAGCCCCCTTCTTCTCCCGAGGGGCGCGCTGCCCAGCACCCTGCGCCCAGTGTGGTGTCCCATGCAGGCAAGAGCAATCCCGGGACTCTGGGGGTGCCTCCCTCCCCTGCTGGCTTAGAGCACCATCCCTGCTGCTCCTCTCTGAGCTGGTCCCCAAGAGAGCCCTGAATTCACTCACTAATTCATTTGGAAAATAGGTATGAGGACCTACTGTGTGCTCAAAAAACAAGAGGCAGCACAGAGGCCCTCAAAGTCTCTTTCTTTTCCTTCGAAGCTCCCCTCAGCTTGTTTTTAGATCGCACATGTTTGCTGGACAAATGCTGCCTCCATCCCCACACTGAGCTCCACAAGGGCAGGGCCCTGGAACATAGTAGGTGTTCAGTAAACATTTGTTGAATGATTTCCGGGCTCTTGCCCCACAGAGATTATAGTCCAGCAGGAATTCTCTCTCTCTCCTCTCGCCTTCCTCCTGCTGTGCCCTATGCCCTGTTCTCTTCCCGGTTATGCTGAAGCCCCCTGAGGGCAGGGGCCACGGCCTCTGCCTCCCCGGGACGCCGGCCGTCCTGCGCTGCTTGTCATATAGATCACTTGGCTAATGTGGAAATGAAGCTCCCTCAAGGGCGGTGCAGACATGCCTGGCACGCAGTTCCCGGAGCAGATCTTCAGGAGGCAAATCCAACCTGCTGTGCTTCTGCCTGTGGCCCATCAATGGCTTCCCGGTCCTGCTTTTCAGACTGGTGTGCGAGGCTCTTCGGGTCTAGTGCCTGGCGTCCTGCCTTTTTCCTTTTCGTTCATTCAAAAGTGTGTATTGAGCACCTACTATGTGCCAAGTCCTACCCAGGGCTGAGGATAACCCGATGGATAAATTCATGTTATGGTTCTCACGGAGCTGACGTTCCCTCAGGGAGCGGGTGGCGTGGGGTTGTGCGTCAGGAGGAAATAAGAGGCATGGAGAAGGAATGGCAGGCGGGGTGAGGGAGGAATGGTGAGTGTGGCCAGGGACAGCCTCTCGGACATCTGAGCAGAGATCTGAGTGACATGTGGCCGTCCAGGAGAAGAGCATCCTAAGCGAGAGGGACAGTGAGTGCAAAGACTCCGAGGTGGAAACAGGTTGGCCTTTCTGGACCTCAGTCCCTGCAACAATGAGCTGGGGCCGTCACTCCTAGCACACACGGCTCCAGGCTGCCATCAGGAGTGAGGCCAGCCAGGCACAAGTGTGATGAAGAATGTGCCAGACACTGCACCCAGGGAGGCTATAGGGAGTGGTGGGGACAGTGGCAGACATAGCAGGTCCGTAGTGGCAGCAGGCTGGCAACACGGCATGCAGCCCTGGAGTGGCCAAGGCTTCTAATATTTCAAACCAAGCCAAATTTCTTATCTTCTGAGATGTGAACTCTTCTGACTTTGAAGTATTGGAGGCTAATTTTAAAATATTTTTTAAAAACTCTGGTATGGCTACACAAAACTCAGTCATTGATCAGATCCAGCCTGTGAATAACCAGTTGTGACTTTGGAATCAGCTCGCTGCGAGGCCCCTGCTGGGCATGACTCTGAATCGTTGGTCCCATTCCCAGTAGACAGCCAGAAGGGCCCTGGGGTCTTCAGAAGGCGAGTCTGGACAGAGCTGGGGGCCCTCTGGTTCTGATTTCAGAGCCCAGGTGGCCTCAATGGCTGGTCCAAACACCTGTCTCCAAGGAACCTCCCCTCCCAGGCCTGCGCCAGTCCGAGCAGAGGCTGAGAGAGCACGCATGAGCTGTGCCCCACTCCCAGGGCAGGACCACCACCTCTTCCACTGGCCCGTTTTTTCCCGCCCCTGGCAAGATTGGGCAAGGGGTTGGATGCAGCCCCATCTGAGGGTGTGAGCATGGAGAGCCTTCCGCTCCAGCTTTGCTGGGGGCCCTGGTGCTGAAGGCACCCCCAAGGATCCCTGCCCAGGCCCCCACATCACAGCCCGGCCTGCTCTTGGCAAGCTCAGGCAGTCGAGGCCAGAACCACCCTCGTGGCCCTGCCTGCCCCACAGACCTGCTCCCTCTGAGCAGCTTCATTAAGGATGATTCTCATACTGTCTGCCACACACCCAAGCCCCAGCCCTTGCCGAGAGCCCCCCATTAATGCTAATGGAAGTCCCGTGGCTCAGACAGGGCACCCCGCTGGAAAGAGGCCTCGGACGCCCACCTGCAAACATGACCTTTTCCTGTGTAAGAGACAAGATTTCAAAATCAATCTGGCCTGCGGGGCCAGCCCATCCTGCCACGCGGTGCTGCTCGGGCAAGAGGCCACGTGCGCCACGATGTGCAGGGGTCAATGCCGAGTCTGGGGGGCTCAGCTGGGCAGCACACTGGGGAGGTTGTTGTCTAGCCCACCGCTGGAGCACTTCTCCACAAAGACCACTAGGAATATTTCGTGATTGCTCTAAATCCCCGCCACCCGCTTCTGGAGCTAGTGTAGCAATCACGGCAAAGACTGTGCACAGAGCCCGGTTTCCAGACATGCTGCATAAACTCACCGAGTACCCGCCAGACTGGTGAAGTAGGCACTGTTCGTATCCCCATTTCACATGTGGGGAAACTGAGGACAGAGAGGTTGCAGCTGCTGGCTCAGGTCATACAGCAAGTAGGTGACGGTACCAGGATTTGAACCCAGGAAGCCTAGTCCAAGGCCTATGTTTGTATCTGCAGTGCAGCTCGACCTTCTCTCATGCACTCAGCAAACACCTGGCAGGCCCCTGCTCTGTGCCAAGCCTATGCCAGGGGCACAAACGTGAGTCCCATACAGTTCCTCCCCACTGGAGGCACTGTTCCAAGAGGAAGGGATGTCACAGGTCAGGGCAGGGTAGGATGGAGGCCTGGAGGGAGGGAAGACCTGGAATGCAGGGCTAAGGGGTGTGGTCGGGTGGGGGAGGGTCTGAACAGAGTGGAAGGTGCCCGGGAGCCCCTGAGTGCTCCCTTGGGAGCACGTGTTTGGGTGCATAGGGGCATGTGTGTGTACGGGGGCACGGGGCACCCTGGCCCAGCACTGGGCAGCAGCAGCCCCTGGAAGGCTTCCCCAGCCGGCCCGCGCAGCCGGCAGGCACGGGGCCTGTCCTGAGGCCTGGCGCCTCCACCCTGCCTCACATAGCCAGGTCCAGTGTTGCCCACAGAGGCCTCGGGGGGGCTGTCACTTCCCAGAGCTTTTTTCTTCCGACAAGGACCAGGTGCGAGGTGGTCAGGCAGGTGAGTGGCCATCACAGGACTGGCTGGTTGCCATGCCCGGGGTCAGCCCCAGCTCCCGGCACCCCGAGGCCTCTGGAGTCTGGCTCAGCAAGGTGTCAGGACCCGGCACAGCATGGGAAGGCCACACCGGCTGTCCCGGAGCCCCTTGCTCAGGCTGCTCCCTGGGGCTTTTAAGCCCTCTCAGACCCTCCTCCCACCCCCCAGCCCAAGGCAGCCTCTTCCCGGCTTCTCGGCCTGGGTCTGGGATCTCCTGGGCCAGCTCCTGCCACCGGGCGCCTCCTGCCACCGCAGCAGTCTGGGGGACAGTGTGGACACTACCGCCCTGCACTCGCGGTCCCTACAGCGCCACCTGCTGGGCTTCCTGGGGCCTCTCGCGTATTTCCCGGCTTTTCCTCCTTTGTGACCCCTGGCGAGAGCGTGGTGTCTGCTGTGCCTGTCGGCCTGTCTGTGCCCCCAGGAGTGTCCCTGTGTGGCTCTGCGTGTCCTGGTCTGAGTTCTTCTTCCCTCCCCTCCCCATTGTGGGGGTTTCTCAACCCTCCTTGCACCCAAGATTTCTGCTTGTGCGCGAGTGAGGTGGGAGTCAGGGGTGCTAAGCGGTTAACGGAGGGGTCCTGCCCCGCGTTGTGACAACTCTTTCTGTCTCCCAGTCGCGACCCCCTCTGGTCCCTGGAATAGCCCTGTGGACCAGGCGGGGGGGTGCGCCGCCTTTGCTTGGCTCAGACGGGAGAGTGACTGGTTGCCCATCACTCACGGCCAGCGCTCCACACCCTGAAGGAGACAGGGCTGAGAGGGACCTCGGGAAGCCCCTCGCCCAGTCCCTCATTCCTTTGTACTAAACGGATCTTTCCCCGGATCAGCCCTATTATCATGGTCTCTGCAAAGCCCTATTATTATAATTATGGTTGTTTAGGTTTGACCATATGAAATTGCCAATATTTGACCATTTTTGATCCACAAGAAAGTCAATTTTGTGCGGTTCAGTGTAATACTGACTTTTAGTTATATGACATCCATGACACCCCATCCAGCCCAGAGCTAGAACATTCCTAGTGACTTATATCTACTTATGGGCCACTGCCCACCGTCTGCAGATGGGGAAACAGAGGCACAGGGAGCTCAGGGGACCTCCCCAGACTGTACCGGTAGTGACAGGAGGCTGAGACCCTGCTGACCCATGCCCTTGCCTGGAGCCCCCACCCCTCCCTGACTTCAAATCCTTTTCCCTTTCCAGAAGCCACCGCCTGATCTGCTGCACAGCCCGGCTTCCCTGTTAACTGGAATTGACCCAGGTTCCTTCCATGAAACCACGTTCAGGCACCCACGCTGAGCCAGGCCCGGGGCACCCACGCTGAGCCAGGCCCGGGCACCCACGCTGAGCCAGCCCCGGGGCACCCACGCTGAGCCAGGCCCCGGGGACCCACGCTGAGCCAGGCCCGGGCACCCAGACTGCACAGGCCAGATGCAGCTCCCACCCACGGTCCAGCCGCGGCAGACGGGGCAGGGCCTGCCACGCAGCAGATGCGCTGCCAAGGTGCAGTTCAGAGAAGGAGGGGAGTGAGGCCTCCTCCAGGAGAGGGGCCGGGGAAGGCCTCTCCGAGGGGGTGACATTTTTAAGCCACCATCTCCTTGCAGGTCCCTTACCTGCCCTCCTTTGCCTTTTCGAATCTTGTACTTTTGAGCCATCCTGACCTCTTGGCCCCTTCTCCAGCCTTGGGTCCGGGGAGGTTTCATCACGAGGCTGGCCACTTGCTGTAACTGGAGCACTGGAATCCCTGGGCAGAAGCGCTCGCAGGCTTAGCGAGGCCTGCGCGCTCTGCACCCACCCCCACCTCGCCGTGCTGCCACCCCCAGTTAGTGTGGGACTTCTGTTTTTTGATATGAGAAATACAAGTTTTGGCATTTGTTTTCCTGGCCTTTGAGAGGTTGGAGCCGTGGAGCGTCTGTGGGCTGTGCCGGCATCTGTCCGGGCAGGAGGGCTCCTGCAGGGAAGTCACAGGTCCCAGGGAGAAAAGGGCCAAGCAGGGGACTCCGTGGGGGCCACTGGCTGCCGGCAGGTGTCCATCAGAGTGGAGCTGGCTGTTGGCCTGGGCGCCTCATGGGCCTCCCGGGAGGGCAGGGAGGTCCTAGTGCTGGAGGGAGGCCTTCATTTTCATGGTCTCCACCTTGTTCCTCTGCCCACGTCTCCGCTGTCTCAGCCTTGCTCATCTCTTCACATCTCCGTCCAGCTCTTCCTCCCCCTCCCCCGCCTCTGCCTGGTGCCGCCCCCCACCCCTGTCTCTCCCTGTATCTCTGTCTTTGTCTCTCTTCTCTGTGTCTCTTGTTTACTGTGTGTCTCTGGCTCCTTATGTCCTGCGTTATCTCTCATACCCAGCCCCGGGTGACCCTCACATTGTCCCACACGGCAGGCAGGGCAAGGGCCTGGCGCCCACCGCCCAGGAAAGCCAGGCTGGCAGATCTGCAGGGACGTGCACGCTGCCACCGTCGGAGGGACGAGGGCCCCAGCCTGTGTGGTCTGCGGAGTGTGGGCTCCTGCGTCCACATGCCTATGGCCACATTCACCCTGAGGTGGGGGAGCCCGCCACACCCCCAGTCCCTGTCCCATCACTGACCACAACTGTCCCACGGTCAGCCACACAGGTGGCCCCACTTCCACCCTGTGTCGTCCTGGTCCTCAGTGCCTGGCCGGAGTCGGTGCTATTGGCTCTCAGGGGCCATGCGGGCTCCTCTCCGTGCCGAGAGGAAGGAGCACCTTGGCCACCACGGCCGGGGCTGCCGAGCCCCTGCTGAGCCCTCTGGGGGCTGAGCTGGCTGACAGACTCGCTCAGCCTCGGGGTCCAGAGGCTGATATTGGCTTTCGTCCTCGCCCGCGTCCCAGCGCCCCCCTTTTGCTGTTGGCATGACAAAATTATTCTTGAGAAACCTGGTTCGGTGAATCCGCACAGGATGCCTGCGCTGAGTTGCAGCTGCTCTGGGGTCTGGTCTGAGGACAAGACCCTTCCGAAGCCCCTTCCTCAGAGTCAGACAATGTGACTTGGACCAGGGGCACCCGCCAGGACAACCCTTGTCACCGGGGTGAAGAGTTAACTTTCTCCCAGGGTGGGGACAGAAAAGCCCCTGCATGTCCATGTACAGAGAGATGGGCACCATCTGAATCCCTGCCATCCTCTGTGCCTTGAAAGGACTCCAAGTTTCCTGAGTTTAAAGGGAAAGAAATGAGTTTCAAGTTGGAAAACTTCATGGGTGTCCAGCACCTCCACGCCGTCCTCCAGCCTCGCGGTCCTGGCGGGGGGTAACTTGAAAGGTGCCCACCGAGGACAGAGGAGCCAGCTCACCTGAGCCCCGCCTGGGGACAGCCCTGCTCTCATCCACTTTAGAAGCCCCCTTGGAAGCCCCCAGGTAAACCCCCACTTCCTTTATCCCGAGCCTCTTTTTTTGAGGTTTGCCTGCATTTTTGATCTTAACAAGTTTTTTTTTTTTTTTGTCATCTTTGCCAGGGCTTTTACAATGTGATTTCCTTTTATTTTAAAAACCGGTATCTTTCAAGCCTCGTCTCATCTATGATTGTTTCATGCTTGCAGGTTTCTGGAAGCTTTGGAACCAGGCCCTGGTGGGCAGCTTCCCGTCTGCTCCTTGCTCTGCTCTTATGCTTGGAAAGGGCCTCGGCGTGCTGGCCCCTCTGCAGCGCCCCTCCGGGGCCTCGGCCACCTGCTCCCCGAGCTCCTACTCCCTGCACTGCAGGGAACCTCATGGCGGGAAGCAGGCGACCTGAGTCCCAGCCTCCAGCCACGTGACTCAGGGCAGGTATCTGTACAGTGGAGACAGTAACAGTAACGTAAGGTAACAGTAACACGTGCTTAGTACGTGCTTACTACAGTGCACGTAATGGCACCATGAGGTGGTACGTGAAGAGTGCTGGGCACAGTGCCTGGCACCCAGTGCAGACCTAATAAATGGAACCTGTCACGTGGTCTCTCGGACCCCTGTGGGCCTTCCTCTCCCCATCCAGCGTCATCAGCCATGTGGCCCTCCTGCTCCCACAAAGCACCAGCCCAGCGGCACGACACGCCTGGCACTTGTGCAGCTTTGGATCTTCGCTGACCTGGTCCCTTTTCTTGGGACCTTCCCTCACTGCCCCACGTGGAAAGACTTCTCCATCCTCCCAGGCTCACCTCAGTGCCACCTACTCTGGGATGCCTGCCTTTGCCTCCCCAGCGCACCCCTTTTGCCCAGATGCAGAGAGTGCCAGGCTGGTCTGGCTTCAGAATCAGAAAGATTCAGATTTGAATCCAATTTTTGGCAAGTGCTAGTTTTCCCATTTCCTATTTGTGCAACCATGGACATGCTCACTGGGCCACTGAGCCTCAGTTTCCCCCATCTGTAGATGGAGGTGGTTAAACCTTCTACATGAGCGCTGCGGGAGTGGCTTCCTGTTTCTTACGCTTGGAGGCTGTATTTCCAGCCGGGGAAGGTTGTGCGCACTCAGCAAATAACTTACTGTAGATGGATGATCACTGAGTTTACAGAATTCTTAACTACTTGGCATATACATAGTGCCCCATAAATGGTAACTTTCTTTATATCATGTGCATTATTATTGAGAAACTCATTTATTCCCTGATTTGTCAACAGATGCAAGGATTGAGTGACTACTGTGTACAGAATCAGGCCACAGAGATCTCCAGGGGAGTGAGGGGCATCTGTGTCTTAGCAGAGGTCCACTGGCAAGATGAATCTGCAGGCAAAGGGGTGACGTCCCGTGACATGGCAGCGGTGGGCCTGGCTCAAGGTTCAGAGGCCATATGGAACTTCTCTTGCCACTCACACTGCAGGACACAGCCTGTGCTAGAGGCCTGTCAAATGCCCCTGGGCTGAAGCCCATCCCTTGAGAGTTGTCCAGGCGAGGCTGCCCCGTACTCAGGCAGCGCCCTGGAGCCAGCTCTCAGCCCTGTCCGGAAGCCTTCCTTTGTGGGATCAGCTACTCCAGAAAACCCAGAGCGGGTGTAGCTTTGGGGACACAGCCACTCCTTCTCGGCTCCGGCTTTGGCCATGCAGTGGTCTTCCTTCCTGTTGCTTCCTCTTCTCTTTTGTTTTGTTCACACCTTTACTTCCCCTAGAAAGAAAAACATGGTGAACACATAATTTCGGTGTCCCACAGAGCAGGGATTTTCAGATGCTTCTTTCGACAGCCAGCTCAGGCCCTTCAATGCCCTGCGACACCACCGGGGCCGCCGGGAGCACCTGGGGCCACATGCTATGAAGACTGTGCCCCCGGGACCTGAGGACCTGGGTTTGGAACCTGCCTCTATTATCAGCCCAGCTCCCCTGGCCCTGCCCAGGCACAGGCCTTTGTCTGCCCCACCGGCAGAGCTTTAGAGCTCCCCGTCCTTCCCGTCATCCAAGCGTACGTCTCCCACTGCGTGTGCCATCTCCCCCCGGGCCGTTGCTGGGCCGAGCATTCCGTTTGCTCATACTCCTTCAGGGAACCATGCACCCCCTCACAGTCCTCAGGCATTAGGGGGATGGACTCTACCCCTGACCCCAGGGGTGGACCATGTGACCCAGAGCTGACCAATCAGAGTATTAGTGCCCTCTGACCGTATGATTGGCTCATGATGTCCACACAGGCTAAGGGAAGCCCAGTCACCACCAATCCTGGGACTTTTGCTCCATGGACTAGAAGAAGCCCCCAACCCCCGCCGCCCCGGCCATTGGCCATGGAGTGGGGAGGGTGGAAGCTGGTTGCTGGCAGGGACACCATTTGGAGAACTTCTGCCCATGAGATGTGGAGGAGGGATGGGGAAAAAGAGAGTTCCTTGTTCAAATCACAGTCCTACCTGCCCCTCGACTTTTCAGTTACGTGAGCCAATAAATTCTGCATGCGTATGCACACACACACACTCACACACACACGTACACACACCCCTGTCTTTTTTTTTCCCTTACGCCACTTGGAATTGGATTTTCTATTCCCTTGCAATAGAATTATCTAACTATTTGCTGGAATCTCCAGTGGATCTGAAATTCTAAGCTCTGGAAGCAGGAAGATAGGTAAATTGGCACCTTCCATGGTGGGATTCCAAGTCCAGCCGCCTTTTTTACAAATCACCCTCTGCCTTTGGCCTAGTGTGTTAGGGAGAGGAGGTCTGCGTCCTTATTTGAGCTGAGAGAGAGATACTGCAGAACCAGAAAGCCCAAACCACCCTCCCTTCTGCTCAGGGGTTAGAGGGCACTCTCCTTGGGTTTTTATTTTGTTTTACCTTTTATTTTTTGCAGATTTACCTTCCTAATTAGGTTTTGCTCAGGCAAATATATTAGGATTAGTTTGTAATCCTTGAGCTCACAGAAAGTGAGGGTGGGACGGCCCAGGAGTGGGCTGGGAGCCAGGAGGAGGTGTTTGCTGTGGAAAATCCACAGAGTGGGGGATGCACGTGGATAACAAGATGTGTCTGCACATTAAACGAGTTTCAGACGTATCATTTGTTCATCATTTAATCCATAGCTATGAATTATTAATTGCACACTAGGTGCTGGGGACGCACTGTGAATAGGGCGGGGCACCAGGTGCCCATGGCGGGAAGAGATGAGCAAGCCATCTGACGGTGACAGCGTGCCCGGCTCTGGGCCTCTGCCCGGTGCTGCGGACGATCATGTCCTCGTCTGCAGAGGCTGGGCCTGGCTGCCCCAGCCCTGGCAGGTGGAAGCGGCTCTTCCAGGAAGGGAGCTCCCACTCGCCCTTTGCCTGTGTTTGGCCTCCCTTGGTTCCAGCTTTTGCACCCATGCTTCCAGGCCCAGGCACACTTCCTGAAGCCCACTCTCAGAGCCAAGCCGCTGGGTCAGGGCTGGTCCCGGGGGGGCCCAGGCTGTGTCAGAGCCAGCATCCTCCCCTCCCAGCCATCCAGAATGGCAAAAGCAGAGCTCACCAGTCCAGATGTCCCCTTTCCTTGTGGTGAGTCCCCTCAGGGTCCTTGGGGTCCTTTCCAGCCAGGATGCACTTCACGAAGCCCTGTGGTTTGGGCAGGAAGAGGGCAAGTGTCACTTCTCCTATCTTGATGCTCCTTGGCTCCAGGGCAAATGTGTTGCACTTGGGGGGTGGGGGTGTGGAGGGATGGGGGCTGGGTAGCTGTGGTCAGGCTCCCAAAGTTGTGGCCACACCCTTCCCTTAGCCATGGCTGCCCGCCCAGGTAAGGCCCTTTCTGGAACAGAGAGAACCTGCTCCAAGGTGGCACGCGGCTCCAGCTCAGCAGAGAAGCGTCTCCGCAGTTGCAGACAGCTCCTTCTTAAAGCTCTGCCAGAGCAGCCCTTGAGCTACAGGCTGAGTCCCTGAGGGTGCAGGCTTCATGGAGACACAGCTGAGGGGCCTCCCTGGGACCCCCACTTCTCCCACGGGTAAAGGATGGATACTTCGGAGGACTGGGTGCCACCATCACTGCCCTGGGACCAGAGAGCCTCAGCCACTGGGCCTGGGGAGGCCTGGGACAGGGTGGTGAAGGGCACACAGACCTTGTGGGAGGAAGGGAGCCTTTGGGGGGGTGCCTCCCATGGGGAGAACATCGGGGCTGCCCGTCCTCCGTCTTACCTGTAATCATCACCTACCCAAATGCTCATTACTGGGCCCGGAGCTCTCTGGAAGGTCGTCCGTCCTGAAATGAAAGCCCAGCCTCCTCGGAGCGAGTCAGAAGAAAGGTACTGACGGCCCATCTCTCTCTCACTGAGCGGAGTTTACATCTGTTAGTAAATTTAAATGATGAGTTAAATGGGGTTTAGATGGCACTGCGAGAAGGTATGTCCTCTGCCTAACGACTGCACAGGCCCATTAGCGGTTTCTGGGCTTGTGCACAGGTGCTACAGGGCTGCTCCTCCCTCCCTCCCTCCCACCCGGGCCGGGCACCGCAGGGGGCTCAGCCTTGGCAATGAGGAGCACATGGGCAGTGGTTGTGATGGGGGCTGGGAGGAGGGGGCCTTACAGTCCACCATCCCCCTACCGCCTGTAGCCTCCCGCCTTCTTCCTCTTCCTCAGCTTGGGGAAGTCTCGTGCTCTCCAGCCCTTCCTGACGCAGGAGAGCTAGGAAGGTCCTGGCATGTTTCTGAGCCCACATCCCACATTAGAGCTGGGGAAACTGAGAGTCTCTGGTTTGGGAGGAGGTTGGGGTTCTGTCCTGCTTCCTGCCAAGGTGGGCAGGAAGAGTGCACCAGGATGGAGTGGCTCTCTACTCCGGCTGTACATTGGCAACTCCTGGGCCCTGCCCAGAGAGTCCAGCTTCACTGGTGGGGCTGAGGCCTGGGCACAGGTTTCCCTTGCAAGTCCCCAGGGGACTCTAAGGTATGCCAGGGTTGAGAACCACGGGCTGGCTCCAGGCAGTAGCTTTGAGCTGCGTCTGCTAAGGCGCACCAGGCCAGGGCCACACAGGGGCATTGACAGCAATGATACATATTTATGTGGCACTTGCTTTCGCTAGATACTACAGGACTCTGAGAAACCCCTGCAAACTGCCACTCAATTATTTTTGGAACCCTCCAACCTTGTCTCATGTAAAATCGCAAGCATGTTCGTCAGCTACCAAGAGGCATGAGAAAGGCCTTCCTGTCCAGCTCTGGCGCCTTTCAGGTATGTCGTGCCTGAGAAGTTGTTGGAGTTACCTGGCTGCTGCCTCTGCACCTCCCCTGGATCCTGCACCTGCCTTAGGCGCCATGATGTCAGCTGGACACACCTTCGGCCCTCTGGGGCTGGCTGCCTTCATGGGCTGTCCTTTCTGCTGGCCCCACACGGGCCTCAGAGCACCCTGCCCAGAGCTGCTGAAGGCTCCCCACACTGCGGAGTCCTCCAAAATCTGTGGCATCCTTGCTGCTCCCTGTTCTGTGCCGGACCCCCCAGCAATGCTGCTTGGTCCCGATGTCTTTTGAGTATCAGTGAGAACCACACTTTCAGTTTTTGCATAGAAGCTCTCCTCTCTCCCAAGGACTTGGAACCTGAATCTAGGGGGTGGGGTCTGGAGACAAATCTGTATGTGCCGGACACTAGAATCCTGGCCTCTCTCTGCCCCGTGTTCAAACCTTTGTTATAAAGCTAAGCCGGTCTGCCTGGCTCTCGCTTTAGACGGCATCCTGTTCCAGGAGGCCTCTCAGACCGTCATGCTGGGAGACTCCTGGTGGCCTTGTCCCCTGCCTCCCGCCTCTAATGCCTAGGTATGTCCTGTTTCCATCAGAAGACATGATTTAGGCTTAAGCTGTCCCTTCAGGGTCCCCCGTGTCTTGTTGCAGAGTTTACCTTTGGGAAGCATTTTCCTATATTCTATGTTGGTGGACAGTTTGCAATTGAGATTAAGCTCTGGGAATCCAGCTTGCATCATTGTGTCCTCCTGCTCTGCCTCCTAGTCCTTCCGCCTCTCCCTCCCACTGTCACTGTCAGGCTGGTGTGTGGGCTCACAGGTGGAGACACCTGGGAAGGCAGACGGGCCACTACCTCCCAGCACACCTTCCCCTCCCGTCTCATTGGCTAGAACAGGGTCACATGCCCACCCTTAAGCCAATGACTGTGAGGGTCAGGGGACAACCGTGATTGGCTGGGACCTGCGGAAGCCCATGCTTGAGGCTGGGAGGATCCGAGCCCGCACCCCAGCGCCAGGCTCTGGGGAGGAGGAGGAGGAATACCGGTGAACACTCCCTCCACACTTTCCCGTACTCACATTAGTTTCCTGAAGCCAAATTACCACTAACCTGGTGGCTTAAGACAACAGAAATTTATTCTCTCACGGTTTTGGAAGCCAGAAGTCCAAAGTCAAGGTGTCGCAGGGCTGTGCCCCTCTGAAGGCTGCAGGGAGCAATCCGGCCCTCGCCTCCTGCAGCTCCGGGGCTCCGTGCTCCTGGCTTGCGGCCACTTCACCGTAATCTCTGCCTCTGTCTCTGTGTCTCTCTTCTGGGTGTCTCTTGTAAGGATACGGTCACTGGATTTAGGGTCCACCTTGATAATCTAGGATGATCTCATGATCCTTAAGTTAATTACACCTACAAAGATCCTTTTTCCTAATAAGGTAACAGTCACAGATTCCAGGGGTTAGGACTTGGGATTATCTTTCTTAGGGCCACCGTCCAACCCACTTTAATATTCTTTACTTCTGTCAGCAGAGATGAGGGTGGTGCAGAGGCGGCTCTTGGTAGACAAACAGCAAAACGCCCAAGCGTCCAACAAAGGGGACCACATGAGACCGTGGCAGGCCATACAGGACCTGCTTGGAGGAGGAGGAGGAGGAAGAAAAGTCCTGTCTGCTTTTGGGTTTACTTTCCCCACTGTCCCATTTGGTCTTGACTACCCGAGTTTTTCTGTGATTGCAGAAGTCTCCCATTGTGCCTTGCCAGACATCTGAGAGCAGTGAGTGGCCTGCCTGGCATTGAAAAGGAAAAAGTTTCTGGAAGACCCACCTGGGGCTAGAAGCCTTGAAGTTGCTGTGGGTCTGGGGCTTGTGAAGGGAAGCCGAGATGGGGGAGGGCTGGGTGGAGGCAGAGGACTGGCCCTGAAGGCCAGAGATGGGTCTCCTGAGATCTAGGCCCCTGGCCCCTCGGGTGGGACAGAGTGTGTGTGTGTGGTGGGGGCACATGAGTTGCCCACGTGGGGCACTTGGGGTCCCCCAGCGCCCCGAGTGGGAAGCCCCTATTGCTGCCTTTCCTAAGCCCCCAGGCCTGAAAGCTAGAGTCCCAGGGAGAATAAAACAGCCCAGGCAAAAAGGCTCCAAGGCAGTTCAAAGACAGAGAGAGACTGAGGATGAAGTTTTCAAGCCACATCCAAGGGGAGGGCTTTTCATCTGCCAGCCTTTGAATTGGGAATCAAGGCGGGCAAAGTTACTACCAGGTTAAAGTTTAAATGGCACAGAAAGGGGAGACGGGAAGATGAAACGACGGCCGTCTGGCCAGGGGAACAAAGCCGGAGCCCAGCCCGGGCACCTGGCCGCAGAGGCGCGGAGTTGCCGCAGTCCCGGCCAGGAGGGGCTGCGCGCTGCCATTGTTCGGCTGAAGATGGGAAGTAATTGAAAGGAAAGGTAAGCCAAGGAGAGGCGCC